>VDFB02047230.1:381752527-381806424 GCA_007258455.2 Sequoia sempervirens
ACCATTTATATCTCTCTCCCACTCCCCCCTCTCTCTCTCTCAAGTATCTCCCTCCTATCCCCACTCACCCTTTCTCTCCCACTCCCTCCAAATCTCTTTTGCAAGTCATAATTTAAAAAGAATATACTTTATATTTATATTAATATTAACTATTAATTTTTAATAGAGGGGGTTCAGCCGAATATTTTTAGAATGTTCCACTGAATCCCATTCAAATCTATTTTTTATTGTATGTTAAATGGGTTCGGTCAAACACTAGTTTGGTCGAACCCCTATTCGACCAAATTTTTTTTTTTTTTTTTGGACTGAACCCACTTATTTTCACCCACATCCTCTCAGGCACCAAAATTGCTCAGAATTTTGCACTTCGAAGCTCGATTTGAGAATGAAAATGGAGGAAATATCATAAACCCAACTGGTATAAGGTTTCCCTCAAAACGAGCTATCCAACGAATATAATTTTAATATTTTTTGATTATATTATCTATTTGTGTTTTAAGTTTTATTAAATATAGGTTTTTCACCAAAAATAAAACTCTTTGTTCTGTACATGTGGAAAAATATAAGATTATCATTTTTTTTAAAAATATGAGTGCACCAGATATTGGAGTCCTTGATCCAACAAAAAAAATAATTTTTTTTTCGATAGATATAGTAAAATTTATGCATTATACGGTCGCGTTATGTCTGAATTGTAATTGATTTGACTTTGAAACTTGATTAAGGAAAAAATATTCAATAAAAAACTACCTAACCAAGTGGAAGCACTAGATATCAGAGCTGCAAATCTAAATTTGGAAGAATTAGAATTTTATATTTCAAGGAAAAAAAATTATGCGTTATACGGTGTACGTCACTTTTTAAAAATGCTATTTTTTGAAAAAAACCAATTTTCATGGGAGATGTAAAAATAAGTGCAATATGATTCCAAAAATTTTGAAAAAAATATTTTTAGAATCTACAGAAAAAATGTGACAAGACTCTAGTTTGCATCATCTTCAAATTCCACACGGTTTAACCGCTATAGGTGCCCGAATGTGAAGATTTAGTTTAAAAAAAAATCAGTGTCTAGTTTGGCCAAAAATTGTAAACCATTATTGTGGGATCACCCATAGATAATCATGAAAGCCATAACTGTTCTTCTCCCGATACCTCTCCTACTAGTGACAAAGGTATCTTGGTGATAGGATATACAATCAATGAGAATCATGAAAGTATGAATTGTCACTCTCCTCCTCCCTCTTGGGAAGATATTATGACACAAGAAGATAAGATCATAGAAACATTTCTAAACATCATCTTACCTAGTCCCCATTCATCCCTTGCTTGTGAGAATGTTTTAGCAAAATTGGATGAAATCATAGAGAGCCATGCCAATCAAAATTTTTCTTCTCCTAATATCCCTCCTTGATGTGAAGATGATTGCTTAGTGTTAGAAGATGAACCTATTGAGAGTCATGCAAATCTTGTTCCTCCCTTCCATAATGCTCCTACCATTTGGAAAGATCTATTTGGTAAGCTTGAAAATCATAATTGTCCTTCTCTTGATGCTTCCAATACTTATGATGAAGCTACTTTAATCTAACCATGGAATGAGATGAACATCTTACAAGCTTTCCTACTAGGGTAGATAGTATGGCACAAGAGAATGAGACCTTAGAGTAAAAGGAAAATAAAATTGAGCCTTTTATTAATGTCCCCACTATTGATAAAGAATATATTTTGACCTCCCTTACATGCGATGAAGTCATTTTAGAACAACCAACCTTTAAATGTCATGAACTTCTCCCCCTAGGGAAGATATCATGGTGCAAGAAAAAGATAACATTGACAATAATGATATAGTGCCCTTAGATGAAGATGATGAAGTAACATTAGACTCTCCTTCACTAAGGGAAGTTAATATTAGGTCCTCCTCATTTTCCTCAACCAAATGGAAAGGAATATGATATTGCTGAACAATTAAAGAATACACTTGCTAATATATCCTTATAGGACCTTTTTCAAGCCTCCCCTCATTATCACAACATTAGTCAAAGTGCTTTACATGTTCAAGTTACTAACACATAATGAAATGAAGTAGTAGCCCAAATTCAAGCTATAACTTCATGCTCACAAGGGATAGTGAAGCTAGGAGTTCACTAGGTGAGCCCCAAGGGACCATATCAAAGCCATACCTCCATGACTTTAATAAGGTACAAAAAGAAAATGCAACAAGAAAGAGGGATGTTTGAAGGGATTTTTCTTACTTCATGCGAGGTATTAATGTTAGGAGACATTGTGCCTAATGTTCCCAAGAGAGGACCAATTGAAGGATAAAAGATTCCTAACTTAGGGGATGCAGTGCGTCGCATCACCACTAAGAGGAATGTAATATGCTAAGATAGATCATGCTCTTGAAGGACATTACTCCCAATGTCACCACAAATAAAAACACATTGCGTGAAATAAGAAAATCACATCAAGGAACATGAAAAAAAATACAAAAAAAATCATGCCAGAATAATGCCAATGTATGCCCCCACTTAAAAGAATTTTTTAACACCATGTTGTGAGCAATTACTTTAAAGTAGCCAAAAAATGAGAAAGAAAAAGGAAAAGAGGGGTTTCCCCCTAGAAACACATAAGGGATCTATGGATTTGAGGTCAATATCTATATTTGCTGCAATGATGTTAGAGAGCTTAGAACTGCCATCATTCCCCAAATACACATAGAACTGGAAGAATGACACAAAGAGAGTGAAAAAAAAAATGAAAAACCTTTTGGGTCAACATGGAAGAGACATAGGGTGTCTCAATGCCTTGTGTCATCCCCAAAAGGAAAACACAAGACAAAAATGAAAATGAAAAACAAAGATAAAAGATCAATGAAAAGGAAAAAGAATATGACATATAGAAGAATGAAGGTACAAATAGAGGAATGCACATTGAGAGAGGAAACATCGAACAATACATCACAGGGGATCACATTGCACACATGCAATAAAAAAAAAGAAAGTAAAAGAGGAAAACTAGAAAGACTAATAAAACATATGTGAGTCAACCTAAAGCAGGTCGTCTGCCTCTCAATCTTAGTGTGTTTAAGTGGAAGGTAGATAACAAGCTTAAGGGATGATGACATATGCCTTACTAGGAAAAGTATATCTACTTCTTACCCTCACTGAGTGCAAGACAAGAATGAGCTGAGGTAAGTGATGGGAAGGATCATGTAATACTGAGAATAGAGTATTCTACAAGTATTACATGACAAAAAGGATGAAGGATATGCTATTTAATCACTCGATAACAAGTATCTTTGTCAAAGTGATATTTACTCAATATGATCTTGAATGTATGGAACTCATTAGTACTGTATAAAAGGGTCATATGGTATCAAAAAAGTGGAACTTTTGCATCTTTAGGATATAATATTAGTCCATGTTTCTCTTGTGGGAATATGATGAGTCCTTGGTTAAGAAGGATTTGTAATTTTCTTTCACTTTCAGGTGGCGACTGAGGATGTTGTATCTTTTGTAATTTGTAAGGTATTTTACATTTTCTAGATTCACCAACTTCTCTAGTTGAAGGTTGAGGAAGAGGACCTAGGGTGGTCCTATCATCCTTGTCATTGTTATGAATCATTGGTTGTTCTTTAGGAAGAAGGACATTCATATCAGGAGGAGAATCAAATACCATTGTACCATCACTACAAAGTCAGGTATTCTTGAAGAGGTTATATATTGTGAGGGGGATCTTGATATCCTAACCCTATTGTGTTTTCATTAGTTGATAGTTGTTCGAGGACTTGGTGAATTTTATGTTCACTTGTATCAAATCCTTGTTTACATAAGATTTTGAATCCTTTGCCATGTGTTTCTTCTAGATTGATTGAAGTGTTTGTTACTTTGTTATCATAAAATGGTTGATCATGTGCTTGTGTGGAGGAACTAGGTTCACCTTTTGTAGGGATTTGGTTGTTTCATGGATGGATAAAAGGATGAATTGGCTTCAAGGTTGTTAAGGTAATCAGTTAGGAACTTGTTCATGTTGTCATCATCTTCTCCAATGATGTCAACATCATGAGGAGGACAAGCATTAGGAGTTGTGTGAGAATGAGCAAGTTCAATTTTGTTAGGGTCATTACCAAAGGCACAACTTGACACATCTACCAAATATTTCAAGGACATCCAAAGCTTTTCAAAGCACATATCCATGATGTAAGACTGAACAAATATACTTGAAATGAAAGAAATTGGAACAACAATAATTCTACAAAATGAAATAGAGAACTGAAGGCAGCCAACATAAGCACATAAAGCAGTTGTAGATCTTGAAAACTGGAAAGTCAAAGTCAATAGGGACTTTAAGATTCTAGTAAGGGTGGATTTATCCTACTGCTGAAATTTTGAAGTTCCAAGGACTGAAATAGAAAAAAAATATCAGAGAGATGATTCTGAGGAAAAAACCCTAAGAGGAACTAAGACGCCAAGAAGGGAATTTTAGTCCTAGCTGAGGCTTTTCTTAGAAAAAAAGAAAATTTTGGATTTTCTTCAATGTTCACAGATTGCCTATTTAGGATGTTGATGTTTAGAAACAAAAAACTATGCCAATGAATGCAAGGAAAAGTAACTAGTAACAAGCAATTGAATGCAATTTTTTACGATTTTGAATGCAATAAGAATGTTTCTAAATGCAATTAAGACATGATGAAAAATGTACTGTTTTAGTTTTTTGAATGAAATGAAATGATGCAAGAAAACAAACATGGAACCTATATGCACTTTCACTAATGCAAATATGAGAAACCCTAGATGCAATTTTCACTAAATATGAGAAACCCTAGATGCAATTTCACTAATGCAAGATGCAATACAAGAATGAATGCAATCTATATCTAGAACTTTAATAAACTCCAAATCAGAAAATGAATGCTCAAAAAGGTTAGGTTCTCCAAAATGATCAATGGTGAAAAATGATGAGGGTGATATCACTTTTCTCAACAATCATTCAATAATGTCCTAGGAGTCCTAATTGGATTGATTATCGACCTCATGAGGTGAGTCAATTCTCAACAAGGAGGACCTAGGAGGGGGTTCTTTAAGCTTTTAGGGGTTCACCACCAAGCAAATTCTTGGAAAAGAAAAATAAGCATTCAACCTACAAAACCTAATAATGCAAGCTAAATGAAGGATACAAATGATGAAATTATGGAACAAGAAGTTAGGATGTGTGTACCTGGGAAGTCTGGAAATGTGATGAGGATATTAGAAATGCAAAAATGTTGTTAAAAAGTGCCATGGAGGATTAAGATTCCCTTACTACTGTCTTAGTCCCGCTACTGCTTTTCGGGGCAGATGCAGAATCTTCAGATGTTGGAACTAGATCTAGAAGAATTTTTGAAAAATACCCTCAGGAGGACTAAGACGCCCTTACTGTTGTCTTAGTCTCATTTGGAATTTCTGAAATTTATGAGTGTGATCTTGACGCTTGATGTCTATTCTTCCTTCTTCTCTGATCTCAGGTTCTGAAACTTCCAGATTTAGCTTGTAGGTGAGTTTCCGTGAAGATGACAACTTTGCAATGCAACTTTGAAAATGTACACTTCAAATGATCTTCAAGTCATCAACCTGAATCTACAATCACAAACACACAAGAGGGGAAAAACTTGTTGATTGTTAATGAATGGGGGTTTTCCTTGGTCAAACCCCTTGTTGGTAATTAGACCTTGAAATGAAATAAAATAATGAAGGGAAATGATGAATGAACAACATGCAATGCTATAACTCACCAAACCCTTATTATAAAGTCTACAAACTTATGTGAAATAACTATAATGGATATGGATCTTGAATCAAATAAAGGCTTGATAGATATGAACTTGAATTGCTTGCTTGGATCAAAACCCTACATCACAAATGTTAGCACAACAACACACGTGATGCAAGAAGATATTTGATATGATGCTTGAATTTTGATGATGGCTCCAAATGCTTGATGAAATGCTCTTTAATGCTTGAATGCTTGGATTGCTCAGATTTGTTGTTATGATAAAATGAGAGAAGGAACCTTCTATTTATACTTATCTATGCTTAATATCTAGAGATTACACCACACCAAGCCGACATATGAATTCATTAATTAAACGAGGCTAAATCCTACCATAATTTGAAATTAAATCTCAAAAATACCTCAAGGGGGACTAAGACACCCTAGGTGGCATCTTAGTCCCAAGGCTAAAAACTTGGGGCACATACCCCAAAAAGGGGCTCATTTGAGATTCCTCAAAATTAGGGTCCCAAGACCTTTAGGGGACAAAGATGCCCTAGGTGGCATTTTAGTCTTGACCTAAAGATTAGGGACACTCAGAGAGAATCATTAAATTATCATTTATTTATTGGAGTTTGTTGGGATTAGCCAGAAAAAGATATAATTCATAGGGCTTGTGGATGCAAAATAGGACCAATTAAGGCATAAATAAGTATAAATAAAGCAAGGTGGGCCCAAACAAGTGTGAAAATGCAAGGGTATGCATTTTCCTACACTACAAGTAGATAAAATAATTATGCACTAAATTTGGGTTGGGATTAATGGTTTGTGATGGACTAAGGTATGAAATATAGTGAATGTGGATTATGGACTATGTGGTTGTCATGGTATTTTTGAAGGATTATGAATATGGACTATAGATATGGAAAACAAACTATAAGTTTTGGAAATGAAATATAGGTTGGAATGGGATTGTATTCTTTTTAACTATGGAAAATGCACTTATGAATATAATTTTTTTAATTAAGGTTCAACTAAGATTGTCAATTATGGATGTCCTAACCTTTGCTTCAATTGTTTTAAAGGATAATTGTTTGGATAATATTTTCAAACAAGAAATTGGTTTTCAAAAACTTGGCTTGGTTTGAAGGCTTGCAAATAAGCACTTGGTATTTGCAACACCCAATCAAGAAAGCATAACAACAATCCTAAATTAATCAAGCAAGAAGTATCATGCTATATTAAACCACAAATATATTGTCTATCATGTGAGGAATAGATGGGAAACACAAGGTTTTGTACCACCTAAAACATAGAAAAATGTATGCCCTATGTTTTGGGGGATAGAGCTAACAAGTTTCTCCAAGATTCATTCAAGGAAACCTTAGAGATCTCAATCTAATGATATGATGAGAGAAAGAGTTCTTACAATAGGGCATCCTAGGGTATGTTTAGAAACTAAAAAGGGACTCACCACCAAGCTAGGGCTTGGAAAGACAAGAGATGAATGAATCATTCAAAGTACCATGCATAACCTAACTAAATGACCTAGGAAATGAAACTAAAATGCAAAATAAAAGATAGGGAAAGTACAAAGGTGCACCTGGGAGAGTGATAAGGTCAAAAAAAGCTTCAAAACCTTGAAAACTTGTTTTTTGATGACCATTTGAACTCATACGTCAGTCTAGTCAATTTAGTCCCAGACAAGGGTTTTTGTGCAAAAAATGGAATTTAACAGTCTATGATCTAAATCTCTCAAAACCTAAAAATGTATTGTACTGGGACTCATACACCACAAGTGGCATATCAGTCCCACTCTACTTTTTTGGAGGGTTAGGACCTGTTTCTTCTCTCCTATCCTTGCTCAGATTCCTTCCACACTTTATTTTTGGATCTGCAAACCTAATTTGCAACTTGTAGGCAACTTTCCATGAAGAAGACAACCTTGTGACAACTTGATGAATTTCTTCAAATTTACAACCTAGTATTCAAATGTCCTTCAAGCCTCAAGACACCTAGATCTGAAATTACACATGTAGAGAGAGGAAATAAGGGGTTTTCCTTGGTCAAACCACTTTTAGGTGATTAAACCAAATGATGAGATAATGAAATAAGGACATGAAAGATGAAACATGGAACACGAAACATGAACAGTGATACCTTGAATGATGTCTTGTAAATATGCAATCTAACATGAAGTGTCCATGAAGGATGTAGATCTAGATCTTGAAATAAGTGTAGAATAATGCTTAATCTTGGATCCTGAATACAACATCACAACACTAGCTCAACAACATGCTTGATGCTTGATAACCTCAACATGGTGATGGATCTTGAATTGCTACAACAAATAATGAAGAAATCTACCTCTGAATGCTTTTAATATTCTCTTGAATGTCCTTGAATTCTCTTGTGAAGTCTTGTAATCACAAACTTGCTATTAGTCTAATGCTCTCTTAAAAGTCTTAGGTGAAAATGAGTGAATTATCCTTGTATTTATACTTTTTTATACCAAATTCCTCGAAATTACAACACTACAAGCCAAAATCAAATCTAGGAGAATAAAATCCTACCAAGAATTTGAATTTAATTTAATTTTAAGCCACATGGGACTCATATGCCAGTTGTGGAATATGAGTCCCATTAGGCTAGGCTTTGGGACACATTTTTCAAGAAATACTTAGATTGATGTGAAATCCAGATTGGGACCCCAAAACTTAGGTGGGACTCATATGCACAAGGTGGCATATGAGTCCCAGATCACTAAATTTGGTCAATACAATCCAAAATCACATGAATTATGATTGGTTATTGGTAAACATATAGATTATCTCTAGAAAAATGCATTTAATAAGGCTTGTGGATGCAAAATAAGGCCAAATAAAGCATAAAGAAGCCCAATTTAGTAATGAAAAACTAGATTAGTGTGAAAGTGTGAAGGTACACTTTACAACACCATAAATAAGGCATAATTAAGTTCTTTTAGTTTACAATGGCCCAAAACTTAATGTAAAGGTGTAAATAAATACACTTTACAACATTAAATTAAGGAAAAAATAGGTCTATTTAGCTTAGAAGGGCCCTAAATCCCATGTGAATGTGGAAAAAGTATGACAACACTAGATCAAGAAACATTAGGTTTATTTTAACATTAACCATTCTAAAATCAAGTGAAAAGGGGGTACTTTTTCCATTGGCACATTTAGCCCCCACTTTAGTGAGAGAATGAACTTGCTTATGACTCACACTAAATTAGACAAACTCGGATCAAGAGGGGTCCAAGTGTACCAATGTGGATGGTCTAGGATGGAAAAGATCAAGGGGGTGGTCAAACCCCCAGGACGCAAGATCTTATGCCAAACTAACATAAGCACAAAGGGACATAGACACAAGGTGTATGATATCCAACAAAACAAGATATACAAACATACAGTGCTAATGAATAAAAGAAAGAAAAACAAAAGAAAACAAAAAATATAAATAAAAAGAGGTGGATTCAGATCTAAGTTGTTTTTCCAAAACTCATGCTCACTTTGATGCAAAAAAACTTTAGAATGTCTGTTGGGTGATTATCCAAAGGGTGGCTCAGTAAGAAAGTCATGCCTCTATATTGGCTTCTCACCATAGAATGAGAAATTAATGCCCACGTTTATGATTTTCATCATATGCTAACCATACCAAAGCTATGTTTGACTTTTCGTTGCACCAAAAGATCGACCTGTCAACGCCCAATACAAGCTTCAGTTAAGAACCACACGAGGTAGTTAGACCATGTCACAAACCCATGTGCTAGTGCTGCAAGGAAGACCAAGGGTCACATCTTGCAACAATCCCCCCAGCACAAGCATGGGGTTTGAACTTGTGACTAGCTCTGATACCAATTGTTGGACTTGTCATTGCACCAAAAGATCGACCTATCAATGCACGATACAAGTTTCAGTTAAGAACCACAGGAGGCAGTTACACCATGTCACAAACCCAAGCGCTAGTGTTGCAAGGAAGAACAAGGGTCACACCTTGCAACAAGCTATACATCCTGATAACTTTGAAAAGGTGCCATGTAATATGAACAACAAGACCCATGAGGCAAGAAAAACTTTGTATGCTTGACACCCATGAACAAACAAGATGGCTCCACAGGCAAGAAACGTGTGTTATGCAAGGTGGCCATATAACAATTGTTATAAATGAAAAAGTAGTGTAAGGTACATTCAAAGGGATTTTTCCTGGTTCATGTAAGGTCTCTTCTTAGGGAACATGATGCCTAATGTCTCCAAGAGATGACAAGTAAAAGAAATATCATGCTCTTAGAGGAAATCAAACCCAATGATACCACCAAGAAAAGGATGCATAACAAGAAGAAAGAAAATCGCATAGTGAAACATGAGTGTCAATATATGCTCCCACTTTAAAGAAATTCCTAACACCATTGCTATGAGAAATTACTTTAAAGTTGAAGAATACATGAGAGATTATTCGAAAATCCCTATTCCAAGTCATATCTGTTGATGGTGATTTCTATATAGCAACAAGTCAGACAGAATATGGAAATCCTATCTCTCTTGAAAAGTAGATCTCTATTAGCAAGCCTCAAGAGATAACCCCAAGGTCTCTAATGTCAGGTCTTGACAATGCATAAACAACTCAAATAATATGTGAAAATGCTAGTAATCCCAAAGGGACCTTACTACAAGAAAATACTAGAACTTCAAACTTATCAGATCTAGCAATATGGTGATACTTCAAATCCTAAATCTAACCCAAATGATAAAAGAAATAGAAAAAGATAAGGGTTCAAAGAGACCTCTAAGATTAACACTAATCCTAGGATTAATAGTGCAGATGAAAAATTACTTGAAATGGACCAATCCCTCAGAAACTAATTCCTGCTTGACCCTGAACCAAACAATTGCCTAGATATTGACAAAGATAAGGAAAATCCTTCGGCAAAATTAACACCAACTACACAAGTGGAACCTGTGCAACAAAAATATAAAGAAAAATATATTGAGGAAGTCATGAAGCTATTAGAAGATGATTGGTGTTCCTTAGATTTTGAACCAACATTTATGGGAGAATACAAGATCATAAAAAAAGATTCAAACAAGGGAAAAGGAAAAGTAGTAATGTCAACACAAATTTTGGAAGACCCTTTGAAAGCATCCAAATCCACCACTTTAGAACAAAATACAACAAATTACACAACAAACTTTGATGAACTTGACTATGAACAACCATCGAATCCAAAAGAAATGAAAAAGATTTATGGAAGAGGTTATGAATTGATGAAACAACTTGGATATAGTGGAAAAGTATGTGGTTCTAGAGAACAAGGTATCCGTGTCCCTATAGAGCCTCACACACAAGAAAAACTAGTGGTCTTGGTTATTGTCCTTCGAAAGAAACAAACAAGCTTTCACTTAATATCAACACTCTTACAGAAGATTCTTCTAAGTTGACTTTAACAGTAATGCACCTTGAATTGATAGACACTAGTGGTCTTGATTGTTATCCTTTGAAGTAAATAACAAAATCCTTGCTTAATGTTAATGCCATCATGCAAAACACTAATGATTTGAATTCGTTAGATTTTACAGCCCCCTGTAAAGGAGAGAACAAAATCTCAAATATAAAGAGTCTTGTGTAAGTATGACATCTTGTACTAAGCAAGAGATATCTATCACAAAATAATGAAACCTCTACTTTTGATCAAGAGAGTATATTGACGAGACTCCTCCAAGATCATCTAATATCTCTCCCTCCAAGAACATGAAAGAAATTTTACTACAAGAGTTCATTTTGCACATATGAAATAGTTCATGGTAATTCCACTAATGAATGTAAGGCTTTGAGTAACAAAATTAAATATCTTAAAGACTATGGTGCTCTTCCTTGGGTTGAGGCACCTAGTTTCTCTTTTCATTTTGGCTCATCCTTGTCTCGCACTAAGTGGGGGCAAGGGGTTAGTTAGCCTTTTCCTCGTATGTCACTTATCATTGCCTCCTTTGGCTAGTTGACCGCCTTTCATGTATATATAAGAGCAAGCTTGGGAGGTGGAAAACATTCCTTAAGTTGGCTCGCATGTGACATACTCATCCATGATGTAGCTTATTGAAAACCTATGACTTGGAATAGGGCTTTCCAAATAGTCTCTCATGTCTTTTTATACTTTATAAAGAAATTTCTCACAGTAATGGTGTTAGAAACCGCTTTAAAGTGGGGGCATACATTGACACTCATGTTTCATTGTGTGATTTTATTTTTTCCTGTGATGCATTCTTTTCTTGATGGTGTTAGTGGGTTTGAGTTACTCCAAGAGTGTGATATTTCTTTGACTTTCCCTCTCTTGGATACATTAGGCATGATGTCCCCTAAGAAAAGACTTTACATGAACCAAGAAAAATCCCTTTGAATGAACCTTACACTATTTCACCTTTACAATATCAATTATATGGCCACCTTGCATAATACACTTTCCTTTCCTGTGGTTCCATCTTGTTTGTTCATGAGTTTCAAGCATACAAAGTTTTTCTTTCCTCATGAAGCTCAAAGTTTAGGGTTTTGTGGTGACTTATCAAAGTTATCAGGAGGTATAAATTTTGTATGGTTGGATGGGAAGCCGAACCGAGGAGTGACTTTCCCTTAGCCACTTTCATGTGTGTGTGAGTGCATACCGACCGTGTGTGTATGTGTCTCACCCTCTTAGATTACTCACCCAACAAATAGCCTAGAGTTTTGTTGCCTCAAAGTGAGTGTGCATTTTTGGATAAACAACTTAGATCTGATCCGTATTGTGTTGGATAAATGGTTGAAGCTTGATTCACCTCATTTTTATTTTTCTCTTGTTTTTGTTTTTATATATTTTAGTTATTGAAATTGCATATTTGTGTATCTTGATGCTGTATATTATACACCTTTATGCGTGTCCTTTTCATGCTTATGTTAGATTGATGTAGGATCTTGGATCCTAGGGGCTTGACCACCTCCTCGATCTCTGTTATCCTAGACCATCTGCATTGGTACAATTGAACCCCTCTTGAATGTCTACTTTAGTGGGAGTTTGAAGCAAGTTCATCCTCTCACTAAAGTGGGGGCTAAATGTAGTGACAAAAAATATCATCGTGTACATTTTCACACTTAATTTGGGAATAATTAATGCTGAAAAGAACTTAAAATCACCTTAATATGTTGTTATAATGTGTTATACACATCCACATTGGATTTAGGGCCTGTTTAAGCTAAATAAACCTAATTTTTCCTTGATTTAATAATGTAAAGTGTATTCATTTACACCTTCACAATAAATTTGGGGAACTTGGACCTAATGTTGCCTTAATCTAGTGTTGTAATGTGTCGTACACATTCACATTGGATTTAGGGCCCTTTTAAGCTAAATAGACCTATTTTTTCCTTAATTTGATGTTGTAAAGTATATTTATTTACACTTTCACATTGAATTTTGGGCCCTCTTGGATTTATGACCTTTATATCATCATTAGTAGGCCCCTAAGGTCCCCTATATTATCCATCTTGAGGCTTATTTCAACCAAAATCCTCACAAGATCAATAAATAGACTTAATTTCTCATCTCCTCAACACTTTCTCTCTCTAAAAAGGCCCTATGGGACCCATACGCCACCTTGGGCATATGAGTCCCACCCAGGTGGGACCCATATGCCAAAAATAGCGTATGAGTCCCATTTGGCCCCTTTTTAGGGTTTTGAGTAAGAAATCATGGTTTTGAATTCAAATTTCTTGAATGTCAGCATTTGGGATCTAATAAACAATAACTTGGATGGATTGCCTATATAAATAAGGTCTCAAATAATTATTTAATTAATAATTCATGATATCAAGATGAGCACTCAAGAGCTAAGCATTCCAAAACTTTACAAGATCATCAAGAGAGCATTCAAGATCATTTCCAAGGAATTCAAGGGAAAATTAGAGTGGGAATGAGGGAGGTAGGGAGGGAGAGAGAGGTGAGATAGAGAGGAGCAGATAGAGAGAGTGGTAAGGAGTGATGAATGGAGACATAGGTAGAGAGAGGAATTCAAAGATATAGAGTAGATAAGAAAGGAGGGAGGGAGGGAGAAGTATGGAGGGAGAGGGAGGGAGGTGAGATAGAGAAATAGAGAGAGTGGTAAGGAGTGATGGAGAGATAAGTAGGTAGAGAGAGGGAGAGGGGAGATAGAGAGAAGTAGAGAGGGAGGGAGAGGTAGGGAGGGAGAGAGGTGAGATATAGATATAAATAGAGAGAGGGAGGCATGGAGTGAGAGGTAGGGAGATAGAGAGGGGTGAGATAGAATTAAAGAGGGAAGGAGAGAGTGAAAGAGAGAGAGGTAGAAGGAAAGGGAGAGAGGAGATAGATAGAAGTAGAGAGGGATGGAGGAAGGAAGGGAAGGAGATAGGGAGAGAGGGGGAGAGAAGTGAGATAGAGAGAATTAGAGAGACAAGGAGAGGAGAGATAGAAAGAAAGGGGAGGGAGGGAGAGGTAGGGAGGTAGATAGAGGTATATGTTTGAGAGATAATATAGAGGGAAGGGAGAGAGAGAGAGGTAGAAGGAGAGGGAGAGAGAGGATGGATAGGTAGAGAGGTAGTTCTTGAGCTCAAGGGAGATAAAGTTAGATAAAGGGAAGGAGATAGCGAAAGAGAGAGAGAGGTCTAGAGTGTAAGGGATAAATAATGAGTGAATAGAGAGAAAGATGATACAAATTTCTTATTACAAAAAATTGACATCCTGATTACTAAATTTTGACATGTTGATTTCTAAAATTTGACTGTTTGAAAGATTATAAGATTTTCCAAAAAACTAGACTTTGCATTATAACTCCTAGAGATTTGAAACCACTCTCAAACATCCTGAAGCTATATACATAAAATATAACTTCAAGTATAATAAAGTAAATATCCATATGTAAATTTCAACTTAAATGTTGATTTCATGTTTTTTCAATGTATTCAAATAATGCGAGCATGTTATAACACACTCAAATTTTGTCAAAGCACTAAAATACTATGAGCGTGTTATAACATGCACATGTTTTATCTTGATTTAGAAATTTCTAAGCCTTTATCTTGGATTTTCCTTGGGCTTCCAACCCAAAGGCTTGGAGCGACTTTCTAACATCCAAAGACATGTTTAATAGATTGTGATTTTTTTTGACATAATCTTGAGTGTTCTCCCCATTAAGTTTACACATGTTTCAATTTTAAGTAAAAAAAAAACCTTGGTAATGTTATGCTCTCTCTTATCTATCTAACCATGTAATTTACTTCACATTTTGAGTATGTTAAGGTTTTCATATCTAATTTCTTTTATTGACCATGTATCTATTTTTGTTAGAAACTAATGTTTGGTATTTTTTACTTTATTTTTTAACCACCCATTGAAATTTAAATAAATTACATTTTTATAAACTAGTCTCCATTCTACGCATATTCAAAAAATATATATTTGATTAATTTTAAAAAAAATTAAGGGGGAGCATGCCAAATTTTTTATTTTTCAGGACGTGTCCACTTTGAAAATTAGTAAAAAATCATATATTCATTAAAAATTAGTAGAAAATTTGAGGATAAAGTACATGGTGTTAGCTAATTTATCACCAAAGTGAAAATACTAAAAAAGGTTAACATTTTATGGGGGCCACACCAAATGCTACATTATATTTTTTTTAAAAAAAATAGGACCAATTTGTGTGGCCCCCCTTTTTGAACCATTTAATATCTACCATTTTAAAAAAAAATAGTAGTTTAGAAATTATATTTAGAGCACTGCAACTCCTCTTTTTGTTGCATCTTAAAATTTTGAGTGTAAATATCTTCAATTTGTCATCTAAGGTCAGTCTTTCTTGATTTCAGAAAAAATGTGGCCACTTAAGACCCCTTTCTAGTCCCCCATCTTTGTGCACTTACCCACCTATTCAAAATTAAATTTTTATTCTAGGCCCTTCAATATGATTCTCTTCCATCAAACTCCTAGGGATACAAAACTTATGAGACCTTACTAAATTTTAAATTTACAGTTTTAGCTCATAAATTATGTTCTTACAAGTAAAATTGTAGCTAATATCCATACCTTTTCTATCTTATGTATACCTTAAACACAAACCGCTTATCATCTTTCCTATTCTTCCTACGATACAACTAAATCTCCATCATATGCATCTCATGTATGTTTACTCTCCACTATCATAAATATGTTATTCCTTCTTACATAATAAACTCTCATTGGTAGTATGTGTGAGATAAATAAACCATCAAGAATCAATCCATATTTATCCCACATATCAGACCCTTTTTCTTCCAAATTATTTCACTCTTAACTCTTACTCTTACTCTTCTCTTCTACTACAACATAATTGCTCAATATTTTATTGAACACATTTTCTTCCTTTGGTGTGAATTGTTCTTCTAGTTTTAATATTATGGATTCAAGCCTCTCATCCATTATCATGTCCTATTCTTTAGCTCCTTGTGGTATAAATTGCACCTTCTCTTTCATCACCTCCATGTTCCCCAATTGGAATTAATGTTGCTTCTCCTAAACAAAAAATCAATAAAAATATCATTATGGAAATCTTTAATTACCATTGGAACTTCCTTACACCATGCTCTCTCAATTTCTCCACCACTCTTCACTACATCATCATGATTAATCAAACCCTCTAGGATTATTTTGAGAATCCATTATTATTTGCAATCCTCTCTTGTAGATATCATCTTATTTTTCTTTGTTATACATGGGCGTACTTGGTCCATTGATACTTATTTGACCCTTATATGAAAAAAAAATGCTACAAATTTAGTCTCCATACTTGTAGTAATAGATATTTTCTTCACCTCCTTTTCCATGCTTGGAGGATCCTCAAAGGTATTACCAAATACCTTCACTTCCAACACTTCTTTCCTAGCACTTTATGCCATTACTTGTTTCTCTTCACATGCAAAACTATGCATTCTCTTCTTTTTATTTCATGATTAGTATTTTTCTACCTCCTACTTTGTGTCCTTGGGTTGAAATAGTTCCCCTAGACCATATTCTAGCATTGGCATGTCATTCCTCTTGAATAAATTATTTCTCTACTAAAAAATAATAAAATATAAGTTCCTTGATTCTCTTCTTTCATTGGAAGATCCTTTCTACCACCATCTATAAATTCTTCTTGCAACATCTCTCTACTAACACAAACTACTCCAACATACAACATTACAAAGACTCATTTGTTAACAAATGCATCTATATGTCAATTTCCTTTACTACATGTACCTATAACATCTCACTTGTAATTTGTTGATTATTTTCCTAGTTGTGTCAATTGGAGACCCGCTTATTTGTTTTAATTTTATTTTCTCATTAATTTCTCCATTCCCATCCCCTTTCATTGTTTCCATTGTTAGTATCCCTCTATTATTTTCTACTACTCCCACCAATTATACTGTTAGGGTTATATTAGCTTCACATGTATGTTCATTTGTATATTTCATCTTTTCTACACCTACTTTCTATATATTCTATAAAATATCCTCCCTACAATATTTTTACATACTCACTTGTAGCTCCTTGTTAAGCTCCTCTATAACCTCTTGAACCTCACACTAGGTTCCATTCTTCTTGTATTTTTTAGCATTTTTTTAATCCTCCCATTCTAACATGCAACCTATTATTTTCATTCTTCTTTCATGTGTTCCTCATGTTGTCCTTTCTCATCCTTATCCTCAAATGGTTAGACCCTAGAATCTCCTTGGCTACTACTTCTCCAAACTCATCAATTGTTACACTAATATAATATTCTTTATCAATAATCTCTTCAAAATTATTTATAAATGCTAGCACTTCTATGATTTCCTCTTGAAATTCCTATATTGTACCCTAATGCTCTATCACAAGGATATATTCATTTTTTTTCTTCTATCTACTAGACCTAAAAACATAAATAAATTAGAAAAAATAGATCTTGGTCTTCCCTCCTTTCTTGTCTCCATCATGTATTTCCTCTAAGTTACTTGTAAATGTTAGGAAATCTCTTCCTTCATCATGGCTATCACACTAGTGACTTGAATAATATAAATTTTATCCTTTTCCTTTTCCTCATTTATTAGGATTCTCTTCTCCTCTGTACAACTATCCATGATATCTCATATGGTTTTGATTGAAGTGTACATTTTCAAAATTGCATTGCAAAGTTGTCATCTTCACGGAAACTCACCTACAAGCTAAATCTGGAAGTTTCAGAACCTGAGATCAGAGAAGAAGGAAGAATAGACATCAAGCATCAAGATCACACTCATAAATTTCAGAAATTCCAAATGAGACTAAGACAACAGTAAGGGCGTCTTAGTCCTCCTGAGGGTATTTTTCAAAAATTCTTCTAGATCTGGTTCCAACATCTGAAGATTTTGCATCTTCCCCGAAAAGCAGTAGCGGGACTAAGACAGTAGTAAGGGAATCTTAATCCTCCATGGCACTTTTTAACAACATTTTTGCATTTCTAATATCCTCATCACATTTCCAGACTTCCCAGGTACACACATCCTAACTTCTTGTTCCATAATTTCATCATTTGTATCCTTCATTTAGCTTGCATTATTAGGTTTTGTAGGTTGAATGCTTATTTTTCTTTTCCAAGAATTTGCTTGGTGGTGAACCCCTAAAAGCTTAAAGAATCCCCTCCTAGGTCCTCCTTGTTGAGAATTGACTCACCTCATGAGGTTGATAATCAATCCAATTAGGACTCCTAGGACATTATTGAATGATTGTTAGAGAAAAGTGATATCACCCTCATCATTTTTCACCATTAATCATTTTGGAGAACCTAACCTTTTTGAGCATTCATTTTCTGATTTGGAGTTTATTAAAGTTCTAGATATAGATTGCATTCATTCTTGTATTGCATCTTGCATTAGTGAAATTGCATCTAGGGTTTCTCATATTTAGTGAAAATTGCATCTAGGGTTTCTCATATTTGCATTAGTGAAAGTGCATATAGGTTCCATGTTTGTTTTCTTGCATCATTTCATTTCATTCAAAAAACTAAAAAAGTACATTTTTCATCATGTCTTAATTGCATTTAGAAACATTCTTATTGCATTCAAAATCGTAAAAAATTTCATTCAATTTCTTGTTACTAGTTACTTTTCCTTGCATTCATTGGCATAGTTTTTTGTTTCTAAACATCAAAATCCTAAATAGGCAATCTGTGAACATTGTAGAAAATCCAAAATTTTCTTTTTTTCTAAGAAAAGCCTCAGCTAGGACTAAAATTCCCTTCTTGGCATCTTAGTTCCTCTTAGGGTTTTTCCTCAGAATCATCTCTCTGATATTTTTTTTCTGTTTCAGTCCTTGGAACTTCAAAATTTCAGCAGTAGGATAAATCCACCCTTACTAGAATCTTAAAGTCCCTATTGACTTTGATTTTCCAGTTTTCAAGATCTACAATTGCTTTATGTGCTTATGTTGGCTGCCTTCAGTTCTCTATTTCATTTTGTAGAATTATTGTTGTGCCAATTTCTTTCATTTCAAGTATATTTGTCCAGTCTTGCATCATGGATATGTGCTTTGGAAAGCTTTGGATGTCCTTGAAATATTTGGTAGATGTGTCAAGTTGTGCCTTTGGTAATGACCCTAACAAAATTGAACTTGCTCATTCTCACACAACTCCTAATGCTTGTCCTCCTCATGATGTTGACATCATTGGAGAAGATGATGACAACATGAACAAGTTCCTAACTGATTACCTTAACAACCTTGAAGCCAATTCATCCTTTTATCCATCCATGAAACAACCAAATCCCTACAAAAGGTGAACCTAGTTCCTCCACACAAGCACATGATCAATCATTTTATGATAACAAAGTAACAAACACTTCAATCAATCTAGAAGAAACACATGGCAAAGGATTCAAAATCTTATGTAAACAAGGATTTGATACAAGTGAACATAAAATTCACCAAGTCCTCGAACAACTATCAACTAATGAAAACACAATAGGGTTAGGATATCAAGATCCCCCTCACAATATATGACCTCTTCAAGAATACCTGACTTTGTAGTGATGGTACAATGGTATTTGATTCTCCTCCTGATATGAATGTCCTTCTTCCTAAAGAACAACCAATGATTCATAACAATGACAAGGATGATAGGACCACCCTAGGTCCTCTTCCTCAACCTTCAACTAGAGAAGTTGGTGAATCTAGCAAATGTAAAATACCTTACAAATTACAAAAGATACAACATCCTCAGTCGCCACCTGAAAGTGAAAGAAAATTACAAATCCTTCTTAACCAAGGACTCATCATATTCCCATTAGAGAAACATGGACTAATATTATATCCTAAAGATGCAAAAGTTCCACTTTTTTGATACCATATGACCCTTTTATACAGTACTAATGAGTTCCATACATTCAAGATCATATTGAGTAAATATCACTTTGACAAAGATACTTGTTATCGAGTGATTAAATAGCATATCCTTCATCCTTTTTGTCATGTAATACTTGTAGAATACTCTATTCTCAGTATTACATGATCCTTCCCATCACTTACCTCAGCTCATTCTTGTCTTGCACTCAGTGAGGGTAAGAAGTAGATATACTTTTCCTAGTAAGGCATATGTCATCATCCCTTAAGCTTGTTATCTACCTTCCACTTAAACACACTAAGATTGAGAGGCAGACGACCTGCTTTAGGTTGACTCACATATGTTTTATTAGTCTTTCTAGTTTTCCTCTTTTACTTTCTTTTTTTTTATTGCATGTGTGCAATGTGATCCCCTGTGATGTATTGTTCGATGTTTCCTCTCTCAATGTGCATTCCTCTATTTGTACCTTCATTCTTCTATATGTCATATTCTTTTTCCTTTTCATTGATCTTTTATCTTTGTTTTTCATTTTCATTTTTGTCTTGTGTTTTCCTTTTGGGGATGACACAAGGCATTGAGACACCCTATGTCTCTTCCATGTTGACCCAAAAGGTTTTTCATTTTTTTTTTCACTCTCTTTGTGTCATTCTTCCAGTTCTATGTGTATTTGGGGAATGATGGCAGTTCTAAGCTCTCTAACATCATTGCAGCAAATATAGATATTGACCTCAAATCCATAGATCCCTTATGTGTTTCTAGGGGGAAACCCCTCTTTTCCTTTTTCTTTCTCATTTTTTGGCTACTTTAAAGTAATTGCTCACAACATGGTGTTAAAAAATTCTTTTAAGTGGGGGCATACATTGGCATTATTCTGGCATGATTTTTTTTGTATTTTTTTTCATGTTCCTTGATGTGATTTTCTTATTTCACGCAATGTGTTTTTATTTGTGGTGACATTGGGAGTAATGTCCTTCAAGAGCATGATCTATCTTAGCATATTACATTCCTCTTAGTGGTGATGCGACGCACTGCATCCCCTAAGTTAGGAATCTTTTATCCTTCAATTTGTCCTCTCTTGGGAACATTAGGCACAATGTCTCCTAACATTAATACCTCGCATGAAGTAAGAAAAATCCCTTCAAACATCCCTCTTTCTTGTTTCATTTTCTTTTTGTACCTTATTAAAGTCATGGAGGTATGGCTTTGATATGGTCCCTTGGGGCTCACCTAGTGAACTCCTAGCTTCACTATCCCTTGTGAGCATGCATTTATGTACCTTATTAAATTCATAAAGGTATGACTTTGATATGGTCCCCTAGGGCTCACCTAGTGGACAACTAGCTTCACTAGCCCTTGTGAGCATGTTTTTTTTGCATAGTGGACAACACATTCCACTTGTAAACCTCCTTTTGGAAAAACAGTCTAGATGTGGTCCACAACACGTTGGATGGCCATTCAAAGCTTGATCCATTGCATTTTTCCTTTTTCCTTTTTCTGTCTTTGATTGTGTATGTTTGTGATCTTGTTATGGCTTCACATATCATTCACAAGCATGTTCCTTTGCACTTATGTTGATTTTCCATAGGATCTTGATCCTGGGGGCTTGGCCACCCTCTTGGGTATTTCCATTCTATCTTACTATCATTCGTACATGAAAACCCCTCTTGATTGTGTGGTTGGATACTTTAGTGTGAGTTTGAAGCAAGTTCATCCTCTCACTAGAGTGGGGGCTAAATACAGTGTAGGAAAGTGCATATCCTTGCATTTTCACACTTGTTTGGGCCCACCTTGCTTTATTTATCCTTATTTATGTATTAATTGGTCCTATTTTTCACCCACAAGCCCTAAGATATCTTTTTTGGTTAATCCCAACAAAATCCAATGTATAAATGATATTTAATGATTTTCTCTAAGTGTCCCTGATTTTTGGGCCGGGATTAAAACGCCACCTAGGGCATCTTTGTACCCCAAAGGTCTTGGGACCCTGATTTTGAAGCATCTTAAATGGGCCCCTTTTTGGTGTATGTGCCCCAAGTTTCTAGCCTTGGGAGTAAGATGCCACCTAGGTCATCTTAGTCCCCCTTGAGTCATTTTTCAGGATTTAATTTCAAATTCTAGCAAGATGTAGCCTCCTTTAATTAATGATTTCGTATGTTGGATTGGTGTGGTGTAATCTTAGGATGTTAAGCATAGATATGTATAAATACAAGGTTCCTTCTCTCATTTTCTCACAACAATCAATCTTAGCAATCCAAGCATTCAAGCATTCAAGAGAATTTCATCAAGCATTTGGATCCATCATCAAGATTCAAGCATTATAAAAAAGATCTTCTTGCATCATGTGTATTGTTGTGCTAACATTTGTTATGTAGGGTTTTGATCCAAGCAAGAAATTCAAGTTCATATCTATCAATTCTTTCTTTGATTCAAGATCCATATCCATTACAACCATTTCACACAAGTTTTCAGACTTTATAACAAAGGTTTGGTGAGTTGTAGCATTGCATGTTGTTCATTCATCATTTCCCTTTATTATTCTATTTCATTTCAAGGTTTAATTACCAACAAGGGGTTTGACCAACCCAAACCCCCATTCACTAATAATCAACAAGTTTTTCCCCTCTTGTTTGTTTGTGATTGCAGATTTAGGTTGAAGACTTGAAGATCATTTGAAGTGAAAAGTTGCAAATTTACAATGTTGCATTGCAAAGTTGTCATCTTCATGGAAACTCACCTAGAGGCTAAATCCAAAAGTTTCAGAACCTGAGATCAGAGAAGAAGGAAGAGTAGACATCAAGCCTCAATATCATAGATAGAAATTTCAGAAATTATAAATAGGACTAAGAAAACAGTAAGGGTGTCTTAGTCCTCTTGAGGGTATTTCTCATAAATTCTTCCAGATTTGGTTCTAACATTTGAAGATTATGCATCTGCCCCAAAAAATAGCAACGAAACTAAGAAAATAGTAAGGGTGTATTAGTCCTCCATAGCACTTTTTGACAACATCTTTGCATTTCTGAAATCCTCATACATTTCCAGACTTCCCAGGTACACACATCCTAACTTCCCATTGCATAATTTCATCATTTATATCCTTCATTTAGTTTGCATCATTAGGTTTTGTAGGTTGAATGCTTATTTGTCTTTTCCAAGCATTTTCTTGGTGGTGAACCCCTAAAAGCTTAAAGAACCCCCTCCTAGGTCATCCTTGTTGAGAATTGAATCACCTCGTGAGGTTGATAGTCAATCCAATTAGGACTCCTACAACATTATTGAATGATTGTTGGAGAAAAGTGATATCACCCATCATCATTTTTCATCATTAATCACTACTATCTAAATCTTAATTCACCTTCATATCCAAATCATTATCATAAACCTTTAGGTTCAAGTTTCTTAACCCTTTGTTACTAATTCACCATAAATATATCCTCCATCCAAGTCTAAACTCATCCATTAATTCATAATATTATTATCCTAAAATAAAATCTAAATATTTGAAATCCTTAGGTTATCCATGAACATTAAGTCACCTAATTTAAACTTCTACATTCTTTATACACATCTTCATAATCTAAAATAATACTAGCCTCAAAAGCAATCTTTAGACAATTTAATGTTTGCCTTTGGATCCACTTTTCATTGAAATCATCTAATCCAAATCATTTAGGACCCTTAACCATCCTAGGGCCTAAAATCCTATCCTTGGGACCCTTAACTATCGTAAGGACTATAATCCAATCCTTGGAACTCTATAACAACTTATGGATTTGAAAAAAATGATCAAATACAAACATCCATATGATTCAAAAGTGTAACATATCCATTAATGCATGTTTATAAAACCAATCCCTTTAATCCATATAGACCATTTAGAACATTTAATGCCACATTTATGAAATATCCTATCCATTCAAATCATCTATCCAAGTCATCACAAAGTCACCCATAATATTACATAAGCTTATTATCCATTTGAGATTTTATGTCCATTTTTTAAATAATCATCCAAATAATATCCTTAAACCTTTGAGTTAAATGGCTTCCCCTTTTCCACTCATTTATTCCTAATCTAGTCCCATCAAATTATCAACACCCATCCTCTACTATGTCAAATCTAAAGTCAAAACTAATGACTCTTCTCACAATTTAAATAGCTAGACTTGAAACGCTTAAAGAAAACTGCTTTCATAATTAATCCCTCATAGAATGGTATATCTTCCTAGGATAATTACCCTAGCCTTACCATGATAATAGTGAAAGTAGTAATGGAAATCCTAATTAACATAAATATACTATTGATCCTAATTCCATCCTTCATTTGAACAAGGAAATTACCATATAGATAGATTCATCTAAATAAATAAATAATCCACTCTTATGAAAAATAATAAATTAGGTGGAATTTTACCTCATAGTTATGACCTCTCCCATCTTGATTACTTAGTGTATCTCAACCCCTTGGATCATGTCTATGCCCATGAAATATTGTCAACTACAACTCATGAAACCTTTCATCCCATTTCAATGACCTCACCAACCTTCACTTAGACCACAACAATATGAATCTAAAGAAAAATAATCCCTTTATATTAGGGCTAACCCCTTTTATTATGATTCAATCCCATTGAGGACACTCACATCCCCTCATAATGAGTCCCAATATAACTAATTCACTAGTCAAGCCACATCAACAATAGGCACCTAGTTTGGAACTAAAAATCAAGCTTCCCATGTTTAGTACATATCCCTTCCCATCTCAAACCAAAAAACCTCTGATTCCTTGGACTTCCACTTAATATCAACCTCAAATCCTTGGGTAACATCAATGAACAATAACATTCCACTCTTCCCAATATATGAAACAAGCAACATCATCAATGCACCTATCCACCACCACCACCACCCATATCATATTTTGATTTTAAGAGTGGCAAGCCATAAAATATGTATTCAAAGGAATATAAGGTGGTACTCATAATAAATTATACACCAATGAGGAATTATTCCCATGTCCTTTTGATCAATCCATACCATAATTTTTTTTTAGCTCTTTTGAAATTCTAAAGTATGAACATTACAAGGGGAAGGGAAACACTAGGGAACACAAGAAAGAATTGTTTATAGCTAGGAAAGAAATGACACACAATTAAATGTATACATATTCTACTTATTCACTCATAGTATAGGAGTGTAATCACTTGAGTGGTTCTTACACTAGCCTAATGGGTCCATCATATCCTTTAGAGAACTTGTTGAATTTTTTTATAAACACTTCCTATTACATGAAACACAAATTAGCCATGATGGACCTATGTAAAACCCAAAAAAATAGGTGAAATATTTTCTTAATTATTTTAATGATGGAGGGTCTGGGATAGTAGATTCCCATGGCCTATACCAAAAAATAAACTTGTATACATCTTTATATCGATCTCAACTAAATAATAAAGGGATGGAGATAGTGAGAGAGAGAGAGGTCTAGATCATAAGAGATACACAATGAGTGAGATAGAGAGAGAGAAAGATGATACAACTTGCTGATTACTGAAATTTGACCTCCTGAATACTAAAATTTGACATGTTGATTACTAAAATTTGACAAAGTTTAAAAATTGATAAGATCATCCAAAAACTAGAATTTACATTATAACTCCAAGAGATTTGAAGCCACTTTCAAACATCCTGAAACTATATACATGAGATATAACTTAAAGTATAAGAAAGTAAATGTCCATATGTAAATTTGCCACTTGCCAAATGATCATTTGGGGTAAGAAACAAAAGTGGCATCATTTTTGTGTCACATATTTTTTCACTTACCCATAGCATGGTCACCATTCTTCTCACAAAACCATTTGATGATAACAAAATTGAAACATATTTATACATATGAGGAGAATAAGTATTATTATTATGATTGATTCAATGCTCATGCCATTAACAAGTGCATGAAATTCAAGTATTTTATCCATGACCTTATATAAGGAAAATTTTTAAATTGAAGGACCATATAAAACCTTACGTAATCAAGATCTAGGGATCTATCAAAACCTAATCCCTAAACATATTCATGAGTGTACCTCTATGTAGAAACAATGAAAAAAATTCTCACACAAAAACCATTGAATATCATAAAAATATCAATCCTATGGTTTTTTCCATATAATACACATTTGGAAATTTGATGGAATTCAAACCTTCAAAATAAAAAACATTTAGCTATGTTGTCACTACTAAATATAGAAAATTCAATATCCAAGGCACTACATTAGTTATTACTTGGCATGTGCAGGATCATGATGGTCCAAAAAGTGGCGATATGATGGGTATGTGGCTGGCAACTTTTTTTTTTACCCAAAATTGATGAAATGAAAATGGTTTTTAAAGGATATTCTTAGCTTTCTACCAATATAAATTATGCTTTACTTTGGATTTAATAAATAATTATTATTCATTTTCTATTTGAATTACGACTAAAGTCCTGATTGATAGGCTGATTGAAAAACATCTATAGCTTTCAAACGGTATCACATTTTTTGAATTTGAAACATGCGTCTGTTTCTATGCTGTGAATACTATAGGATTTAAAAAATAAAGAGTTCAATTTCATAAAGTTTTGATGAAGTTAAGGTGGTCAGACATGCAATTTTTTATATTTTTTAAAACTTGTAATCAAAAATTTATAATTAATTATTTACTTAGAAAAAAATTACAAAAAAATATGAATCATATTAGGACATGAGAACTCTACTTATATCTAAAATTTTATAAGAAAATATTATCATTTTATTGTGGTTAGGGTGGTCAGACAGACACCTACTTCTTATTTTTTCCCTAAAATTTAAGTACTACTACATTGAAATTTCAAATTTTCACCAAATTGATTTTTTTTAAATAAACCTAGTAGTTTAGAAACTACATTAAATTTGCAACATATTCTATTCTTACATATTTTTGAAATAATATATATAACTTATTCAAATTTTTACATCAAGTTGCCTAACTTTGATTTTTTTGAATTTTTCACCACTTAAGGGCCTATTTTTTCAATGATGATCCTGCTCATACCCTACTAATCCTAAGGCACAAAATTATCTCATTAGACATCTTGATTGGACACCCCGCCTAGATTTCCATCCTTGAATTCTTTCATATATCTCTTTTCCATCAAGAATAGTAACTTCTACACCATATGGAAACTTAATTGTCACCCTTGACAATTTCACACCATGTTTTCCTCCCCCTTAAGTAATTAGACCTAATTATGGACCTAATTTCCTAAATTATGTGTTATATGGACCATTTAAACACTTACCAACAATGTGCAAGTAGAAAACAAATGCATTCATTTGATATTTCTTCCCTGACACCTTAATTCCTGAAAAATAGGGTCAAGAAACTAACACCTAGGGAACTTATATCCCCCTATTTTGCAAGGAAGCTAAGGTAGTGGAACAACTTCCTACACTAATCTTGAGAGGAGAGTAATGCAAAAGAAATTAAAAATCTTTAACAATTACAGAAACTTAAACAGAAATAGACATAAATATCATGCATACCACAACATAATGATTTACATGGGGAAAACCCTTTGAAGAGAAAAACACCACACTCCAAAAGCCACCCAATATATTATTTAGAAATCATAAAGATTACAATATACTTGTAGAGCAAGCTTCTCATGGGATTATCACCGCTCAGAGATCGAGAGGCAACACGACCACTATCAAACTCTCAGAATACATCACAATACACAACCATAATACAATGCCCTCATAAAATAGGGTTTCCTTCTAGGGAAAGTCAAGTGAATAAAATATTGACTGTGTAATATGAGACAAAATGATGAATGGTACAGATTTACAATAATAAAGTGTATAAAATTTGGCTTCCAGGGGTACTACCTCAAGCCTCGTCGAGGCACACTGCCACTTGGACCCCCAGTCAAGAGGATGATTCCCCTTAACCTCTTGTTGGGGGGATTCCCCCCACATCCCCCCTGTCATCATCAGATGAACAATACCTTATGTAATTGCAAGGTTGAGACACATTTTCTCCACATTTTTCCTACAAAATTGAATATGTTAGAGTTGGAATTTTATTATTTGAATTTTAAATGTCTAATATAGGTTAGTAGGATTTCATTTGTGAGAAATTAGAAAAAATACATATCAATACCTAGTTATTGCATCATTTGAGATCTAACACTTGAAAGAAGTGGATATTATTGGAAAATTTAGTGATCAAGACTTATCAAGTAAGTCAAGAGAAACATTTCAAGATCTATTAAATAAATTCAACATTAAAGAATCATGTCAAGTTTATCCTTGTTTATGTTATCATTATGTTTGTGAGATCTAACCCTTGTAGGTCTTCAAGCAATTCAAGCAAGCAATAATCAAGCCTTAAGGATATGTGCATGACTTCGGTCCTTCAAGGAAGCTATTGATGTGTGGTGAGTTGTAGTCCATTGTTGATTCATCATTGATTTTATCATTTAGCCTTATCCCTCAAAAGGATAGGATCTCTTTCATTAGCATTACCATTGTGGAAGTGGAAACACTAACATGGGGTTTTATTGAGGCAAGTCCCTATATGGAACAACCCTTCCTCTCTCTTTGATTATGTAAGTTTTAGGTCTGAATAAGATTGGGAGAAGTTTGAAGGTCAATTATTCACTATTTTAATCAAATGCTACACCTTGACAACTCACGAAAAACTCAGTTATTGTAATATTTGATAGTGATTTGATAGTGACATGGAGAAACAAAATGCTCTAATCTAGCTCTAGAAGACTATGAAATTAGATTTGAAGTTCATCTACATAGACATAGGTACCTTGTGCAATTTGGTCCTCCATTATCAGCTCCAAATTCATATCATGGGTGCACAGAAATTTGCTCAATCCAATTCTATAGTATGAATCTATTTGTGACTTTCTAGATCTATTTTTTTGCATTAGAGTAGTTGTTTACATCATTAGCCTAGTTAGATCATTACATTTCAATCCTAAATATATTCCAAGTTTGGTCAAGGGTAGGCTGTCTCACCTCTCAGGTTGTAATTCAATCCTGTATCTTTTCTAAATCCATAAAAACCCCACAAACAAAAAAATAACACCCTCTAATCTAATGAAATAAGAAAAAGGTTGTAAAACCTGAAAGAGTGAAAATATAACAAAGGGTTATCCCCTTTTCTTCATTTCATTTTGGTGAACCTAACATGTTAACATTATAACCTTCTAAAATTTGAAGCAATTTTCCCTAGATATATGTTTTGCATTGCATTGTTTTGTATTGTTCATTTAGGAATTCATTTTTGCATCATAAAAGGCATAAAAATTCAAAAAAATGCATATCATGTTACATTATAGGTTACAATATGATTAATTTCAATCATTCTAGGTCAAATCTATATCTCAATTGCATTTACAAATCTGCATTATGTCATTTAAATTTGAAGACAAATTTGAAAGTGTTCATTTCATTTATTTAGGCATCTTGCATTTAGCTCAAAAAGTAAAAAATTTGCTTTGTTGTATTTTTATAAAACTATTCATATCATCATTTTCAGATTTTTGCACATTAAATCAATAAATTGTTGCATCTTAGATTTGGAAATTGCATTTACAATTGTCTTTTATTGCTCAAACATTTTAAAATTGTTGCACACTTGCATTTTTGCATCACATAATCTTAAATTAGGAAAATTCTAGAAAAATATTCACTATCAAACCTGTACACACATACATAGAAACCTTAAATAGTAACAGATAACTAAATTTTGAAATTTACAAAACTCTATACAAAACATAGTCACCTAGGATGACCTAGTCCTCCTATTTTTGGCTCAATCTTTTCTCAAACCTTTGTCTTTGTGTTTTCAATCTATTTCTCCTCTCTAATTTTTCTTCTGATTTTTTTACTATGACTATTTGGTAATTTAGTGTTCATAGTGGGCACACTTAGTGTTTTGTAACTCACATGAGCTTCATAGCCTAGTGTCTTATTACCAATACTTCAGTGAGATGTAGTTTGATACTTTTGGCATCCCACTCTATTGTTACATTCATTGTGGATCCTGAGTCTTCCAACTCTTTCATGCAAGGTATTGTGAATACCCAACCCATTTTAGAATCTATCACTAACTATACCATACCAATGACAACTTTACAATCAACCATTTTTTGGATGTTGAGATTGTTGTTGCCCATGTTCTCAAAGATAAAATAAAAGAATTGGAAAAATATTTTGAAGAACTCCAAGAATAGTTTAGCACTAAATCTTTGGCTGGTCTAATGATACCTATTGTGGATAACCTCGGGAAATTGATTGGTGATGCTCAAGGATTAGAGTTTTTGTGTAGTCTAGCCCATATAGTTGATGTTAACATCCCTATGATGGCTAATTGCACTCAAGATTTGGGATGCACCCAAAGCCAAGGAGGAAGTCAAATCTCTATCCTTACAACTATAGCCTATATTCATACATTCACAAACCCAACTATAGCTTCAAAAATACAACAAACCAATGGCATAACTCCAACCTTAGGGATTTCTAGTGGGAATCCTTATAGTTTCATATCCTCATATGTGAAACCTTAATATTCATCACCTCTCATAAACTTGCAACATAGTAGTCCACAAACAAATATCAACATTGAATCAAAATCAAAATGGACAACCACTACAATATGTCAAAAAGATCTCGTTATCACTTGAAATCTTCAAAACACCCATTCCAAAAAATATAGAAATACCTTGATTTGAGAAGTAAAATGGTAAAGGAGATCCTAATAGTCACATATCAGCATATATTGCCTTATGTAGCAACTTCATTTTTTAAGATAAGCTCCTAGCTAAAATCTTTTCCTAGTTCGTTGAAAGACATAGCCTTGAAATGGTTTTGGTCATTGTTGAATAACTCAATACACTTATTCTATGAATTTATTGATGCATTCCTCCAATATTTCCAAGAAAACATCAGACATAAAATTATATTAATCAATTTAGTGCAATGAAAACAAGGGAAACATGAAAAGTTAATGGAATTCATAGGGCACTACTAGTTACTTTATTCACAAATTAATTATACTCTTCTTGGAACTGATGTTAAAAGAGTGTTCATTGGAAATTTGCAACCTATAATTAGGGATAAGATATAGTTAATGAAGTATCCATATTTTATACACTTATGTATGCCTCTTCATGATTATCATAATTTAGTTAGTTAGTATGAAGGAACATCTTCATGGACTCCTACTGGGTGATCATAATCTATACCTCAAAACAACTATCAACTATTCAAGAATAAAAACAAGGACTTTATTAAGATAAGAACACCTCAAATAACTAACCTCATTGAGCTACAAGTCACTACCATAAGTTCAACTCCTTATCAATTTAGGTTAAGAGATATATAATCTACCGAATTGCCTAATTCCCTTCATTCAATCATGTTACAACTTTTAAGAAAGAAATTTTAAATCTAATTACCTCTTATTAGACTTGTGTACACAACAAAACCTATATCTCCAAATTTTAACCAAAAATCCTTTTGTCAATATCATCATACACATGGACATGATATAGAGTGATATATGCATATTACACATCAAATGCAAGATCTCATCTATTATAATCACATCAAATTGGTTGATGTTAATGATAAAGGAAACAAGTTTGTTGCTCCACCCAACCAAAACTTGTAAATTTTCACAAATCCAATACCAAATCATATATTCAACTTTGTGCAAGCTTGTGATAATAACAATAATGATAAGAATAATGATGATGATGGCCTAGATAATATAGTTTCTCTAATATATGTTCAACCTCGTAAGGGCCAAACCACTTTGTTACCTAATATTTCTTTCACACACATTGATGCATCTATACATGCAATAGATGGTCCTCACTATATTGTCAAACACATTAATGAATAACCTACACAAGGGATACTCAATGATCCCATGCGCATAGAGAATGTGATCACTGAGGAGTTATTATATGTGCACGAGCTTTATCAAGATTCTTATAAACAATCGAAAGAATTTTTAAAAAATCATGATGGTTTTTCTTGCCCTGCAATAGGTTTGATCACTCTTCCACTTAAACTTGGACTAAAACAACTAGATGTATCATTCTCCATCATCTTGATGTTAGAACAATTATGTGTGAAGCTAGGTTTGTTGGGAAAATGTGTCTCAACCTTACAATTACATAAGGTACTATAGATGCATTAGTGCAAGGGGGTGTTGGGGGGGGGGTGTCTAGGGGTCATGTGCCTCATGAGGGCTCAGAGGCAATGCCCCTAAAAGCTAAATTTTATTTATATTTTATTATTATAAATATGGACCATTCATCATTATGTCTCAAATCTGATAATTGATATTTTATTATCTTGACTTTCCCTAGAAGGTAACCCTATTTTATGAGGGGAATTATATTATGACTATGTATTGTGATGTATTATGAGAGTCTAATAGCAGTCATGTTGCCTCTGGATCTCTAGTTGGTGATGCTCATATGTGAAGCTTTCTCTACAATTATATTGTAATCTTTGTGATTTTAGAATAATATATTTGGTGGCTTTTGGAGTGTCGGGTTTTTCTCCTAAAAGGGTTTTCCCCACATAAATCATTATGTTGTTGTATGCATGATATTTATATTTAAGTTTTTGTAACTATTGAAAATATCTATAAATTTTTGCATTATCCTCCTCTCAAGATTAGTGTAGTATTTTTTTCTGCTACCCTAGCTTCTTTACAAGTGATATCAAAGCCTAATCACCTTTAGTTTCAATTGTGGGTTGTTGGGTTTCTTGAACTAATCCATATTTGAATGGGAGCTTGTGCAGAAGATACTTTATTATCTTGTTACAGGAATTTTTAGATGGAAATTTCATCATGGAGAATAGAGGTGGATAAATTTTTGGGAAATAATATTGAGATATGGAAGTTGAAGAAGGAGGATCTATTGATAGATCAAGATCTATGAGATGTTGATGAGAAAATTTCATGGCATGCAAATCCTACTTTGGTTGCTCAATATGATGTTATGGACTGTAAAGCCAATAATCAAATCAAATTGTGTTTGGTAGACTGTATTTTAATCAATGTCCATGAAGAGACCTCTACATAGAAACTATGTAAGAAGCTCAGTGAGATGTATCTAGCCAAATCTTTAGTGAACGATATTTTCTTAAGGAAGAAATTGTATTCCTTGAGAATGGAAGGGGGTGGAAAAATCACATACCACATGGAAGAATTCAATATGTTGTTGGCTCAATTGGCATCAATTGGTGTTAAAATGGATGAGGAGGAGAAATGTCAGATCTTTCTTTGTTCTTTCCCTAATTCGTGAGATTCTCTTGTTTTGGCTATTGGGAGTACTTTTGTTATCTTGAAGACTAAAGATGTGGTAGGTTATTTTATTTCTAAAGAGATGAGGAGGAATTTATCCATCAATGCCAAGGAGGACCTAAATGTTTATAGAAGACCTAAGGAAAAAGGAAAGAAGAATGAGAAGCATAATAAATCCAAGTCCAAGGGGAGATCCAAATCTCTCGAAAGTCCAAAATTATTTGTTGGAGCTGTGGTAAGCCTTGACATGTTCATAACAAATTTAGAGAAGAAAAGAAGAAGAAAAATAAGAGATTTAATTTTGATTTTGAGTTCAAGAAGGAAGATGGTGATGCATTCATTAAAAATTTGGTAACTAATGTAGGTAATGATACATGGTGAATTGACTCAGGTGCATCTTTCCATATGACATTTAATAGAGATTGCTTTACTAAATATGAAGAATTTGATGGAGGTAAGGTGTACTTGGGTGATTATTCTTATTTAAATATTGTTGGTTGTGGTAAAGTTAGAATCAGGTTTCCTGATGGTAGAATAAAAAGGACTAATGGTGTGCTACACATCCCTAAATTAGCATAAAACTTATTATATGTGAGAAAACTAATAGATGCAAGTGTGTAGGTAGTATTTCCTGATGTATGATGCAAGATGATTGCAGGTGCTATGGTGATTTCTAGATATGTCAGATATGACACATTGTATAAGCTTAATGCATGCACTATTGAGTGCAATAGTACTTATGTGAAAAGAAAGTATGTGGAAGAGGTGATGGTTTCCTCTTTAGTAGATGGTCATGTATTTTGGGTACCCAAGGGTGTTCATTCTTTTGAATCAAAGTTACTTGTAGAGAAAACTATTTTATGGCACTAGAGACTTGGCCACATTGGAGAAAAGGGTATAAGGACCTTGAAAAATAAAACCTTGTTGAAGATTTATCTTATTGTAATCTTGAATTTAATTTTTGTGAGTATTTCATTTATAAAAAATAAAATCATTTTTAGTTTTACTCAAGTTCTCATAAATCTCATGGTATATTGGATCTTGTTCATTCTAGTGTGTTTGGTCCTATATATGTTCCTTCAATTGGTAAATCCATGTATTATATGCCATTTATTGATGATTATAGTAGAAGGACATGGGTGTATTTTCTAAATAATAAATATGAAGTTTTCAATCGATTTAAAAAGAATTTGAAGCAATAGTTGAGTTGCATACTAGATAAAAATAAAAATATTTAAGGACTAATAATGGTAGTGAATTTTTCTTTAATGATTTGATAGATTCTTTAGATATTGTGGTATTTGTAGATAAAAGACAACTTTGTATTCTCCATAGCAGAATGGATTTGTAAAAAGAATGAATAGGACTCTAATGGAAAAGGCTAGGAGCATGTTGAGTGGTGTTGGTCTAGAAAAAAGTTTTTGGGTTGAAGCTATTACCACTGCTTATTACTTGATTAACAGGTCTCCTACATCACCTATTGTTGATAAGATGTCTATAGAGTCATGGTCAGGCCACAAGCCATCATTAAGACATCTTAGATTTTTTGGTTGTGAGGCATATGCACATGTTCCATAGAAGAAGCAAACAAAGTTGGAGAATAAGGCTGTGAAATGTATGCTCATTGGAGATAGATGTTAGAAAAATGAAGAAGATTGACTATCTCTACAATTTTGTGTTGTCATTGATGTCACCATGTTGTGACTGCAAGTTTAAGACAGTGCTTTATCTGGTATTTTGGTCTGGTATCTGAATCGATATTCGAGCTACACTCTTTGGTATTTTAGTCTACATTTTCAAGAAGTTAGTTGTTAGCGCTTGTAGTTTTGGGAAATGGTTTGTAGGAATTAGGAGCACATACTCTCAAGATCTCACGTATCTGGTGATCGTAAGGATGTTTATTTCTTTTTGCATTTTAAGTCTATTCTTGGCTAACTTCTTAGGGAAATTGTGATACAGTGAATTAATTTTTCTATGCGGATATATTTGTGACCTAGTTTAGGTCCTTGCTAACATAATGTAGCATGCTAGAGATTTGAATTACCTTCTTGAAATATTTAGTGAATGATTGGAGCCGACAGTTGATACTTTTGGTAAATATGAAATGCATCTAATTAGGCCGACCTAATTGATGTTTGTGGGAAAGATCAAGTATATAAATGAATAAGTTGGACATTTTTTAGTGAGTGAATGCAAGATAGAAACAAAAGAGTTGAAGTGTGTGTATGCAAAATTAATAAACCATTTGGATGTGATAAAAAAGGATGAAGTGTGTTGAATCAATCTATTGAGCATCACCGGAACTGCATCAACACTTGGTAGATGCATTATCCTTAGTTAATCTTGGTTTTAAAGCCTTTTTTTTTTGTAACTCTTTTGTAGGTAGTGAGCCTCCTTGTAGGCAGTGAGCCTCCTTGTAAGCAGTGAGCTTTTGTACTTGGATAGTGAGTCCTTTCAGGGAAGTGATCCCTTGGTAGTGAGCCTTTTATTTTTAGTTTGAAACTACTTTATACTATGAGTTAATCCTCACCGTGGTTTTTACCTCCTTTGGTTTTCCACGTAAAAATCTGGTGTTTGTTGTGTTGATTTAATCTATGTTATCTATGTTTCATGCTTATACTTAATGACAAATAATTTGGTTATGGAATTAATATGTGTTGAAGTTTTTAAGTTTGAATTTTATGACAACTAATTCACCCCTGCCCTCTTAGTTGTCCTATGCTTGTTTAAAAATTGGTATCAGAGCTTTGGTTCCTTGGTGTTGAGATTAACCGCTTAAGGAGGATCATGAGAGTTGATTATATGGATGATAAAGGAGAGCTTTGAACTGCTCTTGAGGATCTTAAAAAAGTGGAAAGAGAAAACATAGATCTGAAAGAGAATCTTGATTATGCAATTGAATGTGTCCAGAAGCTGAAAGAACAACTGAAGAAAATCAAGTCCAAAGACATAGAGAAGTAAGTAAGCAGCTAAAACAAGAGATAATTGGACTGAAAGTGTTGGTAGAAGAAAAGAAAAGAATTGAAGAATGTCTGAATACAATGTTGCAGAATAAATCTAATGAATGCACTAAGCTTGAGCAAGAGATAGTTAACCTGAGGATTGAACTAGAAAGGAAAAAACTCTGTGAGAACAATTTCAAATCTAGCTTCAATAAGCTTGGAGAATCGCTTGCTAGATAAAAATCAAATAAAGACAAATTTGGTTTGGGAAATGATGCAGGTGAAAGTTCTAAGGAAAATCAAATGAATCAAGACAAGGGAAAGCATAAGAGAAATTCAAGGAGTTTTGCAAGAAGATAGCTTGTGAGACAACCTAATGCACAAAGGTATCCCTCTTTTAATGGTGTTTTTTTTCCTGTAATAAATATGGTCACAAAGAAACACAATGCAGGAGCAGGATGAATCAGATTCAATTTCTTGGATTTTTCTCTAGACAATGATTTTCATGCAAGAAAATTGGACATAAGGCTACTGAATGCAAATCACAAGAGTGGCCAGCCGAGTAATGATGAATAAGTTTCATGGAGGAAAAATGAATCAATTCTTTAATGGCTACTGCTATACCTATAACTAATTTGGCCATAGAGCAAATGAATGTAGGTCGAGAGGCAATGGAGGCTAGACTAATTAGAAGAATGTTGTCTACTACAATTGTAATAAATCTGGACATATCTCAAAGCTTTGCAGAAGTAAGAAAGGAAAATTTTCTACTCTGGTAGAGAAGAATGATCCGGTAAAGAAGATTGACAAAGAAGAGATGAAACAAGAAATGAATAAGATATGGAAGAAGAAAGAGGAGGAAGAAGAAAAACCTGAATTTACTGATGGGTCTATTCCCTCATCCAGTATAGACGATTTTTTCGGTAATTAGACCTAGCATGGTCTTAGGGGGAGCATTATAGAAAAAATTATAAAACCCCCTAATGTATGGTGTGTCAGAGGCTGGCACGAGGATGGAATGTGATAAATGAGTATTTAAAGGTTTTGGAAAAGAAACCAGAGGAAAACATGTTGGCATGAAGGTTTGAAGACCGAATTAGGGTTTTTTGTGTTAGGAAGAATGTTTTTAGCAGCTTTTTGATGTTTGTCACATTTAATGTGTTTAAGGTAAATTCGATGAAGTTTAAAGTTGAAGTTTGTGAAAATTCTTCGTTAATTGTGCATTTGGAGAACTTGGAAGGTGCCCTGGAGCAATACTGAAGCAAGCATGAAGCAATTCTGAATGGATTTTGAGAAATTGACTCAGGTAATCTAGAATTCATTTCTTTGTTTGAAAAAGTGGAAGAAGAAAAATGAAAAAGTATCGATTAAAGAATTAAAGAAAGCATAGAAATGGATAGAGAATCATGTGGTGTCATCCCTCTGAAGCTAAAAGGAGTTGAGTTAGAAGAATTTGATCATAGGAAGATGAAAGAAATGGAACTAGGGTTGAATGAAAGCAAATTACAGAGCATCAAAACCGTAGGTATGGATTTGTGGAGTGAATTTCTGTGGGTTGTCGAAAAAGAGTTTATTTTATTCTTATTGAAGAGATGGCATCGTTAGAAAAGAATGAAACTTGGAGTTTGGTGCCCTTGCTTAAAGGCAGAAAAATTGTTGGCTGTAAATGGGTATTTAAGAAAAAGATTGGTCTGGATGACAGTGTAGAAAAGTACAAGGCAAGACTGGTTGCAAAGGGTTATTCCCAGGTCAAGGGAGTTGATTATGGAGAAATATTTTCTCCTATAGCAAAGCTGACATCTATCAGATTTCTTTTGTCACTTGTAGCAGCGTATGACTTAGAGGTCGAACAGATGGATGTGAAGACAACATTTCTTCATGGTGATCTTGAAGAAGAAATCCATATGTCCCAGACTGAGCACTTTGTTGAAAAAGGTAAAGAAAAACTAGTATGCAAATTAAAGAAGTCTCTGTATGGGTTAAAGCAGTGACCTAGAATGTGGTACTAGAAATTTGATACTTTTGTATTGTCTTTGGGATTTGTGAGATAAAAATCTGATCATTGTGTATATTATAAAGCTGAAAGTGATAGAGTTCTTATTATTGCTCTCTATGTTGATGATATGCTATTCATAGGTAATAGTAAGCTAATGATTTATGATCTTAAGTCTCAGTTGTCTGTTAAGTTCGAAATGAAAGATCTTGGTGTAGCAAGGTATATTCTGTGGATGGAGATAACCAGGGACATGAATAATAGAAAACTATGGCTTAGTCAGAGTAAGTATATCAGGATTGTTCTTGAGAGATTTTATATGAATGATTGCAAACAACTAGTGGTTCCAGTCTTGCAGGGAACAAAGCTATCTGTTGAAGATTGTCCAAAGTCTCCAACTGAGATGGAGGACATGACCAATGTACCCTATGCTAGTGCGGTTGGTAGTCTCATGTATGCAATGGTCTGTACAAGGCCAGACATTGCCCAAGTAGTGGGAGTTCTTAGTCAATTTATGGCTAATCCAGGAAGAACACATTAGGATGTTGTAAAGAGAGTTTTCAGATATTTGAAGGGGACTTTAGATTTCGCTTTGTGCTACCATGGGAACTTGGTTGAATCATAGAGGACTCTCAGTATTTGAGGCTATGTGGATTCTGATTGGGCAGGGGACATTGATAACAGGAGGTCCACCAGTGGATACATTTTCATGTTGAATGGTGGTGCAGTGAGTTCGATGAGTAAGCAACAGGTTGTAGTCGCTTTGTCCACTACGGAGGCTGAATACATGGCAGCTACTCATGGTTGTAAAGAAGCAGTTTGGTTGAAACGTTTGTGTTCTAACATTGGTTTTGATGCAAGGGAGATAACTATTTTCTGTGACAGTCAGAGTGCAATTTGTCTAGCAAAGAACCCTATTTTCCATGCTAGGATGAAACATATTGACGTATAGTATCACTTTGTATGAGATGTGGTGGAGGATGGAAAGGTTAGTTTGGAAAAAGTTGATACTCTGGAGAACGTTGCAGATGCATTGGTGAAGCCAGTGAGCACAGACAAGTTCAGGTGGTGTGCCAGTTCAATGGGCCTTAGTGCCCATGATTTTCAGTAAGTTATGTTGTGCTCTGGAGGTTCCTGTGTGATCTTCGTCAAGTGGGAGATTGTTGGAAAAGTATGCCTCAATCATCACAGGCTAAAACCTCCATTGGAGTCAAGTCGGTGTGATAGCTCTTATGTCTGGCCGATTAGCAGTTTGGAACATCATGTTTTGTACAGGTCACTGTGACCTAGCTTTTGTCTCACTAAAAGGTTACACTTTGGAGCCATCACTATGACAAGAAGCTTTCGGTGTGACCTCTTACCACGTGGAGACCTCTGGCCGACAGGCCATTCAATCGGGTGTCGGGGAGACTCATAGCAACCGAGGGCTTCGGAGTGACTTCAACACTCGGGAAGAAGTCGCAACGAATAGTGAATGTCTCACCGACATGAATACATATGATGTCTTTGTGATAACATAAAGATCCTGGTGTGAGGTCTTAGCGATAGATGAAAGTCATGTCGATGGGGACACACTTGGGAGTCATCGATGTAACACTAAGGTTTCATTATGAAGTCTGGGCGAAGTGTTAATGTCTCGCCAATGTTAAAGTTTTCTCTCGGTGTGACTCTTGGCGACGAGTGGTGGTCTCGGTATAACTTAAAGACCTCAGAGTAAAGTCTTAATGAAGGATGTATGTCTTGGCGACTGTTGTTGGCTTCGAGGAGACATAAGAGAGCTCGATGAAACCTTTGGCAAAACTTATATCTTGCTGATTGTTTGGTGCTCAGTGAAACATAAGGGACTCGGCGTGAGGTCCTGGCAAAGAACGATACTCTTGCCAAATAGTAAACTCACATCTATGAGACTTTTGGACCTCGCTATGATCTCCTAGCGAAAGTGATAGGTCTCGTCGACTGCTTGGTGCTTCGGTGTAACACATGAAATCTCAATAGGATGTCTTGGCGAGAACGATAACTCTTGGTGACATCAATATGAAGCTTTTAGGGCATCGGGGAGACACTTCTTGTGTCTCACCGACATGCCGATACAATGTTGGCTCTGTTGACTGTTTGACTGTCCTATGTGGAGTCTTGTGGACCAATAGGAGAAGCTGAATCTGAACAGTTGGAAGATAGTTCATTGTGGCGGTTCTGTGAGGAAGCTCGACGGACATGGATCGACATGTATATACCCTGTGATTGCAGATTGTGATCGGTTGGTTGGATCGACGGATTGCTATGTGGTTGTATGATCAGTAAATGTATTCTAATCTATAATGACTATAACTTGAAGGTTCCTGTACAAGATTGTTCATGGTGAATGCTGCTATAAACAGACATCAGAAAGATAAGTCTGAAAATTGTATGTAATCTTTATTACTGTAATACAAAGTGACTTCTCTTGGTGTGGTGGGTTTTTCTCCCGTAAGGGTTTTCCCACGTATATCTAGTGTTCATGTGTGATTTTCAAATACTCTTTTTTTGATATTTACTTCATAGTGCATCTTAAGTGAATTGTAATCAAAAAATTAAAAGTATATCTGCATTCTTCTCTGAGGTTTTGACGTTAGGAGAGTTATTTCCGCATCTAGCTTTCCTTACACTTTCTTATACACAATTTTACATATCCTACCATTTCGGCAAGAATCGCTTCTTAAATATCCATAATCATCTTCCTTTTTCACACTATTTTTGTCTTGTCCTCTTTTCTTCTATGTAATCTCTCTTATCTTCTCTTTCTAATTTTTCTCCTTTCCCTTCACACTTTCTTTTACCAATAAACTATATGTCTATTTTTCCTTCTACCTTCTCTCATATTCTCTAGTTATACGTAGTTTTTCTCTTACAAAAAACAACCTTTCTGTCTTGATTGTTTGACTATGCATGAAGGGAAATTAGAATTTAATTCTTCACTTTTTGTTGCACACACCCTTCTTTATTATTCCTATATGGTTTTTCATTTTATCTTCTTTGGTATGGTATCTTCCTTCACTTAGTCCTAATTGTTCTTCCACTTGAACATATAAATAAAATTCTACATATTGGAGAGGATGGTGGCTTCTTCTTACCTTATGTTTCTTATTCTTCTCCTCTATACCTTATTTTCACATCAAATTCACTATCTACATCATATAAATCATCTAAAGCTCCACCCACATATTTAATTTGGATAGAAAATTGATCATAGTTATTAGGGAAAGTGGCCTTAGTAATTTGAATTAGGCAACCCTCACAGGGTCTTCGTTGAGAATTAATGTGGTTATATTACGTTGGGTGAATTAACATAGTAAAATAGGTGACAAAATTAGATTCTAAAATCATAGGGTTGGAATTAAATGCTACCATTATGCCTGTGAACTCAATGCACCGACATCATTACTATTCTACAAATTCATTAATTTCTATTATATAAGTGCCCTTGATGTTTTAAATGAAGGTGTATGTACAATATTTAACCAATAAAAATGAAATCTAAGATGACCAAATGGATAGGTGTATATTTTTTTATTTCACCTTAACTTAAATTAATGCAACATGAACTTGTGTTAAGAGTAATGAACTATTACCCTAAATTATTTGTAATTCTTGACTCATGATTCCCTTACATAAAATTTATAAGTTATTTTTTTGATGTAATTCTTTAAAAAACATTTATTTAAATTTTATTTAAAAAAAATAATTTAATATTAATAAATAGTTAGATAAGAAAAGATGGGGAAGGATTTTATTTTCTTAGAAAGAAAATAAGTTTTGGACTTGTTAGTCCCTACATGAGGTATGAAGATATAACACCAAGGGATATCCCATGTATCTTATAGGAGGGAAATATTTAGAAAATAAAAGAAAAGGGAGATTTGATGGGGAAGATTAATGAGTTTGAGGTAGAGAAGGGAGTAGAAAGAGGAGGAAAGTAAATAAAAATATTGAAGCTAAAATTTAATTCTAGTTGTGTATAGAAAGAAATCCTAACAATCATGTACTATGTTGTGTCTAATTAATTTGGAACGGAATTAATTCTAATTTATCATGCACTATTTATCAAATTCTTTGATTTGTTTGGAGGAATTATAATATGTATGTATCTAGATTATTTAGATGTTCCCATAATGAATAATCTTGTTATAGAAACTAGAAAGATGAATATATTTCAACATGATTGATTCATGAACTTAAATAGGATGGCTATAAATTAAAATATCAGTTCCCAAGTCATCTTTATAGACTAAAGTTCTAAGGTAAACATTGTATAGATATATAGTATTATCACCTAGGCTCACAAAAATTCAAAGCCCCAAATATTCATCGTATTAATTACATGTACATTAGATTTCTAGAATATATTATTCGTAAAGAATGATAATATTACTTTTTTGGAAGCATAACTATATGGTACTGTTATTTTTGAAATCTTAAAATATAATGATTTGAAGAGTTGATATTTTAGCATGGCATCTAAATAGATTAAGCATGAATGAATTATAAGTTGTAAATTAGACATTATTAATTGACAACATAACTATAGAGGAGTTTATTGAAATGAGCTCTAAATTCATATATTAGCAAAGCTATTTCAAAGAGAAACTATATTATTAATAAAAAAAATTGGAACCTATTTAATTGTACTATGCCATTATGGAAGATGATTATACTTTGTGACTATGAAGCTAGTTTGTATTCTAGAAAAATATCTTTGAGTATTGATAGTACAATAATGCCTTAATTGTTCAAGTAAATACCGATTTTTTTTTTCATTTTTTAAGGAATTTCTTTGATTATCCTCCTTTGTATCGCTTTTTGAAATATTTTGAAGTTTTAATTTTTGTCCATGAAAGAGAAAGAAATGCCTATTCATTGATTTTGGATATTTTTGCTTCCTTAGAAAAAATGCTACTAATTAACTTTGTATACATTTAATACTATTGTGGGTATTCAACAAGTGGATAAAAAAGTTGTAAGGAATAGATAAAAGTAAGATTTTATTTATATTTTCTTTAACGAGTCATTCTATCAATCAAATATTGATTGAGATATGTTTGTGTTGGTCAATGTTGACTATTAAGACAGAGAATAAAATTGATCACTTAATTTCATAAACTACAATACCTCTAATTTTCTAAAAAGAATATATAAACAAAATTATTTTAAATGAACCTTTGAAACATAAACCTTAATCTTGTTTTTATATCTTATTTAATGATAATATTCCTCCTTTGATGACATTGATTTAATTAGAATAGCAATGGTAAGAAAGCTTACATGAACATATTGTGTTTCTCGTTATGCTATGTTGTAGATGATTTTCCTGCTTGGATTGCTTTTTACAACTTCATAAGCAAAGGTACAAAAAACTTCTTCTGAGGTAAGATCTATTTTTTATTATGCTCGGAGTTCAAATTAAGTTCCAATAATTTTATCACAGATATACTAGTGGCATGCTAGTAGTAGGACGGGGGCACTTGGTGGCCCGTGTATATTACAGTTCATTTGAGAATTTTGACAAACAAGTCATCATCGATTTTGGAGAGTTTAAATATGATTTGAGATTTCATTCATTATTTTTTTTATTGAAATCAATGCAAAAATTACAAATGAGAAAATGCAGTGAACAAGCTGCAACAGAAATAAAAGACCATTACAATCATGAAGTAAGAGCAAAGACCCCCAAACATCCCAAAGATCTGATCTTATAATCTGAATTAACCATACATTGAATTAACCGAACATCCCAAAGACCATTACATTGAAATGACCATACATTGAGAGTTTCAATTGCTGCAGTTTCATGGATATGAAGATGTGATACTCAGGGTAGACACGTAATTCTCCCTCTAGTCCACATCGTCATTAATTGCATAGTCGAATTTACAAAATGTCCTTCGAAAATTTTAATTACAACGCTTCCCTCGCAACTCTGTAGTTAAATCAGGACATAAAAACGACTGGAATACACATTGCCACGCACTATTCTGTGCACATTTAGTTTTAGTTTTATTGGTTCATTACCTTGGGTGTACATTGAACGTAATCAATTTACATATAACATTTTGTCCCACCATTGAATGCTCTGGAATACTGGAGACTTGCAGTCAATATAAATTTTCTACTTTTTATCGATTCCTTATCTTGGGTGTATGTTGAACTTAGTCGTTCTGCCACCATTGAATGCTCTGAGCAATACTGGAGATTTGCAGTCAATCAACTTTTGTACGTTTCCTTTATCTTGGGTGTACGTTGAACTTAATTTTCACCAAACCATTCGGCCACTATTGAATGCTCTGAGTAATATTTTGTGCTTCTTGATGGTCGATTTCGTTGCATAGTACAGCAATGAAAACAAAAGATTTTGTGTGGCTGTGGGCTTCTAGGCTTACGTGTATCTTTTGCTCGTCGTTTTCCCAATCTATTGTTGGAAGTGTGATCTCATGTCGCCTGTATTTATTAAAAACAAAAGATCTTTTCGACGGTTGGATTTAATGCTGCTGTTTTTTCTCGTCCTCCTGCTGTTCCATGTTTTTTGTTCTCTGTATTTTTTTGATAAAATAGGTACCAACCTTTCCTTCCCGCCTTTAAAATAGAAAATATTTCTCCAGTCGTTAAAAAGATAGCAAAGAATTAGGCCATTGAAAGTTGGTATGAGTTTTCACAGTCTATGAAGTAGACTGGAAGCTTTTGCTTTAAATTGGGTATGTTTTTCAGTTTTATCAAATGTTTATATTCTGGAAAAAATATTAAGATATCAATTGGAAAAAAGCAGAATTTTTTAAATTGAGCACCAACACCTCTCTTCAACATGCTGTGGCTGTTGCTAAAATGAAACTTACAAGATTTAAATTTTATCGAGGTCGAGGAGCTCAACTAAAGGTTAGGCTTCATTGGATGAAAGGAGGAGACAAAGGAACACAGTTCTTTTTCAGTTATCTTAAACACAAACACAAAAAAGAAGGAATAATGTCTATATGTGATCAAGAGGGGCACAAACATTTGGATGACATCAAATCTATCTTTTTTCAGCACTATAAACAGCTGTTTATGGATCCCACTAATGGTGATCAACTTCAAGACATTATTGAAGATATGGTTGGAAATTGCATTCCCAATAAAATTGATTTTGAACAGCAATACTACTTAGACCGCCTGTTGACCATTGAAGAGTCTGATGCTGCTTTGAAGGATATGGCTGATTCAAAAAGTCCCGGTATTGATAGCTTACCTGCAAAATTTTATAAAGCAATGTGGCCATTCATTAGGGAGGACTTCTATGAGGTCTATATAGAAGCCTTATCACAAGGATCCTTGGCTTCTTCTATTAATCAAGGGTTGATTAAATTAATTTCTAAAGTTAAAAATGGGAGCAACATTTCAGGGTGGAGACCGATTACTCTTCTTAACACATCCTACAAGATTCTAGCCAAAGCTATTGCTAAAAGAATTAAACATATAGTGTAAGAAATTGTAAGGTTAGAGAAAACTGGTTTTATTGGAAGAAGATTCATACTTTATAACTTGGTCCTAGCTTGGGAAACTGTGGAATGGGCTCAACAAACTAGATAAAAATGCCTCCTCGTCAAATTGGATTTTGACAAAGCTTATGATAGGATTAAGTGGCAGTTCATATTAAAAATGCTTAAATGGTTAGGCTTTGGTCCCAAGCTTATTGCCCACATAAAACTACTCTTTGTTGATACTAATGCTTGCCTAGCCATTAATGGGTTAATCTCTCAAATCTTTCCTCTTCAACATTTGGAAAGGCAAGGCTTCCCCTTAGCCCCTTTCATATATGTCCTCACTGTTGATGCTCTTGGATAACCTTTAATTCATGCAAAAAGCAACACTTAATTATATGTGGTATTTCTCTATCTGGTGATGAAGTTACTCTTAAGTCCCATTTTTCTAATGATAGCTTATTATTCATTCAAAACTCCCAAGAAGAGCTTAACAACACCCTCAAAGTCTTGGACCTATTTTGTTTAGCTACTAGCTCCCAACTATCTCTAACAAAATTGAATTCTTGATGACTTCACTTGATCAACCACCTCCTTGGATACCCCCACAATGGAAATTCAACAGCCATGAAGTTATTTCAAGATACCTCAACATCCCCTTTGGGATAGAAGTTCCTCTTTCTGAAATATGGAATTAGGTCATTCACAATTTAAAAAGAAAGCTTGAGTTGTGGTCAAATAAATTTCTCTCTATGGCTAGGCACATACAAATTGCAAAAAAAATCTTTATAACTAGTCATGTTTATATTTCATCATGTTGGCTTCCTTCAAAAAGAAACTATAACCAACTAAATTAATTAATTAGAGGATTTCTTTGGAGAAAATAAAATAATAAAAAAATTCATCCAGTTGCTTCATGGTTGTATTGTATTCAACCAAAAAAATAAAGGGGTTTTTGGAGTGATTGATCCCCTTACACAAGGGATTTGCCTCATTGTCAAATGGATTACTATATATTTTTATGGAGCAACCCCATGGAAGTCTCTTATTAGACACATAATATCTACAACTAAAGCGAATAATTCATGGCAAGAGGTTGGGTGGAAAGACAAAATCCTTATAACAAAATACTTCTAGGCAATTTCTAAGAATATGAAGAGCATGGAAAAAAGTGTCTCCTTTTCTTAGCTAGAAAGTACAAGACCTTAGTCATGGGTTGAGCTTCTCTAATTCATCCATTTGGTGGAATAGATTGATTTTCTTACATGAGCAACCTCTTGCTATTAATCCTCATATGCATAGAAAGATCTTATTCAAAAAAGGCATCATTGAATTTAGGGACATTTGGGAGTTATCATCATTAACTTGAAAAGATGACTTGCAACTCAAACATGACTTCAATCCGTCTAATGCTTTGATCAATGGAATTCATAAGGTACATGATGTTGTCCCTCTTGAGCTTCAAATGAAACTTTCTACTTCCATTTCATGCAATTTTTTTAAAGATTGGAGGTGGCATCCCAGTTTTAATTTAGATAATTTCCCACTAAAGTTAATCTACAAGAAGCTTCTTCCACCAATCCAAATGCAACCAAGGTTAAATTTGAAATGGAGAGTGAATTGGTCAGAATCCAAGTAGTTTAGTTTGATCCATGCTATTTGGAAATCCATAGCTGAAGTTAAAGCTCAATTTCTAGCATGGAAGATTTTTCACTATATAATTGTTGTGGGAGAACACCTCACCTTTCTCTCTACCCACTCCTCTAGATGTCCTTTTTGTCACAAGTTAGGAACCATTATACATGCCTTATGGATGTGCAAGTATAGGTCAAAGAAATTTGGCAAACATATTTTTCCCTTATCCCTGCTATATTTAATAGAAAATTAAGTTGGAAATCAACATTGATAGATCTGCATTTGTCTCAAAATTTATTTCAAAATCTTTTTGTTAATGTCTTCTATTGTATATTTGGAAGCTTTGATGTAAATCAATTTTCTCTAATGACTTCCTGCCTATGAAAGTAATTATGCATGATTTATTCTTCAACATTATCTTGCAGAAGTCAACACTTGTTAAAGCCTTGAAAGAAAAACTCAACATCAATTCAGAGCTCAAGATACAAATAGCTCAAGTGCAATTCCAACTAGTGGCCATTGCTAAGAATCACCATAGACCTCTTCTCACATCTATGAAAATTGTTACAAAGGATCAAGTACTTTATACTCTTGAGAAAAGTGATTTCTTTTGTAATGTACTCTGCAAGCTACAACTTCTTTGTCACTTGCAGTTGTTTCATGCTGATTTTCTCTATCATTGAATCCTTTCTTGTGGGGCTTCTTTCAAGATTCTTTCCTTAAAAATACATTCTTTTGTATATGTAATTTTTTTATTATTAATATGCATTTTTTTAGTACAAAAAAAAGTTTGTATTCTATTTTATTATTATTATTTTTATCTCATTTTCAAAAGTTGAAGTTAATGTTATTTTTTTTTCTATATTTTCTATTCTTGTACTCTTTAGATAAGACAACATACTAATCCCTCTTCCACAAAAAAATCCTTCTCTAATCATTAAAAACTAGCCACAGATTAAAAATAAAAGAAAAATTGAAAACCAATGAATAACAATAATTATTGTAAAAATCTATAAACAAAATAAATAAATAAAATTACTATTACAATTAAAATTAATTTTGAATTCATTACTTTAAATTAAAAAGAAATTTGAGATAACTTTAATTTAAGAATTAAAAATATTAAAAAAAATTATTCAATTTTTTTTGATATTCTAAATTAATAGATATTTCTATAAGAAATAATATAATTTGAAGATAGTATTTTAATTAATTAATTAATAGAATTCATTTAATTCCTCTCTTAGTGTATGCATGCATGCATACATGCATACATACATACATGCATGCATACATACACACATACATACATAATTCTCAATAAGGCCATGAAGGGATAGAGTTGCAATAATTTGTTTATTTAGATTTATAGTAGCCTTAAAATGGGATAAGGACATATAATAATTGTCTTAACAAATGAATATAAGTGTATAATGATATACATTAATAAAAGAAACATCTATTTCTACAATTCATTACAAAATGTAATAAAATATCTATATGTAGATCATAACTAGGGAATGCGATTGAACAACCATTGAATTCTACCCATCTAGTAAGATGAGGAACTACTAGCATAATTAAAATCTACCCTTCGCTTATTGGATCTCCTATGCTCATAACTATCTTTTAGCTCCACCTATGAATAGAATTAGACAATATAGACATGATTATAACATGAATACTATAAATGACATATGAAAATAATCATTTACTACAACCTCATGGTCTCTTTGTATCATCATTTTCTTCTCATAGTCCTCTCTAAGAGTAGGAAAAATAATACACAAAGTAGTTTAGAGTAATGAATAGTATTAGTATAAGAAATTCATAGTGAAATCATATTACTAGCTCATACCTATGTAAGAGGCATAGAAGATAACACTACTATAGAAATACACATTTCATATGGGTTGAAGTCTCTAATAAATTCATTAGCTAAAAAACACATTATCTAAGGGTAAGTACACAAAGTTGTAACAAAAAAAGGGGGTCTTAAGATACCATTTTTCTTTCTTCTGAAATCAACAAATTCTGATATATTCGATGAGAAAATGAAGATAGTTACGCTGAAAATTTGAAAATGCAACAAGAACGAGAGTTGTAGGGCTTTGAATCTAATTTCCCAAACTATTTTTTTTGAAAATGGTCAAGATTAAGGGTTTCAAAAAGGAGGAGCACACAAAGTGGTCCTATTTTTTTCAAAATATTATAACATAGCATCTAGTGTGCTCCCCCTAAAATGTCAACTTTTTTTTTCTAGAATTTCAAAAATCAGTTTGGTGAGAAATTAGCTAATACCATATAGTTTGTGCCAGATTTTTTGGCTAACTTTTTAATGAATATATTACTTTTTTCTAATTTTGGAAGTGGACACATCCTAAAAAATAAAATTTGAGTGTTCTCCCCCCCAATTCTTTTGAAAACTAATCAAAAATCAATTTTATTTTTTTCAATGTTTAGAATGGAGTCCAGTTTCTAAAAATATAATTTATTTAAAAAATTGATTAATATGTAAACAATTATACTCATTATAGGTCACATGTTGGTTTTTAACAAAAAACGGACATACTAACAAAAGAAATTAAAGATGAAAACCTTCACATAATTAAAACATGAAAAAAAAAATGGTTAGATAGCCAAGAGAGTTTAACACCATTGTGGTATTTTTTTTATCAAATTTCATTGAAATACATGCAAACCTAATGGAGAGCACAACCAAAAATGTGCGATTTTTTACCTTTTCAAATAAACGTGTCTTTGGAATGAAATGGTTGTCCAACCCTTTGGGTTGGATGCCTAACACAAATCTAACCTAAAGGGTTGCCATTTCCCAATGCAAGCCATTTGGGGAGCGCCAAATTTAGCACTAGCCAAATGAAAATGTATTTTTAGAATACTAGAGCCAAACTCTCTTTCTCTTTCTATCTCCCCTACTTTGATTAATGTTTAGATTTTAGGTTTTATGATTGATGATGGGTAGTTGAGGTTTTACCTTTACTCGCTCTTTACTTCCTTCCCTCTCTATTGATATTTCCCTTTCTCTCTCCCTCTATTCTCTCTATCCTCTCTAGGTCTCTCCCACCCTCTCTACCTCTCTACCTTGCCTTACCTTATGACTCCACCAATACTTCCATTTCTCTCCCCCTCTCTTCTCTCTCACCCCTCTAAGTCTCTCCCATCCTTTCCACTTCTCTCTACCTTTCCTTCCCTCCTTACCCCCATTTCTATCCTTATCTCCCTACCTCTCTCTTCTTCTCTCTCATTTTGTTATTATTTCTCACCCATCTCTCTCTCTCCATTCTCTCGATCACTACCTCTCTCTCCCCCCCATCTATAGGTGTCTCCCTACTTCCCTCTTTACATATCTATCTTTCACTCCTTATCTCATTACCTACCTCTCTCCCCCTTCTATCTTCCTCACCCCTATCTCTCCCCTATGTCTCTCACCCCTCTCTTTGGGTTGTAGGTCTCTCACCTCTATATCTCTCCCCTCCCAAGTTATTTCCCTTCCTCTCCACCTCTCTCCCTTCATCCTTACACCTCTTTCCCTCTTTGTGAACTTCTCTCTCTAATTTTCTTCTCTCCCCCTCACCTCTCTACCTCTCCCCTCTAGGCCTCTCAATCACTCTTTTTCTACCTCTTTGTCCCTCCTTATCCGTATCATTCTCTTCATTCTTCTCTATCTCCTCTTCTCTCTTCGTCCCATCTCTAGGTCATCACCTCTCTATCTCCTCCTTCCCTACGTCTCTCACTCCCTCCATTCCTTCTTAATCCTCTACCAATACTTCCCTTTCTCGGACTTGTATTCTCTCTCACCTCTCTCTTCCCTCTCTAGGTCTTTCCCACCCTCTCTTCCTCCCTAACTTTCCTTCCCTCCTTACCCCCATCTCTATCCTTGCCTCCCTACCTCACTCTTCTTCTCTCTCCTTTTGTTATTGTTTCTTACCCATCACTCTCCATTCTCTCAGTCACTACCAATCCCTCCCACCCTCTCTCTCCCCATCCCTAGGTCCCTTCATCCTTCCCTCTTTAACTATCTGCATCTCCCTCCTTGTCTCATTACCCACATATCTCCTATTGCAAGTATGAAGAGGTTGTTGCAAGAATGAAGGTGTTGTCATTGATGTCAATTGGTTAAGTGGTTATCGACTAGTTGTTGTCATTAATGTCATGGATGAAGGTTATTAGCTATATATGTTGAGGATATTGAGAAAATTGTAAAAGAAAAGGTTGTAGGTATTTAGTGGTTGCTCCGAGTTTTGATCTGGGATTTTCTCCTATGTTTTTGTGGTTCAGATATGTTGATCATGGTTGCTGGAAGTTGCTATATCTACATTTTTGGCTCCTGATTCATTGTACAGTGTGAGTTATATTTAGTAGTTGTGAACTATGGTTTTCAAGGTTGCTGGCTAAGGTTTGGGAGAAATATTGTCGGTCCAGATTTATTTTTGTTTAAGTCTTATGACTTGCAGTTTTAGACTTAATCTATTATGATCATGTTGAAGATATTTTTGTTTTTTAGAAAGTTTGGATTAGGTTAAGGATTATGTGTACTTAATTATTGTTCTATGTGTTTTACATTGGTTTGGTCGACCTTGTGTTAAACACTGCTCTCGAAGATCATGAAGCATGTTGGGAATTATTTGGGTCCTCTCTTAGCATGTGTTTGGGTCACCCTCATTCTAATTCCACCCTATAATGTTTTGGCACTAACCTAATTTGAATTTAAATGATGGATGGCCAACTATGGATATGTTTCAAAGTTGAAGATGGTATATATATAGGATGAGATATTTGTGAAAGGTGTACAAAGGGTGGTGTGAAGAAATAGAGAAAATTCTGATGCAAAATAGATGTGAATTAGTGTACATGTGATGCGAGTGAGGTGGATCAATGCAAAATCTAAATGTTGAACTTTTTCGAAAGCAGTGAGATGAAGGTGTACTATATCATTCATGCATGTCTGCAAGTGATTGAGTGAATCATGGTGGAAATCTTTGTTGCATTGAGATTGTCTTCTTTTGGTAATATACCTCTTCTATCTTCTTTTTATCCATGCAACAATGATCCCTTTGGGTGGTTAACCCTTGTTGAACAGTGAGTCCTGATCCAGATAGTGAGTCCTTGTTGTTTTGGCAGTGAGCCTTTGTAATCAATTTTTATATTCTCTACATTGTGAGCTAATCCTCATGATGGTTTTTCCCTTATTGGGTTTTCCACGTAAATCTGGTGTTATTGTGTATGTGTGTTACTTTTTAGTTTCTGCCTTTGCACTTAATGTTTAATCATTTTAGCAGAGTAAATGATTTATGATTAATCTAAGTTCCAATGGATGTTTTAAAGATTAAATTTTCTACAATTAATTCAACCCCCCCTCTCAGTTGTCTTGTTCAACAATTGGTATCAAAGCTTGGCTCCTTGGAGAAGAGCTTAACAACTTAAGGAAGGTCTAGGATGGTTGGAAAGATCACTTTTGAGTATTCGAAGTTCGATGGAACTAATTATGATATTTAGAAAATATTGATGGAAGAATATCTGGAGTATTACAAATATGATGTTGAGAAATCTTACAAGAATCCTTACACTCCTGCTAATGGTTTGAGTGCAGCTGATGAAATCAAGGCGCATGAAGCGAGCAATAAGGTGATGTTTATTTTGAAGAATAGTCTTGCACATTCCAAGTTGATTAAAGTTAAAAATCTAAAGACTGCTAAAGAAGTCTAGGATGCTTTATAAAATGTGCTTGAAGGAGATGAGAAGGTCAAAGAAGCAAAGTTGTAGAATTTGGAGACACAGTTTGAGCTCCTGCACATGTCTGAAGATGAGAACATTAAATCCTATGTATAGAGAGTAGATGGAGTGGTATGTGGAATGCGAGGACTTGGTGCTATAATAGATGAATCCAAGATTGTAAAGAAGATTCTTAGAGCTCTCCCTTATGAATATAGTGAAAAGGTATCTCCTATTGAAGAACATATAGATTACAAGACCTACACTAAAAATTAGTTAGTGTGAACTCTAACAACTTATGAGTTGAGAAAGCCAAATTTGAGAAATGGATCCAAATCAACAATTACTTTCAAGGCTATAAGAGTGGAATATCTGGATGAAGAAAGCCCTGATGAAGTAGAAGCTAACTTTGTGAGAAGGATGAAGAAAGGCTCCAACAAATATGAAGGTAACTTATACTTTAAATTCTTTTGTTATGGAGGAATATGTCATTTTTCTTCAAGATGTTTAGAAAGAGCTAAGAGTAACAAGAAAAGACATGAGAGAGAAAACAAGGTAAAAATATCAACAAAGCATATTATGCGAATGAGGATGCTAGTATTTCTAATGAAGAATCTGATTATGGAGATCG
>VDFB02047230.1:381806524-381863432 GCA_007258455.2 Sequoia sempervirens
TGTGAGCATGTTATAACATGCTCATGTTTTATATTGATTTAGAAATTTCTAAGCCTTTGTCTTGGATTTTCCTTGGGCTTCCAACCCAAAGGCTTGGAGCGAATTTCTAACATCCAAAGACGTGTTTAATAAATTGTGATTTTTTTTGACATAATCTCGAGTGTTCTCCCCATCAAGTTTACACATGTTTCAATTTTAAGTCAAAAAAACACCTTGGTAATGTTATTCTCTCTCTTATCTATCTAACCATGTAATTTACTTCACATTTTGAGTATGTTAAGGTTTTCATCTCTAATTTCTTTTATTGACCATGTATCTATTTTTGTCAGAAACTAATTTACTATATTTTTTAACCACTCATTGAAATTTAAAATAAATTACATTTTTATAAACTAGTCTCCATTCTACACATATTCAAAAAATATATTTTTGATTAATTTTTAAAAAAATTAAGGGGGAGCATGCCAAAATTTTATTTTTTAGGATGTGTCCACTTTGAAAATTAGTAAAAAATCATATATTCATTAAAAATTAGCAAAAAATTTGAGGATAAAGTACATGGTGTTAGCTAATTTATCACCAAAGTGATTTTTGAAATACTAATTTTTTTTAACATTTTAGGGGGGCCACACCAAATGCTACGTTATATTTTTTTAAAAAAAATAGGACCAATTTGTGTGGCCCCCCTTTTTGAACCATTTAATCTCTACCATTTTTTTTTTTAAATAGTAGTTTAGAAATTATATTTAGAGCACTACAACTCCTCTTTTTTGTTGCATCTTAAAATTTTGAGTGTAACTATCTTCAATTTGTCATCTAAGGTCAGTCTTTCTTGATTTTAGAAAAAATGTGGCCACTTAAGACCCTTTTCTGGTCCCCCATCTTTGTGCACTTACCCACCTATTTAAAATTAAATTTTTATTATAGGATCTTCAATATGATTCTCTTCATTCAAACTCCTAGGGATACAAAACTTATGAGACCTTACTAAATTTCAAATTTACATAGTTGTAGCTCATAAATTATGTTCTTACAAGTGAAATTATAGCTAATATCCATACCTTTTCTATCTTATATGTATACCTTCAACACAAACCACTTATCATCTTTCTTATTCTTCCTACGATACAACTAAATCTCCATCATATGCATCTCATGTATGTTTACTCTCCACTATCATAAATATCTTATTCCTTCTTCCATAATAAACTCTCATTGGTAGTATGTGTGAGATAAATAAACCATCAAGAATCAATCCATATTTATCCTACATATCAGACCCTTTTTATTCCAAATTATTTCACTCTTAACTCTTACTCTTCCCTTCTACTACAACATAATTGCTCAATATTTTATTGAACACATTTTCTTCCTTTGGTGTGAATCGTTCTTCTAGTTTTAATATTATGGATTCAAGCCTCTCATCCATTATCATGTCCTATTCTTGACCTCCTTGTGGTATAACTTGTACCTTCTCCTTCATCACCTCCAAGCGCCCCAATTGGAATTAATGTTACTTCTCCTAAACAAAAAATCAATAAAAATATCATTATGGAAATCTTTAATTACCATTGGAACTTCCTTACACCATGCTCTCTCAATTTCGTCACCACTCTTCACTACATCATCATGATTAATCAAACCCTCTAGGATTATTTTGAGAATCCATTATTATTTGCAATCCTCTCTTGTAGATGTCATCTTATTTTTCTTTATTATACATGGGTGTACTTGGTCCATTGATACTTATTTGACCCTTATATGAAAAAATAATGCTACAAATTTATTCTCCATACTTGTAGTAATAGATATTTTCTTCACCCCCTTTTCCATGCTTGGAGGCTCCTCAAAGGTATTACCAACTACCTTCACTTACAACACTTCTTTCCTAGTACTTTATGCCATTACTTGTTTCTCTTCACATGCAAAACTATGCATTGTCTCTTCTTTTTCTTTCATGATTAGTATTTTTCTACCTCCTATTTTGTGTCCTTGGGTTGAAATAGTTCCCCTAGACCATATTCTAGCATTGACATGTCATTCCTCTTGAATAAATTATTTCTCTACTAAAAAATAATAAATATAAGTTCCTTGATTCTCTTCTTTCATTGGAAGATCCTTTCTACCACCATCTATAAATTCTTCTTTCAACATCTCTCTACTAACACAAACTACTCCAACAAGCAACATTACAAAGACTCATTTGTTAACAAATGCATCTATATGTCAATTACCTTTACTACATGTACCTATAACATCTCACTTGTAATTTTTTGATTATTTTCCTAGTCGTGTCAATTGGAGACCCACTTATTTGTTTTAATTTTATTTTCTCATTAATTTCTCCATTCTCATCCCCTTTCATTTTTTCCATTGTTAGTATCTCTCTATTATTTTCTACTACTCCCACCAATTATACTGTTAGGGTTATATTAGCTTCACATGTATGTTCATTTGTATATTTCATCTTTTCTATGCCTACTTATAATATATTCTATAAAATATCCTCCCTACAATATTTTTACATACTCACTTGTAGCTCCTTGTTAAGCTCCTCTATAACCTCTTGAACCTCACACTAGGTTCTATTCGTGTTGTATTTTGTAGCATTTTTTTAATCCTCCCATTCTAACATGCAACCTGTTATTTTCAGTCTTCTTTAATGTGTTCCTCATGTTGTCCTTTCTCATCCTTATCATCAAGTGGTTAGACCCTAGAATCTCCTTGGCTACTACTTCTTCTCCAAACTCATCAATTATTACACTAATATAATCTTCTTTATCAATAATCTCTTCAAAATTATTTATAAATGCTGGCACTTCTATGATTTCCTCTTGAAATTCCTATATTGTACCCTCATTCTCTATCACAAGGATGTATTCATCTTTTTTTCTATCTACTAGACCTAAAAACATAAATAAATTAGAAAAAAATAGATCTTGGTCTTCCCTCCTTTCTTGTCTCCATCATGCATTTCCTCTAAGTTACTTGTAAATGTTAGGAAACCTCTGCCTTCATCATGGCTATCACACTAGTGACTTGAATAATATAAAATTTATCCTCCTCCTTTTCCTCATTTATTAGGGTTCTCTTCTCCTCCGTACAACTATGCATGAGGTCTCATATGGGCTTCTAATGACCCAAATTTGTATTTATGGGTTGCTCACGTGGCACCTCCATCTACTTATTGCCTCTCAAGGAAATATTATCCCTTCCCTTCTATTATTATTTGGTCATCATATTTGTGCCTCTTACTTAGTAAAATTGGTTCATTCCCATGGTTTTCGATATGGCCATTCTATAGGGATTCTATCTAAATTCCTTATTTTCCCTTAAGGCCTTGAGACTAAACTAAAATTCTCTACAAGGTTTTCTAGTCACCTTATTAGTGGTGCCTTGTTGTCTTGAATTACTTCTTTTCATTGTAGCATTTTATTAGTTATAAGCCCATGTAGAGTTACACACATAGTCTTCTCTAGACTTCAGTTTTTCTTAAACCAAGGATAGTGCACTTTTCCTAGAGTTGTAGCCTACTTTGTTAACAATTGATTATAACCACCTACCTTTCAAGTAATTGTAATATTTATTCCATTCATTATAGTCAATTGGAGTAGGATAATAATATCTTTCCAAGTAGTGTTATAGCCCCTCAAGTAAATCTTTTTATATACACACTACTAAACACTTATTGAAATTAATCACACACCGAGTTAGGCTCATCAATTTCTAGAGGTGACTTGACTCAATATGTATTCTCAACCAATTTTTTGTAAATCCTATACATGTTAAGGTTACAAGAACCAAGAACACACACACACACATGTACACATAGAACTCCCAAAACATAAAATAGAAAAGCATACCAAGAGACATTGACAAGGCAAAAAGAATCCACAAATCAAACATAGGTAATGACACTCATTCAAGATCATGCACCTAATGCGATAAAATTATTTCCTAAAATAAAGGAGAAAATAATTTATAGCTATATGCATCAACTAATTATTGTGAAAAGGGATGGAGATACCATGATTCACTATTAAAGCATTCACATGTTCTTCCTTAATACTAAAAAGTCTCACAAGCTAGGAATCACTTGGACACAATAGTGTGGTCTCTCTTGTTGTTTTCACCTCCAATATGATTGATTTCATCCCTTCATTCACACTTGTAATTACTTGTCAAACTTCCTCTACACATTCTCTTACTTCTTGTTCCAGATTTCAAACCCTATCCTCTTCCACACTCACATGATCCTTATCCCTCAAATAATTACACATTTAATTTTTGTGTGCTTATCTTTGTATAGTCCTACACACTATTCTTCAACGATGGAGGATCTATTTTTTCACATTTTCCCCTCTTGAATTTTTCCTCTTTTTCTCTAAATTTATCCTATTTACATATATACTCCCCTTTCTTATACACAATTGTACATATCCTACCATTTCGACAAGAATCACTTCTTGAATATCCATAATCATCTTCCTTTTTCACACTATTTTTGTTTTGTCCTCTTTTTTTCTATGTAATCTCTCTTATCTTCTCTTTCTAATTTTTCTCCTTTCCCTTCACACTTTCTTTTACTAATAAACTATATGCCTATTTTTCCTTCTACCTTCTCTCATATTCTCTAGTTATACGTAGTTTTTCTCTTACAAAACACAATCTTTCTCTCTTGATTGTTTGACTATGCATGAAAGGAAATTAGGGTTCAATTCTTCACTTGTTTTGCACACACCCTTTTTTATTATTCCTATATGGTTATTCATTTTATCTTCTTTGGTATGGTCTCTTCCTTCACTTAGTCCTACTTGTTGTTCCACTTGAACATAGAAATAAAATTCTAGATATTGGAGAGAATGGTGGCTTCTTCTTACCTTATGTTTCTTATTCTTCTCCTCTATACCTTATTTTCTCATCAAACTCACAATCTACATCATATAAATCATCTAAAGGTCAACCCACATATTTAATTTGGATAGAAAATTGATCATAGTTATTAGGGAAAGTGGCCTTAGTAATTTGAATTAGGCAATCGTCACAGGGTCTTTGTTGAGAATTAATGTGGTTATATTACGTTGGGTGAATTAACATAGTAAAATAGGTGACAAAATTAGATTCTAAAATCGTAGGGTTGGAATTAAATGCTACCATTAGGCTTGTGAACTCAATGCCCCTACATCATTACTATTCTACAAATTCATTAATATCTATTATATAAGTGCCCTTGATGTTTTAAATGAAGGTGTATGTACAATATTTAACCAATAAAAATGAAATCTAAGATGGCCAAATGGATAGGTGTCTATTTTTTATTTCACCTTAACTTAAATTAATGCAACATGAACTTGTGTGAAGAGTAATGAACTATTACTCTAGATTATTTGTAATTCTAGACTCATGATTCCCTTACATAAAATTTACAAGTTATTTTTTCTGATGTAACTCTTTAAAAAAAAAAATTTAAATTTTATTTTAAAATAATAATTTAATATTAATAAATAGTTAGATAAGAAAAGGTGGGAAAGGATTTTATTTTCTTTTATTGTCTTAGAAAGAAAACAAGTTTTGGCCTTATTAGTCCCTACATGAGGTATGAAGATATAACATGAAGGGATATATCCCATGGAGGGAAAGATTTAGAAAATAAAAGAAAAGGGAGATTTGATGGGGAAGATTAATGAGTTTGTGGTAGAGAAGGGAGTAGAAAGAGGAGGAAAGTAAATAAAAATATTGAAGCTAAAATTTAATTTTAATTGTGTATAGAAAGAAATCATAACAATCATGTACTATGTTGTGTCTAATTAATTTGGAAAGGAATTAATTCTAATTTATCATGCACTATTTATCAACTTCTTTGATTTGTTTTGAGGAATTATAATATATGTATCTAGATTATTTAGATATTCCCATAATGAATAATCTTGTTATAGAAACTAGAAAGATGAATATATTTCAATATGATTGATTCATGAACTTAAATAGGATGGCTATAAATTAAAATATCAGTTCCCAAGTCATCTTTATAGACTAAAGTTCTAAGGTATAGACTAAAGTTCTAAGGTAAACATTGTATAGATATATAGTATTATCACCCAGGCTCACAAATTCAAAGCCCCAAATATTCATCGTATTAATTACATGTACATTATATTTCTAGAATATATTATTGATAAAGAATGATAATACTACTTTTTGGGAAGCATAATTATATGGTACCATTATATTTGAAATCTTAAAATATAATGATTTGAAGAGTTGATATTTTAGCATGGCATCTAAATAGATTAAACATGAATGAATTATAAGTTGTATTAGACATTATTAATTGACAATATAACTATAGAGGAGTTTATTGAAATGAGCTCTAAATTCATATATTAGCAAAGCTATTTCAAAGAGAAACTGTATTATTAGTAAAAAAAATTGGAACCTATTTAATTGTACTATGCCATTATGGAAGATGATTATATTTTGTGACCATGAAGCTAGTTTGTATTCGAGAAAAATATCCAAGTATTGATAGTACACTAATGCCTTAATTGTTCGAGTAAATACCGACAATTTTTTTTTCATTTTTTAAGGAATTTCTTTGATTATCCTCCTTTGTATCGCTTTTTGAAATATTTTGAAGTTTTAATTTTTGTCCATGAAAGAGAAAGAAATGCCTATTCATTGATTTTGGATATTTTTGCTTCCTTAGAAAAAATGCTACTAATTAACTTTGTATACATTTAATACTATTGTGGGTATTCAACAAGTGGATAAAAAAGTTGTAAGGAATAGATAAAAGTAAGATTTTATTTATATTTTCTTTAGTGAGTCATTCTATCAATGAAATATTGATTGAGATATGTTTGCGTTGGTCAATGTTGACTATTAAGACAAAGAATAAAATTGATCACTTAATTTCGTAAACTTCAATACCTCTAATTTTCTAAAAAGAATATATAAACAAAATTATTTTAAATGAACCTTTGAAACATAAACCTTAATCTTGTTTTTATATCTTATTTAATGATAATATCCCTCCTTTCATGACATTGGTTTAATTAGAATAGCAATGGTAAGAAAACTTACATGAACATATTGTGTTTCTCGTTATGTTATGTTGTAGATGATTTTCCTGCTTGGATTGCTTTTTACAAATTCATAAGCAAAGGTACAAAAAACTTCTGCTGAGGTAAGATCTATTTTTTATTATGCTCGGAGTTCAAATTAAGTTCCAATAATTTTATCATAGATATACTAGTGGCATGCTAGTAGTAGGACGGGGCCACTTGGTGGCCCGTGTATATTACAGTTCATTTGAGAATTTTGACAAACAAGTCAGCGTCGATTTTGGAGAGTTTAAATATGATTTGAGATTTCTTTCATTATTTTTTTTATTGAAATCAATGCAAAAATTACAAATGAGAAAATGCAGTGAACAAGCTGCAACAAGACCATTACAATCATGAAGTAAGAATAAAGACCCCCAAACATCCCAAAGATCTGATCTTATAATCTGAATTAACCATACATTGAATTAACCGAACATCCCAAAGACCATTACATTGAAATGACCATACATTGAGAGTTTCAATTGCTGCAGTTGCCTGGATACGAAGATGTGATATTCAGGGTAGACACGTAATTCTTCCTCTAGTCCACATCGCCATTAATTGTATAGTCGAATTTACAAAATGTTCTTCGAAAATTTTAATTACAACGCTTCCCTCGCAAATCTGTAGGTAAATCAGGACATAAAAACGACTGGAATACACATTGCCACGCACTATTCTGTGCACATTTAGTTTTAGTTTTATTGGTTCATTACCTTGGGTGTACATTGAACGTAATCAATTTACATATAACATTTTGTCCCACCATTGAATGCTCTGGAATACTGGAGACTTGCAGTCAATATAAATTTTCTACTTTTTATCGATTCCTTATCTTGGGTGTATGTTGAACTTAGTCGTTCTGCCACCATTGAATGCTCTGAGCAATACCGGAGATTTGCAGTCAGTCAACTTTTGTACGTTTCCTTTATCTTGGGTGTACGTTGAACTTAATTTTCACCAAACCATTTGGCCACTATTGAATGCTTTGAGTAATATTTTGTGCTTCTTGATGGTCGATTTCGTTGCATAGTACAGCAATGAAAACAAAAGATTTTGTGTGGCTGTGGGCTTCTAGGCTTACGTGTATCTTTTGCTCGTCGTTTTCCCAATCTATTGTTGGAAGTGTGATCTCATGTCGCCTGTATTTATTAAAAACAAAAGATCTTTTCGACGGTTGGATTTAATGCTGCTGTTTTTTCTCGTCCTCCTGCTGTTCCATGTTTTTTGTTCTCTGTATTTTTTTGATAAAATAGGTACCAACCTTTCCTTCCCGCCTTTAAAATAGAAAATATTTCTCCAGTCATTAAAAAGATAGCAATGAATTAGACCATTGAATATTAGTTGGTATGAGTTTTCACAGTCTGGGAAGAAATGTCATTTTACATAGTTTTGGGTCTACAAATGGCTTACAGTGTAGGACTCCTCGTACTCCCAATATGGGAGGCACCTAACTCGTGCTCCACAATAGGGCATACATACCTTACCCCCTACAAGATTTGAACTTGTGACCTCTCTTTCAAGGTACAAGTTCCTCCTGAAATAGAATGGAAGATTTTGCTTTAAATTGTGCATGTTTCTCAGTTCTATCAAATGTTTGTATTCTATTTTATTATTATTATTTTTATCTCATTTTTAAAAGTTGAAGTTAATACTGTCATTTTTTCTATGTTATCTATTCTTGTACTCTTTAGATAAGACAACACAATAATCCCTCTCCCATGAAAAAAATCCTTCTCCAATCATTAAAAACCAACCAGGAATTAAAAATAAAAGCAAAATTGAAAACCAATGAATAACAATAATTATTGTAAAAATCTATAAACAAAATAAATAAAAATTTACTATTACAATTAAAATTAATTTTGAATTCATTACTTTAAATTAAAAAGAAATTTGAGATAATTTGAAGATAGTATTTTAATTAATTAATTAATAGAATTCATTTAATTCCTCTCTTAGTGTATGCATGCATGCATACATGCATACATACATACATGCATGCATACATACACACATACATACATAATTCTCAATAAGGCCATGAAGGGATAGAGTTGCAATAATTTGTTTATTTAGATTTATAGTAGCCTTAAAATGGGATAAGGACATATAATAATTGTCTTAACAAATGAATATAAGTGTATAATGATATACATTAATAAAAGAAACATCTATTTCTACAATTCATTACAAAATGTAATAAAATATCTATATGTAGATCATAACTAGGGAATGCGATTGAACAACCATTGAATTCTACCCATCTAGTAAGATGAGGAACTACTAGCATAATTAAAATCTACCCTTCGCTTATTGGATCTCCTATGCTCATAACTATCTTTTAGCTCCACCTATGAATAGAATTAGACAATATAGACATGATTATAACATGAATACTATAAATGACATATGAAAATAATCATTTACTACAACCTCATGGTCTCTTTGTATCATCATTTTCTTCTCATAGTCCTCTCTAAGAGTAGGAAAAATAATACACAAAGTAGTTTAGAGTAATGAATAGTATTAGTATAAGAAATTCATAGTGAAATCATATTACTAGCTCATACCTATGTAAGAGGCATAGAAGATAACACTACTATAGAAATACACATTTCATATGGGTTGAAGTCTCTAATAAATTCATTAGCTAAAAAACACATTATCTAAGGGTAAGTACACAAAGTTGTAACAAAAAAAGGGGGTCTTAAGATACCATTTTTCTTTCTTCTGAAATCAACAAATTCTGATATATTCGATGAGAAAATGAAGATAGTTACGCTGAAAATTTGAAAATGCAACAAGAACGAGAGTTGTAGGGCTTTGAATCTAATTTCCCAAACTATTTTTTTTGAAAATGGTCAAGATTAAGGGTTTCAAAAAGGAGGAGCACACAAAGTGGTCCTATTTTTTTCAAAATATTATAACATAGCATCTAGTGTGCTCCCCCTAAAATGTCAACTTTTTTTTTCTAGAATTTCAAAAATCAGTTTGGTGAGAAATTAGCTAATACCATATAGTTTGTGCCAGATTTTTTGGCTAACTTTTTAATGAATATATTACTTTTTTCTAATTTTGGAAGTGGACACATCCTAAAAAATAAAATTTGAGTGTTCTCCCCCCCAATTCTTTTGAAAACTAATCAAAAATCAATTTTATTTTTTTCAATGTTTAGAATGGAGTCCAGTTTCTAAAAATATAATTTATTTAAAAAATTGATTAATATGTAAACAATTATACTCATTATAGGTCACATGTTGGTTTTTAACAAAAAACGGACATACTAACAAAAGAAATTAAAGATGAAAACCTTCACATAATTAAAACATGAAAAAAAAAATGGTTAGATAGCCAAGAGAGTTTAACACCATTGTGGTATTTTTTTTATCAAATTTCATTGAAATACATGCAAACCTAATGGAGAGCACAACCAAAAATGTGCGATTTTTTACCTTTTCAAATAAACGTGTCTTTGGAATGAAATGGTTGTCCAACCCTTTGGGTTGGATGCCTAACACAAATCTAACCTAAAGGGTTGCCATTTCCCAATGCAAGCCATTTGGGGAGCGCCAAATTTAGCACTAGCCAAATGAAAATGTATTTTTAGAATACTAGAGCCAAACTCTCTTTCTCTTTCTATCTCCCCTACTTTGATTAATGTTTAGATTTTAGGTTTTATGATTGATGATGGGTAGTTGAGGTTTTACCTTTACTCGCTCTTTACTTCCTTCCCTCTCTATTGATATTTCCCTTTCTCTCTCCCTCTATTCTCTCTATCCTCTCTAGGTCTCTCCCACCCTCTCTACCTCTCTACCTTGCCTTACCTTATGACTCCACCAATACTTCCATTTCTCTCCCCCTCTCTTCTCTCTCACCCCTCTAAGTCTCTCCCATCCTTTCCACTTCTCTCTACCTTTCCTTCCCTCCTTACCCCCATTTCTATCCTTATCTCCCTACCTCTCTCTTCTTCTCTCTCATTTTGTTATTATTTCTCACCCATCTCTCTCTCTCCATTCTCTCGATCACTACCTCTCTCTCCCCCCCATCTATAGGTGTCTCCCTACTTCCCTCTTTACATATCTATCTTTCACTCCTTATCTCATTACCTACCTCTCTCCCCCTTCTATCTTCCTCACCCCTATCTCTCCCCTATGTCTCTCACCCCTCTCTTTGGGTTGTAGGTCTCTCACCTCTATATCTCTCCCCTCCCAAGTTATTTCCCTTCCTCTCCACCTCTCTCCCTTCATCCTTACACCTCTTTCCCTCTTTGTGAACTTCTCTCTCTAATTTTCTTCTCTCCCCCTCACCTCTCTACCTCTCCCCTCTAGGCCTCTCAATCACTCTTTTTCTACCTCTTTGTCCCTCCTTATCCGTATCATTCTCTTCATTCTTCTCTATCTCCTCTTCTCTCTTCGTCCCATCTCTAGGTCATCACCTCTCTATCTCCTCCTTCCCTACGTCTCTCACTCCCTCCATTCCTTCTTAATCCTCTACCAATACTTCCCTTTCTCGGACTTGTATTCTCTCTCACCTCTCTCTTCCCTCTCTAGGTCTTTCCCACCCTCTCTTCCTCCCTAACTTTCCTTCCCTCCTTACCCCCATCTCTATCCTTGCCTCCCTACCTCACTCTTCTTCTCTCTCCTTTTGTTATTGTTTCTTACCCATCACTCTCCATTCTCTCAGTCACTACCAATCCCTCCCACCCTCTCTCTCCCCATCCCTAGGTCCCTTCATCCTTCCCTCTTTAACTATCTGCATCTCCCTCCTTGTCTCATTACCCACATATCTCCTATTGCAAGTATGAAGAGGTTGTTGCAAGAATGAAGGTGTTGTCATTGATGTCAATTGGTTAAGTGGTTATCGACTAGTTGTTGTCATTAATGTCATGGATGAAGGTTATTAGCTATATATGTTGAGGATATTGAGAAAATTGTAAAAGAAAAGGTTGTAGGTATTTAGTGGTTGCTCCGAGTTTTGATCTGGGATTTTCTCCTATGTTTTTGTGGTTCAGATATGTTGATCATGGTTGCTGGAAGTTGCTATATCTACATTTTTGGCTCCTGATTCATTGTACAGTGTGAGTTATATTTAGTAGTTGTGAACTATGGTTTTCAAGGTTGCTGGCTAAGGTTTGGGAGAAATATTGTCGGTCCAGATTTATTTTTGTTTAAGTCTTATGACTTGCAGTTTTAGACTTAATCTATTATGATCATGTTGAAGATATTTTTGTTTTTTAGAAAGTTTGGATTAGGTTAAGGATTATGTGTACTTAATTATTGTTCTATGTGTTTTACATTGGTTTGGTCGACCTTGTGTTAAACACTGCTCTCGAAGATCATGAAGCATGTTGGGAATTATTTGGGTCCTCTCTTAGCATGTGTTTGGGTCACCCTCATTCTAATTCCACCCTATAATGTTTTGGCACTAACCTAATTTGAATTTAAATGATGGATGGCCAACTATGGATATGTTTCAAAGTTGAAGATGGTATATATATAGGATGAGATATTTGTGAAAGGTGTACAAAGGGTGGTGTGAAGAAATAGAGAAAATTCTGATGCAAAATAGATGTGAATTAGTGTACATGTGATGCGAGTGAGGTGGATCAATGCAAAATCTAAATGTTGAACTTTTTCGAAAGCAGTGAGATGAAGGTGTACTATATCATTCATGCATGTCTGCAAGTGATTGAGTGAATCATGGTGGAAATCTTTGTTGCATTGAGATTGTCTTCTTTTGGTAATATACCTCTTCTATCTTCTTTTTATCCATGCAACAATGATCCCTTTGGGTGGTTAACCCTTGTTGAACAGTGAGTCCTGATCCAGATAGTGAGTCCTTGTTGTTTTGGCAGTGAGCCTTTGTAATCAATTTTTATATTCTCTACATTGTGAGCTAATCCTCATGATGGTTTTTCCCTTATTGGGTTTTCCACGTAAATCTGGTGTTATTGTGTATGTGTGTTACTTTTTAGTTTCTGCCTTTGCACTTAATGTTTAATCATTTTAGCAGAGTAAATGATTTATGATTAATCTAAGTTCCAATGGATGTTTTAAAGATTAAATTTTCTACAATTAATTCAACCCCCCCTCTCAGTTGTCTTGTTCAACAATTGGTATCAAAGCTTGGCTCCTTGGAGAAGAGCTTAACAACTTAAGGAAGGTCTAGGATGGTTGGAAAGATCACTTTTGAGTATTCGAAGTTCGATGGAACTAATTATGATATTTAGAAAATATTGATGGAAGAATATCTGGAGTATTACAAATATGATGTTGAGAAATCTTACAAGAATCCTTACACTCCTGCTAATGGTTTGAGTGCAGCTGATGAAATCAAGGCGCATGAAGCGAGCAATAAGGTGATGTTTATTTTGAAGAATAGTCTTGCACATTCCAAGTTGATTAAAGTTAAAAATCTAAAGACTGCTAAAGAAGTCTAGGATGCTTTATAAAATGTGCTTGAAGGAGATGAGAAGGTCAAAGAAGCAAAGTTGTAGAATTTGGAGACACAGTTTGAGCTCCTGCACATGTCTGAAGATGAGAACATTAAATCCTATGTATAGAGAGTAGATGGAGTGGTATGTGGAATGCGAGGACTTGGTGCTATAATAGATGAATCCAAGATTGTAAAGAAGATTCTTAGAGCTCTCCCTTATGAATATAGTGAAAAGGTATCTCCTATTGAAGAACATATAGATTACAAGACCTACACTAAAAATTAGTTAGTGTGAACTCTAACAACTTATGAGTTGAGAAAGCCAAATTTGAGAAATGGATCCAAATCAACAATTACTTTCAAGGCTATAAGAGTGGAATATCTGGATGAAGAAAGCCCTGATGAAGTAGAAGCTAACTTTGTGAGAAGGATGAAGAAAGGCTCCAACAAATATGAAGGTAACTTATACTTTAAATTCTTTTGTTATGGAGGAATATGTCATTTTTCTTCAAGATGTTTAGAAAGAGCTAAGAGTAACAAGAAAAGACATGAGAGAGAAAACAAGGTAAAAATATCAACAAAGCATATTATGCGAATGAGGATGCTAGTATTTCTAATGAAGAATCTGATTATGGAGATCGTGATGAAAGTGATGCTTGTTTTCAACTATAAAAGATGAACGTACTTTTGCTAATTCTAAAAAATAGGTGAAAGAATGTCCTCTAGAGAAAGAGAAATACAAAGGTACTGTTGATATGTTTTTTATGCACTTCTCAACACATGTAATGCATAGGTGCATCACCTCTCTTGAAAGACAATCTTCTGCAATAAAATTGCAGAACACTATCCCAAGGTCTCTAATGTCAAGTCTTGACAGTGCTTGGAATATCTCAGTTGTTTGATGTGATTTGCTGGAATCACAAGGCAGTCTTACAGATGAGTTACAAAGCATGTGAAGTTGGGTCTTGAAATGGAGTTCCTAAGATGGAGAAGTTGTTGTGCATTTACTGTAGGTTCAAACAACAGTCTTGAACTCCATTTTTATCATTAGATTTAGCTTTACAATGTGCAATGAACCTTTCCTAAGGTACTTATTAAAAAAACGAAAAAAAGGGCAGGGAAGAGAGAAGGTTCCTAGATCTGAAACTATGAATGAACAGTGATAGTGGTGGCTGCCACATTAGACAGGCTTTCTAAACTGGGTTTTGCTTGACCAAGAGAAACCTACAGCTACACAAAACCAGTGCAATCTCCTAAGGTCTGCTAATTTTCAGATTGCACATGCACATCATGAACATGCAATTGAACTAAGTTGCAACATTGGAATAAAGAAGCCCAGGCTAACTTTTCATAGCAGCTTGTCATCAACAAGTGCTAAAAGTATGGGCTGAAAGCTCATCAAATACCAAAACAACAATTTCCATTATCATCTCCATTCAAGAATCTACAACTAAAACTACTATGGAGGGTAGAACCATGCATGCAAGATGAGAAAAATCAAAGAGAATATCCATAAAATCATGTAATGTTGTCTTCTATTGCTGCAAATTCCTTTTACAATAGCTCTCCAACCCCTACAAATGAGGGGCAAGCCCCTATTTATAGTTTTCCAAAGCCCAAATGAATGGCCAGGATTGAATTACATCGAATGGCCCAGATTTGATTTACATTAGGGTTTCACCTACCCCCCATTATCCAACAATTTAAAATACCTTCCTTGTCTTTTCTCTATTTTGTCATCTAGTGCTTAGGTGTTGTAGCAGTTTTGCCATTTAGTTGATTGCCCTTTTACTGTAGCTCAAATTGCCTAAAAGTTATCTTCTTACTTGATGTGTTTGTAGTGTTCTTCCTTAGATCAAACGAGTCCATCGACGATTGGCATCAATAGATTGGTTGCCCCTGATTCAGGTGGACAACTCCCTTATGCTTTCTTCAAGGCCACCCCTTGCATTTTTGTCCTTGGCCTTCTTGGTGCAAGCCTTCTTCTAACGCTGACCCTGTTGATGGGTGCTAGGGGGAGAGGTGAACATGAAATGAATGGTGAGAGGAGTTATGCGTATTCCTTGTTTAGCTTTCTCGATGGGTCTCCTGACAGGCCTGCAATAGGCTCCTTGAATCCTGTGTACATGAAGTGTTGTAAGTGCTTTCATACACAAATAAAGGAAAATGTTAGTCAAATCATGCAAATCCTTGTTAGATCCATCCATGCATCATCAAAAGATCATAATATTCATATTTGGAGCTCATTTGGACCGTAAACATTAATCTGGGCTACTGGGGCTCCACGAATGTTCCAAAACAATCAAAGGGGGATGAAGCTCCAAAACCACTTAAACTTTACAGGACGTTGACGAAACCTTGGCAGTTCACTTAGGCACCACAAACACATCCCAGATCCACCAAGAAGTTGGCCCCAAAGTCAAAAATATGGAAACCGGACCGACAAGGGTCCACGAATGTTTCCAAAATAGCCAAAGAGGGATGAAACTTCGGAACCACCAAAACTTAATGGAACGTTGACGAAACCTTGGCAGTTCACTTAGGCACCACAAACACATCCCAGATCCATCAAAAAGTTGGCCCCAAAGTCAAAAATGTGGAAATGGGACCGACAAGGGTCCACAGATGTTTCCAAACAGCCACAGAGGGGCCGGGCTCCGGAGGCTGGGTCGCCGAGGCTCCACAGATGTTCCAAAATAGCCAAAGGGGACGAAGCTCCAAAACCACCAAAACTTAATAGAATGTTGACGAAACCTTGGCAGTTCACTTAAGCACCCCAAACACATCCTAAATCCACCAAAAAGTTGGCCCCAAAGTCAAAAATGTGGAAACCGGACTGGCAGGGGTCCACGGATGTTTCCAAACAGCCAAAGAGGAAGGGAATTCCAGAGGGAAAGTTCTGAAACCATCGAAACTTAATAGAACATTGACAAAACTTTGGCAGTTCATTTAAGCAACCCAAACACATCCCAAATCCACCAAAAAGTTGCCCTCAAAGTCAAAAATGTGGAAACCGGAGCGACGGGGGTCCACAGATGTTTCCAAACAGCCAAAGAGGAAGGGAATTCCAGGGGGAAAGTTCTAAAACCACTGAAACTTAACGGAATGTTGACGAAACTTTGGCAGTTCATTTAAGCAACCCAAACACATCCCAAATCTACCAAAAAGTTGCCCCCAAAGTCAAAAATGTGGAAAAAAGTGAATCGAGTGATCAGGGACCAAGTCAACAGAAGCAAGACAATGGGCAGAAAAGGGACCAGGGACTTCATTTCTCCACGGATTTGAATACCCTAAGTAGGTGAATTTGGTAATGGAAATTTGATTGTTTGAAGGCACATGACCAATTTGGCTTTGGAAAATGGGGCACGCAAAACAAGACAAGAGCAAAGCAGCTTGTCGGGAGCGAAAAAAAGGGGGTCCCTACCTACGGTGGGGCGTGTGTGCAAAACATGCACAACATGTACTATAATCTCTACCCTACATGCTAAATAGGAAAAAAACTATTGGGTTGTTGACAACGGCTATTCACATCACATGACCAGTCAAAAGAGTAAGTTTGTTAAACTTGAAAAATATAATGGAGGCTTAGTTATGTTTGGAGATGATATTGGTGCTAAGATTTGTAGGATACATTCAATAAGTTTTGATGGAAAGCATAATACTGATGATGTCTACTATGTTAAGGTATTAAGGCATAATCATTTGAGTGTTGGACAAATGTGTAGTAAGGGATACAATCTTTTGTTTAAGGATGAGAGGTATGAATCAAGAAAGGATCTGGAACAATGATTGCTACAGGAAAGAAGTCTGAAGGAAGTATGTATCAAATTAAGGGTGTTGATGGACATTGCTTTATGACTCAGATTAATGACAGTTGGTTATGGCATCAAAGAATGTGCCATATGAATTTTGATAATCTGGAAAGGATTAGTGTAGTACAAGCCGTGAGATCTTTACCAAGGATTACAAATCCTGTTAATGCTATTTGCAGGAATTGCCAGTTTGGAAAGCATGCAAGAAACAACTTAATATCAAAGGAACAATCTACTAATGAACTACTGGATTTAATTAATACAGATCTCTTGGTGAAAGGTACTTTATGCTTTTGATTGATGATTACTCTAGGTATACATGGGTTACATTTCTTAGAGAGAAATATGATGCATTAGATAGATCAAGACATTCAAAGCTATGGTTGAGAATGAAGTGAATTTGAGAATAATATGCTTAAGGTCTGACAGAGGTGGTGATTTCACCTCCCATGAGTTTAATATGTTTTGTGAGTTTCATGGAATGAAGAGAAAGTTATCTACTTCAAGAACTCCTTAGCAGTTAATGAAGTTGTTGAAAGGAAGAACAAAATGATTCAAGAAGCTGCTCGATCAATGATGACTGAAGTTGGTCTACCGTCCAAGTCTATTCGAGAGAAGCTATTCATATTGTTGTTTATGTGTTCAATTGAATTCAAGCAAGAGTAAACAACACTAAGACCCCCTATGAGCTATGGAGTGGAATAATTCCTACTATTATTTCAAGGTATTTGGAAGTAAATGTTATATTAGACGGGATGATGTTATATTAGACGGGATGAAGAAAATTTAGAAAAGTTTGATGCTACAAGTGATGAAAGTATTTTTCTTGGATATTCTACTAGAAGCAAAGATTATAGATGTTCCAATAAAAGACTGAGGAAGATTGTAGAAAGCACAGATGTCAAGGTTGATGAAGTAATGAAGAATTCAATTAAAGTTGATGGATATGTATTTGATGAACTTGATTATGTAAGAATTGAAGAAGTTATGGAAGAACAGGAAAAGGATGAGAAAGAGAAGCAGGATGAAGAAGAGCAAGAAGAAGCTCTAGTGGTGTCCCCTAAGGAACCTAGTATGTACAAAGAAATCATTTAGATAGTTAGATCATTGGAGACAAAACAAAATGATTATTGACAGGAAGCAACTCGCTGCTACTAGTGAAGTGAATCTATTTTTACTTTGTGAGATTAAACCTAAGACTATAAGTGAATCATGTAAAGATGAATATTGGATGGAAGCTATGAAACACTTGAACTTATGCATATTGAAAAGAATCAAACTTGGGAATTCGTCCCTAGACCGGTAGATAAAATTTTTTTGAATCAAAGTGGGTATTCAAAAACAAGTTGAATGAGAATGGAGAACTGGTCAGAAACAAAGCTAGGCTTGTGTGTAAGGGCTACTCACAAGTAGAAGGCATAGATTTTTAAGAAATTTTCTCTATTGTAAAGAATGGAAGCCATCAAAATGTTCTTAGCATTTGCTGTTCATAAAGATTTCAAAGTCTATCAGATGGATGTTAAGTCTTCTTTCTTGAATGGTGAGCTAGGAGAAGAGGTCTACATGGAACAATCAAAAGGATTTCAATTGTTAGATAAACTAGATATGGTTTGCAAATTGAAGAATTTTTTATATGGATTGAAGCAAGCTCCTAGAGCTTGGTATGCAAGGTTAGACAGATACTTGATTCAATAAGGTTTCAATAGAGGTACGATAGATAGTAATCTATATTTTAAAATTGAAAATGAAAAAATCTTGATTGAGGTAGTATATGTTGATGATATTATCTTTGGAGGAAATGAAACAATGTGTAAAATGTTTGTGGAAGAAATGAAAAAAGAATTTGAGATGTCCATGTTTGGTGAGATGAATTTCTTTTTTGGGTTGCAAATTAATCAAATAGAGAAAGGGATTTATATTTCACAGTCAAAGTATGTAAGAGAGATGTTGAAGAAGTTTGGGATGGATGGTTCCAAACCATTATGCACTCCTACGGTGACTGGTTGCAAATTAAGTAAAGATGATGATTCACCTAAGGTTGATCAAATAAAATATAGATCTATGATTGGTGGACTGTTGTATTTGGGTCAGTGCAAGATCATGGGGGTCCAAACTAGGCCCCTAAGTGGCAATAAAATTAAAAAAAATAGAGCTAGGAAACTTGACATAAAAATTTGAATAAGTTATTAACATAATTTGAAAAATATGTAAGAATAGAATTTCTAGTAATTGAATGTAGTTTCTAAGATACTATTCCTTTTTTGGAAAAAAGTAAATCTATTTGGTGAAAATTTGAAATTTCAATGCAGTAGTACTAAACTTTCAGAAAAAAAAGGTGTACATGTCTGACCAACTTAAGTATAGGAGATATATTTTTTTTTTTGAAAATTTCAATATAAGTAGAGGAAACATGCATAGATGTGCCACATTTTTTGTAATTTTTTTTTCAAGTAAATAATTAGTTATGAATTTTTATTAATTTTTTTTAAAAATATTAAAACTTGTTTGTCTGACCACAATAACTTGGTCAAAACTTTATGAAATTCAATTTTCTTTTTTTTATCCTGTAGTATGGGAAGCATAGAATGTGTCACAATTTTTGAATACAAAAAATATGAAACTATTTAAGAATTATAGATATTTTTCAATCAACCTATCAATCAGGACTTTAGTAAGAATGTATGTAGAAAATCAATAATAATTATCTATTTAATTCTAAATAAGGCATATCTTATATTTTTGGAAATCTAACAATTTTATTAATAAACCTTTTTCATTTCATCAAACTCAGATTAAAAAAAGTCATCAACCACTTTTTTGTCATATTGCCACTTTTTGGACCCCATGATCATGCACTCACCCATTTGACTGCTACTACATTGGATATTATGCATGTAGTTTGTCTTGTGGCTATATTTCAAGAAGATCCCAGAGAAACACATGTTGAGGCTATTAAGAGAATATTTAGATATTTGAATGGAACTCAAGATTATGGCTTATGGTATCCTAGGGATATTGACTTCACACTAAGTTCTTATATAGATGTAGATTGGGCTAGATGTGTAGATGACATAAAGAGTACAAGTGGTGGTGCATTCTTTCTTGGTTGCAGGTTGGTGGCTTGGTTGAGTAAAAAGTAAGATTTAGTTTCCTTATCTACTACTAAAGCTGAGTATATTGCTACCGCATCTTGTTGTACACAAGTTTTATGGATGAAATAGAAATTGAAAGATATCAAAGTGATGAATTTTAATCCTATTTCTATCTTATGTGATAATACAAGTGCAATTAACATTTCAAAGAATCTAGTGATGCACTCGAGGATAAAGCATATATCTATCAAGTATCACTTCTTGAGAGAGAAATTTGTGGAGAATAAAGTAAAGCTTGAGTATGTACCTATGAAGGATCATATTGTTGATATATTTACAAAGGCTCTTCCTAAAGATAATTTTGAGTATCTCTAGGAGAAGTTAGGGGTGATTTCCCCTCCCTTGTTGAACTAGATACATTTGGAGATGCATCAGTCTGGTGGGTCTATGGATCTATATTTATTCTAGATTGATGTTTTGGTGGCTACCTCTTAGGGGGAGTAGGTAGTTTCATGTGTTGTCATTGAAAGAATATTTTGTGTTTAATGTCAAAGGGGAAATCAATGTAAAACATATTTTTCCTTATCATTGATGTCAAAGGGGGGTATGAGGAATATGTGAAAAATATTATCTACTAAGATGAGGAAGATATGAAAGAGGTTATCCTCTAAGGGGGAGAAACATAAAGCAAAATCATGAGAAGTGTGTTCAGAGCTAGAGTGTTGTCTTTGATGGTTTTTTACATCATGTGTTTCCATCAATGACAAAGGGGGAGATTGTTGCAAGTATGAAGAGGTTGTTGCAAGAATGAAGGTGTTTTCATTAATGTCAACTGATTAACTAGTTATCAACTGGTTCCTGTTGTCATTAATGTCATGGATCAAGGTTATTGGTCGTATATATCGAGGATATTGAGAAAATTATAAAGGAAAAGGTTGCAGGTATTCAGTGGTTGCTTCAAGTTTTTCTCCTATGTTTGTGTGGTTCAGATATGTTGATCATGGTTGTTAGAAGCTACTATATTCATATTTTTGGCTTATGATTCATTGTATAGTGCAATTTACACTCACCAATTGTGAACTGTGGTTTTTAGGGTTTCTAGATGAGGTCAAAGAGAAATGTTGTTCATCTGAATTTATTTTTGTTTAAGTCTTATGACTTGAAGTTCTAGAGTTAAGCTATTATGATTGTGTTGAAGATATTTTTGTTGTTTGGAAAGTTTGGATGGGGTTAAGGATTATGTTTGCTTAATTGTTCTATGTGTTTTACACTGGTTTGGTCGACCTTGTGTTAAACACTACTCTCGAAGATTATGAAGCGTGTTGGGACTTATTGGGGTCCTCTCTTAGCATGTGTTTGGGTCGCCCTCATTCTAATTCCACCCTAAAATGTTTTGGTGCCAAAATAATTTGAATTTAAATGATGGATGGTTGACTTTGGATATGTTTCAAAGTTGAAAATGGTATATATACATGATGAGATATTTGTGAAATGTGTACAAAGAGTGGTGCAAAGAAATAGAGTATATTGATGTGAAATAGATGTGAATTAGTGTGTATGTGATGTGAGTGAGGCAAATCAGTGCAAAATCTAAATTTTGAGTTTCTAGAAGCAGTGAGCAAAAGGTGTACTCTATCATTCATGCATTTCTACAAGTGGTTGCGTGAATTTTCAAGGTAATCACTATTGCATTGAGATTGTCTTCTCTATGTAACATATTTCTTCTATCTTCTTTGTATCTCTGTGGTAGTGAGCCCTCTAGGTGGTTAACCCTTTTTGGATAGTGAGTCCTAATCTAACTAGTGACTCCTTGTTGTTATGGTAGTGAGCCTAGTTTGGCATTGAGCCTTTGTAATCAATTTTTATATTCTCTACATTGTGAGCTAATCCTCACCATGGTTTTTCCCTTATTGGGTTTTCCACATAAATCTAGTGTTATTATGTATGTGTGTTACTTTTCAATTTTTTCCTTTGCACTTAACATTTAATCATTTTAGCAGAGTAAAGGATTTATGATTGATCTAAATTTCAGTGGATGTTTTAAAGATTAATTTTTTTACAACTGATTCACCCCCCCTCTCAGTTTTCTTGTTCAACATATCCCCCTCTATCTCTCTCAACTCTATGTCTCCCCTATGTCTCTCATCCCTCTCTCCTTGGGTTGTAGGTCTCTCACCTCTATATCTCTCCCCTCTCTAGTTATTACCCTCCCTCTCCACCTCTCTCCTTCCATCCTTACCCCTCTTTCCCTCTTTGTGAACTCTCTCTAATTATCTTCTCTCCCCCACCTCTCTACCTCTCCCCTCTCTAGGTCTCCTAGTCACTCATTTTCTACCTCTCCATCCCTCCTTAGCCATCTCTTTCTCTCCATTCTTCTCTCTCCTCATCTCTCTCCCTACCCTCTATAGGTCATCACCTCTCTATCTCCTTATTCCTTAGGTATCTCACTCCCTCCATGTGTACCTCTCCCTCCATCCCTTGTTACTCCTCTACCAATGATTCCCTTTCTCTCTCCCTCTCTTATATCTCTATATCACCTCTCTCTCCCCTCTTTAGTTCTTTCCTACCCTCCCTTGCTCTCTCCCTCTTTACCCTATCTTCCTTCCTTACCACCATCTTCATCCTTTCCTCCCTACCACTGTCGTCTTTTATCTCCCTCCGTTATTTTTTCTCACCCATCTCTCTCCATTCTCTTGATCACTACCTCTCCCTCCCACCCTCTCTCCCATCCCATCTCTAGGTCTCTCCCTCCTTCCCTATTTACCTCTCTACCTCTCTCCCACCTCTATCTCTCTCATCTCTATCTCTTCCCCATGTCTCACCCCTCTCTCCTCAAACTTTAGGTCTAGATCACCTATATATCACTCCCCTCTAGTTATTTCCCTCCCTCCTTACCCCTCTTTTCCTCTTTGTGAACTTATCTCTCATTTTCTTCTCTCTCCCCCTCACCTCTCTACCTCTCCCCTCTCTAGTTCTCTCAATCACTCATTTTCTACCTCTCTATCCCTCCTTAGCCATCTCTTTCTCTTCATTATTTTCTCTCCTCTTCTCTCTCCCTCTCCTCTCTAGGTCATCACCTCTCTATATCCTCCTTCCCTAGTTATTTCAATCCCTCCATGTCTACCTCTCTATCCATCTCTTATTACTCCTCTACTAATACTTCCCTCTCTCTATCTCTCTCTCTCTCTCTCTCTCTCTCTCTCTCTCTCTCTCTCTCTCTCTCTCTCTCTCTCTCTCTCTCTCTCTCTCTCTCTCTCTCTCTCTCTCTCTCTCTCTCTCTCTCTCTCTCTCTCTCTCTCTTCTCTCAAGACCCTTTCTAGGTCTCTCCCACACTCTCTCCCTCTCTCCATATTTACCTTTCTTCCATATGTACCCCCATTACTATCCTTTCCTCCCTACCTCTATATTCTTCTCTCTTCCTTTGTTATTGTTGTTTACCCATTTATCTCCATTCTCTTGATCTCCACCTCTCTCTCTCTCTCCCCATCTCTATATCTCTCTTTCCTTCACTATTTTCTTCTCTACCTCTCCCTCCTTGTCTAATTACCCACCTCTGTACCCCCTCTATCTCTCTCACCTCTATCTCTCCCCATATGTATCTCACCCCTCTCTCCACAGGATATAGGTATCTCACCTCTATATCCCCCACTCTCTAGCTATTTCCCTCCCTCTCCACATCTCTCCATGCCTCCTTATAGCTATTTCCCTCTTTGTGAAATTATCTCTCTTATTTTATTCTCTCTCCCTCTCACCTCTCTACCTCTCCCCTTTCTAGGTCTCTCAGTCACTCCTTGTCTACCTCTCCATCCCTCCTTAGCCATCTCTTTCTCTTCATTTTTCTCTCTCCTCTCCTCTCTTCCTCCCCTCTCTAGGTCATCACCTCTCTATCTCCTCATCCCCTAGGTCTCTCACTCCATCCATGTCTAACTCTCCCTCCATAACTTGTTACTCCTCTCTCTCATTGTTCCTTTGTATCTCCTCTTCTCCCTAGTTGAGAGTTTTATTAATACATTTCTTCCTCAAAGTCCTTTGGTTGCTTTCTTTAGCTGACATAAATCTTGTGAACTTTTCTCCTTCCTATCAAGCTTTGCATGCTTGGTAACACCCTTCATGCTTTAGGCTTTAGGATTGATGGTGTTAGGTATAAGGTTTAGGGTTAGGGTTTATGGTATAGGGTATAAGGTATAGGGTGTAGTTTTGAGGGTATAGGGATAAATGCATATGGTATAGGGATTAGTGTTGATGATATTGGGTATAGGGTCGAGGGTATTGGGTATCTATTTATGACTAAGGGATTAGGGTATAGGATTTAGAGTATAAGGTTCAATGTATAAGGTTTAGGGTATAGGGTTAAGGTTACATAGGGTATAAGGGTGAGGGTATAGAGTATAGGGTTGGGGGTGAGGGTGTAGGATTTAGGGTTTAAGTATATGGTTGAGGGCTAAGGGATAGTGTTCAACATTAAGAGTACACAATTAATAGTATAGGGTATAGGGCTTAGGGTTGATGATATTTGGTAAACTATTGTTTGAGTAAAATGTATTTTTAAAGAGGAAGCTTGGTGGAGTGTATAGAAATCAAACTAGTTATGAAGTTCTTGGTTTAAGGGTGTGGTAATTGATGTTGGGCCTCTCAAATCATGTAATGGTTGCATAATTATCAAGGTCCAATATGAGGCATTTGAGATAGAAGACAGTCAACCCTTAAGAGAAAGTATGTGCCATAATCATTTGAGGACAATACCACTTCTAGTGCCATTACCCAACAATTTAGCTGTGGGTGATGGAATGAAAAAATTTCACAATTATTCTTTTGTTCTTTTTTCCCTATGAGTACTTAGGTATGTTATTTTGTGAGCTTATAACATCAGAACTAGAAACATGATCTAGAAGAAATATCTATTGAATCAGTGACAATATTATCTATAGTGTTTAACCTATCATTAGTTAGTTCCTCCATCTTGTGAGGTTTCGATGATATAGGTGGCATATGAGGAGTGCTAGTAGCTACATCACTCATGCTAGAGAAGACTGGCACAAGATTCAACCTTCATTAGGATTGTCCCTATCCCCCTCTATCTATCTCACCCCTCACTCTTCCCATCTAGGTATAGGATAAAGGGTGTAGGATATGGGTTTAGGGTATATGGTTTAGGTTTTAGGGTATTATTATAGGGTTTACAACCTAAAATAGTGATGGTACAAGGTTTAGGGTACATAGGGTATATGGTTTAGGGTATAGGATACAAGGTTTAGGGTATTGGTAGAGGTTTTAGGGTACAATATCGATGGTACAAGGTTTAGAGTACATAGGGTATGGGTTTAGGGTACAAGATTGATGGTACAAGGTTTAGGGTACATTGATGGAAGGGTGTCAAGAGCATTAGCTTGCATTATGGACCAAAGAGTGAATGAATTTTTAGAACATGTCAGAACATAATTCCCCTATCGGTTTGCTACAACCATTGTTGATCCTTGAGCAGAAGTGGGAGAGTGTACAATGGAATTTATCATGGGTCTTCCAAAATTCTAGAGTAGAGATTGCATAAATGTGACTATTGATATATTAACTAAGTATACACATTTCTTTTCTATTTATTCTGGCTACAAGGCACCTCAAGTGGTAGATTTTTTTTTTGGGAGGTATTCAGGTTTCATGGGTTTTTGGAAAACATTTTCAACAATGGGGACACTAGATTTCTTAGTGTGTTTTGGTAGGAGTAATTCAAATTGACTGGCACCAAGTTGTCTCTAAGTACCAATTACCATCCACAAATAAATAGTCTGATTGAGTTTATAAATTAGTGGGTGGAAGGATATTTGTGCAATTATGTAGTGAGGAAGAAAATTGCTTGGATCAAATGGCTTTATTTAAGGGAGCATTTCTAGAATTCTACATACCACAAATTGATAGGTATATCATCTCTCAAGTCCTTACATGGTTCTGATGCTCTCTTTTGTAGACTTATCATTTGATGAAAACAAAGCTCCAAAGGAAATATAATCAATGCAGGACAATCAAGACATCTTGAAGGCACTTAAGTGAAATTTGTAGTGCAATAAAAATTAGCAGAATACATATGTGTAGATAAGTACCAAATTGAGATAAATTTTGAGGTATGCGATCTTGTTTTCTTGTTCCTACAACCATATAGGAAATATACCTTGAAAAGAAGTGATTTAAAAAAAAAACAAAGCCTCAGTTCTATGGGCACTACAAGATTGTAAGGAGGGTTGGTGAGGTGGTGTATGAGTTATAGTTGTCTGGAGGTAGCAAAATTCACAATGTGTTTCATGTATCTTTCATCAAAAAGATAATTAGGTAGCATACTACTCCATCTCTAGAGCTTCCACCTTTAGACGAAGAGGGCAAGTTGGTTTTGGTACCTAATTATCCTGGATGTGAGGGAGTGTAGGTTGATAAATAGGATGATTAAGGAATACTTGATTAGGTGGAGAGATTTCCTTTTGAGGATGCTACATGGGAAGGAGAACGAATATTATAGCATCCTGGTTTGTAGTAGCTTGAGGACAAGCAATACCAAGAAGGGAGGACTATAACATCCCCAAATTCTAAATAGTCACCACTAAGTTAATTTAATTAATTAAATATTAAATTTTCCTAAACTAATACTTTGGACTTTTATATTTAATTAATTAATTAAATGTTAAAGTGAATTTATTAAATAATACTCTCAAACATTAAATAAGGTTAATTTACAAAGGAAAACTATTTAATAAATGGTGAAGTATAAAGGGAAAGGTTAGAAGGGAATTAATCATCTTGTGAAATTATTATTAGGAGCATTTAGAGAGAAAAAATTTAGGAAACTTGAGGATGAAAACCCTTGAGCTGGTGGATTGGATGAAAAACCAATTCAATTGTGGGTGGATTCACATTAGAATTAACAACTAGGCTTATTTATAAAATTCATGAAGTCTTCTTTGAAGACAAATTTCAAGTAAATTAGGCAATGCTTTAAACTGATAGATTTTAGATTGAAGTCCAGGTGATGAAATAATATGATCTAGTTCTAGTCCCATATTACAATTTTTTATACAAGCTTAATAGACATAAGGTAGTCGATTGGTATTAGTGAAAGCATTGCAATTTACTTTATTCAATATATTCAAAGGAATGCCTATATTTTTGTGTGGAATTGAACCAGGTTATTGTTGGAATATTGGATGCTAAACCATTGATTCTCCATTTGGTTGAATTAAGGGATAGAAGTTCTAAATTTTGAAAGGATAATATGATGGCTATGATATTTACATTGTTAATAATATAGATAATTGAAAATAGATTATTATAAAGCTTTGTCCAGTCATGTATCTTTAAAATGGGCACAATTTTATTTACCATTGTAGTACATAAAGGAAGAATAATGTCAATTCATTCAATAATGGCTGCCAACCAAGCATAACAAATAAAGTTGGGATGAAATTCATAGGATATAGAAATGAAAGAGATTATGAATTTTGACTTTTTCTAACCATTCAAACTCATCACCACAAATATCATTTTCCATCTTAAATAGTCAAAGTATATTACTAGTGTTGATTTCCTACATTTCTATTGCAAGATTTGATATAATTCAAGGAAGAAGATCATCATTGATGTATTATTGGGCTATATTAATCTAGATTTGACATTGAATATAGAGACATCCTAATGGTTGTGGAAGTGGATAAGGATATTGATACATTTCAATTATCTTTAATGGCTATATAGACAAATTCAATATTAAACCTCTATTCAACACCGATTAAATATTGAAGATAAATCGATCCTTTATATGCCTATTAGTTCAAATCTGCATGATTAAGGAACATTCCAATGGGGCAATGATCAACAAAAAAATAATAATTTTTTCTTGTAATTGAAATGAACAAAAAATGTTAATGGATTATGGAGGTTTACACTCTTTAGGGTTTTACACATTTTTCTTATTTCATTAGATTAGAGGGGGTTATTCATTTTTTTGTGGGGGTTTGATGGATTTGGACAAGATATAAGATTGTCTTACAACCTGAGAGGTGAGTCAAATTTCCCTTGAAAAAAACTTGGAATATATTTAGGATTGAAATCCAATGATCTAACTAGGATAATGATGTAAAAAACTACTTTGCTGCAAAAACAATAGATCTGGAAAGTCATGGAAAAATTTAGACTATAGAAATTGACTGAGAAAAGTTTTATGCACCTGTGATATGAATTTAGAGTTGAAAATGGAGGACCAAGTCACCCAAGGAGCCTATGTTGCTATAAATAAACTTTAAATCTGATTTCATAGTCCTCTAGAGCTACATCAGAGCCTTATGTTTCTCTGTTTCATACTATCAAATCATTGTCAGATATTGTAATAACTAAGTTTTTCTAAGTTTTCAAGGTGTAAGTTTTGATTGCAATAATGAGCAATTGACCTTCAAACTTCTCCCAATATTCTTCAAACCTAAACCCTACACATTCAAAGAGAGAGGATGGGTTGTTTCATATAGGAGCTTGCCTTAGTCAAAACTTGTGTTAGTGTTTCCACTTCCACAATGGAAATGTCAATGAAATCTTGAGCCTATCCTTTTGAGGGATAAGGATGAATAATAAAATGAATGATGAATAAAAAATGGAATACAACTCACCACTCATCAATGACTTACTTGAAGGACTAAATTCATGCACATCTCCTCAAGGCTTGATTATTGCTTTCTTGAATTGCTTGAAGACCTGCATGGGTTAGATCTCACAAATCAAATGATAAAATAAACATGAATAAACTTGACATGATGCTTTGATGTTTAATTTTTGCAATAGATCTTGGAAGATTTCTCTTGAATTTTTTGATAATGCTTGATCACTAAGTTTACCAATGATGTTCACTTCTTTCTTGTTAGATTTCAAATGATGTAATAACTAGGTATTTATATGCACTTATTCTAATTTCCCACAAAATAAATCTCAATAGCCAACATTGGATATTTGGAATTCAAATAATAAAATGAAACTCGATATATATTCAATTTTGGAGGAAAAATAAGGGGACATAGGTGACCTAGGCATCAATGTCACGACCCTATTTTTTAGGAATTAAGGTGTCGGGGAAAAAATATTAAATGAACGCATTGGTTTTCTACTTACAATTTTTCAATAAGTTTTTAAATCAGCCATGGAATGCATTATTTAGGAAATTAGGTGTACAATAAGGCCCAATTACTTAAGGGGGAGCAAAAAATAGTGTGGAATTGTCAAGGGTGACAATTTACGATTGTACATTTAGCCCCTACTTTAGTGAGAGTATGAACTTACACTCAAAGTCACACTAAAGTAGACAATATATGTCAAGAGGGATCAAATTGTCCAAATGTTGAAGAGATAGAATGATGATGGATATAGGGAGAGTGCACAAGGCCCAAAGATCCAAGGGAAAGATCCCATGGAAAACCAACATAATCACAACAGAACACACATATGTATGAAATATGGAAAGAGAACATACACAATGTTAAAACAAAAATGAGGGTACATGAATAATCATAGACTCGCAAGTTGCATTATGCTAGGATCCACACCCAAGGTTTTCATGACTCATGAGCTAATAAAGTCCAATATTTTCTAGGTGAATAAAAAACTAAAGACACCATGGGCTAGTGAAGTTTGATATTCACTAGGTGAGCCCCCAAGACATAGTAGAAAAATGAGAAACACACAATGTCTAGAGTGAAGTTTGATTCAGTAGGTGTGTACCCATTGTCAATCATACCAAGAATTATTCTCTTTGATAATTATGATAAGGTGTTACAAAAATGATCAAGATGTTATGCCAACACAACACTAAGTCCAATTCATGTGAACAATGTGAAGAAAATGCATATGTCAATGTATCACTAAGTCCAATGTGTGAAAAAAGTGAAGCACATAATGGAATGTATGTCCCCACCTTAAAGTAATTTCCAAACACCATGTTGTGAGCAATTGTTTTAAGGTAGAAAAATGATATATGCTATGTGATAAGCTCATGAGAGCTTATTTGGAAAGCCTTATACCAATGATATGTTTTCAAATAAAGTTGCCTCATGAGAAGGGGTTGCCCCAAAATGCAATGCCACAAACAACACAAAATATGAAAAAAAGGGATCCATAGATCTAGGGTCAATATAAATATTTTCTAAAGTGATATAATAGAGCTTGAAATTAACATCATTCCCAAATCCTCATGGAACAACAAACATAATGGAAGAATGACGTGCATAGAGGGGAAAAAAAAACTTTTGGGTCAACATGGAAGAGACCTAAATGTCTCCATGCCCTACATCATCCCCAAAAGGAAAACACAAGACACCAAAGAATAATTATTTTTTGGGTCAACATGTAAGAGATCTAAATTTCTCCATTCCTTGCATCATCCCCAAAAGGAAAACATAAGACACCAAAAGAATGTTTATGACATAGAGAATAATGAAGATACAAATAGAAGAATATCACGATAGTTTCATTTCCTTTGTATCCTTTCACCAATGGAGAAAAATCGCAAACATAAGACACTCCAAGAAACACAACATGAGATATTGCATCACATGCAAGAAAACACAAAGAACACATAAAGCACACAAAAAGGTATTGCACATGCAATCCAATCTAAAGAAAATTGTCTATATCCCAATCTTGCTTATCATATATGGAAGGAAAACAACTAACCAAAGTAACTACAACAAGTGCCATACTAGGAGCATCACCAAGTTCAATGTGTGGTGGGTCACTCTCATTAGGAGGATCATAATAGTTGCCCCATATAAATCCATAGACATTGAAAACAAGAAAGATAGTTCATTATGCACTTGCTCATCAATTTTAGAATCTTCATCTTGATCATCCAAATTTATCACAATTGGAGGTTTTATGACAATGTCAGTTGTATGTTTTAGTTTTAGTTTTTTTTGGTTGAGACATGTAAGGTTCATTTTCATGTTTCGGTGAAGGTGGTAATCCATCATGGTTTGTTTCGATTGGTGTTTGTTCATTAGGTAATGTTTATTTTTTTCTTCTAATTGAAGAGCAATAGCATGATGTTTGCATCTACACTCTTTAGCATTTTTGTTTCTTCTTGTATGGATTTTTAATTTGTGAAGGTGTAAGAGCAGGTTTCTTGACCATCAGTCTCTTTTCTTCCCTTAGGGGAGGAACTGAAGGGACCACCGAGGGTTGGGAAACCGCTATCTCCTTAGGTCTATATACACTTTTCTTTCTTTCAAGGCACAAAGGGATTCATGCAATTATCTCTTGGTCTTTATAATAATATGGGTGGAGGAGCTGTGACATATTTACCTTGGTTATTTTGAAGGGAAATCACTTCAGACATGGGTTTATCCATGACTTGTGGGGTGGGAGGAACAACCATAGACCAATCATCCTCAGGTGAGATATTGCTAAGAGATAGTTCTTTCATGTGTTTTTCCTTAAACCTTTGGTGCAACTTGAAATAGAAGTTCCCACAAAGCTTAGTTGGTTCCATAGGTTAACTTGGCCAAAATAAATTCAATGAAAAGTTTCTATAGGAAGACAAAGGATTAAATCCATTATGATGCATTTTGAATATTTGATTCTCAAATGGGAACTTTATGCATTTATAGATAGTCGAGGATATTACATTCAAGGAGTGTTTCCATGGATAACTTTGTAAGGAAGCTAAGGTAGTGTAACAACTTCCTACACTAATCTTGAGAGGAGGATAATGAAAAAATGTATAGATATTTTCAACAATTATAGAAACTTAAACAAAAATAAATGTATAAGTATCATGCATAGAACAACAAAGTGATTTACGTGGGGAAAACCATTTTGGGAGAAAAATCCCACACTCCAAAAGCCACATAATAAATTATTTGGAAATCACAAAGATTACAATATACTTGTAGAGCAAGCTTCTCATAGGAGTATCACCAACCAAAGATTCAGAGACAACACAACCGCTATTAGACTCTCATAATACATTACAATACATAGTCATAATACAACACCCCTCATAAAATAGGGTTTCCTTCTAGGGAAAGTCAAGATAATAGAATATTGATCATTATATCTAAGACATAATGATGAATGGTCTAAATTTACAATAATAAAATATAAATAAAATATAGTTTTTAGGGGTGTTTCCCCTGAGCCCTTGCTGGGGCACATGGCCCTTGGACCCCCCACAACCCCCTTGTGCTGACATATCAACAATACCTTATGTAATTGTAATGTTGAGACACATTTTCCCAACAAATCTCCCACTTGTCGAACACCTTGCAAGAGAAACAAGAGGGTGTATAGACATTATATCTTAATTGTTAGAGGCTAAAAGGCCCATAGTCTATGAACACCATCTAAACTTCTCTGTGCTCACATGCTTAGTTGAAGAATCAACAATATTCATCAAAGTATCTACCTTAACTAGCTTCACCCTACCATCTTCGACCATATCTCTAATGAAATAATAGTCTACATCAAAGTACTTGGTCATGGCATGAAATGTTGAGTTCTTAGCTAGACATATCACACTTTAAATACCACAATAAATTTTCACTACACCTTGTTTTATTCCAATGTCTGAAAATAGTCTCTTAAGACAAATCTCTTCTTTACAATAATGAGTAGTTGTCATATACTCAACTTTAATAGTGGAAAAATCAACCAAAGTCTATCACTTACCCATCTAGATAATTGCACCACTAGATAAAGTGAACACATAAGAACTGGTGGATCATCTCCTATCAACATCACCTACCTATTTTGAATCCACATAACCATGCATATCAAGGGAAATATAATCTTCAGTCAATTTACTATGATAGAACAAGGAATACTTTGAGGTACTACACAAATATATGAAGACTCTTTTAACTGCACCTCAATGAACTCTACCAGGATTAGACATGTATCTAGAAACAAATCCCACTACTTGGAAAATGTCTAGTCTAGTACAAACCATAGTATACATCAAAATTCCAACTTCAACCTGGTAAGGCAGTCTACTCATGTCTTCCATCTCTAATGGGGATGTGGGACAATTTGAAATAGATGACTTTGTTCCAGTTGAAAAAGGAACACACAATGTTCTATAATCTTGCACATCAAACCTCTATAAAATTGAGTGACATACTTACTTTGGCCAATCCATAGCTTTCTGTTCACTCCATCTCTTCTAATTTCCATCCCAAGAATGTGTCTAGCTGCACCAGGATCTTCCATTTCAAATTTAGCAAAAAATTGAGATTTTAGTTCTAAAATCATACCTTTCCCTTTACTAATAAATAACATATCATCACCATCAGTTTTATAATAAACAAAATGATTTGATTTAGAATGCTGAAATCCCAAAATCAACACATGTATCATTTTTTTGGTACCACATTCTAGGACTCTATTTTAGGCCATACAAAGATTTCTTCAATTTGCAAACCAATTTACTTTTACCTTTCACCACATAGCGCTCTAGTTGTGCCATATAAATATCCTCCTCCAAGTCACCATGAAGGAAAGTAATTTTCACATCCATTTGCTCAACCTCTATATAATAAGCAACAACAATATAAATAAAAATTGAATGGATGTCATTTTTGCAACATGAGAAAATATCTCACCATAATCAACACCCTCAACTTGAGAGTAACCTTTTACAACTAGCATTTATTTGTACTTATCAATCCCTCCATCTGAACCAATCTTTTTCTTGAACACCCATTTGCAACCAATATGTTTTCATCCTTCAGGAAATGGTACAAGATCACAAGTATTATTCTTTTTCAAATCTATCACTTCTTCATCCATAGCAATCTTCTAGGATTCTGCATCATTCATACCTAATGCCTCTTCTACCAATTTGGGTTCATCCATGTTATTATTCAAAGAAAAAATTCATCTCCAATCATTAGGTGAATACCTTTCAAGTGGTTGTCTAGATGCCTTGTAGACCTATGTACAAGTTGGAGGTTCTTCCTTCTTTTCTAAAGATTTAGAGATAGATGAACTCTCCTCAAATTCTTGTCTATCCATGGGCCTCAAATCAAATTTCTTAGGTGTAGAAGGAAGTTGAATTACATCATCCTATTTACTTTGTTTTGGTTGCAATATAAGAGAAGAAGACTTAGTTTCTCTAAAAATAGCACTTCTACTATATATTACCTTTTGTGCACTAGGATCCTAAAGCTTGTATCCTTTCACACCATATCTATTGTTAAATAGGTGCAGGACAACTGAGAAGGGGGGTGAATTAGTTGTCACAAAATTGAAATTTAAAACTTCAACACATATCAATTCCATAACCACATTATTTGTCATTTCGTATAAGCATGAAACATAGATAACAAAGAGTAAATCAACACAACAAACACTAGATTTTTATGTGGACAACCCAAGGAGGGAAAAAACATGGTGAGGATTAACTCACAATATAAAGTAGTTTAAAACTAAAAATAAAAGGCTCACTACCCTGAAAGGACTCACTGTCCAAGTACAAATGCTCATTGCTTACAGGGAGGCTCACTGCTTACAAGGAGGCTCACTACCTACAAAAGAGTTACAAAACAAAATTAGGCTTCACAGCCAAGATGAACTGAGAATAATGCACCTAACAAGTGCTGATGCAGTTTCAATGATGCTCAATAGACTAATTCAAAATACTTCATCCTTTTTGCTCACATCCAACTACTTTATTAATTTCACATTCACACTTCTTCTCTTCTATCTCTATTTTGCATTCGCTTACTAAAAAATTGTCCAACATATTAATTTATATACTTGATCTTTCCCGCAAACATCAATTAGATTGGCCTAATTAGATGCATTTCATATTTACCAAAAATATCAACTGTCAGCTCCAATCGTTCACAAAATATTTCAAAAAGGTAATTCAAATCTCCAACATGCTATATTATGTTAGCGAGGACCTAAACTAGGTCACACATATATTCGCATAGCAAAATTAATTCACCATATCACAATTACCCCAAGAAGTCAACCAGAAATAGAATTCAAATGTAAAAAGAAATAAACATCTTTTACGATCACCGAATACATGAGATCTTGAGAGTACATGCTCCTAATGCCTACAGGCCATTTCCCAAAACCGCAAGCACCAATAACTAATTACTTGAAAATGTGGACTAAAATACTAGAGAGTGTAGCTTGAATACCAGTTCAAATACCAAACCAAAATACTAGAAAAAGAATTGTCTTAAACGTCTAGTCACAACATGGTGACATCAATGACAACAAAAAACTGTAGAGATAGTCAATCTTCTTCATTTTTCTAACAATATCCCCCTTTGTCATTGATGGCAACATGTGAAAAATTCTCCTTCAAACTCTCCCCATACTCTAATTCTCCCTCCCTTTGAAATCAATGACAAAGGGAAGGCAAAAAGGTGATATAAACAAAGATTTAAACATGGTGACATCAAAAAGACTTCAATCAAATTTTTTTTCTTCCTTTTCTCCTTTTCCACAACAAAAAAAACAAAAATTTAACACTCAAGATTCATTTAAAGATGACACTCTTCACTTGAAACACTTTCTTGTATCTTTCCTCAAGAACTAGACACAATTTCTTCCAGTTAAATGTAGCTGAATCCATTCTTGCAAAGATGCTTTCCAATAAGCCCAACAGAGTAAAATACAATGACCAATATGAACTCTGTCTTTCAACATCTTCTGTGTTAGTATGTATTCTAGAGAGATTTTCTAACTAGACCTCAACAATCTCCTTAAGAAACCAGAATTTTTTCACTACATCATCTCTTTGTCTTTGTACAACTACTAGTTCAGCTTGTAGTTCACCGACTCTCAATATTTGCTTTCCTTCTTTGTCTTCAAAGATGTCAAAATTCTTCCCAATTTTGTTCACTTCAGTTTCAATTGCTTCAATTTTACTTCTAAAATTATCTACCCCAGTAGGCCACCTGAGACAATACTTGTAAATATTAGATATTTCTTTAATGAATTTCTTTGTTTCCATATCAGTTGAAATAATCTCTCCTTAGCTTTAACACACCTCTTTTTAACCAAAGCTTCAAACTTGCTTCCTTCCGGACCTTCAAGCAACATACTTTCCTCGACAATTTCAACTAGATTTTCTGGTAAGAAATTAGAAACAATTGATACTTCAATACCCTTCCAAAGCAGATATTCTACCAAAGCATCATCAATATGTAGTATTTCAATAGGAGAGGTTGCACTCCATAACTCACCAACCTCCTTCAACTTCCTTTTAACTATCATAGACTGGATGTCATCAGAGGATATTTTATCCAAGTTCCTTCTGAAATTTCAATGATATCTTTAGTTATAACCTTTTTCTTCTTCAATTCTGAAGGGGATTCATTAATGACAACCTCCAATTCTCTTTTACCAGAGGGAGAGCCCACCTCAAACTGACTCGAAGTAGATATACCAAAGCAAGGATTTGTTTTCAAGGATGTGAAATAGGATTTTCACATATTTTCATTATCTACCAACGCTCCCAAATATCTGAAGATCTATTTTCCAATAGGAATCCCAGATTCCCATACCATATTGTCTTTTCTCGGTAGGGAACACAAAAAGTAAAATACCAAGCACACCAGCAACAATCCAAAATGAAAGGGATAACCCTCACTTATTGACATTTCAACATTTTTAGAAAGATTCTCAAGCAACAAGCTACACAAATCAATTTTTTTGTTCTCCTTGACCATCATATGAGCAATATAAACAACAATGGCTGATGTGGAACCTTCATGATTTCTAAAATAGATCTTGTAAGAAATGTCATACACAACATACCTTACGACCAAATCCTCGAGAGTGTTTATCAATAGAGCTTGTGGGTCTTTACTAATGCCAGTCAATTCCTCCACATATTTATACTTCATAGTTTTCTTTCTAGGAAGATCCCCAATACTGCATAAGCCAGTAATTGCCTCAATCGCTTCCTTCATAACTAAGTAGGGTTTATCCAATATAATACTTTAGTTGTTGAAATGATTCAATAAGAATAAAATAAACTCTTTTTCGACAACCCACAAAAATTCACTCCACAAATCCATACCTACGGTTTTGATGCTCTGTAATTCGCTTTCATTCAGCCTTAGTTCCATTTCTTTCATCTTCCTATGATCAAATTCTTCTAACTCAACTCCTTTTAGCTTCAGAGGGATGACACCACATGATTCTCTATCCATTTCTATGATTTCTTTAATTCTTTAATCGATACTTTTTCATTTTTCTTCTTCCACGTTTTCAAACAAAGAAATGAATTCTAGATTACCTGAGTCAATTTCTCAAAATCCATTCAGAATTGCTTCATGCTTGCTTCAAGATTGCTCCAGGGCACCTTCCAAGTTCTCCAAATGCACAATTAATGAAGAATTTTCACAAACTTCAACTTTAAACTTCATCGAATTTACCTTAAACACATTAAATGCGACAAACATCAAAAAGCTACTAAAAACATTCTTCCTAACACAAAAAACCCTAATTCGGTCTTCAAACCTTCATGCCAACATGTTTTCCTCTGGTTTCTTTTCCAAAACCTTTAAATACTCATTTATCACATTTCATCCTTGTGCCAGCCTCTGACATACCATACATTAGGGGGTTTTATAATTTTTTCTATAATGCTTCCCCTAAGACCATGCTAGGTCTAATTACCGAAAAAATTGTCTATACTGGACGAGGGAATAGACCCATCAGTAAATTCAGGTTTTTCTTCTTCCTCCTCTTTCTTCTTCCATATCTTATTCATTTCTTGTTTCATCTCTTCTTTGTCAATCTTCTTTACCGGATCATTCTTCTCTACCAGAGCAGAAAAATTTCCTTTCTTACTTCTGCAAACCTTTGAGATATGTCTAGATTTATTACAATTGTAGTAGACAACATTCTTCTAATTAGTCTGGCCTCCATTGCCTCTCGACCTACATTCATTTGCTCTATGTCCAAATTAGTTATAGGTATAGTAGTAGCCATTAAAGAATTGATTCATTTTGCCTCCATGAAACTTATTCATCATTACTCGGCTAGCCACTCTTGTGATTTGCATTCAGTAGCCTTATGTCCAATTTTCTTGCATGAAAATCATTGTCTAGAGAAAAATCGACGAAATTGAATCTGATTCATCCTGCTCCTGCATTGTGTTTCTTTGTGACCATATTTATTGCAGGAAAAAAAACACCATTAAAAGAGGGATACCTTTGTGCATTAGGTTGTCTCACAAGCTGTCTTCTTGCAAAACTCCTTGAATTTCTCTTATGCTTTCCTTTGTCTTGATTCATTTGATTTTCCTTAGAACTTTCACCTGCATCATTTCCCAAACCAAATTTGTCTTTATTTGATTTTTATCTATCAAGCAATTCTCCAAGCTTATCGAAGCTAGATTTGAAATTGTTCTCACAAAGTTTTTTCCTTTCTAGTTCAATCCTCAGGTTAACTATCTCTTGCTCAAGCTTAGTGCATTCATTAGATTTATTCTGCAAAATTGTATTCAGACATTCTTCAATTCTTTTCTTTTCTTCTACCAACACTTTCAGTCCAATTATCTCTTGTTTTAGCTGCTTACTTACTTCTCTGTGTCTTTGGACTTGAATTTCTTCAGTTGTTCTTTCAGCTTCTGGACACATTCATTTGCATAATCAAGATTCTCTTTCAGATCTATGTTTTCTCTTTCCACTTTTTTAAGATCCTCAAGAGTAGTTCAAAGCTCTCCTTTATCATCCATATAATCAACTCTCAAGATCCTCCTTAAGCGGTTAATCTCAACACCAAGGAACCAAAGCTTTGATACCAATTTTTAAACAAGCATAGGACAACTAAGAGGGCAGGGGTGAATTAGTTGTCATAAAATTCAAACTTAAAAACTTCAACACATATTAATTCCATAACCAAATTATTTGTCATTAAGTATAAGCATGAAACATAGATAACATAGATTAAATCAACACAACAAACACCGGATTTTTACGTGGAAAACCAAAGGAGGGAAAAACCACGGTGAGGATTAACTCATAGTATAAAGTAGTTTCAAACTGAAAATAAAAGGCTCACTACCAAGGGATCACTTCCCTAAAAGGACTCACTATCCAAGTACAAAAGCTCACTGCTTACAAGGAGGCTCACTGCCTACAAGGAGGCTCACTACCTACAAAAGAGTTACAAAAAAAATTAGGCTTTAAAACCAAGATTAACTAAGAATAATGCATCTAACAAGTGTTGATGCAGTTCCGGTGATGCTCAATAGATTGATTCAACACACTTCATCCTTTTTTATCACATCCAAATGGTTTATTAATTTTGTATACACACACTTCAACTCTTTTGTTTCTATCTTGCATTCACTCACTAAAAAATGTCCAACTTATTCATTTATATACTTGATCTTTCCCACAAACATCAATTAGGTCGGCCTAATTAGATGCATTTCATATTTACCAAAAGTATCAATTGTCGGCTCCAATCATTCACTAAATATTTCAAGAAGGTAATTCAAATCTCTAGCATGCTACATTATGTTAGCGAGGACCTAAACTAGGTCACAGATATATTCGCATAGAAAAATTAATTCATTGTATCACAATTTCCCTAAGAAGTCGGCCAAGAATAGACTTAAAATGCAAAAAGAAATAAACATCCTTACGATCGCCAGATACGTGAGATCTTGAGAGTATGTGCTCCTAATTCCTACAAACCATTTCCCAAAACTAGAAGCGCTAACAACTAACTTCTTGAAAATGCAGACTAAAATACCAAAGAGTGTACCTCGAATATCAGTTCAGATACCAGACCAAAATACTGGATCAAGCACTGTCTTAAACTTGCAGTCACAACATGGTGACATCAGTGACAACACAAAATTGTAGAGATAGTCAATCTTCTTCATTTTTCTAACATCTGTCTCCAATGAGCATACATTTCACAGCCTTATTCTCCAACTTTGTTCACTTCTTCTATGGAACATGTGCATATGCCTCACAACCAAAAAATCTAAGATGTCTTAATGATGGCTTGTGGCCTAACCATGACTCTATAGACATCTTATCAACAATAGGTGATGTAGGAGACCTGTTAATCAAGTAATAAGCAGTGGTAATAGCTTCAACCCAAAACCTTTTTTCTAGACCAACACCACTCAACATGCTCCTAGCCTTTTCCATTAGAGTCCTATTCATTCTTTTTACAAATCCATTCTGCTATGGAGAATACAAAGTTGTCTTTTATCTACAAATACCACAATATCTAAAGAATCTATCAAATCATTAAAGAAAAATTCACTACCATTATTAGTCCTTAAATATTTTTATTTTTATCTAGTATGCAACTCAACTATTGCTTCAAATTCTTTTTAAATCGATTGAAAACTTCATATTTATTATTTAGAAAATACACCCATGTCCTTCTACTATAATCATCAATAAATGGCATATAATACATGGATTTACCAATTGAAGGAACATATATAGGACCAAACACACTAGAATGAACAAGATCCAATATACCATGAGATTTATGAGAACTTGAGTAAAACTTAAAATGATTTTATTTTTTATAAATGAAATACTCACAAAAATTAAATTCAAGATTACAATAAGATAAATCTTCAACAAGGTTTTATTTTTCAAGGTCCTTATACCCTTTTCTCCAATGTGGCCAAGTCTCTGGTGCCATAAAATAGTTTTCTCTACAAGTAACTTTGATTCAAAAGAATGAACACCCTTGGGTATCCAAAATACATGACCATCTACTAAAGAGGAAACCATCACCTCTTCCACATACTTTCTTTTCACAGAAGTACTATTGCACTCAATAGTGCATGCATTAAGCTTATACAATGTGTCATATCTGACATATCTAGAAATCACCATAGCACCTACAATCATCTTGCATCATACATCAGGAAATACTACCTTCACACTTGCATCTATTAGTTTTCTCACATATAATAAGTTTTATGCTAATTTAGGGATGTGCAGCACACCATTAGTCCTTTTTATTCTACCATAAGGAAACCTGATTCTAACTTTACCACAACCAACAATATTTAAATAAGAATAATCACCCAAGTACACCTTACCTCCATCAAATTCTTCATATTTAGTAAAGAAATCTCTATTAAATGTCATATGGAAAGATGCACCTGAGTCAATTCACCATGTATCATTACCTACATTAGTTACCAAATTTGTAATGAATGCATCACCATCTTCCTTCTTGAACTCAAAATCAAAATTAAATCTCTTATTTTTCTTCTTCTTTTCTTCTCTAAATTTGTTATGAACATGTCAAGGCTTACCACAACTCCAACAAATAATTTTGGATTTTCCAGGAGATTTGGATCTCCCCTTGGACTTGGATTTATTATGCTTCTCATTCTTCTTTCCTTTTTCCTTAGGTCTTCTATAAACATTTAGGTCCTCCTTGGCATTGATGGATAAATTCCTCCTCATCTCTTTAGAAATAAAATAACCTACCACATCTTTAGTCTTCAAAATAACAAAAGTACTCCCAATAGCCATAACAAGAGAATCCCACGAATTAGGGAAAGAACAAAGAAAGATCTAACATTTCTCCTCCTCATCCATTTTAACACCAATTGATGCCAATTGAGCCAACAACATATTGAATTCTTCCATGTGGTATGTGATTTTTCCACCCCCTTCCATTCTCAAGGAATACAATTTCTTCCTTAAGAAAATATCATTCACTAAAGATTTGGCTAGATACATCTCACCGAGCTTCTTACATAGTTTCTATGTAGAGGTCTCTTCATGGACATTGATTAAAATAGAGTCTACCAAACACAATTTGATTTGATTATTGGTGTAGACGTCCGATTTTGATCACTTCCATATGATCAAACGCATCTCCTTATTCATCCAATTGCTCATCCCCTCTGTTAATATTAATTAAAACATTTGTTTAATTAATACCTTGCATTTTACATAAGGGTCCTAAAGTATTTAATTTAATAAATACTTTACCCCTTTTTCCTCCTCTAAATTAAATAAATTTACCATTTTATTTAATTTAGTCATATTCCCCTTTTGGAATTAAAATTCATTTTTTAATTCCTCTTTTCTCTCTCATGGTCACATCCTCCAACTTTTGCAAGTTGGTCCCTAATCCATCTTAATTACTTCATCTTCTTCTAATTAACTAGGATTAGCATGTGCACACCCTTAACCATCATTAAGGTCACATCCTCCATAATCTCCCACTTGCTTCTAATGAGTCATTAGTCCATCTAACTGAGTACTTGCACAACCTTAATCATTTGGTTAGCCTAACCTAATCCTCATCCTATTTATGGCATATGTCCTTGAGTCAACCTTATTAAAGGCTTTCTCTTTTTGGACAAGGCACTCCACTTCCCTATGTGAATTTTTAATTCACATTTAATCCCCCAAGGCACCCAAAAGGAATTTTTAATTCCTTCACTTCTCCCCACATGTCCTCTTCTTATTATTTATTCTTTTCCATCTCCCCATGAGAATATTTGAGGAATTTTTAATTCCTCACATGTCCTCTCACCCACATGGGGACAAGGACCTCCTTTATAAGGAGATCTTGTCCAATCCCAAGGTACTTTATACCCCCCTCCATGTCATGTACTTCTCCTTCCACCTCATGTCCACTTCACCTTTTAGGGCTATCTCACATGCCACATGTCAAGATGTGAGGGCTTGTGAGTTCTCAACTCACCTTAGCCCTACATCTTGATATTTGGTGGCTCAATCTTGGCCATCTATTTCCCTTAGGAATTCTCAAAATTCCTATAAATACCCCCTCTTTTCTCTCATTTGGAAGGAGATCATTTTGCTAGCAAAACTCTTGCAATTTTGTTTCTCAACTTATACTTAGCCATTTTCATGTTTTTATCCACTTGCACTTATCCTCACCACATCATTTAGCTTGCATCTTGTGCCATCCAAGGAGCATACACATCAAAGATCGAAGGGCCAACCAAAGGATCGATTCGACGCAAGGTATAGAGTTCCATTTTATTGCTTACTTTGTGTTGTTTCCAACTTAGGCTAATCTTGAAGTTGTAGGTTGTTTTGGTGTTTATTTGCACTCTTTTACTTGCTGCTTGTTTTCTAACGCTTACATTCGACCTATCACATTTCTGGCACGCCCGGTGGGACCCACAAACGGGTCTATTTCTTTCACGTTTGCTATTTTTTGCATTTTTGTAGGTCCAGGTTACAGAGTGGCGGACCTGTCCTGATAGAGTGGTGGATTTGTCCTGCAGTGGCGGACCTGTCCTGACAGAGTGGCGGACCTGTCCTGCTGTGGCGGACCAGTCCTGCAGTGGCGGACCTGTCCTGACAGGGTGGCGCACCTGTCCTCCCGTGGCGGACCTGTCCTACTGTGGCGGACCTGTCCTGACAAAGTGGCAGACCTGTCCCTGCAGAGTGGCAGATCTGTCCCTACAGAGTGGCAGACTTGTCCTCCAGAAGGTAAAAATTTCAAGTTTTTTTCGATTGTCTTTTGGTAAATTAGGCACATAGTTTAATTAAAGGGGTCAATAAACCTTGTTTGGCGTGTTTGGGAAAGCTATTTGACGTATCCAATCCCCTTGCGCCATTTGGCAATCCTGGGTGATGAGAAATCGTAACTTTCCAAGTCCTTTTGAGTCACCCCTTTTTCACTTTCTTAGTGGAACCTGCTTGGGGATTTCATCACCCCAAGGGATGATTCCAACCATGCATACCGGCGGGGTATATAAAGGGGGGAGAGCAAAAGTTGTACCTCAATCCAACCACGTTGTAATTGGCGAAGCGTCGGGATGATGTGAAGAGTTGGTCCAAGCCTTTAGTATCTCACTAAGGTTCCCAACTCACGCTTGTAACGGGTTGGTGTTCACGGTTTGGGCCTCACGTACCGGGTGTATATCGAGGACTCCTTAGCAACCATGTGCATCTTAGAGTAGAAGACTTTGTTGACCATACCCATTTCTACTAATCTTAGGATTGTGCTGTTTGAATTATCTTTCTTGTGCAAAAAACCAGTGATTATCAGTTTGGCCAAGTCTTTTATGACTGCTATATTTTTGGGTCCTTTGCCTTACCCATCCATCAAAACATCAAGCTTAAACTTATCCTTTGGTAGACCTATCCTAGTACTGTGGCGGACCTATCCTAGTGCTATGGTGAACCTGTCCCTATGCTGTGGTGGACCTGTCCTAGTGTTGTGGCGGACCTATCCCTGTGCAGTGGCGGACCTGTCCTAGTGCAATGGCGGACCTATCCTAATGCTGTGGCGGATCTATCCTAGTGCAGTGGTGGATCTATCCTTGTGTTGTGGTGGACCTATCCTAGTGTAGTGGCGGACCTGTCCTTGTGCTATGGTGGACCTGTCCTTGTGCTGTGGTGGACCTGTCCTAGTGCTGTGGCGGACCTGTCTTAATGCTGTGGCAGACCTGACTTTTGACCAACCTATATTATCACTTGGCATTTATTGTCCCTCTATTTTGAACATCGATACGACCATTTAGCATCCAAAACAAACATCTGAACGTCTGTTCCGAGTCTCCATCCCCTCGTTCTAAGAGTCATTTATCTTGAACACTCTTTTGCTTGTTTCGAGAGCCATCCTGAGACGCTCCCCATCTGTCCTAAACCCGCTTTCATCTCCGATCTCCGTTATTCCATATAAACCTCGTTGGAGTTGTCATCCAAGTTGACCTAGGTTTTCATCCCTAATAATAATCATCATAGCTGGCTTAGGATCGCTATCTGTCTTAAGTTAGTTATCCTTTCCGACCCAATCAATCCGCTGCTATCTCAAGTTGGATTCGGTGTCATTATCATACATCCACCTTTCAATCAATACCTAGTGTTACCAAGGATTCTTCTTAAACTCAGTTTTGGATCTCGGTCTTCATCATATTTATCATCAAATCAATCCTAATCATCCAATCCAACCCCCCACATCATCAAATCTATCCAAATCAAAATCCAAAACCTGGACTAATCCAGTGTCATCAAATCAATCCACATCGGTCTAACCGATCATCATCAGTCAATCTCCCATCAAATCAAATCAATATTTCATCATCAAGGTCTTTCTAATATCTTGATCCCTCTCATCATCTTGCATGCCCGTTCAGACTCGATCACAGGCAAAGAAAATGGCTGACCAACAAGCCCTGAATGCCCAATCAAACAATCCTCAAGATCCCAATAACACAATGAACATCCCTCACGATCCCCACCGGTACCTCATCACAATCCAATGTGGATGGTCAAAACACGTCACCACCTGGGGAAGAAAACATGGCTGATCAACCTGAGCTCACATTCGAGGAACACTTCAACAACCCTGTTAATGCACAAATGACAGAACGCCTTCTCGAAAGACATGGGGACAAAATCTTGGCCCACTTGATTGACAAAGGTGTCAAGCTGCCGTCAGGTGTCGACTTATCCAAATATGGCACCTCCACATCTAATGTACCCCAAGGTTCAAATGACATCCCCAGTAGCTCGTATGTCCCCAACGTTCCTTTTGTAGAAGGTTGGCACCAACCTGAATTCGGCAACGCTGTCCTATATCCCATTGGCAATCCCACACATCCCACCATCTCAGTCACGGGAGCACCCCAAACCATTGACCCCAATGATCCTTTTGCCTATGGCATGCCACAAAACATCCCACAACCACAACCATTAATGCTACCAGCACCACTCCCCTCGAACCCGCCTCCTGTCAACATTGGGGGCAACCCTTTCGCTGCCTTGCCCCCACCTCCTGGGGCTACCAATCCTCCACCATCGTCATTCTTACCTCAACAACCGCCCCAATCTAGCAATCCTCCACCATCATCATTCATACCCCAACAACTGTCCCAATCCAATGTCCCTCCTCCATCGTCATTCGTATCCCAACAACCTCCCCAAGCCTATGCTCCCACTAGTGCTCAACAACCTCCCTCGCACAGCATCTCAATCGCACCTCTACCTCAACAACAACCATTGGTCAATCCCCTATTTTCAACACAACCATCACAGCATCAACCGCAAGGAAATAAACCTCGGCCTTCAGCCCTGACCATATCTCCATTCCGTGCATCCATCTTACGCCCGCAAGCGCAACCACTACATAACATCCCATCTCACCCACCACAGCTGCCAAATGTGCATCAACAACCACCCCATCATTACAACTACTATAACCAGCAACAATATCAACAAAAACCCTCCTATGTGGCATCACAACAGTCATATCAGCACCCCCAATACCCGCAAGCTAATCAACAACACCTTCTCCATACTTCCCAACAATACACCACCCATAACTACCCAACCAATTCATATCTCACCTTGCAACAACAACCTCTTTATCAACAAGGTCCATTGGCGTATCAGCAGGGGATGCCATCTCCTCATCCATACGCCCATCTCCAAACATCATCTCAGAATCCACAATAGTCCTACCATCAATATCCGTCCAACACGCTAGCCAATGCGGACATACTAGAAATCAAAGCCGCCCTGAAAGATCTCCAGGTAGGGACTGGCAAACAATCGTTCAAGTTTGAAGATATATGCCCATATCCGTACGATCCCTCCATCTCATTGATTCCATTCCCCAAACATTTTGAGATGCCAAAGTTTGACAAATATAAGGGGAACAAAGATCCTAAGGCCCACTTATAGGAGTTTTACTCCCAGTGTCAAGAAGTTATCCACAATGACAACTATCTCTTGCGCTTGTTTCCTCGAAGTCTAGGAAGCAACGCACTAGGGTGGTTCATGACCCTCGAAAAGGGATCTATAAAATCTTTTGCAGACCTGTCTAAGAAGTTCGTCTCCTACTTCTCCTTCAATTTGGAGAAAGATACTAATACCCTGGATCTTCTCAAAGAGAAACAACGTGAAGGGGAAACCTTTACTAGTTACCTCCAGAGGTGGCGTGCCCTAGCAAGCCGAATGAAAACCCCGTTGAAAGAAAAGGACATGGTCACCCTCTTTGTGGAGAACTCTCATCCTGACATGGCTCATAACTTCCAATTACACTATGTCCCCACTTTCGCGGAGGTGGTAGAGAAGGGACCCATCCTTGAGCGTGCCCTTGTTGCCAAGGGGCACATCAAAATATATAATAAAGATAGGGAAAGGACATTCAACGACAAACCACGTTTTTGGAACAAGAACAAAAATTCTGTTAATGATGGTGTTACTGATACTAAACATGTCCATGTGGCCAACACATCCCAGAAACAACAGCAATCCATACCTAATGCCATATCTGTACCGCAAGGGACACCCCGTCCTCCCCAACAGTCCAATCAAAATAACCAAGGGAACACTAAATGCCAGTATGCTCAACTAGGAGAACCCTTGAGTGTCGTCTTTAACAAACAGTTGTAGATTAGCTATCCGATCACGTACCCTGTTACCAAGCCACTCGACGAATCCAAACCTAAGCCCGCATGGTTTAGGGAAAATGAATATTATGAGTTCCACAAAATCAAAGGACACTCTTTGAATAAGTGTTAGGGTCTGAAAAACTACGTCCAGGATCTCATAGATCGAGGTGATATCAAGGTTGACCCTAGTCAAGCTCCGTCATCCAATGCTCAATTGCAGATCTATCAAAATGCCTTCCCAAACCATAACCAAGGTCCGAGCACCTCCAACAGTAATCCTCAAAATAACAGCACAAATAACGTGAGCTATAAGAATGTACCCCTCAATTACGAGGGTATTATTCATTACATTGAGCAAGTAGAACCCCGTGTATCCATGATACATGTCAAAGCTAAAGACCCTCAATGTGCTATTACCACACGACGAGCCCGCATCACCGTTCCTGCAGCCTCCGCACCCGCCCAATCGACTCCTGTAACCTCCTAGTACAACATCCTTGATCACTTAGGAAAGACCCTTGCACATATCTCCATTTTGGATTTACTCAAGTCTTCCCCCGTGCATCAAGAAATCCTCAACAGAGCTCTACGGGAAACCCATATGCCTAAAAATATGGATCCTACTCAATTCCAAGCCTTGGTAGGACACCTAGCTTCATCTCACCAACTACACTTCAGCCAAAACGATATGCCCAACATTGATGCCAATCACAATCGCCCCTTACATATTGAAGTCGTGGTTGCCCGACATAAAATAAAAAGAGTCTTGGTAGATAATGGCTCTGCCCTTAACTTGTGCACTCTAAAATTCAAAAAATAGGTGGGGTATACCCAAGTGGACTTAAGCAACCAGATTATTACAATCAAGGCTTATGATAATGCAGAAAGGAATTCAAAAGGGATCATCAATCTCCCTGTCCAAGTGGGACCGGTGGTTCAGTACATTACCTACCATGTCCTTGATCTGGACTTGCCATATAACCTCCTCCTCGGCCGTCCATGGCTCCATGCTATGCAAGCTGTACCCTCCACCTTCCATCAGTGGCTCAAATTCCTAGTCAACGGACAAGAGGTCACCATCTATGCCGACCCCCAACCATTCAAATATTGCCGTGCTCTAGAGGCATCATTTCCCCATTTACATTATTGTCCTGGGGTTGAAATGGGGGCATCTCAGTCATCACCCGTTAATCCACCATCCACCGTAATAGCCACTCCATCCCCCACTGATCCTACAGTCACAAAAGTCCAGATCATTGACAAAGGGTGTGGCGAGTATGAAATGCATACTGCTCTTAATATAGCGACCATGCCACCATCGCCACACGAGTATGGTCAACCTTCCCATGCTACCCCAAAGGAAAATAAGACTGTCACCTTCCATGGCAAAAACATCCCTACCACCACCTTCGTATCCCCAAGTATCAAGACAGATGCGCCAGAAGAAGACATAAGCCAATGGGCTTACTGAGAAGAGCCTCAGCCGGAAACTCCTCTCAAGGAATACTTTCAAGAAAAGTACCCCTGGCCGACAAAGTTCGTAGAAAAGCATAACTATGAAGGCAGGGGCCTAGGAAAGCAAGAACAAGGGCGGTTGCAACCCATTGATACGTCTCCGCTACCAAAAAATGTGGGCATTGGGTATGACAGAAAGAAGAAAGGCCCCAAAACATCGTCTAATGCTTCCAATAGTGTTGCTGTGGACAAGGGCTCATTGGAAGACATACCCGAGGAGGAATCCATCATACGTGCGTACGATGATGTCGACCACACTGACCTATCATCTATGTTCGAATGCCTATCCGTCTGCACTATTAACCTATCCCTTTGCCATCCTGAACTTATCGATTGGGACCTACGTACTAGCACACCTGTTAGTATGTCTGCGGATACACATGTCAACCTTATGGGATTGGGGGAGGATGAACACTCAAGTCGCAAAAGTAAGAATAAGAAAAATAACAAACGGTCATCTAGTGAAAACCTTCCTGAGGCACTTCTTGACTTTGAAAAAGTAAAAATAAAGGACACATCTAATCGCAAAAACCTTGAAGAGGCACCGGAAGATGGAGATGTTCATCTTCCCCTTATGGGAACTCAGTTATCTGCCCGATCATCTATTCTGATTGAAGAGACTCAAGAAGTCAATCTAGGAACTGCTGAAAGTTCTAAGGTCACCTATGTAGCTAAGTCACTCTCAGAGCAAGAGTACCCAGTCATCGTACAACTACTCTAAGAGGGAATCGTTAACTTCACTTGGTCATACTCAGACATGCCAGGCTTAGACCCCGCATTAGTGGTTCATCACTTGGACATTCGCCCAGACACCAAGCCTGTCAAACAAAAGCTCCACAAGATGCATCCGCAAGTCACGTTGTTAGTCAAGAAGGAATTGGAGAAGTTACTAGAGGTGGGTTTTATCAGACCAATTGACTACTCCGAGTGGATCTCCAATATAGTGCCAGTTGCTAAACCAAATGGAGACATTCGCGTCTGCACAGACTTCAGGGATCTCAACAAGGCCTGCCCAAAAGATGACTTCCCCCTGCCCAACATTGACATGTTGGTTGACCTGATAGTAGGACATGAGATGTTATCCCTTATAGATGACTTCTTTGGATATAACCAGATCCGAATCGCACCTGAGGACCAACACAAGACCGCATTCACAACTCCTTGGGGCACTTTCTGTTACAATGTTATGCCCTTCAGTCTCAAAAATGCGGGGGCAACATATCAGAGGGCAATGATGGTCATCTTCCATGACCTCATACACATCATCATGGAGGACTATGTTGATGACCTATTAGGAAAATCCAGAACACGAGCAGAACATCCTGCCATCCTGAAGAAGATATTTGAGCGGTTAGAGCACTACAAGCTGCGGCTGAATCCAAAATAGTGTGTCTTTGGGGTCACTTCAGGAAAGTTGCTAGGTTTCATAGTCTCTCACAGGGGCATTGAGGTTGATCCCACCAAGGTAAAAGCTATCCTGGATATGCCACCTCCATGCAATCTCAAATAGTTAAGAAACCTCCAGGGGAAGATGCAGTCCATCCGTCGGTTCATAGCCTAGCTGGTAGATAAATGTCAGCCATTCACTCATCTCCTGAAAAAAGATTCCACCTTCTGATGGAACCAGCAGTGTCAGATGGGCTTTGATAAAATTAAGGAATATTTAGCCCATCCCCCGATATTGATGCCACCTATTCCTGGCAAACCCCTCTTGCTTTACATCTCTGCCACTTCAGTCGCGCTGGGGGCATTGTTGGTGCAACATGATGAGCTGTCGAAAGAGAGGGCAATCTACTACATCAGTCAGACATTGGTTGGTTACGAGCTAAACTACTCCCCCATGGAAAAAGCCTGCCTTGCACTTGTCTTCAGCACACAGAAGCTTCGGCATTACATGCTTAGCCATCTGGTTAAATTAATTTCCAAAATTGATCCGTTGAAGTATCTGTTATCCAGAACCACTCTGACTAGCCGCATGGCTAAGTGGGTCATGCTCCTTAGTGAATTCGACATAGAATACGTGGACCGTAAGGCTATCAAAGGAAAAATAATTACAGATCAGTTGGCGGAAGCCTCTTTAGTTGATACTTATCCACTGATCACAGAATTCCCTGATGAGGAAGTCTTCTCAGTTGAGGAAACCCCCACGTGGACACTGTATTTTGATGGATCATATACACATAATGGATTAGGGGCAAGAATTCTATTAGTTACCCCTCAAGGTGACTACATCCCAAAGTCATTCAGGATTGCATTCCCATGTACCAACAATATGGCAGAATACGAAGCTCTCCTCACTGGCCTCAGAATTGCGAAACAGTGGCACATAACTCAGTTGAAAGTCTTTGGTGATTCCTTGCTAGTCATTAGACAAGTTAATGATGAGTTCCTGACCAAGGATGATAAGTTGTTACCCTATAAGCGCATGGTGGATGATTTCAAGAAATATTTCACCTCTATACAATTTGAACAGATTCCCAGGGTACGAAACAAAGCAGCTAATGCGATGGCCACTATTGGCTCCCTCCTGGACATGCCCAAGGACCGAACAGAGTGTGAGTTTCTTGTAGAAATTTTTTTAATCCCAGCATATGATATCCCTGAGACCGACATGGTGTGCGAAATTGTGGGTCCCACCTCCCCATGGTACCAAGACATCTATACTTACCTCCATGTTAACACTATACCCCTAGACCTTACACGTAACCAATGCAAATCCTTTGTTCATTGCTCTTCTCGATACGTCATCATCGGTGATACGCTTTATCATCGCGGGTATGATGGAATCCTCCTCAAATGTCTGAATGAGACTAAAGCCCATGCTACACTAACAGAGGTACATGGCGGTGTTTGTGGAGAACATTCAAATGGTATGGCCCTGGCCAAAAGGATCTTACGAGCTGGGTATTATTGGCCTACGCTGGAACACGATGCTTGCGAGTTTGTAAAGAAGTGTCTTCCATGCCAGCAACACGTAGATTTAATCCACGCCCCAGCATAAGATCTTCAGCCCCTCCTGGCACCATGGCCATTTTCTCAATGCGGTTTCGACTTGATTGGCAAGATTCACCCACCATCATCCGACGGCCATACATTCATAATTACCGCCACTGAGTACTTCACCAAGTGGGTGGAGGCAATGCCCCTTTCACAAATCACCAGTACTCAGATTTCTAAATTCATCATTTACCATATTCTCTGTAGATATGGTATTCCATCCACCATCCTCTCCGACAACGACAAACCCTTCAAAAACCAAGCCATGAAACACCTCTATGATACCTTCCATATCCAGCACCGTTGGTCAACGCCTTATTACCCCCAGGGTAATGGTCAGGTAGAAGCGACCAACAAAACCCTCATCCGTATTCTCAAAAAGGTTGTCAATAACACTGGACGAGATTGGCACCTCCACATTCATCCTGCCCTCTGGGCATATCGTACATCCATCCACACCACGACGGGTGCCACCCCCTACTCTTTAGTGTATGGTGCTGAAGCCGTCTTGCCAATCGAAGTTGAACTTTCGTCATTGAGAATCTCTCTGAAGAACCTGATCAGTGAAGAGGATGCTCATGTTGCGCGGCTGGCACAGCTAGAGTTACTGGATGAACGAAGAATAAAGGCCTACAACCATCTGCAAGCATACCAAAATCGCCTCAAGTGTAGCTACAACAAGAAGGTTCATCCTCACTAATTCCAGGTGGGCGAGCTTGTCCTTAAGGAGAACCAATGTACTCAGCAAGACCGAGACAAGAAAGGAAAATTTGAGGCAAATTGATTGGGGCCTTATATCATAGCTGCTAAATATGGATCAGGGGCATACAGGTTGACTACTCTTGAAGGAGAACCCCTTGACGAGCCCATCAATATCATGCATCTCAAGAAGTTCTATGCCTAAATCTGTTTGGTTACCCCACCTAATCAAAAAATCAAAAAAATCAAAAAATCCACAAAAGACAAAAATAAATAAATAAATAATATACAAAATAGTCAAGAAAAATAAATCCATCCTATGGTGAAAACCACCTCTTGGTGGCGCCTTGGATAAGTATGGATGGTGAAAACCTGGTAACAAGCGTCATCCATAGAGGGCTTAATCATTATCTACCTGACATCCTAGTTATTTTATGCCATCATCCGCACTATTGTCCTCACCCATCTCATCCCAGGCTGCTTGGTAAATATTGATTGAGCATTGGATGACCCATCTAGTCTATCTCTCGTTCCTGAGCTTTTCAGTATCCCACTCTGAGCTTACGTCATTCACGTTCGTGTCATTAGGTAGAATCATCCATCGTGTCGGTCTTCACCTAGGTCCCATCCTGTCGAGTCCGTTAGTCGAACTACGTTGCCCCTGCGCTGTCACGTAGGCAAGGTTGATCAGTTGATTCACCCCCAGGGCATTTGTCCATCATCATCAGTTACCATTTGTCTCCTTTTCGCTTTATCCATGGTCTTTTCTAGAACTACGAGGGCTCTGCGCTTTCATGTAGGCAAGGCTAATCTATGATGGGCCCCCGAGCCCCTAGGTCTGTAGGTTATGTCGGTCTTTTGTACTTCGTCATCAAGTTATGCCCACATCTAACTGGTTCTTAATAAACAAGGCTCCCTAGTGTTACAAGATCTTGTCCCTAGGTAACATCTCGCGTCAACTGGGTCATTCTAATTTAGCATCCATCTTTGGTCTCAACAGGATGAATCCTTCTTTGCAGACCTCGTCAATCACATCCATCACCTTGATCCTATGGCAAAGGACTTGTTGTCTTGACTATGATTTTTTGATGCTTTCAAATTTTGTTTATCATTTTGGGGTTCCTTCCCATCACTTGTTAGGGTCGCCTTGGTCCACCATACCATGGCGTGCTTTGACCTGCTGACATGGGGGCATACCTTGATTGTTTGTTTTGACTACTATCTTTTCGGTTGTCCCTCGTAAGACCCACCGAGATCTCCAAGGTCTTGTATTACGCTGGGACAACTTTGTGTGTTTGTGGTTATCTCAACACCGGGCTCGACCGAGGTCATCGTGACATCGGGGTGTTGGGATAACCTTCTTGATTGCTGTGTTTGTTTCATGCGTAAGGGTACTCGTTCGCCTTGATCTTCCATATCAAGGTACTTGCTATCCTATGCTATAGTAAAAATCAATGCTCCAAAGATGGCAAAATCTCATTTTCACTGTATTTTTACCACTTTGCATACACCCTTTGTTTCCATCATGACCATCGCCTATGATTTTGGTTGTGCAAGTACTCTCGTCCTCTTTCCTCTTAAGTCCTCTTCCTCTTAGGATATTAAGGGTTGTTTTTGGCAAATACACTCTTCCACATGCCTATCACCCATCCGCTTTCTCATAACGGTCTTTATTGACACTTAGGTGCATTATAAATATTTACCTTTTGCATCCATAAATCATAAATCATATAAACATGCATAAATCGTCCATCCATGTGCATCCATAAATCATACATCATATAAACATGCATAAATCGTCCATCCATGTGCATCCATAAATCATACATCATATAAGCATGCATAAATCGTCCATCCACATGTGCATCCATGAATCATACATCATATAAGCATGCATAAATCGTCCATCCACATGTGCATCCATAAATCATAAAACATATAAACATGCATAAATCGTCCATCCACGTGTGCATCCAAACATCATAAATCATAAGAAACATTTACATAGATCATAAACATGTGCATCCATGCATCATAAACCATACATAATTATCCATTTTCATAAACAACTATGCATTTATCATCATAAATCATATAAACATGCATAAATCATCCATCCACATGTGCATCCATATATTATAAATCATAGAAACATTTACGTCGATCATAAATCACCCATCCTTAAATCATATATCATAAAACGTACACAATTATTCATTTTCATAAACAATTATGCATCCATCATAATCATAATAACATACGTATGCATCCATAAAACATAAATCATAAAGCATAAATCATCCATATAAACATGTGTATATATATATGTATATATATATGTATATATATATATATATATATATATATATATATGTATATATATATATATATATATATATATGGAACCACATCATGAATCATCTCATATAGCCACATAAAGGAAACATCATGCATAATGTCAATAAAGACCATCGCATAATCAAAATAATAAACATCCTGTCATAATACAATACATATCCATCATATATCACCAAATAAGATACAAAATCTAGAGATGTGGATCACCTCTGCCCTCTGGCGACATGCACAAACCATCCATCTTGTATTTGCCAAAAATAACCAATGTCCTGCATTTGTCTGCTCTACTGTGAGCTCCCCACATCTGATCTTTGCGGAGAGTCGGGTACTGGCCCTCTGTGTGCTGGAGTCCCCTGGTACTCACGAGTGGGTGTCCCCTGGTAACCGCCATATGGAGACGGAGTCCGCTGGTAATCGCTGAATCCCCTAGTGCATGTCCCTGATGACTGGGACAACCCTGGTGGTTGTGGAGCCTGACTGACATAGCGTGCCGTGCGCTGTGCTGGATCTGGAACAACCTGCTCATATACCCCCCTCCAATAGCTCGCCTGCTGCATAAACTCATCCCTCTGCCCAGCTATCAGTCTCGCGACATTCCGCTCATGCCTATACCGATCTCGATCTGCACTGATAGCCCGCCCCTCCCGTGCCCAGGCCTCTTGAGCCAGTATCAACTATTGTATCTACTCTGAGCCTCTATCCCTCTCCGCCTGCAACACTTGTAACTGCGTGTGCAGCTCCTACACATTTGTGCCTGGCCCTCCCCCCTCAACCAACCCCCTCTACAGCTAAGCCCGTGCTGCATCCTTCTCACCCTGTAATGTCTACATCTGTGACTCTACAGCATCCCTCTCCCTCTGTGCAGCCTGTCTCCGCGCCACCGTTGCATCTCTGTCCCTCTGCAAGGCCTACAATCTCAGCTCAGCTGAATCTTGCTCTCGTCGCAAACTAGATGCCTATGACGTTGCTGTATCTCTCTCTTTGCGAAGAGACTGTACCTCTGCCTTGACCACCTACCTCTTGCTCTGTACTACCTGAGCCTACGCTTGTAATACACCTCTCCCCACCTCCAACACCTCCACCTGTGCCTACATCACATCTCTCTCTGCCTCCACTATGCGCAGCCTGTCCCTGAGCTCAGCTAGCTCTTTCTGCATACTCTTTGCATCCCCTGTCTCCCTGCTGCTAGCCTGCTGTGCCGCCCCCTCTCCCACCAAACCCAATCCCTCCATCTGCATCATTTGACTATGCACCTCTACCCGCAATCTCTCCACCTCAGCCCGCAGGTCCACAGCCTCATCCTGGCTCTCATCTCTCTCCCTCACCAATCTCCGCTCCTGCTCTGATACTAGCTTGACTAGCTCCATGTAGTCTCTCTCACCCTGAGCAAATCGGGCTTGCCACTCATCCCTCTCCACTGCGATCTGCTCTACCTCTGCCTCCCGCACTCGTTGCTCGCTCCGTCGCAGTCTCTCCACTATCTCTCTCAGTACCACAACTGGATCCTCCCCTGTGGGT
>VDFB02047230.1:381863532-381913021 GCA_007258455.2 Sequoia sempervirens
TTACTACAGAGGGGTGAACCTGCCCCCTTGAATAGTCAATTTCACTCTGTTTAGCCATCCCAAGCCTCCGTTTAACCATTCCAAGCCTCTTTTTAACCGTTCTAAGCCTCCGTTTAACCATTCCAAGCCTCTGTTTAACCGTTTGAAGCCTCCGTTTAGCCATCCCAAGCCTCCGTTTAACCATTCCAAGCCTCCGTTTAACTGTACCAAGCCTCCATTTAACCATTCCAAGCCTCTATTTATCCATCCCAAGCCTTTGTTTAATCGTTCCAAGCCTCTGTTTAATCGTTCTGAACGTCTGTCCATCCTTTCCAAACTTTCGTTTCCCATTCCAATTACTCATTTCACCATTTGGGGAACCCATTTTATTACCTAGAGATCTCGTTCCACCATTTTCTAGTAATACCATTTCACCGTTTGTTAAACTCGTTTGCCCGATTTAAACAAAAACTAATTGGGAACTGAAAACCTTGTCATTTGTTGTGATCTAAACATTTGCACTTAGACATCACCCCCATCATATAGAATCCTTTAGGACACCTTTAGTTCACATCCTTCATCATCTTTCAATTCAAATCTTTTAAACCTTGTTTTAGAAGTTATTACCCGAATTGACCAAGGCGTTTAAATTCAATCGTTATCCTACATATCAATCATTATCTTCAACCCAATTAATCTGCTTCTATCATGAGGTGGATTCAGTGTTGAAAGTAAACATCATCGGCCCAAATCAATCCATTTCCATCTTGAGGTGGATTCGGTGCCACAAATCCATCCTTTAATCCGATCAACCAACGCCTTAAGTTACCTAGGGTGATTTCCAAATTTGGGTTTAGAATCCCTTCCATCAACCAATCCTAATTCACCATTTAATCCAAAACAAACTTATCCAATTTATCCAAATGATCCAATCCAATCTATCTAAACAATCTCATCCAATCATCCAACTATTCAATCAATCCTACACAATCATCCAATCAAAATCCAATCATTCAATCAAAATCCAATCATCTAATCTAAATCCAATCATCCAATTTCAATCTTGACCCAATCATCTAATTAATCCTATCCAAGCCCTTCATCCAATCAATCGATCTCTATCCAATCCAAACAATTTTTCCACCAAGGACATCCTTGCACCTAGTCTCATTATAATCGGCCCATAGTCCCTTTTGCATGCCCGTTCAGACCCGGTCACAGGCAAAGAAGATGGTTGAACAACAAAACCTAGATCCCAACCTAACGCACCATAAGAAAATCCTCCCGTCAATGGGGGTCATCACAATCTAACACCGAAGATCATAACAACTTACCGCATGGTGAAGAGAGTATGGTCAACCAGCTCGAACTCACACTCGAGGAACATTTTAGTAACCCCACCAATGCACAAATGACAAATCGCCTGCTCGAACAACATGGGGAAGTAATCTTGGCCCACCTAATTGAAAAAGGTGTCAAACCTCCATCAAGTGTCGACCTATCCAAATATGGCAATTCCACATCTAACATACCCTAAAGTTCACAAAACGCACCAGGTGATTCATACATCCCCAATGTTCCTCTAGTGGAGGGTTGGTATCAACCTGAATTCGGAAATACCATCCTTTACCACATTAACAATCCCCCGCACGCCCCAATCTCAGTCGTGGGGGCTCCTCAAGTATCTGATCCCAATAACCCTTTCGCCTATGACATGCCGCAAAATGTTCTTCAGCGTCCGCCATTAATGTTGACCGCACCACCCCTTTTGAATCAACCTCCAATAAACATTGGGGGAAACCCTTTCAACACCTTACCTCCACCTCCTGGAGCCACAAATCTACCACCACCTCCATTCACATCCCAACAACCCCTACAATCTAACATACCACCTCAATTACCTCCACAAGGTACATCCCAACCAAATGTTCCTGTTGTCACCCAACAACCTCCTTTGTAGAACGCCTCTACATCATCTTAGCCACCTCATCAGCAACAACCCCTGCATAATCCTTTGATTTCATCACAACAACCACCACACCAATCACAAGGAAATCCATCTCGACCTCTCGTCCAGACCATATCCCTGTTGCTCACATCTATTTTATGTTTGCAAGTTCAACCGCAACACAATATCCCATCTCGGCCCACACAACCGCCGATATCACATCAACAACCTCCCCAACACTATTTCTATCATAACCAACAACAGTTCCAACAACAACCACCCTATGTGGCCTCCCAACTGTCGCAGCAGTACCCCCAGTACCAGCAGACCAATCCACAACACTCCATTCATGCTCCTCAGCATTATGTCACACATCCTTATCGGACAAACCCATACTATACCTCACAACAGCAGCCCCTGTACCAACAAACACCCTCGGCATATCAGCAAGGGACATCATCATCTCACTATCAAAATCCATATATCAACCTTCAAACAATATCTCAATAGGATCCTTCGTCATCCTACCACCCATATCCATCCAACCCATCTACCTCGACTCCTACGCCACCAATCAACATGGATTTGTTAGAAATCAAAGCTGCTTTGAAAGATCTCCAAGTTGGGACTGGTAAGCAAACCTTCAAATTTGAAGATATATGTCCCTATCCATTTGACCCTTCCATCTCAATGATTCCCTTCCTGAAACATTTCGAAATACCAAAATTCGATAGATACAAGGGAAACAAGGATCAAATGTCTCTTCCCACGGAGCTTGATAGGGAATGCCCTAGAGTGGTTCATAGGTCTAGAGCGGAGGTCCATCAAATCCTTCACGGATCTTTCAGAGAAGTTTGTTTCCTACTTCTCCTTCAATCTAAAGGACACTAATACCTTGGATCTCCTCAAGGAGAAACAACGTGAAGGCAAAACCTTTTCTAGCTACCTACAAAGGTGGTGTGCGTTGGCAAGCCGAATGAAAACCCCTCTCAAAGAGAAGGACATGGTCACTCTCTTTGTTGAGAACCCACATCTTGACATGGCCCATAACTTCAGGCTGCATTGTGTCACCACCTTTACTAAGATAGTGGAGAAAGGACCCATCCTTGAACGGGCCCTTATCGCTAAAGGGTATGTCAAGATACACAATCATGACAAAGAACGGTCATCCAGAGATAAATCATGCTACTAGAACAAGAACAAGAATATTGTGAATGATGGTGTCACCGACACTAAACATGTTCAAGTAGCTAGTACCTCTTAGAGGCAACAACCTGCCTCTAATTAACCATCTTCCCAAAACATCATATCAATACCATAGGGGGAACCTTGTCCCCCTCAACAGTCAAACCAGAACAATCAAGGGAACAACAAACGCCAGTTCACTCAACTAGGTGAGTCTTTAAGTACCATCTTCAACAGACTCTTATAGGTGAACTATTCAATTGTCTACCCCGTGACCAAGCCCTTCTATGAGTCCAAACCAAAACCCAATTGGTATAAAGACAATGAATATTGTGACTTTCACAAAATCAAAGGGAACTCCACTAATAAGTGTCAAGGTCTCAAAACGTATGTCCAAGATCTTATCGATCAAGGAGATATCCAAGTCGATGCCAATCAAGCCTCGTCATCCAATGCTCAATTACAGATTTACCAAAATGCCTTCCCTAACCATAATCAAGGCGCAAGCATGTCCAATAACAATTCCCAAAACAACAATACAAATAACATAACTTATAAGAATGTAACCCTCAATTACGATGGCATTGTTCATTACATTGAGCAGGTAGAACCCCACATATCCATGATACACGTCAAAGCTAAAGATCCCCAATGTGATTTTGCTACCCGAAGAACTCGCATTATTGTCCCTACAACCTCTACATCCACCCGACAAAATCCTGTGAATTCTCAGTATAACATTCTTGATCACTTGGGAAAGACTCCTGCTCATATCTCAATTTTGGATCTGCTTAAATCTTCTCTCGTGCATCAAGATATCTTGAATCGAGCTTTATATGAAACCCAAGTGCCTAACGACATTGATCCCACGCAATTCCAAGCTTTAGTAGGACATAAGGTTTTATCCTACCAGTTACACTTCATTCAAAATGACATGCTTAACATTGATACCAACCATAACCGCCCCCTACACATTGAAGTCCTAGTTTCTCGTCATAAAGTAAAAAGGGTCCTGGTAGATAATGGCTCTGCCCTCAATCTATGCACTCTAAAGTTCATAAAGTAGTTAGGGTACACTCAAGCAGACCTGAGTAATCAAATCATTACAATCAAGGCTTATGATAATGTAGAAAGAGATTCAGAAGGAATTATCAGTCTTCCCATCTAGGTTGGACCCGTGACTCAGTACACTACATGTCATGTCCTTGATCTGGACTTACCATACAACCTCCTCCTCGGCCACCCATGGCTCCATGCCATGCAAGTTGTCCCCTCCACATATCACCAATGCCTAAAATTCCCAGTTAATGGACAGGAGGTCACCATTTATGCTGACCCACAACCATTTGAGTATTGTTGTGCCTTAGAAGATCCATTTCCCCATGTGCATTATTGTCCTGGAGTCAAAATGGGGGCACCTCAATCATCATCCTCCAACCATCATTTGCCACATCAACCACTCCATCTTCCACCACCGATCCCACCGTCACCAAAGTCCAGATCATTGACAAGGGTTGTGATGAATATGAAATGCATACAACTCTGAATGTGGCAACCATGCCACCATCACCACACACATACGGTCAACGTTCGTAATCTATACCAAAGGAAGAAGAAAATACCATTACCTTCAGTGCCAAAAACATCCCCACTACCACTTTTCGGTCCCCCGGTTTAAAGACAGATGCACCAAAAGATGATATCAGTCAGTGGATATATCGTGAAGAGCCCCAACCGGATCCTCCCCTTAAGGAATATTTTTCAGGAAGCATATCCCTTATTTGCTAAGTTTGCAGAAAAGCATAACTATCAAGGTGGAGTTCTAGGTAAAGAAGAACAAGGGCGGCTACAACCTATTGATGTACCGAAGCTTCCACGAAATTCAGGCCTACGATATGACAAAAAGCAAAAAGGCCCTGCAACATCGTCCTATGCTTCCAACAGTGTTAGTGTGGAAAATGGTCCCTTAGAAGACATACCTGAGGAAGAGTCCATCATACATGCGTACGATGATGTGGATCACATGGACCTTTCATCCATGTTTGATTGCTTATCCGTCTTTACCATTAGCCTTTCCCTACGCCACCCCAAACTTATCGACTGGGACCTAAGTGGTAGCGCACCTGTTAATGTCCCCTTGGACGCATATGTCAACCTTATGGGATTGGGGGAAGATGAACGCTCTAGTTGTAAAAGTAAAAACAAGAAAAATTAGAAACGGTCATCTAGTGAAAACCTCCCCAAGGCGCTTCTTGACCTAGAAAAATGAAAATAAAGGACGCATTTGATAATGAAAACCTCAATGAGGCACTGGAGGATGGAGACTTTCATCTTCCCCTTGTGGGAACTCAATTATCTACACGATCATCCATCCTAATTGAAGAAACTCAAGAAGTCAATCTGGGTACTGAAGAAACCCCAAAGATCACCTACGTAGCCAAATCATTATCAGAACAAGAATATTTTGTCATTGTCCAGCTGCTTAAAGATGAAATCATCAACTTTGCTTGGTTGTACTCAGACATGCCAGGTCTGGACCCTGCTTTAATAGTTCATCATTTGGATGTTCGCCCAGACGCCAAACCTGTCAAGCAAAAACTTAGAAAAATGCATCCGCAAGTAGCACTGTTAGTCAAGAAAGAATTGGAGAAATTACTGGATGCTAGCTTTATCAGACCCATCAACTATTCTGACTGGATCTCCAACATAGTACCTATCGCTAAACCTAACGAAGACATTAGGATTTGCACAGACTTCCAGGACCTCAACAAAGCCTGTTTGAAGGATGACTTCCCATTGCCCAATATCAACATGTTGGTTGAACTCACTACAGGACATGAGATGTTGTCCCTCATGGACAACTTCTCTATCTACAATCAGATCCGAATTGCACCTGAGGACCAACACAAGACCGCTTTTACGACACCTTGGGGTACCTTTTGCTACAATGTTATGCCCTTTGGTCTTAAGAACGTGGGGGCAACATATCAACGAGCAATGACTGTTATCTTCCATGACCTCATCCACATTATCATGGAAGATTATGTTGATGACTTGTTGGGAAAGTACAGAAATAGAGCAAAGCACCCTACGATTCTGAAAAATATCTTTGAGCGGTTGGAATAGTACAAGCTAAGACTGAATCCGAAAAAGTGTGTGTTTGGCATCACGTCAGGGAAATTGTTGGGCTTCATAGTCTCCCGAAGGGGAATTGAGGTTGATCCCGCCAAAGTAAAAGCTATCATGGAAATTCCTCCACCTCTAAACCTGAAACAATTAATAAGCCTTTAGGGAAAGCTACAATCTATCCATCAGTTTATAGCCCAACTTGCCGATAGGTATCAGTCGTTCGCCCACTTTCTGAAGAAAAACACCACTTTCAAATGGAATCAACAATGTTAGTTGGGTTTTGATAAGATCAAAGAGTACTTGGCCCACCCGCCAATCCTGATGCCACATATTCTAGGAAAACCCCTCCTGCTATACATCTCTGCCACTTCAGTCGCACTGGGGGAATTATTGGCACAACATGACGAGTCTGCAAAAGAACAAGCAATCTATTATATTAGCCGAACACTGGTTGGTTATGAATTGAATTATTCACCAATGGAGAAAGCCTGCCTCACAGTAGTCTTCAATACGCAAAAACTCAAACATTATATGCTCAGGAATCCTGTCAAACTAATAGCAAAAATTGATCCATTGAAATATCTGTTGTCCATAACCACCTTAATTGGTTGAATGGCTAAGTGGGTCATGCTCCTGAGTGAATTTGACATAGAATATGTAGATCGAAATGCCATAAAAGGACAAGTTATAGCTAATCAGTTGGTCGATGCACCCTTAGTAGATGAAAGTACCCTTTGGTCACTAAATTTCTAGATGAAGAAGTCTTTGCAGTTGCAGATGCACCCCCTGGGTATTATACTTCGACAGATCCTACACTCATAATGGATTAGGGGCAGGAATTTTGTTTGTTACCCCCCAAGGCGATTACATCCTGAAGTCATTTAGATTGGCATTCCCATGCACCAACAATATAGCTAAGTATGAAGCCCTCCTCACAGGCCTCATAATTGCCAAAAAGTGGCACGTAACTCACCTAAAAGTCTTCGACGATTCCTTGTTGGTCATTAAGCAAGTTAATAATGAGTTCCTGACAAAGGATGACAAGTTGCTACCCTACAAATGCATGGTGGGCGACTTCAAGAAGTATTTCACCTCCATACAATTTGATCAAATACCCAAGGTATAGAACAAAGCAGTTGATGCCATGGCTACTATTGGCTCCTTGATCGACATGCCCAAGGATCGAACAGAATGCGAGTTCCTTGTTGAACAACTCTTAATCCCAGCATATGACATCCCTGAGACCGACATGGTGTGTGACGTCGTAGGTCCTGCTTCCCCTTGGTACCAAGACATCTATGCTTACCTGCATGGTAACATTCTACCCCCGGACCTCACACGAAACCAACACAAATCCTTTATCCAACATTCATCTCGATATGTCATCGTTGGTGATACGCTTTACCATCGTGGGTATGATGGAACTCTCCTCAGGTGTTTGGATGAGACCGAAGCCCATACTGCACTAACGAAAGTGCACAGTGGTGTTTGTGGGCCCCATTCAAATGGTATGGCCTTAGCTAAAAGGATTCTTTGAGATGGATATTATTGGCCCACGCTGGAACATGACGCCTATAGGTTTGTGAAGAAATGCCTCCCATGTCAGCAACATGCAGACCTACTTCACGCTCTGGCACAAGACCTTCAGCCTCTTCTCGCACCATGGCCCTTCTCTTAGTGGGGTTTTGACTTGATTGGCAAGATATACCCACCATCCTCTGACTGCCACACCATTATTACCGCCACTAAGTACTTCACTAAGTGGGTGGAAGCAATGCCACTCACACAAATCACTGGTACTTAGATTTCAAAATTCATCCTCTACCATATTCTATGTAGATATGGTATCCCATCCACCATCCTCTCAGATAATGGAAAGCCTTTCAAAAACCAAGCCATGAAACACCTTTGTGACACCTTTCATATTCAACATCGTTGGTCAATGCCTTATTACCCCCAAGGTAATGTTTAGGCAGAAGCTACCAACAAGACTCTAATTCGAATCCTTAAAAGGGTCTTCAATAACACTAGTCGAGATTGGCACCTCCACATTCATCCCGCCCTCTAGGTGTATCGCACTTCCATCCATACACCTACCGGTGCCACCCCATATTCCCTCGTATATGGTTCTAAATCCATATTTTCGATCGAAGTCAAGATCTCATCACCAAGAATTTCTCTGAAGAACATTATCAGTGAGGAAGACATCCGCGTTGCAAGGCTTTCCCAGCTGGAATTACTTGATGAAAGACAGATCAAAGCTTATGATCACCTTCAAGTTTATCAAAACTATCTTAAACACAGCTACAACAAGAAGGTTTTCCCTCATCAATTCAATGTTGGTGACCTTGTCCTTAAAGATAATCAGTGCACCCAGTAGGACCGAGATAAGAAAGGCAAGTTTGAGGCAAACTGGTTGGGTCCCTATATCATCACTGCAAAGTATGGATCTGGGGCATATAGACTCACCACCCTTAAAGGAGAGCCCTTGGAAGAACCTATTAACATCATGCATCTAAAATTTTTTTATACCTAAAGTCTGCTTGGTGGCCCTATCTGCACAAAAATCCAAAAAAGTAAAAATTATCAAAAAATACAAAAAATCAACAAAATCCAAAAAAAAAAAGTAAAGAGAAATAATTCGTCCTTTGGTGAAAACCACTCCTGGTGGCACCTTGGATAAGTACATTTGGTGAAAAATTGATTAAAGGCACCATTTGTAGTGGGCTTAGTCATTATCTACCGTGTGTCCTAGTTACTTCATGACTTCATCCATCCTATCCTAACATCCTCTTCCATCCCATCCTTGGCCACTTGGTATATATTTTGATTGAGCATTGGACGATCCACATTGGCTATCCATCATCTTGAGATTTTTATCCTAATATGAGCTTGTGTCATTTATTTGTTTGTCAGTCGGCATGTTTCATCATATAGGATCATCCATCACATCGTTCTCCATCTAGGCCTCATCTTATCACGTCGATCTTTTCATCCTTTGTCGAACTACGTCGCCCCTGTGCTTTCACGTAGGCAAGGATGATCATTTGATCTGACCCCAGGGAATTTTGACCATCCCATGATGGTCATCCATCATCTGTCTTCATCATCCCCTTTTCACTTTATCCATGGTCGGTTGTCGTTTGTCTTTTCCGAACTATGTTGCCCTTGCGCTTCCACGTAGGCAAGGTCGATCTTTTGATCCACCCCCAGGGCTTTTTGCTTTCCTTTGCTTTGACTTCACTTTGTTGTTGTCTCATCGGTCTCCATTAGTCCTATTTTTGCTTTTATCCATGGTCTTTTCTTGACTACGAGGGCTCCACACTTTCACATAGGGAAGGCTAATCTTTGATCAGCCCCCGAGCTCCTAGGTCTTTAGGGTGTGTTGATCTCATGTCGGTCTTTTGTTTGGTCTCTTGTTGTCAAGAGTTCCTTTATCCAGTTGGTTCTTCACAAATGAGATCCTTTAGTGTCAGAAGATCTGGTTAATGAAAAAAATCCTGCATCACTTGGGTCATCTTAGTTTAATATCCATTATCAATCTTAATAGGATTCATCCTTCCTAATAGACCTCATCAACCCCATCCATCCTTGTGATCCTATGGCAAAGGACGTTTGAATTTGATTATAATATTTTAATGCTTTTGGATTTTTTTTATCGTTTGAGCTCCCTATTACAACTGTTTAAGATTGCCATAATCTATCATATTATGGTGCGTTTTGACTAGTTAACATAGGGGCATCTCTTGATATTTTTCTTTGTTGTTGTCTGCTGGGTCATTCCCACATAGTACCCACCAGGGTCTCCAAGATCCTATGTTACGTTGGGGACATCCCTTTGTGCTTGTGGTCATCCCAATACCTGGCCCGACCAAGGTCTTCGTGACCTTGGGGTGTTGGGATAACCTTGTTTGTTGTGTTTGTTTTACGCATTAGATAATAACTTGCCTTGGTTTCATATAACCTGGCACCTAGTGTCTTATGCTATAGCAAAAATCAGTGCTTCGAAGATGGCTAATTAAAATTAGGATTGCATCTCATAATCATTTTTGTTACATCCATTTCTAACCGTTAACCTATGAATTTGGCTGTGCAAATATTCCCCTTCTCCCATTCTTCTCAGGATATATATAGTTTTTGATAGGTGCAATCTCCCATCATACACCCATCATACATACATATTTCTACATGAGTCCTTATTGATACTTATGTTCATGCTGCATTATAGGTTCATTGCATTTACATTAGCATATTATATTAAATCATGATTGGTTCATTTTTATACCCATACATTATTGACATGTTACATACGTCACCCCCTGCATCACAATTTGTTAGATCCGTAAATCATGCATCACATAAGTCCATATTCATTATACATAAAATCATGGATAAAACCATTAATCATGCATCACATTAGGACTATATCCATCATAGATGAAACACACATCACATCCTGCATTACACATGTTAGTAGCATCCATCCACATATAACATCATAAACATGTACATGAATTAAATCATCATGATCATCCATCATAAAATCATAAACATACACATATGCATAAATAGAATCATCCATCATATACATAGCATGGTGTCAATAAGAGAAATCACATACCATATAAAAATAATCACATGATACATAATAATGTCCATCAAATATCCATCACATAGTCCATAATAATGATACATGTCCATCGTATACATCAAATCACAAAATACAAAACAAGTACAAGGATCTGCATCACTGCTCCTCTGTACTATCCATCCACCCTGTATTTGTCAAAATCTAGTGTCCTGTCACCTACCAAATGAGCTTCCCACATTCTACCTCTGTGGAGAATCAGGCACTAGTCCTCTGCGAGGGAGTGTCCCATGTGACTCACTGAATCCTCGGGTTCGTGTCCCTAGTGTCTGGGATGACACAAGCATCTGAGGAGTTTATCGCACATAATGAAATGTGCGTTGTGTTGGATCTGGAACTGTATGCTGATAGGCGATCATCCAGAAGTTCTCCTCTCTCATGTACTCAACACTCTCGACAGACTAATATCTGGCGGCATTACGCTCATGTATGTACCTATCTCAGTCTTTGGTAATGAGTCCCCTCTCCTATGTCCATGCATCCTAAGCCAACCGTAGTTGATCTCTCTCTGCTATCAGCCATGTCATCTGCTCTATGGTCCTATCTCTCTCATCCTGCATGGCCTGAATCTGAGTATGTAACCTCTCCACCTCTAACCTTGCCTCATCCCCACCACCCTGCACTACCTGTGACTGAATCTGCACTGCATCTCTCTTTGTAGTCTCTGCTCGAGTCACTGTTGCATCCCTCTCTCCCTGAAGGGTCTGTAACTATCTCTGTAAGGTACCCATATCCTCCTGTATCACCTGTATCTGCATTTTTCCTCTATCTCTCTCACCCCGCAAACCCTGCACCTCTGCATGCAATGTGTGTCTCTCTCTCCCTGTACCAGATCTAACCAGGCCTCTGCTGCCTCCACCCTCGCCCTCGCCTCCCCTAGAGCTATCTCTATAGTAGCCACCCTATCCTAGAGCTCTGTCCTCTCCCCCAACAGTCCTACCATATGTACCCTCAATGTCTCCATCTCCCTCTCAACATGCTGAAGACACTCCACTAAGACCTGCTCTGCTACCGCTCCAGACTCAGGCTATCCCTGCACTTGTGTTATGGTCATCGCTGCCTATAGCCTGTCTCGATCCCAGGTCACCCTGGCTAGCTCACCCCATAATCTCTCCATCTCTACTCATGCCTCATCCCTCTCCCTCTCCCCACCACCTATCACTGTATTCAAATGCCCCACAACAACATCAAACTCTCTATGTCCTGTCTCCTCTAATCTCCGCACCTCAACCTTTGCACTCCTCAGCTCCTCCTCCATCACCCATAGCCTCGCCTAGCCCTCGCTCAATAAAACAACAGGATGCTCAACTAGTGCAGCTGTTACTACTGCTAGTGGCTCCACCACGTGAACCTCCACATCCTTCGCATCAATCTCTGCCTCATCCTCTACCTGCTCGACACTGCTCGTCACTCGAATCCTCCTCGGCTGCCCTCTCCTCCCACCCTCATCTACCTCCTCGACTTTCCTATAGCTTTCACCTCTCCCTCAAGCTCCTCTCCCTCCTCACTTGTCCCTATCTCTAGCATGTGGGGCTCCTGCTCCGCCCCGATCTCTGTCTGAACCCTCCTCCGTCGTCTACTCCTCGACATGCTCTTTGGCTGACCTCTAGCCTTTTCCTCATCCTCTCCTCCACCCTGTTGTCCCACACCCCCCGCTTCCTCCTGCTCAGCCCTGACCTGAACTCTCCGTTGTACTCTGCTACCTATACCTTTCTGCTGAACAACTCCTCCCTCCACCTCACGCACTATCTCCACCTCTGGCTCACTCCCATCCTCCTGTTGTGCCACATCTGTCTCTGGACCTCTCCCATCCTCCTGTTGTGTCGCATCTGTCTTTGAATCTCTACCATCCTCCTGTCTTGCTGCATCCCATACATCCTCGAGTGTCACTATCATCTCCCTTGTAGGAAGATGGAAGGTCTACATCACAGAATTCCATCTCTCTACAAGTGCCGTCAACATCGCTTGATGAGCTCTCAACATCGAAAAGTGTAGAAAATGTAATAATCCCACATGCTCCAGTGTTGTGATCTACTCCGGTCATAGCTGCAGTCGTCGCCGCTAGTTCTTTTGAGTGATGCTGATGTGTTCGTAATCGGTCAAAACTCTACATCCATATTCACTCGACTATCAGTTGACTTTATTCTTGGCCTGGGGACATCTCTTGTTTCCCTCTCTTCATTTATTTTTCCTCCGCCCTCTCCCAGGGGCTGACCTGCCCTCGCTGTTGGGGTGGACCCGACCCTGGCCGGGGCGGATGCGCCCCCACCCTGGGTCGGGGCGGACCCGTCCCAATTCAGGGCAGCACCACCCCGCAGTGGGGTGGACTCGCCCCTCCCGAGACAGTGCCAACCCCCCCAACACCCCCTAAAATTTGTCCTCTACTCTACCCAACCCAAAAAAATTACAATTTTATCTCCTACCCATTTTCCTACTCTATCCCATTAACAAAACCCATCTCTTAAAATTTGCATAATTTTTTTAAAATGTATTAAAAATGCTTAAATACACAAGAGGGGTTTTTTTGCTAACCTGGCGGGGCACTGCGTACTCGCGGTAGAATCTTTGCACCTCGTTCGCATGGTGATGATGTCTGTCTCGTTATCCCTCGGCATTGTCACTCCTCGTCTTCTTCCTCTCCTCTCCTCTCCTCTTCTCTCAACTGCTATAGTGTAAATGAGGTGAGGTAATTTCTATAATTACATTTTAATCCTTTTTCCCCCCTTTTTTTAACCTTTTTAAAATAAAGGGTATTTTTACCTTTTATTTAACCTTTTTATCCTCCAACTAATACCCTAACTTCCCGTGGCCACCATTCGCAAACCGTACGTCTATTTGACTCCATTAAAAAGGAAAACCTGCTCGATTTTTTGAGCTCTTTCCAATCGTGCCTTCTATTTTCTCCTATCGAGAAGTCACTTGGGGCCCCCTTTTCTTCCCCAATCGCCCTCTCGAGGGAGCATACCCTACTGCTCTCTCCATTTCCTCGGTCATAGTCATTCCCTCACAAGATTGGGGCATCCTCATTCATTCCCCCTCCATTTGGGCAGCGCATGTATCTCTCCCCATGCTGGGGCATCATTTTCTAGTCGCTTCCTCTATAGAGTCATTTGTATTTTCTTTTCTTCGAAACACTATTATTCTAACAATATTTCGAAGAGGGGCAAAATGTAGACACCTAAATTTGACCACTTCCATATGGTCAAATTTTTCTACTCTATTCATCTCTTTCATCAATATTAATTGAATAATTGATTTAATTAATATTTTATTTTTTTCCTAAGGTTCCTAAAGTGTTTAATTGAAAAATTAAATACTTTACCTTATCCCATTTTCTTCTCTAAATTAAATAAATATATCAATTCATTTAATTTAATCATTAAGTCTTTTTAAATCAATTTTTTAATCTCTTTTTTTTCTCTCTCCTTGTCATATCCTCCATAATCCTCCCCTAATTTGAATTAATGTAATTAATTCATGATTATGGTGTGCACACCCTTAATCTAGGATTAATGTCACATTCTCCATATTTTGCCACTTGCCTCTAATATTTCATTAATCCTCCTAATCATGTGTTTGCACAACCATCAAAGTCATTAGCCACATTTAGCATGCCTTCTTAGTCAACCTTTTCATTTGCCTTTCTTAGCATTGACCCTCTCTTCCATGTGAATTTTTAATTCACATTTATTCACCCTAGGTTGCTCTCTTCCCCATGTGAATTTTTAATTCACATTTTATTCTTCTAAGGCTTACCTTATCCCCATGCAACTTCTAGAACATTTGACTTGTCACATCACTCACATGTGGCAAATTCCCACCTTTTTGGAAAATCTCTCTTATCCACTAGATTCTCCCAAGCATGTGAATTTTTAATTCACATTTATTTTCCCAACTACTTTCTCATTCTCCATGGAGATTTTTAAGGAATTCTAAAATTCCTCAAAAATCATTTTCATTCTCACCAGGGACAAGAAGTTCCTTTTTGAGGAAATCTTCTCATTCCCCAAGGTACTTGTTCTTCCTCCACATCACTTGTCCTTATTCCACCTCACTTACACATCATCACATCCTAGGCCACTTCACCCTCCACATGTCAAGATGTGAGGGATTGTGAGTCCTCAACTCACCATAGCCCTTCATCTTGGCCTTGGTGGCTTAATCTTAACCGTTGAATTCTCTAGAGAATTCAGATTCTTCTATAAATACCCCCTCTTCTAATGCATTTTAGAATACTTAGCCATTTGCACCCTTATGCTACCAATTTGATTACTCATTTTGCAAGCATCATCTTAGCCATTTAGTCAAGCCACTTAGTCTCTAGCATTAACATTTTATCATATTGTTCATCTTGCATCTAGCCATCTCCATAGCCATCCAAGGAGCACACAAGCATTCAAACATCAAGGGCCAACCAAAGGATTCAACAACACAAAGGTATAATCGTTTACAATCATTATTTGCTATCTTTCTTTGTGTTATCATTCCTTAGGATAATCTTTGAGGTGTTCCTGGTGTTTTCTTTATATTACATTTTAGTTATTTGGTACCTTTAGAATAAGATAAACTCAAGGCTTCACATGACCAATGCATGCACACAATTGTATGTGTGTCGCACTAGCATCCCACAAAAATCAGTGACTAAGGTGATCATTGAGATGTTACTCCTATCGCATTTTGGTAGTGTGATGCCTTTGCTAGCCTAAAGCCGGATCATGAATTGCTCAGGCTGGCTATTTGAACCAGAAAGTCCCTCTCTTTTGCAAAAGGAGGGAATTAAAACTTCATTCTTGAGGCTTATATTTTTCATATTGACTCTCATGCTTTATTAAAAGACACATATTGTAACTCTTTTCTTCCTCATTCTATAATGTTTTCTTGAGCAAGCACTAGCTTTCTTCGCCTTACTATGTACACATTTTGCAATAGGCTCGTCTATGGCTATGAAACCAAGATCCATTATTGTAGCATGAGTTTCTTCACGCAAATAAGTTGTCATCTCAGAGGTTCTTGTTGTTCCCTCGCTATACCAACAAGCTTCACTTTGGGTGGTTATAAAAGGTGACTCTTCAAGAATCTCTCCTAAGCATTTCTTATCTTTGTCTTTGATTAGCATATGGTTTTCTTCATCTTTTCATGTCTATTATTTTTATTATTATTATCTTGTCTAAGGTTGTTCGTAGAGGTGGAAACACCAATACGGGGGTTTGACTGAAGAAAAATTCTAAATAGCCACCCCAAACATCTCTTTTGGTCTGATGTGTGTAGGTACAGGTGGAAGGATCTCTTGAAGCAAGCTTGAATGCCCTCAAACACTCTCAATGCAATCTTGAACCTTTCCACATTGTTTTCATTTCATTCTCATTCTAAATATTTATTCTAGTAACTTTTAATTCTTCACATTCATATTTCACACCTTTTTATATCTAGAAACTTGCACATAGTATTTTTTTGACGTCTCTAGTTCTCTGTCTGTATAGGACTCCAACGGAAATGCGCTGTCATTTGATAATTGTGCTATCATCTGACAAGATCATTATCGTTTGACAATCACACTATCATCCTAGAAAAAGAGCTTGCCAAGTTGTCCAGAAGGCCTTTATACCCCACTCCTTTGGTTTCTAATGTCTGAAAGTTTTAAATAATTTCTATATTATATTAAAACTCACATTTATCTAATCCTAGCTCACTTGAGCCATGTCAATTGAGGTAGAGGAAATAAATTTTTCTCCTTGAGATCTTGTCATATTGAGGGTAACAAATTTCCTCCTCTATATTTTGGTGAACTTGGTGTGAACTCGCCTTCTTGCAAAATCTTGGTCTTTTTAAAAATCTTAAAACTCTTCATCTTCTCTTGAGTCCTCTTGTTTCTTGGAGTTGGCAAGGTTGTATATTGTAATCACTTCTCTATGAGCTTTACAACCCAATCTACTACCTCCAACCACATAGTAAGAAGAAGCTTGAGACCTACCATACCCCCAAACAGGTATAGTCATACTAGATCTGGTCCAATGTTTTCTGGAAACCCTAATCCTTTTGGCTCTCAATCAATGTTTGGTGGTCCTTCTCCGTCAAACTCTCCTTTAGGGTCTCCATCCTTTGAAGATTATGAAATTTCTCAAAAGGTCCTCTTTGAGAAAGTTCAATATTTGGAGGAAAGCCTTAAAGAATTCAAATATTTTCTAAGTCATGGTAACCTATATGCTCAAGTTGCTCTTGTTGTTAGTAATATTAGAAATCTACTCATCTTAGATTACAAGGGCCTTAAGTTGCTTCGCACACTAACCAACCTAGTAGAGACTCATGTACCTTGATACACGCCAATTTTTAGTCAGCCTCAAGATGCCTAATCGAATTTCACTGGTACTTAATTGAACCTTTCAATGCCTGAGGTGTATGTGCATATGGTGGACAGGAATCCCTCTATACCTCCCATGACTTCAACTAATAGTACAAATGTCATGTATGTGCCCTCTGCTAATCTCGAGGTGAATGTGTCTTTCAAAAATTTGGGGTATAATATCCCTCCTCCGCCTGGATTTTCACCTCAAGTCTTTTTCGTAATGGCTAATCCATCTCCCCATGACTCAATCCCATCTTGAGTACCTTGTTGCAAAATATGGGTCAAATGTAATCTCAACTCGCTAACTTAACCAACATTGCTACTCAATCCACTCTTACTCCATACTATCAATGTAGTCCCCTCGCTTTAAACATCTTAAATGCTCACATGCCCCAAGGAATCAAGGTACCAAAATTTGCAAAGTACAATGGTAAGGGGGACCCACATACATTGTAAAGGATGGGATTCATTACCCTCAAGATGATGGGGTCCTAAGGAGAAAATAACCCTCAATCACCTTAGGGATCAAAGCTTAGGTGTCGAGATAAAGAATGAAGAATATTTGCATAATTTAATTGAATAAACACTAAACTACTAATGATAAAAATAACAAGATCACTTAATTACACAAATAAATGATAGAATTAAAATCTCTATTGTACAAAAACAAAAAATGCATAAACAATAGATTTTACCCTTAAGAGGATTAGCTCTCAATCACTTATGATAATGCACCGTGGGGACGTCTACACCACACATTATCGTCTATGATGAAACAAAAGATAATAACCAAAAATTCAAGAAGTCCAACTTGTCAAACCTGTACATCTGCACATAAACAAAATGAGAAAAAATGTTGGGGGCTATTTTAGGGCTTGCCTCAGTCAAACTCTCGTTTTGGTGTTTTCACCTCCATGGACAACTAGATAGGATTGAGATCTAGATAAATTGCATAAATTAAAAGACGTATGATAGAAACAAACTCCGCAAAGGAAGAGAACCCCTATCACGAATGTAAAAGATGTGTGATAGAAACTGTAGATACCCAAAATTGTCCTAGTCTGCGAGTAACAACTTTTTACTAATTTTCACCCTTTTTCCCTTAATTTTTAAATAATACCTTATTATTTAATTATTATCAAATATCATATTATGCTATTAATTAAGTGACTTTATGTTATTTAATTAGTAATTCACCTTTTTTGATTAAATAAATAAATCTTATTTATTAATTATGTCCTAATTATCATTGATATTCCTGATTAATTGTTTATTTAATTATGTCACTAGTTACTCTAATTCTTCTATTTCAATTAAATAATTATCATTAATTTTTAATTAACATTCAACACCCTTCTTAAATTAAATAATTGTTATTGATTATTTAATTAAACCACTTTCCCACTTCTAGATTTAATTAAATTAATTATTTAATTCATCTTTTTCATCTCAACATTATCCATTAATAAATAAATATTTATTTATTAGTTAATCTTGTATCGCACGTTCCTCCAATAATTAATTAATTATCCTCTCATGCATTATTCCCTCAAACTTAACTATCACTCTCTCTCAATCAACTAAAATTGATTATCCACTTTACTAATCAATCGATTTACTTTACTCCCTCACTCTAGGTCTTCAAATCAATCAGTTTGGTTAACTAATTATCAGTATTAGTTGAATCTTCAATCAATTCTTCATGCAACTAGTTAACTGGAATCCTGCAGCCCATTGCAATATGTTAACTGGGCAATCAATTCCTCTCAACAATCCTTAACCTTTGATCTTGATCTTCCACCTCTTGATTTGGATCATTCATTCAAATCAACCATTTCTATAAAAGCAACCCTCACCTCACGTTGATGGCTAACCATGATATTTGGAGTTTTGTACCATTGCAATCATCACACACACTTGAGCTATTTGCAAAAGAAGTGCATATCAAAATTTGAGAGCATTAGCAAGCGAAAAGGTACAATGGAGGTAATCTGAGACAACATGGTTGAGGTAAATACATTATTCATTTGATTCATGTTGCTTGTTCTTTCTTGATTAATTTGGAATTACGTTCGAGTATTGAATGGTAGGTTTGTGGTTAACTAAGTTGATTCATTATCTCCATAAGGACTAAATGTTCCCATTTTTCAGATTATATTTTGGTGAACCTGACGTGAATCTCACATTTTTAACAATTTTTGTATGAAATTAAGATTTTTTATAGCTACAGGAAGTGTGACACAATCGTCAAAAACAAAAATGCAATTCTCGGGTCCTGCATCGCAATCAATAGTCTATTCAACGTATTTGTTGACCTAAGTGATGCATGCAAAGTTTTTTGTGTCGTGTCTATCACTATTATCTTATGTATTTTTGTAAGTTGAACTAGTACACCGCATCCGTTCCTTCCTACACCACAATCTATTGAATGAACAAGACAATTGAGAGGGGGGGATGAATCAGTTATAGCAAATTAAAACATCAAAACCCTCATCAGTAATTAGATCCACATGCATTCATTAAACCCTTATTCTGTTAAAGTGATTAACCATAAAATGTAGATAACAAAAAGTGAAATAACAATACCATACACAAGAGAACACCAAATTTACATGGAAAACTCAATGTGGGAAAAATCATGGTGAGGATTAGCTCATAATATAAGTAATTGCAAAACCAGTACAAGGGCTCACTGCCAGAATATGACACATTGTCCAAAAATGCTCACAGTCAAGGCTCACTGCCATAGAAAGAAACAAAGAAGATAGAAGAGAAATGTTACACAGAGAAAAAATTCTCAATGTAGTAAGGAATCCACCACAAATGCTCCAACACTCTCACAACCTTGCATGAAAGATTGCAGACACCTTCAGCTCACTATCGTCAAAAGTCTAACACTTGAAGTTCGTATTGCTTTGCTCAAATTCACATAGCATTCATCACTCACATCTATCTCGCATTTATCTTGCTTATCTATTACATCTTACAACAACACCACTCTTATTTATATCATTCTCAACCTTGAAAACTTTCTCCAAGGTTGGAAACTATCTGTTACACTTACAAATTCAAATTAGGTCGACACCTAAACATTCCCGTGGTGGATAGGAATGAAGGCGACCTATATAATCCCTATTTAGGACCCAAATATGTCCTAATACACTTCAAAATGCTTCCATAAGCTTTTCATGTAGAGGTAACACTAGGTCGGTCGTTACTCGTGCTAAAACACCATAAAACATTAAGTTCACACTTCCTATTTGATCAAGATGACACATGGACCACAAAAATATCTTTTACATGATCTAGAACAATCCACAAACCACATAAGATCCAAAAAAGACTTCATCCAAAATCGCATCATAAAAATATTTCAACCCAGAACATCTGGTTAACCTTATTCATACACTGGCGCATGAAAGACACATTGTATTGTACCAAATCAAGTGAAACCTTGAATTCAGAAAGATAAAAACATTATAAGAAACTTCCCAGATCTGTACAACCTAAAACCAAAATGTGGATAAATGTGGAGCAAATACATTTCTCCCAGACCACATAAAATAACACTAAAAAATTGGTTCACACACTGGTGAACATTTGTCATAGTGCACAATGATCCAGAAACCAAAATTTTGGAAATGGAAACTACAAAAAACCTTGAACAACATATCAAATCCACAGAGGCATAGCATCAACATAGAAGAAACGCGGAGCACATCTCAGAGCACATTCTGAACACTTGCACAACAATGTTTTCTTTGTTTATCAAATTTTCTCAAAAGCACTTGGAAACCAAGTACCAGAGACATCATCTTAGCACATTATATCATTCCAAAATATCTCCATACATTGCAACATAAAGATAGATCCATGTACTCACAACACTTCCTCAATATCTCAACTATACATGCACAACCTGCAACATACTATTTTCCTCTTTTTCACAATTTTCTCAATATCCTCGAAATCTTCATCATGCAACAATCCTTCATCAACACATAGTTGACATCAATGAAAACACCAACTTGTTGGCATCCTGTTGACATGAATGACAACACCTTCATACTTGCAACATAATCAATACACAAAATAATGCAGTCGCTTTTTTGAATACTGCATTTGGGTTTTCATGCACCACAACCACTTCTTTGTGTGATGCATCTAAGTCTTCCTACACCACAAGTGACTGTCACAAACAAAAAGGTAAAATTTTGATTTGTACTTTGCTATTTTTAAATTTTTTAGTAGGGTAATTTTTTTGTGTTACTGATCTTTTTCTTTCCAGCTTGTGGCGATCTTTCAGATTATCTCACATATTTCTTTTTTAGTGCTTAAAATGAACATGATCTTGCACATTTCTTTTTAGTGCTCTTAAAAAGAACAACACAATATCAAACATTTGGTTTAGTAATCTTTCTTTGGTGTAATTACAAAAATCAATGATTATTGTATTTGGTGCACTTGCACATGTCAATCTTGTTACCGAAAGTAGTGTTTTTTCAAAGTATCCTCTCACCTTGCACACCTAGTGTGATCCTGGCTGATGAGAAATTACAAGCATATTAAACTTTCCACCTTTTTAAAGTAGGAGGTCTTCCTTGGAATACATCCTCATGGAGAACCCAAGGGATCGAACCCAAGCGACATTTTCTAGCATGCTATAAAAATGGGATGAGAGCGAAATATGTAGTTCGATCCATGCATGTAGTGCTCCAGACTTTCACTAGGGTTTTATGGTTTTCTGAGCCTTGAAGAGACATCTGAGAGGTCGATGGTGTTCACAGAGATCTACCCACTAGAAACCTTTTTTTGTAGAGGCCATTCAAGTCCATTCAAATGTAACTTATAAAGTGGTGCAAGGGATGCAGATCATACCAAAAAGCTACTCACCATGTACTTTCTTAGGTCGAGATAGATCTTGTTGGGTTGCTAGCAATAGCCTCTCAAAAAGTGAAAGAAGGTGTGCCCATAGCATTTTTCGACAACCCTATGTCACTAGACATCGACTATCCACCTTCATATAGAGAAGGTATTTCTACAATTGACCCAATTGTTCAAATACCCAATCTTTCTAAGTATTTACCACTTAAATGGGAGGTGGCTCTACCTATAGCTACACATCCGTTCTACTACTAAATTAGGTTGTGAATGTTTTGAGTCTTGTTATTACCAAGTGTAAATAGACTTATCATTTGACACAAAACTATCAAAAATCAAACACTAATAACTTATCAAACAACTATTTTCTATGTTTTCTCAAATTGAATCACATCTAAAATAAATAAAAAACTAATCAACATCAGGGTTCCTTATAGGTAAGATTTTTGACAAAACTTGTGAACTGTATTTGTTAGACCATGTGCCGCAACTATGTATCTGCACCATAGAAAAAATACAATGCATCTGTTAGTGACTGTGACCCATTCGTCTATTAAAACATCACATCTCTCTATTAATCAAAAATTTTCCTTAGAAAACAAAAGCACCACATCCGTGTGTAATGCATTTGACAGGTATTGAAATGCATTTGTTGAAGACTACACCACAGTCATTATCTTTTACACCACAGTCGATATCTATTGTGCCGCATCTATTGATTGATTTATCACATCTGTCTAGTAGATAATACAGAGTTTATTTATTGAGGCTTCATAAAGCCTTATCTTTTTATATAGAATTCCAAAATCTAAAAAAATCACTTTTTCTTGCATTTTTAGTAAATTTTTAGCTGACCGAGGTTAAAACATTACATCATTTTAGTGACATATCACAAGTCCTTAAACAATATTGTCTTGAAAATCATGAAATATGAAAACCCAAAACAATTTTAGAAGTCAAAGTCTAGAGTTATCATTCTAAAGAGTCATCAAAACTTCATCTTTTACAAACTTTTTCATCAACAAAATTTGAAACCCAACTCATAAGTCTAGTTGTGTATTCACTTTTTTATCAAACCACCATCACCACTAGAGGTTTAGGATTTTTTACTTGGTTACGTTAGTCCCAAAACTTAAAAAATTGTCAAGGTAATCATTTTTTAGGATCCAAAGTCAAGATATCAAATATTCTTGCATTTAGCGAAATATCACAAAAAAATAAAAAAATAGTTTTCATTTTAGTCTTGTACCTTTACAAATTTCTAAAAATAAAAAAAAATACCAAAAACATAGACTAGACTCATTCTAGGTTGCATTCATACCAAAACTTTGAAAAATAAAAACAAATAAAAATCTAGAAAAATCAAAAATCAAAACACCATCACTTTTTATGGTTGTCACACTATCACAAATCAAAAGAAAAGAGACAAACTCATAATCTCTTCCAATGTACAACCCAACTAGTGAAATGAACTTTGGTGAAAATCCTAATGGTCACATGAACTCACAAACTCAAAATCTCCCCCAATTTGAGAGTTACACTTTAAAGGAGGTAAACCAAGGGCTCATTCCCAAGGAAATAAAAAATACATCTCAAGATCCACGTATCTTGAGAATCATTGATGAAATCGTATTGGCAGACCCCAACAGGTACTTATACAATTGGCATAAAATGGAGCTAGGCTACTATTTGAGTTCGAAATAACCTCAATCATAGGGGAGAATCCTAACAGAATTACAATACGATTAGGTTCCACGAATAGACCCCCACCATCATTAGCACCTACTACATCACTACCCACATCATAGTTGAACACAAACATTCCGCGTGCCCAAATGTCTCTTTTTTTGTCAACTGTGAATGTTACATCACCACTAAAAATTACCAAACCAATGGAAAATCTATTTCCTCCACATATACAACTACAACACCAATCCACACTATGGTTTTAGCCCAAACTTCCACCCATTCACATACACCAAGTAAGATACAAAATACCAACCCTTCGTATCTAGGACCATAAGTGGGTACAACATCCACTTCACAAAACATGAACACACTGTTGGAAAGGACTCAATCCTTTTTTAGAATAGGTCCAAACATCACTCTACCCCAATAAACCAAACAACCTTGGTTCTTCATCATTATTTGGGTTTAATCAACCCCCACCTCCATAGCAACCAAACAATCATGGTTCTATGTATGCATTTGGGTTTAATCAATCCCCTCCACAACAACCAAACAATCTTGGTTCACAATACACATTTGGGTTGTCTCAACCCCCTCCTCAACAAACAAATAATCATGGTTTTACATACATAGTTGGGTTTAATCAACCGACTCCACAACAACCAAACAATCTTGGTTCTATGTACACATTGGGTTTTCAACAACCACCACCACCATACAACCTGAATCCCACATACGCATCACAATTTAACCAACACATTCCACACATGAATCAACATCAAATATATGCATGGATTCAATACACAACACAACACCAATCCTTTTGGGAACCCCTCACAATGTTCCCCACAATACATCCAACCCAACTCAGTTCCAACAACACCATCACCCATGGATATGATGGATCAACAGTTAGAAATGTCGCAACACTTGATGACCAATATGCATGTAACTGGGAGTAGGAAAACCTACTCAGTGGAGGAGCTATGTCCTTACCCTTTTGATAGGATCATTCACATGCCCCCCATTCCCACGAACTTTATTGTTCCTAAATTTGACAAATACAAGGTAAAGGGAGACCCTGTTGAACACATACGAGAGTTCCATATAGCCTCCTTAGACGTGGCACATGAGCATACATACCTTATGAGACTGTTTCCACAGAGTTTTGGATGCCAAGCCATCAAATGGTTTGTGCACTTACCTCTAGGTATACAAACTTAGAGTGAACTAATGAATAAGTTCATTGCAGAATTTTCCTACAAAATATCAACCAATATCAACATTACCCATTTGTGTGTTGAAAAGAAGAAAGATGGCGAGACCTTCTCATCATTCTTACAAAGATGGAGAAGCTTAGCTAGTAAGTGTGCTTGCCATATACCAGAGAAACAACAGGTCTAGACTTTTATGGAGAACCTCAACAATGAGGTTATGTTCCACTTACAAATCCATTGTTCTAACAAGTTTGAGGAGGTGATAGAGAAAGGATTTTCCATCAAGAAATCCCTCATTGCCAAAGCTCTTGTAAAAATCCTTAAGGAGAATACCACTTATTCTTCTCATAATAATTCCAATGGTAAGAGAAAATTTTGGTCAGACACAAAAATGTGACAAATGATGGTAGCGTAGACACTAAGGTCATAAATAAACCTCATCTTGTGTTCAGTCTGAAAGGAACCATAGCGATGAACACCAATAAAGCCCCATAAAAGCAAGAAAAAACTACTAGTGTGGCTCAAAATAACACACCGTTTGGTCCTCCAAGGGCCCCCCAATCGCGATGAAAGTACACGCCCTTAGGGGAACTAATTGAGGAAATTTTAAAGAAATTGCTATTAAATAATGTCATCAAACTACCTGAGATTAGAAATTATGAGCCAAGTCCATTCAAACCAACCAGGTGGAACAAAAATGATTTCTGTGAATACCGCAAAACTAAAGGACATAAAACATCTATCTACTTTAAAATTAAGAACATCATACAAGATCACATAGAGTAGAGTGATATTCAAATAGATAACCAACCTGAAACCACTAATGTAGATCACATGATCTTCAAGGATCCTTTGCAAACCCATGGGAAGGTAAAAGCCTCAAGTTTCAGACCAGGTGGAAAAGTTGATGCAAATTATACTAGTGTCACCTATGAGTACACAATAAACCATATCTGATCATTAGATTATAACACATCCATGGTCACTATCAAGAATAAAAATATTGAACGTGCAGTTACCACCAGGTGATCAAAGGTGAATCTGCAAGGAGCCCCTTGTAAACCTCAACCGACACATGAATATAACTTGCTTGATCATCTAGGAAAAACCTGCTACACCCTTAATATTGGTGTACATTGAGTTATGAATAGTCAGCTTGAGGCTATCTTAACTCCTAATTAAGTCATGTTATCATTAGTATATTATTATTTCGTAAGTTAGGTTGGCCTAGGGCTTATATAGGGATGTCTAAGTCGGCTTAGGTGACATCCTAGGCAAAAATAGGTATATATAGGAGGTTGTGAGTCTTATTTCATCATCGTAATTGTGAATTGTGTTCTCATTGGAGATATTTGGAGGTTTTCCCCCTCAAATTGACTTGTTATTCTTAGTTATTATCAAGTATTTGTAGAATATTTCATATCATCTTCTTCTATTGTGCAAGTTATTTCATTACAAGTGGTATCAGAGCATGATCTTGGCATCGTAGAGGAAGGGTTTTTTCTCAACATTGGAGGTGATTTTGGGAAGAGAATATCTTTTAGATTTTGGTGATTTTCTTTCTAATTCTAAAGGGTTTTTTAATACCATATTAAAGAAGCTACAGTCCATATTTTAGAGGAATTGGAGCAGAATTGAGCGAATTATTGGAGAATTCGGGTTTCTACATAATTTATTTAGAATCTACATATCTCTCACATCCTACCAAATTGGAGCCTAATTTTTATTGGGTTTTTGAAGACATGCTAAAGGAGACTATTCCAAAATTTAGAGAAATTGAAGCAGAAATAAGCAAGTTATTACAAAATTAGGGTTTCCACAAATATCACTCTCAAGGCTACAAATTTGATTATTTATTGGATATTTTTATAGGTGAGAGGTATTTTGGCCCTAGTAAGTTAGAGTAAAAATTTCATAGAATTTAAGTTTCATTTGTACGATTTGTTTCAAAATTATTGGTTCACATCATGATGGGGCCTGCAACAAGGGGCAAAAAGAATGTTGTCACACCAAGGAAGACTCCTGATAAGGATGGGGTAACAATAGAGGATATTAATCCTAATGAGGAAATTAGTAAGGTCAAGGAAGAAATTTCCTCAATGAAGATGGATATGTGTGACCTAAGAGGAGATATATTAGATATACGAAGCATATTAAGCACCTATATGAATGAACCAAGAAAGGAGTTCTCAAGCAACCAAGGTGAAACTTCCAGGTCAGTTAATATTGACACAAATTTTAATACTCCTATTGGATCTAGGATTTTTTTTCCAAATGTGGATATGTGCAAGTTCGATGGCAAGGATCCTCTAACATGGATAAACCAAATGGAGAAGTACATCAAATCCCAAATGGATAAAAGGTCACGATGGCTTCCCTATATCTAGAACTAGATCAATTCATTTGGTATCATTGGCTTTGTACTCATCGAAGGAAAAATGGTCTCACCGTCTCATGGTCAATTTTATGGAGGAACTACAAGCACAATATAGCAATAGTGTGACATACAACTTCTTCAGCCAACTTGCTAAACTTCAACAATCAGGATCAGTTAAGGATTATATTCAATAATTCCAAAATCTATCCTTAGGAGTGGATACAATTACAGAGGAGAAATTGAATGATTTATTCTTGGGTGGTCTCAAGGATCACATTCAACATGAGGTACACATGTTTAGTCCTAGCTCTATAAATGAGTCTTTTATCTTAGCACACAAGGTAGAGGAGAATTATTTGATTCTTAAAAAGCAAGGGGATAATGTGACAAGAGAGAAAGCATATTCAACACCTTCTATTCCTCAATCTACTAGGTTGACTTCACAACAAATTGAGGAGAAAAGAGAAAAATGGTTGTGTTTCATTTGTGATAACAAATACAGTTGAGGACATAAATGTAGTGAAAATAAATTGTTATATATTGAAGGTCCAAGTGAGGAAGAAGAGAAGGAACCCATATTAGAGGATGAAAGGGAGTCAAATGAGGAATCACATGATTTTCAACCAATCATTTCTTGTCATGCACTCTTAGGTTTTAGTGCTCCACAAACTCTCAAGGTAGTGGGTTTCTTAAAGAAGTAGAAAGTAACAGTGTTGATTGACTCGGGTAGTACTCATAATTTTAGATCAACAAAAAGTTGGCTACTCGTCTAAATTGTTTTATATATATAGCTCCAAAGTTTTAAGTTTTGATTGCAGATGGTGGTACAGTTAGTTGTTCTGGGAAGTGTCATAGCATTAAATTATCCATGGGAGATTATCAACTTGATACCCCAATGTATGCGATATCCATGGGTGCAACAAATATTGTTTTGGAAGTACAATGGCTTACTTCATTGGGAACAATTGAGATGAACTTCCAAGAACTATTCATGAGATTTCAATCAAAAGGAAAGGTAGTAGAGCTAAGGGGGTTGAATGCAAAGTCCCCACAAATGGTAAGCTCTCATCAAATGAAAAATTTGCTTAAGAAAGGAGTGGATGGATCTTTGGCCCAACTATATCCATTAGAAGTCTCTCAATCTAATGCTCCTACTCATCCAAATTTACAAGTAATAATTGATCGTCACTCAATGGTTCTTGGAGATATACCTAAAGGAATTCCTCCTAAGAGGGATGATGATCATGCCATACAACTAGTTCCAGGTTGCCAACCACCAAACATTAGCTCTTATAGGTAACCACACATACAAAAAAGTCAGATAGAAAAAATTGTTGAGGAGATGCTAGAGGCAGGAATTATTAGGCATAGCCAAAGTGCTTACTCCTTGCCTGTGGTGACGGTATGTAAGAAGGAAGAAACTTGGCACATGTGTCTAGATTATATACTGCTCAACATGTACACCATTAAAGATATGTTTCCTATTCTAGTCATTGATGATTTTCTAGATGAATTGAATGGAGCTATGTATTTGACCAAGTTAGATCTTAGATCTGGTTATCACCAGATTCAAATTAAGGAGGAAGATATTTGTAAGACAACATTTTAGACTCATGAGGGTCATTATGAATTTTTAGTGATGTCATTCAGTCTTACCAATGCATCATCTACATTCCAAAGTTTGATGAATTCCCTTTTTAAGAAGTTCTTGAGAAAGTTTGTGCTAGTGTTCTTTGATGATATTGATTTATAACAAGACTTGGGAAGAACATTTGCAACATGTAGATCACGCATTAAAAATACTCAAAGATTATCAACTCTATGCTAAGCCATCCAAGTGTGCTTTTGGTCTTAAGGAGGTGGAGTATTTGGGACACATAGTTTCACATGAAGGAGTAAAGGTGGACCCTAACAAAATTAAGGATATCATGGAATGCCTATTCCTAAAACTATTAAGAAACTGAGGGGTTTCTTGGGATTGATAGGGTACTATAGAATATTTATGAAGAATTATGGTCGTATAGCAGCACCCCTCACCACTTTGTTGAAGAAGGATTATTTTCATTGGAATGAGTCTGCTAATGCAACATTTGAGAGATCGAAGGAGGCTATGTTTACAACTCCAGTGCTTTCCACTCCTGACTTCACCAAGGAATTCATTATGGAATGTGGTGCTTATGGAAATGGAATAAAAGCAGTTCTCATGCAAGTAGGTTGACCAATTTCTTTTGAGAGTCATCAATTAAAGGGTAAGAATAAGCTCAAACCTATTTATGAGAAGGAAATGCTAGAGATCCTTCACGTAGTTAAACAATGGAGGCCTTTAGATACTTCAAGGTTAAGACAAATCATGATAGCCTAAAATATTTTTTGGAACAAAGATTATCTTCTGAAGAGCAACAAAAATGGGTCACTAAGATGTTAGGATATGACTTTGAGATTATATATAAGAAAGGGAAGGAAAATATTGTGGTAGATGCACTTTCTAGGAAGGATGAGAAAGATGAAGCCTTATTGTGTGCCCTTTCAATATTACAAGCAAATGGGTGGAAGAAGCCAAAGCAGAGTGGAAAAATGATGTTACAACAAGTAATCTCATCCAACAATTAAAAAGTGATCCTAGTAGTTCAGATAAGTTTTTTTGGAAGGGAGATACTCTTTGGTATAAAGAGCATTTGTATCTATGCAAGAATTCCACTCTTAAACACAAGATTCTCACAGAACTGCATGAGTCTCTAGTTGGTGGTCATTCAAGATTTTTGAAGACATATCATTGGGTCAAGCAAGATTTTTTTTGGGAAGGGATAAAAGGTGATGTTCAAAAATTTGTGGTTGAATTTTTGGTTTGTCAAAGGAATAATGGGGATAAAATTAAGACACTAGGTCTCTTGTAACCATTATCTATTCCTAGCCAACATTGGGAAGAGGCATCCATGGAATTCATCATAGGGCTTCCCAAATCCAAAGGTCATAATGTCATCATGGTAGCAGTTGATCGCCTCACTAAATATTCATATTTAATTGCATTATCACATCCTTTTATAGCAAGTGTAGTGGAAAATTTTGTTTTTGGAGAATATCCAAAAGCTACATGGTACACCTAAGGTTATTGTCAGTGATCGTGATCCTATCTTTACTAGTCACTTTTGGAAAGATTTATTCTCATGTTTGGGTACTCAATTGGCTCATAGCTCTTCATACCACCCTCAATCAGATGGGTAAATTGAGGTTGTTAATAAGTGTTTGGAAGGATATCTACGTTGTTTGACTTCAGAGAAACAATATCAATGGGTAGATTGGCTACCACTCACAGAATGGTGGTATAACACTTCTTTTCATAGCTTCAAAATTGTCTCCATTTTTGGCACTTTATGGATATCATCCTCCTTCCATCACATCATGATTAAATGTGTCACCAAGAGTTCAAGCAGTAGAGTACCACTTGCTTCATCAACAATAGGTACTTTTAAGACTCAACAAGAATTTAGCCATGGCACAAAATCAAATGAAACAATAGGTAGACCAACATCGTAGTGAAAGAAGTTTTGAAGTTGGGGATTGGGTCTTCTTGAGATTGCAACCTTATAAGAAAATATCACTGAAGCAACAAAAAAGGAATAATAAGTTGTCTCCAAGGTATTATGGGCCATACCAAATCATGCAAAAGATTGGTAGTGTTTCCTACAAGCTAGAGTTGCCACCAACAACAAAGATACATCTAGTTTTTCATGTTTCTTGTTTGAAGAAGGTAATTGGGCATAATATTCCAACTCAAACAATACTACTAGAGCTCGATGAAGAAGGAAGAATCACTTTGGAACCAGAGTGCATTCGTCAAACATGCACAAAGAAGCTGAGGAATAGAACTCTCACTGAGTATCTCATCTAATGGAAGAATTTACCAGTTGAAGATGCCACATGGGAGGATGAGGAGTTCATTCAAAAGAATCCACACTTGATTAGCATTGAGGAAAATGCTTCTTTGAAGAGGGGGGGCATGCTACACCCTTAATATTGGTGTACATTGGGTTATGAATAGTCATCTTGAGGCTATCTTAACTCCTAATTAAGTCATGGTATCATTAGTATATTATTATTTAGCTAGTTAGGTCGGCCTAGGGCTTATATAGGGGTGTCTAAGTCATCCTAGGTGATATCCTAGGAATAAATAGGTATATATAGGAGGTTGTGAGTCTTATTTCATCATCATATTATGAATTGTGTTCTCATTGGAGATATTTGGAGGTTTCCCCCCTTGAAGTGGCTTGTTATTCTTAGTTATTATCAAGTATTTGTAGAATATTTCATATCATATTCTTCTATTGTGCAAGTTATTTCATTACAAAACCCCAGCTCAAATCTCAATTCTCGAGTTGCTACGTACCTCTCCTAAGCATAAGGCTATTCTAAAAAAAGCATTGCAGGATTCATCTCTCCCCATAGACCTAAATGTGAACCAATTTCAGGCCATGGTAGGGTTTCTAACTACAACCCATCATATAACATTCACTTAGCACGACTGTACTTCACAAAAACCAAATCACAATGAACCTTTGTATCTCGAAGTATACATTAATAAACACAAAATCATACGAGTTTTGATAGATGGTGGAGTTGGGTTGAATATATGCACATTAAAACTAGTAACTACCATGGGATTCTCTAAGGATTGTATAGATGAGTTGAAGAGGATTATAATATGTGAATATGACGATATGGAATGCTCCTCCAAGGGCATCATCATTCTCCCAATTAGAGTGGGTTCTGCTATATAGGACATGATGTGTTAGGCTCTAGATTTGGACCTACCCTATAACCTACTACTTGGATGCTCATGGATCCATTCCATGAAGGTCAAGTCCCTTCAAAATACCATCAATGTTTGAAGTTTCCTTACAATGGCACACATATTACTATTTTCAATGATCCTTACCCCATTCAATACTGCAGTAACCTAAGAGGTACACTTGAGCACTAGGTACCTAGCCATAATAAGGCTCATCTACCCACTCCTCATCACACTACATTGACCTTGCTTCTTTATCAAAAACTTTAGTTTTGTGTATAACTTTCCTTGAAAGCAAGGTCCAGGCTCAAGACGATGGAGTTGGCGAGTATAATATTGAAAGTTTGTTCTGCATGGGGAAGTTGTCATTCGCACCTAAACATTATTGAAAACCCCATCACATCAAGAAATATCCCAAGGTGATAATTCAATATCACCCACTTACAACATTCACAAAGTGGGGTGAGTTAGGAAAGGAATGTATCAATGAAGACCTCTCCAAATGGATATATAGAGATGAAGAGGATGAGATACATGTTGATCTACTTGTGGACAAAGATGGCAAGGGTTTCAACATAATGAAATAAAAGGCTACGATGGTCATAGTGGCCTTGGATTGAAAAAATAGGGTATGACCAAACCTATTCTAATGAGAAAATGGCTGCAAAACAAAGGGCTTAGATATTAACCGCTAAAATTGAAAGCTCCTAGTACTACAATATTTCTAAAGAAAGTCATTAATGTATCTGAAATTGTTGAGACATCTAGGATAGGTCTTGAACCTGAATCCCCTACTGCCAAAAATAAAGGCCAAGCCTGGATCTATACCTTTTGGGACCCTGATGATTCCTCCATCTTTACCCTATCTGCCTCATCCTTCAGCTTTGCTGATATTGATGATAACATGTTGTTACTTCACCCCCAATTAATCGATTGGGACCAACAAGGTCCACCGAGTTTGGACCTCTTTGAAAATGATGAAGCAATTTTTGAGTTCATGGGAATTAGAGAAGGTATACTAAGTGGGGATCACAAGGTTAGATTCACCATTGAACTTGACACAACTGCATACTGCGAGGAACCACTCCTTCCTTCCAGTCGCAAAATGGAAAGAATAAAGAAAAACAAGTTTGTAGGTGAAAATTGAAAGGTGCCTTTAGACATAGGAAAAGATAAGAAAAAGGACGTATTCAAAGGTGAAAACCTCTCTGAGGCACCTAAGGATGGAAGGTTGGACCTGCTCCCCACAAATCAAGAGAAATCCTGAATGCTAGTCAAGAAGTCACAAGAGGTCAACATCAACACACCAGAGGATCCAAAAATCATACACTTTATAGTGTCCCTCACATATGTAGAGAAGCAAAATTTCATTGAATTTTTCTCTAAAATATGAATCAACTTTGTGTGGTCCTATGGGGACATGTCTAGGCTAGACCTCGAACTAGTCCTCCATCACTTACCTCTTCTTCCCAATGCTAAACCTTTTAAGAAAAAGTTGAGGAAGATGGACCTAAAATCACCTTATTAATCAAAGTAGAGCTAAAGAAACTATTGGATGTTGGGTTCATAAGACCCATCGATTATACAAAATGGATTTCAAATCTGGTACCAGTCACTAAGCTGACTGGAGGCATACACATCTGTACTAATTTTAGAGATCTAAATAATGCTTGTCCAAAGGATTATTTCCCCTTACCCAATATAGATATGATCATGGATCTTACAATAGGATATGAGATGCTATCCTAATGGATGGTTTCTCTAGCTATAATCAAATCAAAATTGTAGTTGAAGACTAGCACAAGACAATCTTTACCTGTGCCTAGGGTACACACTGTTGGAATGTCATGCCCTTCAGCCTTAAAAACACCAGAGCTACCTATAAGAGGATGATAACTATAATATTCCATGAAATGATGCAGAAAATGATGGAGGACTTTGTTGATGACCTCTTAGAAAAATTCCTTATAAGGGACAGTCACTTGGTAATACTTGACAAAATCTTTACAAGATTGGAAGAATATAAGGTTCGACTGAACCTAAAGAAATTTTTCTTTGGACTAACTTCAGAGAGGCTCCTTGGATACATTATTTCACATAGAGGCATAAAGGTTGATCCTATAAAGGTGAAATCCATCATAGACATGCTGCCACCTTCCACTCTAACACAACTTAGGAGCCTACAGGGCAAACTGCAGTCTATCCATAGGTTTATAGCACAACTGGCAGACAAGTGCCACCCCTTTTAGTATCTCCTTTGCAAGGATGTCCCTTTCAAATGGACTGATTCTTTTCAATAGGCTTTCCAAAAAATCAAAGACTATCTATTGTCACCACCAGTATTGTTGTTTCCTATTTATAGGAAACCAATCATCTTATACATACATCATCAACATCATTTGCATTAGGAGCTCTCGTATCACAAAATGATGAAGATGGGAGGGAATGAACCATATATTATATCAGTCGTACCCTTGTAGGATATAAACTCAATTATATTCCCATCGAGCAGGCATGTCTTGATGTTTTCTTTGCAACCTATGAACTATGAAATTACATGTTAAATCTAGAGACCAAGTTGATCACCAAGATTGATCCTCTAAACTATCTACTCAGTAAGGAAATATTCACAGGAAGGTTAGAAAAATGGCTAATGCTCCTTAGTGAGTTCGACATAGAATATGTGGAAAGGAAATTGATCAAAGGATAGGTCATTGTTGATCAATTAGTAGATGCCCCTATACATGAATTCACACCTCTCATATCGGAGTTCCTTGATGAGGCAATCTTCAAGCTAGATACATCTATAATGTGGAAGATGTACTTTGAAAAATTGTACACACATCATGGTTCAAGAGTTGGCATCTTATTCATCATGCCACAAGGAGACACTATCCCTAAGTCATTCAAGATTTCCTTCCCATGCATGAACAACATTGTAGAATATTGTAAGGAAAACTAGATGCGGAAAACAATTCTCCTAACGTTAATACCTCAAGAAAGAATGCAGAAGTACTTTTAATTTTTCAATTACAGTCAAATTGAGATGCACTATGAGACAGATTATAGAAATAGAGTAGTTAGACAAACACACATGAACACCAGATATACGTGGGAAAACCATTACGGGAGAAAAACCCACTACACCAAGAGAAACCACTTTGTATTATAGTAATCAAAGTTACATACAATTCCAGACTTATCTTTCTGGTGTCATTAAACAACAACATTCATCATGTATATTCTTCAAACAGAAAACTTCTAGGTTACAACCTTTATAGATTTTTAATCATTCACTGATACAGTTTGAATTCTTCACACTTCACTATTGATTGAACTACTATCCAACATCAAAACATTTGCAATTTCCAACTATATCCATGGTGTTCCTTGACTGTCGAGCTCCCTCACAGAACCGTCACAACGAACAAACTCCCAACGGTTCTAATTTGGCTCTTCTGATTCGTCCACATGATGCCACATCGGAAGTCATACTCGGTCAACATAATTTGTATTGCATTGGAATCTCAGTGAGACACTAACTATGTCTCGCCAATGCCACATTGAACTCATATCGATGTCGCCAAGAGTTACCGTAGTCACCAGGACGTTCTATCAAGCTACAAGAGTTTCACCGAATTACCAAGTAGTCATCCTGACTTATCGCTTTCTCCAGAAGGTCATAGCGAAACACTAAAGTTACACCGAAGTTCCCATATCTACCGAGCACCAAAAGGAAGTCGGTAAGACTCACATCTATTGCTGAGAGTTCATACCGATCTTCATATGCTACTCTAAAGTGTTCACCTGTCGCCAAAACATTTGTCCATCGCTGAGAGAAATTACCGATTTATATATGTTCCATCGAAGACTAACTGTCGCCAAGAGTTACCCCGATAGCCATCGGCTATCGGCAAGACAATAGCTTATCCCTCAGACTTCATAACGAAACCTAAGAGTTATATCGATAACTCCCAAGTAGTCCCTGTCGGCATGACTCTCATCTATCGCTAAGACCTTTCATCGATAGCTTTGTGTTATACCGAAGATTTTAACACTTGAGTCTTTCATCTCTAAGACATAGTCACTTCGGTAGGACATCATACCGATGGTTTTTCCTTTGGCTAAGTCTCCCCGATGAAACAAACCAAACAGACATGATCGACATAACCTTTGCTTTTGCGGTGACATCTTACCAAGTGAATATAGGTTCCTCTGAAGACCTCAACACATACACTATTAGTGAGAGATAAACACTTCGTTGAGACATCTCCCCGAGTGTTGAAGTCACTCCGAAACTCCAGTCGCCAAGAGTCTCACCGATAAATGAATGAATGGCCTTTCGACCAAAGCTCTCCCGAGCGCTATGAGGTCACAACGAACACACCTTGCTACAACAATAGCTACACAGTAAACCTTTCGGCAAGACTTCTTCAGGGTCACAACGACCTGTTCAGAATTTGATAAAACAAACTGCGAGTCGGCTAGACAATCAGAATGTCACACCGACATTGCTCTAAAGGAGGTTTCAGTCTGTAATGTTTGAGGCACTTTTTCTAACAAATATGAATCCTTGCTCATAGGTCTGAGGGAAGAAATTAGATGGAAGATCAAAAACTTGCAGTTATATGGTGACTCACTATTAGTGGTCCAACAAGTCAATGAAAAATATGAGATAAAGGACAAAAAACTAGTACCATACAAGAAAATGGTGGGAAACCTTAAGGAATACTTCAATATCATCCTATTTACACAAATCCTTAGGGTTTAGAATAAGTCATCCAATGCAACAACCACCATTGGGTCTCTCTTAGACATTCCAAATAATGTGCATCAGTACGAGTTCTTGGTGGTGTAGACGTCCAATTTGATCACTTCCATATGATCAAGCGCGTCTCCTTATTTATTCGATTGCTCATCCCCTCTGTCAATATTAATTAAACCATTTGTTTAATTAATACCTTGCATCTTACATAAGGGTCCTAAAATATTTAATTTAATAAATACTTTACCCCTTTGCCTCCTCTAAATTAAATAAATTTACCATTTTATTTAATTTAGTCATATTCCCCTTTTGGAATTAAAATTCATTTTTTAATTCCTCTTTTCTCTCTCATAGTCACATCCTCCAACTTTTGCAAGTTGGTCCTTAATCCATCTTAATTACTTCATCTTCTTCTAATTAACTAGGGTTAGCATGTGCACACCCTTAATCATCATTAAGGTCACATCCTCCATAATCTCCCACTTACTTCTAATGAGTCATTAGTCCATCTAACTGAGTACTTGCACAACCTTAATCATTTGGTTAGCCTAACCTAATCCTCCTCCCACTTATGGCATGTGTCCTTAAATCAACCTTATTAAAGGCTTTCTCCTTTTGGACAAGGCACTCCACTTCCCCATGTGAATTTTTAATTCACCTTTTAATCCCCCAAGGCACCCAAAAGGAATTTTTAATTCCTTCACTTCTCCCCACATGTCCTTCACCTATTCTTTATTCTTTCCCATCTCCCCATGAGCATATTTGAGGAATTTTTAATTCCTCACATGTCCTCTCACCCACATGGGGACAAGGACCTCCTTTATGAGGAGATCTTGTCCAATCCCAAGGTACTTTGTACCCTCCATGTCATGTCCTTCTCCTTCCACCTCATGTCCACTTCACCTTTTAGGGCTATCTCACATGCCACATGTCAAGATGTGAGGGCTTGTGAGTTCTCAACTCACCTTAGCCCTACATCTTGATATTTGGTGGCTCAATCTTGGCCATCCATTCCCCCTAGGAATTCTCAAAATTCCTATAAATACCCCCTCTTTTCTCTCATTTTAGGGGAGATCATTTTGCTAGCCAAACTCTTGCAGTTTTGTTTCTCAATCTACACTTAGCCATTTTCTTGTTTTCATTCACTTGCATTCATCCTCACAACTTCATTTAGCTTGAATCTTGTGCCATCTAAGGAGCACACACATCAAGGATTGAAGGGCCAACCAAAGGATCAATTCGACGCAAGGTATAGAGTTCCATTTTGTTGCTTTCATCTTGTGTTGTTTCCAACTTAGGCTAATCTTGAGGTGTAGGTTGTTTTGGTGTTTATTTTGCACTCTTTTACTTGTTGCTTGTCTTCTAACGCTCACATTCGACCTATCACATTTCTGGCATACCCGGTGGGACCCACAAACGGGTCTCTTTCTTCCACGTTTGCTATTTTTTGCATTTTTGAAGGTCCAAGTTACAGAGTGGCGGACCTGTCCTGACAGAGTGGCGGATCTATCCTGGAGTGGTGGACCTGTCCTGGGGTGGCGGATTTGTCCTGTAGTGGCAGACTTGTCCTAGTGCAATGGCAGACTAGTCCTAATCCAGTGGAAGATCTGTCCTAGTGCAGTGACGGACCTATCTTGACAGAGTGGCGGATCTGTCCCTGCAGAGTGGCGGACCTGTCCTCCCAAGGGTAAAATTTCAAGTTTTTGCTGATTGTCTTTTGGTAAATTAGGCACATAGTTTAATTAAAGGGGTCAATAAAACCTTGTTTGGCATGTTTGGGAAGGCTATTTGACTTATCCAATCCCCTTGCACCATTTGGCGATCCTGGGTGATGAGAAATTGTAGCTTTCCAAGTCCTTTTGAGTCATCCCTTTTTCACTTTCTTAGTGGGACCTGCTTGGGGATTTCATCACCCCAAGGGACGATTCCAACCATGCGTACCGGCGAGGTATATAAAGGGGGGAGAGTGAAAGATGTACCTCAATCCAACCACGTTTTAATTGGCGAAGCGTCGGGGTGACGTGAAGAGTTGGTCCGAGCCTTTAATATCTCGCTAAGGTTCCCGACTCACACTTGTAACAGGTTGGTGTTCACGGTTTGGGCCTCACGTACCGGGTGTATATCGAGGACTCCTTAGCAACCATGTGCATCTTAGAGTAGAAGACTTTGTTGACCATACCCATTTCTACTAATCTTAGGGTTGTGCTATTTGCATTGTCTTTCTTGTGCGAAAACCAGTGATTATCAGTTTGACCAAGTCTTTTTATGATTGCTATATTTTGGGTCCTTTGCCTTACCCATCCATCAAAACATCAAGCTTAAACTTATCCTTTGGCGGACCTGTCCTTATCCTTTGGTGGACCTATCCCTATGCTGTGGCAGACCTGTCCTAACCCTGTGGTGGACCTGTCCTAACCCTGTGGCGGACCTGTCCCTGTGCTATGGCGAACCTATCTTAGTGCTATGGTAGACCTGTCCTAGTGCAGTGGTGGACCTGTCCTTGTGCTGTGGCGGATATGTCCTATTGCAGTGGCGGACCTGTCCTATTGCAATGGCAGACCTATCCTTGTGCTATGGTAGATCTGTCCTATTGCAGTGGCAGACCTGTCCTATTGCAGTGGCGGACCTATCCTTGTGCTGTGGTGGACTTGAATTTTGACCAGCCTATAGTATCACTTGGCACCCCTTGTCCCTTTGTTTCGAACATCGACACGATTATCCACCATCCTAAAATGAACATTTGAACGTTCGTTCTGGGTCTCCATCCCTTCGTTCTAAGGGTCATTTATCGTGAACACTCTTTTGCTTATTTCAAGAGCCATTCATCTATCCTAAGATGCTTCCCATCCGTCCTAAATCTGCCTTCATATCCGATCTCCGTTGTTCCATATAAACCCTGTTGGAATAGTCATCCGCGTTGACTTGGGTATTCATCCCTAATCATAATCATCGTAACTGGCTTAGGATTGCTATCCATCTTAAGTCATTCATCCTTTTCAACCCAATCAATCCGCTTCTATCTCAAGTTGGATTTGGTGTCGTTATGATACATCCACCTTTCAATCAATACCTAGTGTTACCAAGGATCTTTCTTAAACTCGGTTGTGGATCTCGGTCTTCATCATACTTATCATCAAATCAATCCTAATCATCAGACCCCCACATCATCAATCTATCTCATCATCTTGCATGCCCGTTCAGACTCGATCACAGACAAAGAAAATGGCCGACTAACAAGCCCTGAATGCCCAATCAAACAACCCTCAAAATCCCACCAACACAGTCAATAGCTCATCAGATCCTAACTATGGTGCTAATATCCCTCACGATCCCCACAATGGCACCTCATCACAATCCAACGTGGATGGTCAAAACACATCACCACCTGGGGAGGAAAACATGGCTGATCAACTTGAGCTTACATTCGAGGAACACTTCAGCAACCCTGTTAATGCACAAATGACAAAACGCCTTCTCGAAAGACATGGTGACAAAATCTTGGCTCACTTGATTGACAAAGGTGTCAAGCTGCCGTCAGGTGTCGACTTATCCAAGTATGGCACCTCCACATCTAATGTCCCCCAAGGTTCACATGACGTCCCCAGTAGCTTGTATGTCCCCAACGTTCCTTCTGTAGAAGGTTGGCATCAACCTGAATTCGGCAACGTTGTCTTGTATCCCGTTGGAAATCCCACACATCCTACCATCTCGATCATGGGAACATCCCAAAACATTGATCTGAATGATCCTTTTGCCTATGGCATGGCGCAAAACGTCCCACAACTGCAACCATTAATGCTACTGGCACCACTCCCCTCAAACCCGCCTCCTATCAACACTGGGGGAAACCCTTTCACCTCCTTTCCCCCACCTCTTGGGGCTACCAATCCTCACCATCATCGTTCATACCTCAACAACCACCCCAATCTAACATCCCTCCACCATCGTCATCCAATGTCCCTCCTCCATCGTCATTCGTGTCCCAACAACCTCCCGAAGCCTATGCTCCCACTAGTGCTCAACAACCTCCCTCGCAAAGCATCTCAATCACACCTCTACCTCAACAACAACCATTGGTCAATCCCCTATTTTCAACACAACCATTTCAACATCAACCGCAAGGAAATCAACCTCGGCCTTCAGCCCCGACCATATCTCCATTCCTTGCATCCATTTTACACCCGCAAGCGCAACCACCACATAACATCCCATCTCGCCCACCACAGCCGCCAACTATGCATCAACAACCACCTTATCATTACAATTATTATAATCAACAACAATATCAACAACAACCATCCTATGTGGCCTCACAACAGTCACATCAGCACCCCCAACATCCACAAACTAATCAACAACACCTTCTCCATTAGCACCCCCAACATCCACAAATTAATCAACAACACCTCCTCCCTACTTCCCAACAGTATGCCACCCATAACTACCTAACCAATCCATATCCTCACAACAACAACCTCTTTATCAACAAGGTCCCTTGGTGTATCAATAGGGGATGCCACCTCCTCACCCATACGCCCATCTCCAAACATCATCTCAGAATCCACAATCTTCCTACCATCCATACCCATCCAACACACCGGCCAATGCAGACATCCTAGAAATCAAAGCCGCTCTAAAAGATCTTCAGGCAGGGACTGGCAAACAATCGTTCAAGTTTGAAGATATATGCCCATATCCGTATGATCCCTCCATCTCATTAATTCCCTTCCCCAAACATTTTGAGATGCCAAAGTTTGAAAAATATAAGGGGAACAAAGATCCAAAGGCCCACTTACAGGAGTTCTACTCCCAGTGTCAAGAAGTCATCCATAATGACAACTATCTCTTGCACCTATTTCCTTGAAGTATGGCAAGCAATGCGCTAGGGTGGTTCATGACCCTCGAAAAGGGATCTATAAAATCTTTTGCAGACCTGTCAGAAAAGTTTGTCTCCTACTTCTCCTTCAATTTGGAGAAAGATACCGATACCTTGGATCTTCTCAAGGAGAAACAACGTGAAGGAGAAACCTTCACAAACTACCTCCAGAGGTGGCGTGCCCTAGCAAGCCGAATGAAAACCCCTTTGAAAGAAAAGGACATGGTCACCCTCTTCGTGGAGAACTCTCATCCCGACATGGCTCATAACTTCTGATTACATTGTGTTACCACTTTCGCGGAGGTAGTAGAGAAGGGACCCATCCTTGAGCGTGCCCTTGTTGCCAAGGGGCACATCAAAATATATAATTAAGATAAGGAAAGGTCATTCAACGAAAAGCCACATTTTTGGAATAAAAACAAAAATGTAGTAAATGACGGTGTCACTGATACTAAACATGTCCACGTGGCCAACACATCCCAGAAACAACAGCAAGCCATGCCTAATGCCATATCTATACCACAAGGGACACCCCATCCTCCCCAACAGTCCAATCAAAATAACCAAGGGAACACTAAACGCCAGTATGCTCAACTAGGAGAACCCTTGAGTGTCATCTTCAACAAACTATTGCAGATCAGCTATCCGATCACGTACCCTATTACCAAGCCACTTGACGAATCCAAACCTAAGCCTGCATGGTTTAGGGAAAATGAATATTGTGAGTTCCACAAAATCAAAGGACACTCTTTGAATAAGTGTCAGGGTCTAAAAAACTACGTCCAAGATCTCATAGATCGAGGCGATATCAAGGTCGACCCCAGTCAAGCTCCGTCATCCAATGCTCAATTGTAGATCTATCAAACGCCTTCCCGAATCAAACAAATCAAGGCCCGAGCACCTCCAACAGTAATCCTCAAAACAACAACACAAATAGCGTGAGCTATAAGAATGTACCCCTCAATTACGAGGGTATTATTCACTACATTGAGCAGGTAGAACCTCGTGTATCCATGATACATGTCAAAGCTAAAGACCCTAATGTGCTGTTACCACACGATGAGCCCGCATCACCATTCCTGCACCCGCCCAACCGACTCCGGTAACCTCCCAGTACAATATCCTTGATCACTTAGGAAAGACCCCTGCACATATCTCCATTTTGGATTTACTCAAGTCTTCCCCCGTGCATCAAGAAATCCTCAACAGAGCTCTACAGGAAACCCATGTGCCTAATAATATGGATCCTACACAGTTCCAAGGCTTGGTAGGACATCTGGCTTCATCTCACCAACTACACTTCAGCCAAAATGATATGCCCAACATTGATGTCAATCACAATTGCCCCTTACATATTGAAGTTGTGGTTGCCCGACATAAAATAAAAAGAGTCTTGGTAGATAATGGCTCTGCCTTCAACTTGTGCACTCTAAAATTCATAAAATAGGTGGGGTATACCCAAGCGGACTTAAGCAACCAAATTATTACAATCAAGGCTTATGATAATGCAGAAAGGAATTCAGAAGGGATCATCAATCTCCCTGTCCAAGTGGGACCGGTGGTTCAGTACATTACCTGCCATGTCCTTGATCTGGACTTGCCATATAACCTCCTCCTCGGCCGTCCATGGCTCCATGCTATGCAAGCTGTACCCTCCACTTTCCATCAGTGCCTCAAATTCCCAATCAATGGACAAGAGGTCACCATCTATGCCAACCCCCAACCATTCGAATATTGCCACGCTCTAGAGGCATCATTTCCCCATTTACATTATTGTCCTAGGGTTGAAATGGGGGCATCTCACTCATCACTCATTAATCCACCATCCATCGTAATAGCCACTCCATCCTCCACTGATCCTACAGTCACAAAAGTCCAGATCATTGACAAAGGGTGTGGTGAGTACAAAATGCATATTGCTCTTAATATAGCGACCATGCCACCATCCCCACACGAGTATGGTCAACCTTCCCATGCTACCCCAAAGGAAGACAAGACCGTCACTTTCCATGGAAAAAATATCCCTACCACCACTTTTGTATCCCCAAGTATCAAGACAGATGCGCCAGAAGAAGACATAAGCCAATGGGTTTACCGAGAAGAGCCTCAGCCGGAAACTCCTCTCAAGGAATACTTTCAAGAAAAGTACCCCTGGCCAACAAAGTTCATGGAAAAGCATAACTATCAAGGTAGGGGCCTAGGAAAGCAAGAACAAGGGCGACTGCAACCCATTGATACGTCCCCGCTACCAAAAAATGTGGGCATTGGGTATGCCAGAAAGCAAAAAGGCCCCGAAACATCATCTAATGCTTCTAATAGTGTAGCTGTGGACAATGGCTCATTGGAAGACATACCCGAGGAAGAATCCATCATACATGCGTACGATGACGTCGATCACGCCGACCTATCTTCCATGTTCGAATGCCTATCCGTTTGCACTATTAGCCTATCCCTTTGCCATCCTAAGCTCATTGATTGGGACCTACGAACTAGCACACCTGTCAGTATGTCTGTGGATACATATGTCAACCTCATGGGATTGGGGGAGGATGAACACTCCAGTCGCAAAAGTCAGAATAAGAAAAATGACAAATGGTCATCTAGTGAAAACCTCCCTGAGGCACTTCTTGACTTTGAAAAAGTAAAAATAAAGGACGCATCTGATGGCGAAACCTTGAAGAGGCGCCGGAAGATGGAGATGTTCATCTTCCCCTTATGGGAACTCAGTTATCTGCCCGATCCTCTATTTTGATCGAAGAGACTCAAGAAGTCAATCTGGGAACTGCTAAAAGTCCTAAGGTCACCTATGTAGCTAAGTCACTCTCAGAGCAAGAGTACCTGGTCATCGTGTAGCTACTCCAAGAGGGAATCGTTAACTTTTCTTGGTCATACTCAGACATGCCAGGCTTAGATCCTACCTTAGTGGTTCATCACCCCGACATCTGCCCAGACACTAAGCCTGTCAAGCAAAAACTCCGCAAGATTCATCCACAAGTCGCGTTGTTAGTCAAGAAGGAATTGGAGAAGTTACTGGAGGTGGGTTTTATCAGACCAATTGACTACTCCGAGTGGATCTCCAACGTAGTGCCAGTTGCTAAACCAAATGGTGACATTCGGGTCTGCACGGACTTCAGGGATCTCAACAAAGCCTGCCCAAAAGATGACTTCCCCCTACCCAACATTGACATGTTGGTCGACCTAACAGCAGGACACGAGATGTTGTCCCTTATGGATGGCTTCTCTGGGTATAACCAGATCCGAATTGCACCTGAGGACCAACATAAGACCGCCTTCACAACCCCTTGGGGCACTTTCTGTTATAATGTTATGCCCTTCGGTCTCAAAAATGCAGGGGCAACGTATCAGAGGGCAATGACGGTCATCTTCCATGACCTTATACACATCATCATGGAGGACTATGTCGATGACCTATTAGGAAAATCCAGAACACGAGTAGAACATCCTACCATCTTGAAAAAGATATTTGAGCAGTTAGAGCACTAAAGTTGCGGCTAAATCCAAAAAAGTGTGTCTTTGGGGTCACTTCAGGAAAGTTGCTAGGTTTCATAGTCTCTCGTAGGGGCATTGAGGTTGATCCCGCCAAGGTAAAAGCTTTCCTGGACATGCCACCTCCACGCAATCTCAAACAATTAAGAAGCCTCCAGGGGAAGATGCAGTCCATCCGTCGATTCATAGCCCAGCTGGTAGATAAGTGTCAGCCATTCACTCATCTTCTGAAAAAAGATTCCACCTTCCGATGGAACCAACAGTGTCAGATGGGCTTCGATAAAATTAAGGAATATTTATCCCATCCCCCAATATTGATGCCACCTATTCCTGACAAACCCCTCTTGCTCTACATCTATGCCACTTCGGTTGCACTGGGGGCATTGTTGGCACAACGTGACGAGTCGTCGAAAGAGAGGGCAATCTACTACATCAGTCAAACATTGGTTGGCTACGAGCTGAACTACTCCCCCATGGAAAAATCCTGCCTTGCACTCGTCTTCAGCACACAAAAGCTTCAACATTACATGCTTAGCCATCCAGTTAAATTAATTGCCAAGATCGATCCATTGAAGTACCTGTTATCTAGAACCACTCTAACTGGCCGCATGGCTAAGTGGGTCATGCTCCTCAGTGAATTTGACATAGAATACATGGACCACAAGGCTATCAAAGGATAGATAATCGCAGATCATTTAGTAGAAGCTCCTCTAGTTGATACTTATCCATTGATCACGGAATTCCCTGATGAGGAAGTCTTCTCCGTTGATGAGACCCCCACGTGGACACTGTATTTTGATGGATCATATACACATAATGGATTGGGGGCAGGAATTTTACTAGTTACCCCTCAGGGTGACTACATTCCCAAGTCATTCAGGATAGCATTCCCATGTACCAACAATATGGCCGAATACGAAGCTCTCCTCACTGGCCTCAAAATTGCGAAACAGTGGCACATAACTTAGTTGAAAGTCTTTGGTGATTCCTTGCTAGTCATTAGACAAGTTAATGATGAGTTCCTGACCAAGGATGATAAGCTGTTACCCTACAAGCGCATGGTGGATGATTTCAAGAAATATTTCACCTCTATACAATTTGAACAGGTTCCCAGGGTATGCAACAAAGTAGTTGATGCAATGGCCACTATTGGATCCCTACTGGACATGCCCAAAGACCAAACATAATGCAAGTTTCTTGTAGAACAAATTTTAATCCCAACATATGACATCCCTGAAACTGACATGGTGTGCGATATCGTGGGTCCCACCTCCCCATGGTACCAAGACATCTATACCTATCTCCATGATAACATTATACCCCCAGATTTCACACGTAACCAACGCAAATCCTTCGTTCATCGCTCTTCTCGATACGTCATCGTCGGTGATATGCTTTATCGTCACGGGTATGATGGAATCCTCCTTAGATGTCTGAATGAGACCGAAGCCCATGCTACACTAATGGAGGTACATGGCGGTGTTTGTGGAGCACATTCAAATGGTATGGCCCTGGCCAAAAGGGTCTTACGAATTGGGTATTATTGGCCTACGCTGGAACACGATGCTTGCGAGTTTGTAAAGAAGTGTCTTCCATGCCAGTAACACGTAGATTTAATCGACGCCCCAGCACAAGATCTTCAGCCCCTCCTAGCACCATGGCCGTTTTCTCAATGGGGTTTCAACTTGATTGGAAAGATTCACCCACCATCATTCGATGGCCATACATTCATAATTACCGCCACTGAGTACTTCACCAAGTGGGTGGAGGCAATGCCCATTTCACAAATCACCGGTACTCAGATTTCTAAATTCATCCTTTACCATATTCTCTGTAGATATGGTATCCCGTCCACTATCCTCTCCGACAATGGCAAACCCTTCAAAAACCAAGCCATGAAACACCTCTGCGATACCTTCCATATCCATCACCGTTGGTCAACGCCCTATTACCCCCAGGGTAATGGTTAGGCAGAAGCGACCAACAAAACCCTCATCCGTATTCTCAAAAAGGTTGTCAATAACACTAGACGAGATTGGCACCTCCACATTCATCCTGCCCTCTGGGCATATCGCACATCCATCTGCACCCCGACAGGCGCCACCCCCTACTCTTTGGTGTTTGGTGCTGAAGCCATCTTGCCAATCGAGGTCGAACTTCCATCATTGAGGATCTCTTTGAAGAATCTTATCAGCGAAGAGGATGCTTGTGTTGCACGGCTGGCACAGCTAGAGTTACTGGATGAATGAAGAATAAAGGCCTACGACCATCTGTAAGCATACCAAAATCGCCTCAAGTGTAGCTACAATAAGAAGGTTCGTCCTTGCCAATTCCAGGTGGGCGAGCTTGTCCTTAAGGAGAACCAACGTACTCAGTAAGACCGAGACAAGAAAGAAAAATTTGAGGCAAATTGGTTGGGGCCCTATATCATAGCTGCTAAATATGGATCAGGGGCATAAAGGTTGACTACTCTTGAAGGAGATCCCTTTGACGAACCCATCAACATCATGCATCTCAAGAAGTTCTACACCTAAATTGGCTCGGTTACCCCACCTGGTCAAAAATCAAAAAAACCAAAAAATCAAAAAAAAGAAAAGAAAAGAATAGTCAAGAGAAATAAATCCGTCCTATGGTGAAAACCACCCCTTGGTGGCGCCTTGGATAAGTATGGATGGTGAAAACCTGGCAACGGGCATCATCCATAGAGGGTTTAATCATTATCTACCTGACACTCTAGTTATTTTATGCCTCCCTTTGCACTATTGTCCTCACCCATCTCATCCCCGGCTGCTTGGTAAATATTGATTGAGCATTGGACGACCCATCTAGCCTATCCCCCATTCCTGAGCTTTTCAGTATCCCGCTCTGAGCTTACGTTATTCGTTCCCTTCATTGTTATGTCCGTATCATCAGGTAGGATCATCCATCATGTCGGTCTTCACCTAGGTCCCATCCTGTCGAGTCTGTTAGTCGAACTACGCTGCCCCTGCGCTGTCACGTAGGCAAGGTTGATCAGTTGATTCACCCCCGGGGCATTTTTCCATCATCATCAGTTACCATCTGTCTCCTTTTCACTTTATCCAAGGTCTTTTCTAGAACTACAAGGGCTCTGCGCTTTCATGTAGGCAAGGCTAATCTATGATCGGCCCCCGAGCCCCTAGGTCTGTAGGTTATGTCAGTCTTTTGTACTTCGTCATCAAGTTATGCCCACATCTAACCGGTTCTTAATAAGCAAGGCTCCCTAGTGTTACAAGATCTTGTCCCTAGGTAACATCTCGTGTCAACTGGGTCATTCTAATTTAGCATCCATCTTTGGTCTCAATAGGATGAATCCTTCCTCGCAGACCTCATCAATCACATCCATCACCTCGATCCTATGGCAAAGGACCTGTTGTCTTGACTATGATCTTTTGATGCTTTCGAATTTTGTTTATCATTTTGGGGTTCCTTCCCATCACTTGTCAGGGTTGCCTTGGTCCACCATACCATGGCGTGCTTTGACCTGCTGACATGGGGGCATACCTTGATTGTTTGTTTTGACTGCTGTCTTTTCGGTTGTCCCTCGTAAGACCCACCGAGATCTCCAAGGTCTTGTGTTATGCTGGGAAAACTTTGTGTGTTTGTGGTTATCTCAACATTGGGCCCGACCAAGGTCATCGCGACATCGTGGTGTTGGGATAACCTTCTTGATTGCTGTGTTTGTTTCATGCATAAGGGTACTCGTTCGCCTTGATCTTCCATATCAAGGTACTTGCTATCCTACGCTATAGTAAAAATCAATGCTCCAAAGATGGCAAAATCTCATTTTCACTGCATTTTTACCACTTTGTATGCACCCTTCGTTTCCATCATGACCATCGCCTATGATTTCGGTTGTGCAAGTACTCTTATCCTCTTTCCTCTTAAGTCCTCTTCCTCTCAGGATATTAAGGGTTGTTTTTGGAAAATGCACTCTTCCACACGCCTATCACCCATCCGCTTTCTCATAACGGTCTTTATTGACACTTAGGTGCATTACATCCATAAATCATAAATCATATAAACATGCATAAATCGTCCATCCATGTGTATCCATAAATCATACATCATATAAGCATGCATAAATCGTCCATCCACATGTGCATCCATAAATCATAAAACATATAAACATGCATAAATC
>VDFB02047230.1:381914955-382052075 GCA_007258455.2 Sequoia sempervirens
GCGGCGGACCCGCCCTTGCGGCGGCAGACTCATCAACCATCGGCGGTGGACCGGTCCGCGTGGCGGTCGACTGTCGCCCCCTCCCGGCGTGAAAACCAATGCAGCAAAACAAAAAAAATTTCTACCCATTTTTATTCCCGACGTCCCAGACAAAACCCATATCTTTGTTTTTCGAAAACACGTGCATAAATGACGCAAAAACATAAAGTTAAGTTTTGAGCTAACCTGGCGGGGTACGGCACGGTGGGTGAAAAATAAACATCTCTCGTCAGCCCAGTGAATGATGTCACTGTCGTACTCCGACATGATGTCTGATCTCACTCACCTTCTACTTTCCCTCTCCTCCTTCTCCACTGGGCAGCTGTCACAATGAGCCAAATGTAATTCTACAATTACCTTTATCCCTTTTCACTTTTTCCCTCCTTTTTCACCTTGGGGTCTTTTTTTTCTTTTTTTAAACCAAAAAATTCCTCCAACTAATTCATCTAGCCTATTTCTTCCCGGGGCCACCATTCACACACCATTTGTCTGATTGACTCCGTTCAAGCACCGTTCTCATTTTTTCGCGCTCTTTCCAACAACATGTACCACTCCATACTTTCGAGAAGTTGACCGGGGCTCCATTTTCCTCCCCTGTCCCCCTTCTTGAGGGGGCATCCCTTACCATTCTCTCCTAACCCGTCGATCTAAGCCTACCTTCGCTGGACTGGGGCATCCTCTCCGCATTCCCCCCGTTTGGGGCAGCTCACACGCATTCCCCCATGCTGGGGCATCTCTTTTTCGATCTCTTCCTCTATAGAGTCATCTGCATTCTATTTTTCTTCGAAACCCTATTATTCTAATAGTATTTCGAAGAGGGGCAAAATGTAGATGTCCAATTTGATCACTTCCATATGATCAAGCGCGTCTCCTTATTTATCCGATTGCTCATCCCCTCTGTCAATATTAATTAAACCATTTGTTTAATTAATACCTTGCATCTTACATAAGGGTCCTAAAATATTTAATTTAATAAATACTTTACCCCTTTGCCTCCTCTAAATTAAATAAATTTACCATTTTATTTAATTTAGTCATATTCCCCTTTTGGAATTAAAATTCATTTTTTAATTCCTCTTTTCTCTCTCATAGTCACATCCTCCAACTTTTGCAAGGGTCCTTAATCCATCTTAATTACTTCATCTTCTTCTAACTAACTAGGGTTAGCATGTGCACACCCTTAATCATCATTAAGGTCACATCCTCCATAATCTCCCACTTGATTCTAATGAGTCATTAGTCCATCTAACTGAGTACTTGCACAACCTTAATCATTTGGTTAGCCTAACCTAATCCTCCTCCCACTTATGGCATGTGTCCTTAAGTCAACCTTATTAAAGGCTTTCTCCTTTTGGACAAGGCACTCCACTTCCCCATATGAATTTTTAATTCACCTTTTAATCCCCCAAGGCACCCAAAAGGAATTTTTAATTCCTTCACTTCTCCCCACATGTCCTTCACCTATTCTTTATTCTTTCCCATCTCCCCATGAGCATATTTGAGGAATTTTTAATTCCTCACATGTCCTCTCATCCACATGGGGACAAAGACCTCCTTTATGAGGAGATCTTGTCCAATCCCAAGGTACTTTGTACCCCCCTCCATGTCATGTCCTTCTCCTTCCACCTCATGTCCACTTCACCTTTTAGGGCTATCTCACATGCCACATGTCAAGATGTGATGGCTTGTGAGTTCTCAACTCACCTTAGCCCTACATCTTGATATTTGGTGGCTCAATCTTGGCCATCCATTCCCCCTTAGGAATTCTCAAAATTTCTATAAATACCCCCTTTTTTCTCTCATTTTAGGGGAGATCATTTTGCTAGCCAAACTCTTGCAGTTTTGTTTCTCAATCTACACTTAACCATTTTCTTGTTTTCATCCACTTGCACTCATCCTCACAACTTCATTTAGCTTGCATCTTGTGCCATCCAAGGAGCATACACATCAAGGATCGAAGGGCCAACCAAAGGATCGATTTGACGCAAGGTATAGAGTTCCATTTTGTTGATTTCATCTTCTGTTGTTTCCAACTTAGGCTAATCTTGAGGTGTAGGTTGTTTTGGTGTTTATTTTGCACTCTTTTACTTGTTGCTTGTCTTCTAACACTCACATTTGACCTATCATAGGTGGAATAGCTTTTGATCCTTGGATCCGACGCCCCCAAATCTGAGCTTGTGTGCGAGATTTTTGGTCCTAATTCACCCTGGTATAAGGATATACATGACTATCTTCATGCTCAAATTCTCCCTCCCAACTTTTCCAATAACTAACAAAAAACCTTTATCCGATGAGAAGCTAAGTATGTTACCATCGGAAATACCCTTTGTCATCATAGCCTAGATAATACCCTTCTTAGATGTCTTTAAATAGGGGAATCAAAGATGTATTTACAAGAGGTACAAAAAGGTATATGCAAAGCTCACTCTAGTGGTCTACCCAAGCTAAGAAGCTTACGAGAATAGGGTACTATTGGCCTACAATGAAATGTGATTCATATCACTTCATAAAGAAATGTAGGCAATGTTAGATCCATGGTGATCTGGTACACACACTAGAATAGGGGATTCATTTGGTTACTTCACCTTGGCCTTTCTCTTAATGGGGACTCAACCTCATCAAAAATATTCAATCTACATCTATCAATGGACAAAAATTCATAATAAATGCAACAAAATATTTCACTAAATGGATTGAAGCCATACCAATGACATATATCACTGGTAAACAAATTTCAAAGATTATACTGAACTATATCATATGTTGGTATGGTGTTTTTCTATCCATAGTCACAGATAATGGGCGTCCCTAAACAAGGAAATCAAGGAATTAAGTGAAAAATACCACATCCAACACCACTTTTCCACTCCGTATTATCCCCATGGTAATGGTCAAGTGGAGGCATCAAATAAAACCATTATAAAGATCTTAAAAAAGACTGTCAAGGATGCTAGCTCTGACTGGCATATACAACTAAATCCAACCTTATGGGCTTACCATACAAGCATTCATACTCTTACTAGTGCTACACCTTATTCCCTTGTCTTTGGTTCTGAAGCTATCCTTCTGATTGAGGTTGATATCTCATCCTTGAGAGTTTCCATGCAAAATTTCATCGATGATGAAAATCACTGAATATTTAGGTTACACAAGCTAGAACTGTTGGACGAAAGAAGGAAAATTGTGCTGGTTCACTTTCAAGCATATCAAAAATGCCTCTAATGTAGTTACAACAAGAGAGTCAAGTTTGAAACTTTGATATTGGTGATATAGTCTTAAAGGAAAATCCTAAGAATCAACAAGAAAGAGAAAAGCCAGGGAAGTTTGAGCCTAATTGGTTGGGTCCTTATATTATCACCACAACATATGGATCTGATGCCTATCAACTGGCTACTCTTGAGGGCAAATCACTATATGATCCAATCAATAGTATGCACCTTTGAAAGTACTATACATGACCTCTGAAGATCCTATTATATAAAAAAAATCAAAAAAATGGAAAAAAGAAAAGAAAAGAGAAAGAGATGTAATTCATCCTATAGTGAAAACCATTTTAGTGGCACTTTGGATAAGTACCATGTTAAAAACCTAGAAAAAAAGCACCATGTGTAATCAACTACCACTTTATCATCTATGACTACTCTATTTGATTATGTCCATACAAACTCGATTATATGCTCTTTCATAATAAATTTTTTCTCACCCTTTTCATGGCCTGAGACTAATTAAATATTTAGCATCAAACCACTTATTATATTCACCCTTTGATAAAAACTTGTTCTATTCTAGAATGGGGGAAATCCTCGACCTAGGGTTTCAAAAGGATCTTACACACAGTATCTGAGGACATTATCACAAAAATACAAAAAACATTGAAACATTCAACAAAACATTCAAATATCCTTCAAAACTCTAAAACTAGTCATAAAATATCAAAAAATAAAAAATGATGTCAATTCATGGTGTCGAACTATGTTGCCTTTGTGAGTGTACATAGGCAAGGAGAATCACTAACGAGCCCTCGAGGAATAGTTCTATCCTTTAGAGTCAATCCTAGTCAAATCTTCATCATAGTCGATATTTGTATAATAAAATATCACTTATCATGGTCAATCAAACTACATTGTCTCTGTGTTTGTCACGTAGGAAATGCCATCACTAATGAGCCCCCGAGGCATAGGTTAGTCCCCTTAGGGTTCATCACAATAAAATTTTCATCATAATCCAAATTTGCATAATAAAACCATTGTAGAGAACTAACATGTTGGACACAAATAGGATATCCTATAGATGAATCGATCTTAAACAAGTCATGAAACAACAAATGACACTACCTAAACTAGCCTTCAACTGCGATGATCAAATGTCTATAAATGTTACTAATCGAAAATAATTTGTCTTCTAGGATGTTGCATTATCAAAACTATACCAAGTGTCTTACATGAAATGCCTCACTCCTTACAACAAGAAAAATCTTTTGAAAACATATCAAACACTTATCTATGGACAAAAAAGGTCCAAATAGTTGTTGACTCATTTGGTCTAGTTTAGTCTTATCCTATCTAATTTATCTTATGTCACATTCCTAAGCAACTCGATGATATCCACAATTGATTAGAGTAGTGATGATGGATTATGACATTTCTTTCTCTTGATTTATGTTTGTGGTTTGTCTTGGTAACATGATTGGGGCAACTAAGGCCCTTGTGTGTGATTGGGATTCTATCTAGCATAAAAAAAACATCTTATGAAATTCAAAGGTTAGCTAACACTTTCTTGTAGCAGGATTAACATGCTTCATGGTTTTTTTTTCACATATTCCAACAAGGTTCTATTGTTGTTAATATGAATTAGGGAACTCCTTGTATGATCTATCTAAATATTTGACAAATGGATGCTAAATGTCACCAAGGTTTGTCTCAACTTGGTGTACACATTCCACTTGTTCATATTATCTTTTAAGAAAACAAAAACAAAAGATTCCTTCACAATTCATGCTCAGGTGTGCATACATCCACTTGTTCCATAACATAAAAAACACTCCATGACGATAAAACCATGCACTGTTGAAAGCTCAAGTAATATAAATCAAAACATCAATAGTGATTTGGATGAATGATCTATCTAAATGGTTCTTCACTCCTTTTTTGAATACACCGAATACTGGAGGGGTGAATCAGTATTCTGCTAACACAACTAATTTCTAACCATACAATTATTAATGCATATCTAATTGCAACAATAAACCAAAGCACGCAAGGAATCATAACATTTCATAACACATTGACACCAGGATTTTTACGTGGAAAACCCAAAATGGGAAAAACCACGGTGAGGATTAAATCACAATATATTATAACTGGTTACAAGATATTACATGGATCACTGCTAGGACTCACTATCCTTGAAAGGCTCATAGTCTAAATACAAAAATGTATGGCTCACTGCCAAAAGTGAACTGAAGAAGTACACCTTCAAAGTGTTGAGATCAGTTCCGGTTAAGCTCTAGAAAACCAAAATCTTGCTCCGGTTGCAGGTATACAATATCACATGGCTTGCATCACATACTATATGTCATATGTGTATCATCTATCCATCACACACATATATATACATAGCTATATCGTCCTTCATCAATTAGGTCGGCCTAATTGAATGTGAACACACATAAAATTCAAAGTGACTTGTCGGCCCAAATAAAAATTATTTTTGGTGCACAAAACAAAATGTGTCATCCACAAATTAGGTTGGCCTAGACCTAATAAGAAACAATTTAAACATTCATTAAGACAAGCGGTTCTTAACCTTGTCGGCCAAAAGAATGTCGAGCTTTTTTCATTTGGATATCTCAACTGGATCAACCAAAATTGCTGAAAGCTCGTTCATAGGTGTAACTGATACTCCTAAGCAACATATCAAAAACTCATAGAGATATCTTTTACTAAGAGAATTTTCGAATCAGAATATCGGATCAGTGTAGACACACAGATTACTTAGCTAGTTACCAAACAATGTTGGCATCAATGACAACAAACTCGTAGGTCACCTTCTTCATTCTTCCAACAATCTCCCCCTTTGTAATTGATGGAAACATGTGCCAAGAATGAGACTTGCTTGAAAAATAAAAAAACTTCAACTCCCCCTATCATATGTATAAAAAAAATAGAAATGAGTTCTAACATATCTTTCTCTATATAGAAACTTCTCCTAAAACATGCCCTTCTATATACAAAATCTTCTCCCCCTTTGACATCAAGGACAAAGGATGGGGAAAAGAAAAAACTTTTCAATTAAGAGTTGGGGGAACCTTGTAATTCCTTGAGAATTACTTCCCAAGCCACCTTTCCATCATCCCAAACTTCTTTTTCCTTGATAAGCGTTTTGTGCAATGATTCAAGATCCACTAGGCATTCTTCTCCTTCTTCTAGAGTGGAAGGAACAATGTTCATCTTCTCAAGTTTTTCTGCATCAATCAATGCATTTGATATAGAAACATGTATGGAAACTACTAGGTCTCCAAGCTGGCCAAACTGCCTTATCACATCTTCCTTTTTCCTTTGCATGATGAAGAATTTGTTTTGAAGATAAACAATAGAAGCCCAACTAGTATAGCTTCTATTAGTTTCAACTTTGTAATCACCAAAGACATCGAAAAGCTGAGACTCAATTGAGTCCATTAAGTCCTTGATACCTTGAGTGGCATCAAGCCACTTCATGTAGTAGACAAATAGCAACTGAGCTTCTTCATCATAATCTCTAACTTCTTTCAAAATTTGTAAGGCTCTATTATGTGCAATTGTACACTTATCTTACAAAAACAACAATCTTCTCTCCAGAAGACTTGAATCCACTTCTTTTACAGTCTGAACCTTGAGATTGGATGTGTATTCCTTGACTGAATCAACTACAAGCTTCGAATTTTCAATTGGAGTTAAAGAATTATCTATTGTGACATCGGGGCTCATCTCTTGTAAAGCTTCGATGACTTCATTTATTAGCTCATTTCCTTTCTGATATGATTCAACAACTTCTTGTGTGATAGAGTTAAGAAAAGTACCACTTAGTTTTATTCTGTCACTCAATGTAATCTTGGTTAGATCCACATAACCCAGATGAGATGACAACTTAATTAGCTGGGGTGGGAGCACAGGATGAAGTACTATTTTCCTTGATAGAAGACCCTTAAGAGTGCTTCCAAATGATTCTCCTATTTGCTTTAACAATTTAGGAACTTAGGGGCTTTCTCCTTTACTTTTTTCAACCAGAATTGCTTTCTTGTCTTCCTCTTTCTTTCTCTCTTTTTTTTTTCCTTCTTCTTCTTCATTTTATTTTCTAGAGAATTTATCTTTGTTTTATTTTTCCCTTTTATCCTCATCATCTTTGTCTTTTTCATCCTTGTTTTTGGTAGACTTAGATTCTTTTTTCTTATCATCAGTTTGATCTCTATGTTGGTCATCAGACCTTTTGCTGGCCGTTTCTTCTGTATCAGTCAGAGGGGCAGGGGTCTCTGACACACCACGTGTTTCATCAACATTTTCCAAGACTAGATTGTCCAACACTTATGTGACATCAACGTGCATTTGTGCTTGAGTTGTATGGGACAAAGAGCTGGTTCTTTCCCCATAACTCCTTGCTAATTGTCTAATTACATCCTGGGTTTCTTGTCTCACCTTTTCTATGATCTCTTGCTCCTTACTCATTAACATATTAACTCTCTTCTTAATTCTAAACATACTAGAGAATTCTTTCAAAAAATTGGAAACTTCTATCTTAGAAAGAGAGGAACCATAGGAAATTAAGGCATCATTCCTCATCTTATCTTCAACATTTACAACCTCTTGCCTTCTGTGTACTAATTATTTCTGAAAATTTTTAGTTACCTTGTTCTGTATAGTCTCCATACTTACATTGCAAATGAATATATATTGAATAAATGCATCTATGATGGTTTCCTTTCCTTCATCATTAACTTTATCATACAACTCAGCAGTTGACTAATCATATTGTTTACTAAGGCTCCTAAATTCAAAGGAGGTTGATCACTTACCAGAGGAGATCCAGGCATGTCATCCATAGGATCAGATGAGCCTTCTTCATTCTTCTTCTTATGAACATGGATTATGTAAGTATCCTTTTCTTCCTATGTATCCTCATTTGTGGAGATATCAACTCTGGTTTTAGCTTCTTCTTTGGAGGTACTACTATTTATTTCCAGCTGAAGCTCTTCTTCTATGTAAAGATCTATTTCTTCCTAAACGACATCACTCAAATTTCCTTTCCTATCAGCCTTTTTTTTCACTCTTCTTCTTCCTGAAGCAGTAGATGGTGCAACATGAGGTATATCATTTCTTTTAGATGCCTGGGTACTGGGAATGGTAGGGGAAACAATATCAACTGATGCAGGGGAACTATGTTCTTTCTTCTTTCCCTTCTCAACATTAGCAGTATTGGAAGTGGCAACACTAGAGGTAGGTGCAACAGTGGAAGATAATCTTCTCGATTTCCTTGGTCCAAAGGGTAGATCAGATAATTTAGCCTTTCTCTCATCAAGTGCCTCCTTTAACTGATCTAAATCATCCTTACTAAAATCCTGTCCTTGGAAAAATGCTTCAACCTTCTTTCTTCTTTTCGATGTTGTATCTTCTAGGGGCACTTCAGTGGATTTATCCTCATAAGTTTCATGTCGAGATAGATTGGGATCCTTAGGACTACTCAACAGAACTTCAATGTACCTCTCAACCATTTGTTCATCAAGTTAATATCCCAAGGGCTCAATCCATCGAACTCTGGGTTGAAATGCCTCTATAATACATTCATTTGTAGACACAAGAAAATTTATTTCCTTTTCATATTTCTTTATTAGACTTATGGGAATCCGATCTCTTTCATGCATCTCATTCTAAAAAAATGTAAAGAAAGTAGTCAAAGCATTGTTTTGTGCCCTGAAATCTCTAAGATTGCATAGGTGATCAAAAATTTGATGAGAAACTGGCCTGTTGCCATCCCATATTATGTCTTTCCTTCTTGGTAGCTCCCTCGAGAAATATAATAATAGACACACTACTAAAGTGCCAAATTTGAAGGGGTGCTTCTTTTCCTTAGTCATGCTCAAGTTATCCATAAGTTGCAACCTAAGAAACTCATATAGATCAAAATAATTCCCATTTACTACCATTTCAAATGCGGTTTGAATTGTCGTAGCCAATACATAATTCCCACGATTGGTGAACTAAATTTTCTGACCAATCATGATAGCAACATACTTGACAACAGGGTTTGAGATAGGCTTTGTAGTTAAAGCTCTTCCATCAAATGTAGCACCAGTCAGCTTCATTATTGCATCATTCTTCACAGCCTTTAAAACTAGAATGGATCTAGTATCACAAAGACCAGTCACATCTCAAATCGCTTCCTTGTTGATTATCCCAGGTGCACTTGTCCACAAAAAATTACTATGTACCCTACTAAGAGCCATTCTAAATTTTTTTGCCTCCATCTCACTGGAAAAGTTTGGAAACCAGTTCCAAACATTCAACTTCTTTCTAACTAGGTTTTCATATTATGGTTTCAAGAATAGATCATCTCCCATCAATCCACTATCCCATAAATCCTTAAGTTCTTGGTGATTAAATTCCTCAAGTTTCCCATGAATATATGTCCTTGTATCTTCAGTGGGTAACACATTGCTTGGAATATGTGAGAATGCACCCATGAGATCAACTTCATAAAATTTCCAAGAATGTCTTCTGAATTTGGGTTAGGGTCTCTCAAAAAATTCCATAATGGTAGGAGTGGCCATTTCTCCACAAACAACTTGAATATGCTCAAGAAAAAGTTGCTTCAACTTAGAATCCACAAGATTTAGATAACGAAAAAATACCTTTTTCACGCTTTGTTGAGAACTAGGGTTTTGATGCAAAATACTTTGAATCAGCTTCAACTCTCTTCAGCTCGCTTTGCTTCTCCCAATTGTGCAAATGTAATTTAGCTCAACTCAGTTTCTTGCTTTATGACTTACACAAATTTTCCCTAATTCGAATTTAATGCATTCCAACCTTAAAAGTTGATAAACACTTAATAAAGTGCACTACAAACCCAAAAAGGTTTCGCAATTCTCTGGATCGACATGTTTTCTACTAGAGACTTCTTCAATATCTTCAGAATGAAAAATTACATCATATATCCTCGTGTCACCCCTTGACACCTCATATATCGGGGGCTTTTTGGATTTCTCTGTAATTGCTCCCCCTAAAACCATTACTGGGTTAAGTTTTTAGAAGAGGTATCTTCACTAGATGCAGGTACAGATGCATTTGAATCATCCTTTTTCTCAAGTTCTTCCTTTTTCCTCCAAATCCTTTCCATTTATTTTCTCACCTCTGTGGGATCTTCTTTGTTTACATGTTTGTTATTTTGTTTCAGATTAGGTTTCTTCCCAATTTTGCTCCTACAAAATTTTGAGATATGCCCTGGTTTGTTGCAAATGTAGCACACAACTTGTTTCTGACCAAACTAGTTTGGATTTATCCTTGATCTGCACTGATTAGCCTTATGTTTGAAGATATTACATGTATAACAATAACCTTGAAAATACTGAATCCTTCTACTAGTATTGAATCAGTTTATCATCATCATCTAGCATCTACACTCGGTAGCTCTATGTCCAAACTTTGCAAGCAAAGCATTGTCCAGCAAAGAATCCAACATTATGATTGATTCTATTCTAGTTCATTCTACTTCTACATTATGTTTCTCTATGACCGAATTTATTACATTAGAAACAAAAACCATTAAAAGATGCGTACCTTTGAGCATTAGGTTGTCAAATAGGAATCCTTCCAATATTGCTCCTTTGGTTCTTGATCTGTTTATTATTGCCTTGAATTTTCCTTTGATTGTCCAATTTGATGGGAGTCTCATTTGGCTTTGAACTTTGTCCTTCTTCAAGTCCCAGACCACCTTTGTCCTTAGAAGGTTTCTGAAATGCAATCAACTCATCAAGCCTTGAAGAAATCATTTTGAAATTTTCTTCATGGGCTTTTGCTTTTTCTAGACCAGATCTTAGGGTTACCACTTCTTGTTCAAGCTTTCCGCATTCATCAATTTTATTTTGAATTTCAGCTTTCTGGAATTTGTCAATTATTTTATGTTCTTCCATTTGTACCTTTATTCCGATGATTTCTTCATTAGCCTTTTTCAACTGATCACTGACCTCTCTATTCCTTTCCTTGAATTTTTTGATTTGTTCTCTTAATTTTCTGATACATTCATTTGCTTCTTTCAAGTTTCCTTTTAGAGTTTCTTTCTCATCTTCACTTTTGTGCAATTCTTCAAGGGAAACATTGATTTCCTCAGATGCAGAGTTTTCTTTTGAAGGAATATGATAGCTTTTGTTAGCCATGTATTCAAATTTTGGGACCTTCCTCAAGCTATAAGACTTATCTAGAGGAACAATGCTATCATACCAATTGTTGAATACATCGAATACTGAGAGGGGGGGGGGTGAATAAATATTCTACTAACACAAATAATTGCTAACCATCTAATTATTATTACATATCTAACTACAACAGTAAACCAAAGCATGAAAAGAATCATAACATTTCATAACACATTGACACCAAGATTTTTACTTGGAAAACCCAAAATGGGAAAAGCCACGGTGAGGATTAACTCACAATATATTATAACTGGTTACAAGATATTACAGGGCTCACTACCAGGACTTACTATCCTTGAAAGGATCACAACCTGAATACAAAATGGCTTACTGCCAAGATACAAAAAGGTATGGCTCACTGCCAAAAGTGAACTGAAGAAGTACACCTTCAAAGTGCCGAGATCAGTTCCAGTTAAGCTCTAGAAAACCAAAATCTTGCTCCAGTTGCAGATATATAACATCACATGGCTTGCATCACATAATATATGTCATATGTGTATCATCTATGCATCACACATATATACAGACAACTATATCTTCCTTCATCAATTAGGTAAGCCTAATTGAATGTGAACACATAGAAAATTCAAAGTGACTTGTCGACCCAAATCAAAATTCTTTTTGGTGAACAAAAAAAAAGTGTCATCCACAAATTAGGTCAGCTCAGACCTAATAAGGGACACTTTAAACATCCATTAAGACAAGCATTTCTTAACCTTTTCAGCCAAAAGAATGTCAAACTTCTATCATTTGGATCTCATCTAGATCAACCAAAATTGTTGAAAGATCATTCATAGGTGTGACTAATACTCTTGAGCAACATATCAAAAACTTATAGAAATATCTTTTACTGAGAGAATTTTTTGATCATAATACCGGATCAGTGTAGACACATAGATTACTTAGCGAGTTACCAAACAATGTTGACATCAATGAAAACAAACCTGAAGGTCACCTTCTTCAATCTTCCAACATCCTTTCTAACTATTTATTCATACTAGCATTTCTTTTGGTAGTCCCACAGTCATCTCGGTGGCATGTTACGACACACAAAACCAAATATATGAGCTGCATCATCCTGCATCCATAATCATGTTAGAACATCATATCTCATATAGGTCATACATATTGCATAAGAAAATACAAAAAGATAGATAAATTTGCATCACATGTTAAAATCATCATCCATATAACATCATATCAAATATGGCATAACATGTCCTAAACATATAATTTCATCACATACATAAATCATAAAATCATCATAAGTCACATCATAGATCATGTGCATCCATCCATACATAAGCATAAACATAACATCATGCATCCATAAGCATCCATCACATAGGCAACATGCATAACGTATAACACATCATATGATCACCTCCAAAAAGATGTATCTCATATATATATCCAAAAAAATAATGTGGCATAGTACAAAATCATGATAACTGTAAAAAATGTGGAGCTCATAGGCTCAATAAAAAATATACATATCCATATACAAAAAAATAGGTCTAACATGTGCTACCCCTATCCCCTGAAGGTGAATGGTTGGAGGGAGGCCTATCCTCTCTCTGCCCAGGTCCTAATGGTATCGTTTAATCTCGATGACCATGGTGAGGTGACTGATAGGGTGACCTACTTGGATCGAATACTCCACCACTGCTCTGTGCCCAACGGGAGTGTGTCCTTCTCTATGAACTACTCTAGGTGTAACTAGGGGCTCTGTGTGTGGGTGGAAAAATACCCTCATATAGGTCCTTGTAATACCTAGTCTCCTACCTACCCTGATACAAAATATGTGCAAAAACAATAGTACCCCCACTGATAGTAGAAATAAAATCCAATGACCATTGCTCGGCTCGCTGTGCTTTGATCACTACCATGTCACACTTAGAAGTCAGTTGAGCTACTCAACCCTGTAAGGTTGACATCTAAGCAACTTGTGCCTATAATGCCTATACCTGGTGTAGTCAAGGATGGAGGGTCTAGGAATAGGACTATCCAACCTTGCAGCAAGAGTAAACTCAACGAAAACTCAAGAATTGGAATAAAAATCCAACATGGATATAAATAATTATTAATTATTCACTAGCAACATGCCTTGCCTTTCGACTTATAGATTACAAAATGATATGGCGCTAAGCCCATAAATACAATGTGGGTCAAATCCCTTGTACAATATCATTATCCTCTATCACTCTACTTGCTCTCATGAAACTACACAGTGCTTATATATATCATTTCCCAGCTCCAGAAAAGGTTCGTGCCGACCTCAAGAGGTCTCAAACCCCAAAGTTGATGAAACTTGTGAAGGTTGGCCAAAACATATGATTCTCCCTTGATCTATGGTCAAACATGACGCGGATCAGAACAAAATATCCTCGATGAATGTGCATCCTTATGAAATGGTTTCCTCAGCTCCGCAAGTCACAAGATAGGTCTGCACACTTGAAAAGCCAAGATTGATCTGTGAATGCTCTCTGTCCAATTACAACTGATATTTTGTTAGTGATATCTTCATACTGGAATCTCCAAAAAATTGGAATTCTGGATATGATGTAGATGTTGCAATGAATATCATATATCCTACTTTGTGTGCTATGATGTTATAATGTGGTATACTTCGGTATGAAATACTGAGACTGCATCCTGACAGTTAACTACTGAAATGCAAGAAAACATGAATGCAAATATTTTTGGTTGATGCAAGATTTCTTGCAACCTGGGATGCTCCTGCATTAGACACCCGAGGTTGAAGAAAAGTGACCATCTCACTTTCCTGGGGCTAGAGGATAACCAATGTGGTCCACCTCAGCCTGAGAAATCCATGATGAATCTTCCTCTGATCTTCCTTTCCATTTGACTAGATATTCCTTATATTGCCTTCCTCTAGTACTACGTCCAACTCTGTTGTCTAAAATTTCCACAATTTCCTCTGGATGATGTGCTATCTTGTCTGGAAAACCAACTCCTTTGTCCTCTGGTGACTCTCCTTCATGATACTGGTATAGGTCTGCAATGTTGAATATAGGTGATATGCCAAATTCCTCTGGTAGTTCCACTTCATATGCATTTCCAGAATCAAACTTCTTGATGATCTTACAAGGTCAAAAATTCATCTTCAATTTATTATATGTCCCAACTGGAAATCTCTCTTTTCTCAGATATACCATTACTTCCTCTCCTACTGCAAACTCCTTATGTCTTCTCTTCTCATATGCTTTCGCCTTGTAGGTATTCTTCATCTTCTCCAAATGCTCCTTAACTTGAGTATGCATTGTTTCCATGAATCTTACAAATTCTTCTACCTTTGCACTCCTTTTATTCTCCATACTGATATCTCTTAATTCTGCTACTCCTCTGGGCTGTTGTCCTATCAGAATTTCAAATGGTGTCTTCCCTGTGCTCCGGTTTATTAAATTTTTGTATGCAAATTCTGCTTGCACTAGTATTAAGTCCCATTTACTTCTTTACCTTCAGTCAAACACCTCAACAAGTTCCCCAAAATCCTATTTACCACTTTTATTTGTCCATCTATCTGTGGGTGAAATATTGAACTATACTTCAAATTTGTCTTCATCTTCTTCCATAATGTTTTCCAAAAATATCCAATGAATTTAGTTTCTTTGTTTGATACTATACTCTTTGGTAGTCCATGTAATCTCACAATCTCCTTAAAAAATAGGTCTGCAACATGTACTGCATCACTGGTTTTCTTACAAGGTCTGAAATGTGCCATCTTAGAAAATCTATCCACAACCACAAATATAGAGTCAAATCTTCTCGATGTCTTAGGTAATCCCAACACAATATCTATGCTAATGTCTTCCCATGGTCTCTCCAGTACTGTCAATGGTGTATAATTTCCAGTGTTTTGACTGTTTCCTTTTGCAACTTGACAAATCCTACAACTTTGAACATATCTCTTGACATCCTTATACAATTGTGGCAAAAAATAGTTCTCACTCACCAATGTTACAGTCTTATCAATTCCAAAATGTCCTGCTAATCCTCCATAATGCTTTTACTTGATCAAGTTATCTCTCATTGAACTTCTAGGGATACATAATTGATTTTTCTTAAATAACATACCTTCCTAAGTGAAATAATCCAACCATTTGCTTCTATTTGTCTCTACAGGTTCCTTGCAAGCCTTCCATGCCTCCGCAAAATCAATGTCATCGTCATACATATGCTTCAGTTCTTCAAAACCTAATACTTCAATTCTCATCTCTATCAACAAATTTCTTCTCTTGCTTAATGCATCTGCAACCTTGTTTGACTTTCCACTTTGGTGCTTCAACACAACTGTGTAAATTTTCAAGAATTCTACCCATCTCACATGTCTCTAGTTCAACTTCTCTTGACTATTCAAATATTGTAAAGCTTGATGATCTGTATACAACACAAATTCCTTAGGTAACAAGTAATGTCTCCACTTCTTCAAGGCTTGTATTATTGCATAGAATTCTTGATCATAAATTGAATATCTTCTCCTAGCATCATTCAATTTTTCACTGAAGTAGGCTACTGGTCTCCCTTCCTGACTTAACACAACTCCTATTGCACTTCCACTAGCATCACAATCTACTTGGAATACCTTATCAAAGTCTAGTAGTGCTAACACAGGTTGTTCTGTCACCTTTTGCTTCAACAACTCAAAACTCTTATGTGATCCTGATGTCCACTTGAAATCCTTTCGGTCACCCCTCATTGTCTCTATCATAGGTGTGCAAATACTACTAAAATTTCTGATGAACTTTCGGTAAAAACTTGCTATTCCATGAAATGATATTACTTCTCCAACATTCATAGGTGTAGGCCATTCACCTATTGCTCTAACCTTCTCAGGGTCCATCTTCAATCCTTTTGCAGATATCACAAATCCCAAATACACTATTTCTTCCTTCATGAAACTACACTTCTTGATGTTTATCAACAACTTCTCTTCTCTTAGCCTCTGAAATACCTGTTTGATGTGCTCCAAATGTTCATCCTTAGTCTTAATAAATATTGGAATATTATCCAAATAAACAATGACAAACTTGCCCAAGAATTTCTTCAAAACTTCATTCATCAACCTCATAAATGTAATAGGTACATTAGTTAGTCCAAATGACATGACCAACCACTCATACAATCCCTAATTTGTATTGAAAGCAATCTTCCATTCATCTCCCTCTCCGATCCTGATCTGATGGTATCCACTCTTTAGGTCTATCTTGGTGAAATACTTTGCTCCACTTAGACTGTCCATGATGTCATCCATCCTAGGAAATGGGGATCTATACTTCACTGTGATCTTATTGATAGCTCTTGAATTTGTACACATCCTCCATTCTCCATCTTTTTTAGGTGTAAGTATAACCGGTACCGCACATGGGCTCAAAATTTCTCTGATCAATCCTTTCTTTAGCAGTTCCTGTATTTGTTTGTTTAGCTCCGCATTCTCTGCTGGTGTCATCCGGTGTGTAGCTTTGTTTGGTAAACTAGCTCCTTGAATAAGATCCATATGATGAATGATACTCCGGATTGGTGGTAATCCATCAGGAACATTCTCTGATACAAGATCTTGGTATTCTGTCAATAGTTCAGTGACTTCCTTCTCCGGTGATTCTTTTTCTCTTGTGGTGATTCTCTCTGCATCTAGGGCTCCACACTTCCTTGGAACCAAAACAAAACACATGTTTTCATGTCTCAATCCATTCAGAAATTTCCTTCCATCTACCAAATTGATTCTAGCTGTACCACATACTTCACTTTCAGGTTCATCTTCTAAAGGTGTCAAGGTGATTCTCTTTCCATTGGACGTTATGGTATAGGTATTCTTTCTCCCATCATGTATATTTTTCTTATCATACTACCAAGGTCTACCCAACAACATATGACATACATCCATTGACATAATATCACATAGCACTTCATCATGATATGATCCTATATGAAATTTCACTAGACATTGCTCACTTACTAGTATCTTATGTTCATCTTGAATCCAGTCTATCCTATAAGGCTTAAGATGTTTTCTTCTTTCCAAATTCAACTTTTTCACCATTTCCTCAGAAACTAGGTTATCTATGCTACAACTATCAATGATGACTTTGCAACACTTACCTCCTGCTTTGCATCTAGTCCAAAACAAAATTTTCCTCTACGGTGCTTCCTTAGGTACTTATTTCTCTTGGAACATTACTCTCCTCATGAATAATGATTCTCCCTTCTCAAGAATTCCTGTGGAACTCGATGGTTCCACTAGTTCTTCCTCCGCATATTTGGTTGTTGCATGATTTTCAATCTTCTTACTTTCTTGGTGACACTCAAATGCTCTATGTCCTTCTCCTCCGCATTGAAAATAGGTTCCTTTGAAAGTTCTCTTTTCATATCCCTTCTCATCTCTCCAGTATCCATCATTGTGGTAAGAATTGCAGCCTCCTCTATTGTGGTGGTAAGAATTTCTATCATCTCTCCCTCTATGGTATGAACTGGAATCCCTCTCTTCCTTGCAGTATGAATCTCTGTCCTTGTTTTACTTTGCATATGGTTTTTCTACTCTAGAATGTGATATCCCTTTATGAAATCTACCTCCTTTTCCTCTCTGCCTCTATTCATGTCTTTTGTTTAGCTTGTCCTCCACCTTTAATGCAAAATGATATGCTTCCTCTACCAAATTCATCCTTACTAGACTCAACTCTTCCTGAATGTTCATTCTCAAACCATTGATATATCTTGCCACTTTCTCCTTGCTTGCTTCACTATGTCCAGTCCTGACGATGATCTTATGAAATTCCTCAGTGTATTCTTTCATAGTCTTTTCCTTCTGTCTCAGGTTTTGCAATCTCTTCAATAGATCCAACTCATAGTCCGCAGGTACAAATTGGTTCTTCAATTTTGTTACCATTCTATCCCATTTCACATCCTTCTCTTTACCTTTGATGTTTCTCTCCAATTGAACTTCTTTCCACCATATTGTAGCATGTCTTTTCAGTTTAGTCTTTGCAAATCTCACTCTCTCCGGATCTTCAATTTCTTCATATTCAAATTATTCTTCAATGTCATTTATCCAATCAATCAACTCTTCAGGATTTATGTTACCGGTATAGTTCAAAATCTCCATTCTAGGTCGCTTTCCTATTTTTGAAATAGCCTTCCACATCTTCATCTAATTTGATTCTTCCTCTTTTGTGGTTTCTTCAGTTAGATCTGCAGCTTGAACTTCATCATCATCACTTTCATCATTAGGTCTAGGGTTTAAGCATTTTCTTTTGTCTTCTTCAACAACATCCAATCTCACTTTCATTGTTTGAATTATTTACATCATCTCATCCATATTTCCAACAACATTAACAGTAGTATGAATTCTCCTCGATGACATCTCTTCCTAGGATCTAGTGCAACTGCCTCAAGTCGGCGATCTGGCTACAGGGTTGCAACTACCTCACAATCGACAATCTGTTGACAAATACAAGTAGGCTGCCTCAAGTAGGTGATCTGTCCACAAAAAGATCTTATGGAATGCCTCGCTCAACTTCGCTCTCCTCTCCCAAGGTTCACAAACTCACTCTGCTCTCCCAAAGGTTCACAAATTCACTCTGATACCACTTGGTGTAGTCAAGGATGGAGGTTTCAGGAATAGGATTGTTTAACCTTGCAATAAGAGTAAACACAATAGAAAATCAAGAATTGGAATAAAAATCCCACATGGATATATAGATAATGATCAATTATTCACTGGCAACATGCCTTGCCTTCTCGCTTACAAATTACAGAATGATATGGCACTAAGCCCATAAATACAATGCGGGTTGAAGCCCTTATACGACTATCACTATCCTTTATCACTCTACTTGCTCCCATGCAACTGTAAAATGCTTATATATATCATTTCCCAGCTCCAAAAAACTTCCGCATCGGCCTGAAGAGGTCTCAAACCCCAAAGTTGATGAAATGTGTGAAGGTCAGCCAAAACATATGATTCTCCATTGATCCTTGGAAAAACATGATGCGAATCATAACAAAATCTCCTCGATGAATGTGCATCCTTATGAAATGGTTTCCTAAGCTCCGCAAGTCATGGGATAGGTCTGCACACTTGAAAATCCAAGACTGATCTATGAATGCTCTCTGTCCAATTACTGCTAATATTCTGTTAGTGATATCTTCGTACTAGAATCTCCAAAAAAATTGAATTCTGGATATGATGTAGATGTTGCAATGAAGATCATAAATCTTTCTCTATGATCTCTGATGTTACAATGTGGTATTATTCAGTATGAAATACTGAGACTGGGTCTTGACAGTTAACTACTGAAATGAAAGAAAACATGAATGCAAATATTTTTGGTTGATGCAAGATTGCTTGTAACCTGGGATGCTCCTGCATCAGTACCTATACATGTAGTGCCTAAATCTATACATGTGAATCCTGCTGCCTCTCCTCGACATCCTCCCCCATGATATCATGGATGGCCTCTTTGATGGGAAAATCTTGCCATCCGTCGACATCAATAGCTACCTCACAGGTAGCCTCCTCCATTTTCACATCCATCTCACCTCTACCCTCACCTCCTCCAAATCTACATCGACACCTATGTTGACACCAACCTCCTCTAATCTATACTCTGGAACATTAGTCTCCTCCCTCCCAGCCTCCTCCATCTCAACCTCCTCCACTCTCACCTCCTTCTCAGCCACGACCTCCTACTCTCCCTCCTCATGAATAGGAGGTAATCATCTTAGAATATGAGGTGAAATCCCACCTCTATCTTTTTGGCCTTGGTCTCCTCTAGCTCTATCACCCCTACCCCTATCTCCTTTCACACCATCACCCCATCCTCCACCACCTTCATCATCACCACCATCCCCCATCCACCACCACAACCATGATCATCTCCTCTCCCCTGACCTCTCCCCCAAAATATACCACATGGATTTCTACCAAGCCTCTCCATAAGAGTAGGCACATCCAGATTTGTCAAGGGTGTAGGACTATGCTGAAACCACCAAGCATCATACTTGACTGTAGTCCCTGCATCTGTCACCTCCATAGGGGAACCCCACTCAACTAGCTACAATTGATATATCTCTTGAACTGTAACCTGGACAATGATCATAGGTCACCACTAAGGAACCTCTCGAGAAGATCGAGCAAACTTTGCAATACCAATGGGAACTCCCTGGCGCTCCCTGAACTATCTAAGCACTCACTTAGATAGCTGACACTCTATAATGTGTTGTTTCTACATTGTTCGACCAATCAAATATTGAGTTTTTTAATAGTATGGTAGATGCTCACCATCATCCTCCTAGGGAGCACATTGATGATATGGCCTTGAAGTAAAATAATCCATAAGGTCGATTGCATGTCTCCAGTGCCCTATATCATTAAATAGTTTATGTGTGACTATGCATACATACATATATCCATAAGGAAGCCTTGGTGGTAGATCTCTCTCAACTGGCAGTGTCACAACAACAATATGCTCTCAAGCCTACACCATGGGCAGAGTGGTAGCAAAGCTAATGGATTGAGCCTCTCCATATGCTACATCATGCAACTAGAAGTATAACATGGCAAGCATGCAAGGTCCCCAAGATTATATAGTGGCATGCTCCATCATACTTGCTAACATTTCTCCCCATCTAATAGGGAATCCATGTCCTTGATAGTCAGGAATGACAATGCCTTCGATGATGTTATAAATCACAACTATGAGTTTGTAATATCTATCAGTAAGAGTATCCCAACAAATCTTGTAATCCTCTACACCTAGAACAACTAGATCATCAGTATAAAAACATATTTGAATAGCAACAAGTCAACGGTTAGGATCATAAATGACACACTCCCGATGGATTGGAAGTCGAAGTATACACCATGCATCCTCCAAAGTAACAGTGGCCTCTCATGTGGGTAAATGAAATGAACCAGTCTCAAAGTGCAATCTCTTCACCAAAGCAGACAATAGACTTCGGTTAGCTCAGATCACAAGCATGAATGTGATATGATATGAACCCAAAGCATATAAAAATTCTCTCTCCTTGTCATTCAAGTGATCTCACAATTTGAATGAGGAGGGTCGGATCTCTTGAATATATATAAGAGGAAATCACAACTGTGCTCACAAGAAAATCACATTACATTAGTTAGGACACCTACATGAACCTATTGGACCTTTACACAAAGAGAATTTTATCAAAAATTGACTCAATTTTATTGATAGTTAGATGCATTGCACCTTTCAACAAACACATCTTACCATGTGTCATACATTGCAATTGTGAGCAGGCTAAGCACATGTGACACACAATCTGACATATGCATCATCACAATGCAAATGCATTGTTCTACCCTACACATGCAATGCACCATAACACATGTGGTGCATGACACACTTGTGAACAGCCTAAAAATGGGTTCTTTGTTTGACACTTATGCTGCACCAACCTTCACATGTGATGAACGCGACAACAAATATGACACTAAAACAACACTGCATCTATTTGGTCTTCTTTGACCCCTAAAATCTAGCAAAAATTGAACAAATTTTAAAGTAGGGAAAGGTTACATACTGCATTGCATGATCCCTTGGGCTGCTAGAAGTTCCTGACTCGATATTTGTGGTGCATAACAACTGGAATGAGTGACATATTTGTAGGGATCCTCAACCAAATCTCACCTTAGAGCTCTAAAATTTCTAAAAACAAAATGCACAAATGACTCTTTTTGGACCCCCTAGGGCCTATTTATAGACCTTAGGTGGGATTATGGATCCCCCTTTATAACTAGGTGCATCAAATTTGAGCTTCAAACACAAATACGGACAACCCAGATGTCCTAAAATCAAATTTTTTTGATACCAATGTGATTACCAATATAAAATTAGCTTGTTGGAATAATTTCCCAATTTTTTTGATATGTTTTTGAAAATTTGCAATTTTTTTTGAGGGAGCACCATCCTATGCTGTCGTCACCAGAGAATATTGAGGCAACTCCTAAGTATGATTTTTTTATTTTTCTTTGACACAACTCTATAAAAGTGCATTGTATCAAAGTGGGGCAAAATGTAGATACCCAAAATTGTTCGAGTTTGCGAGTAATACCATTTTACTAATTTTCACCCTTTTCCCTTAATTATTAAATAATTCCTTATTATTTAATTATTATCAAATATCATATTTTTCTATTAATTAAGTGACTACTTTATTTAATTAATTCATTCTAATTCACCTTTTCTGATTAAATAAATAAATCTTATTTATTTAATTATGTCCTAATTATCATTAACCTTTCTGATTAATTAAATAAACCTTATTTATTTAATTATGTCACTAGAATTACACTTATTCTTCTATTTTAATTAAATAATTATTATTAATTGCTTAATTAACATTCAACACCCTTCTTAAATTTAATAATTGTTATTTATTATTTAATTAAACCACTTTCCCATTTCAAAATTAAATAATTAAATAAATTATTTAGTTCTCCTTTTTCATCTCAACATTGTCCATTAATAAATAAACATTTATTTATTACTTAATCTTCTCTTGAACCTTCCTCCATTAATTAATTAATTAATTGATTAATTATCCTCTCATGCATTATTCTCTCAAACTTAACTAACACTCTCTCCCAGTCAATTGAAATTGATTATCCACTTCACTGATCAATCAATTCACTTTACTCCCACTCACTCTGAGTCTTTGAATCAATAAATTTGGTTAACTAATTATCAGTATTATTTGAATCTTCAATCAATTCTTCATGCAACTAGTTAACTAGAATCCTACAGCCAGTTGCAATCAATTAACTAGGCAATCAATTCCTCTCAACAATCCCCAACCTTTGATCTTAATCTTGCACCTCTTGATCTAGATTGTTCATTTAAATCAACCATTTCTATAAAGAAAACCTCACCTCATATTTATTTCTAACCATGAACTTTAGTTTTTTGTGCCATTGCAATCATCACACACACTTGAGCTATTTACAAAAGAAGTGCATATCAAATTTTGAGAACATAAGAAAGTTAAAAAGTATAATAGAGGTAATTTGAGACATGGTTGAGGTAAATGCATTATTCATTTGAATTCATGTTGCTTGTTCTTATTGATTAATTTGGAATTATGTTTGAGTATTGAATGATAGGCTTTTGGTTAACTACTATGATTCACTATCTCCACAAGGACTGAATGTTCCCATTTTCTGGATTACAAAAACAAACCTCGTAAAGGAGGAGAACCCTTATCACGAATAAAATAAACAAGATCAAATAAAATAGATAAATTAATAAGAGAGCATTACAAACAACCCACGGTTCCTCTCTTGGATTGATAGACGTGATGTAGTAGCATGCAAGATAATTCTTGATTGTTGCTTGAGGGAGAAATTTGGCATAACTTCACTATGAAACTTAGATAGCAAGAAGAAGCGAGAAAGATTACAAGAATATGAGATAGAGTTAAGAATGATAGTAAAAATGAGGTTTTGTGAGGTTGCATGGGTGGGAGGAGCCGTTACACATGTTTCCTTGTTGTTATGATGCATGTCATATGCAAAGGACGCATACTATTCATGTTTGAATCTTGAAAAGTTTGGAGATGCTAGCGCATTGCGAAGAGGTCTTCATGTTGCACAAGTGTCATACTTAGGACTTTACACAAGTAAGGTATTTAGGTTGCTAATTTAGAATCATGAAATTCCAACTTATAGGTTTTTTTTCATATATGCGGTGAGCCTAAATGTGTAAGTGTGAAATTGCCACAGGGTACAATTTTACGACACTACATTTTCCCCCCACTTTAGTGAGCTAATTTTTTTGGAAAAATATGCTACACTAAAGTAGCTAAGAAGAAATAAATGCTAAATTTGAAATTTTTATAATTTTGTAAAAGTATATTGTAGAGGCCACATAGGTCGAGCAGGCAAATATTGACAATGCCTCCAACATTCAAGCTTGGTGAAAAAATACAGTGTTTGATGTGAAATATAGAGGTCACAAAGGTCGAGTAGGAAGATACACTTGAGGATGTCTACCACATCCTATGACTTCCCATCCAATGAGAGTGGGTGGTGTATGAGTGTTGCAAGAATGGAGGTGTTGTGATTGATGTCAACAAGATCTCTACTAACTGGTCTTTTCATTGATGTCATCTGTGTGTTAAGGAAGTTGTTGCATGATGAAAATTTTGAGGATATTGAGAAAATTGTGGAAAAGAGGAAAATAGGTTGTTGCAGGTTGTGCATGTGTAGTTGAGATATTGAGGAAGTATTGTGAGTACATGGATCTATCTTTTGTTGCAGTGTCTAGATATGAGTTTGAATGAATTAATGAGTTTAGATGATGTCTCTAATACTTGATTTCCAAATGCTTTTGAGAAAATTTGATAAAAATAGAAAACAACAAGGATTTGGTATGTTGTTCAAGGTTTTCAGAGGTTTCTATATTCATAATTTTGTGTTCTAGATCGTTGGTGAGAGGAAGCTATGTTTACCAGTATGAGAACTATTTTTGTGGTGTTGTACAAAGGTGTCGAGGAGAATTGTATTTGCTCCACATTTCTTTGTAGTTACTTTTCAGGACTTGTGGTTTTGAAGGATAGTTAATGGTGTTGTTCTCTTTTTTGTGTCAAGAGGATTCATGGCTAGGTGTATCAAAAGTTTCAGAAGTGTGTACTTAATGTTTTATAATGTGTTTTCACAGGTAATGGCCGACTTAGTGTCTACACTACATTAAAAAATGTTCAAGTATCAATGGATGCATGGTGTGGCATGTGAGACTTAATTTTGGGTCTTGATTAAGTGTTGTTTCTGGTCCCCTTTCATTCCTATCCACTGTGGGAATGTTTAGGTTCCAACCTAATTTGAATTTGTAAATACAACAGATAAAATGCTGACCTTGGAGAAGATGTTTAAGGTTGAGGTTGATATAAATAAGAGTGGAGTTGTTGTGAGTTGAGAGAGGATGAACAAAGAAGAAAGATAGATGTGAGGTCAATGTAAGTGATGTGAATTTGAGCAGATCAATACAAACTCCATGTTTCTTCAATATTGATGCTATGCCTATGCGGATTTGGTATGTTATTCGAGGTTGCTATATTCAGAATTTTGGGTTCTAGATCGTTGGTGAGAGGAAGTTATGTTTACCAGTATGAGAACTGGTTTTGTAGTGTTGTATAGAGGTGTCAGGGAGAAATTCATTAGCCCCACATTTCTCTATAGTTGCTTTTCAATACTTGTGGTTTTGAAGGAGAGTTAATGGTGTTCTCTTTTTTGTGATGTACATAATGATTAATGTGTTTTCGCGGGTAATAACCAACTTGGTGTCTACACTACATTTGAAAATGTTCAAGTATCAATGGATGCATAGCGTGGCATGTGAGACTTAATTTTGGGTCTTGGTTAAGTGTTGTTTTTGGTCCCCTTTCATTGCTATCCACCATGGGAATGTTTAGGTGCCAACCTAATTTTAATTTGTGAATATAATAGATAGAATGTCAACCTTGGAGAAGATGTTTAAGGTTGAGGTTGATATAAATAAGAGTGGAGTTGTTGTGAGTTGAGAGAGGATGAACATAGAAGAAAGATAGATGTGAGGTCAATGCAAGTGATGTGTATGATGAAAATTTGAGCAAAGAAGTACAAAATTCAAAGTATTGGATTCCTAAATGCAGTGAGCTGAAGGTGTCAAAATATTTCATGCGAGACTACGAAAGTGTTGGAGAATTATGGTGGATTCCTTGTTGCATTGAGAAAGTATTCTCTATGTAACATTTCTCTTCTATCTTCTTGTTCTTTCTATGGTAGTGAGCCCTGACTATGAGCCCTTTTGGACAGTGTGTCCTATTCTGGAAATGAGCCCCTTTGTACTGGTTTTACAATTACTTAAATTGTGAGTTAATCCGACTCACTGTGGTTTTTCCCTCATTGGTTTTTCCACATAAATATGGTGTTCTCTTGTGTATCGTGTTGCTATTTTAGTTTCTGTTATTTGCATTTCATGATTAATCACATTAACAAAATAAGGGTTTAATGAATGCATGTGGATTTGATTACTGTTGAGGGTTTTTGATGTTTTGATTAGATACAATTTATCCACCCCCCCTCAGTTGTCTTGTTCATTCAACAATTGGTATCAGAGCAAGGTTCCTTGGAGAAGAGCTTAACCACTCGAGGTAGATCTGGGATGGCGAACAAGGTTACTTTGGAGTGCCCTACATTCGATGGAATAGATTATGCATTATTGAAGAAAAAGATGGAATCATATCTGGCAGCACAAGGATTTGAGGTTCAAAAGGCTTATCAGACTACATATACTCCACCTGCAAATGGTCCAAGTACAAGTGTAGAGATCAAGGTGCATGAGATCAATTCTAAGGCAAGATTTATTATTGTGAATAGTCTTTCAAATACTGAATTAGTAAAAGTTATGAGTTTGAAGACTACTAAAGCGGTTTGGGATAAGCTAGAAAGAATTTATGAAGGAGATGGAAATAGTCAAACAAGAAAAATTGTAGAATTTGAAGGCACAATTTGTGTCCCTGCATATGTCTGAAGATGAAACAATCAAAATCTACATGCAAAGAGTTGATGAGTTGGTGAGCGCAATGAGAGGTCTTGGTGCACAAGTCAAAGAATCTAAAGTGGTAAAAAAAATTATCAGATCTCTTCCTAATTCTTATAGCAAAAAGGTTTCTGCTATTGAGGAAATTGCAAACCTTGATACTTATTCTAGAGATTAGATGATTGGTACACTAACTTATTTTGAAATGAGGAAAAAAGGTTTTAAAAATGGTATAGCTGTAGATATTTCTTTCAAAGTTGGAGTATCAAAAAAGGTTGAAGATTCAGATAAGGAAGATCTTGATGATGTGGAAGCTAATTTCATAAGAAGAATAAAGAAGGGCACCGGTAAGTACAAAGGTAAATTACCTTTCAAATGTTTTAGCTATGGTGATATAGGTCACTATGCTTCTAGATGTCCAAAGAGAGATGTAAACGATAAGAGTAAGAAGAATAAAGGAAAGGTGATTAAGAAAAAATATTATGTTAGAGAAGATGTTGGTATTTCTAATGATGAATCTGATTATGGAGACTTCGATGACAATGAGTGTTTGTTCCTAGCTATAAAAGAAGAACCTAGTTCTACTAACTCTGAAAGTTGTGTGAAGGAATGTATTCCAGAGAAGAAGGATATGGTTGAAGGTACTTTGGTATCTTCTTTTCATTTTAAAGATGATAAGAATTACTGGGTTGTTGATAGTGGCTGCTCTAATCACATGACTAGAGACAAGAGTAAGTTCGTTAAACTTGAAAAATATGATGGGTGACTAGTTAAATTTGGAGATGATTCAAGAGCTAATATTTGTGGAATAGGTTCAATTAGTTTTAATGGAAGGTATAAAACTGATAATGTTTACTATGTTAAGGGTTTAAGGCATAACCTTTTAAGTGTTGGAAAAATGTGTAGCAAGGGATATAATCTTGTGTTTAAGGATGAAACATGTGAGATCAAAAAAGGATCCGAAACTGTGATTGCTGCTGGTAAGAGAACAGATGGAAACATTTATCGGCTTAAGGGTGTTGATGGCCATTGCTTTATGTCGTAGATTAGTGATAGTTGGTTATGGCACCAGATGATGCGTCATATGGATTTTGATAATTTGGTGATAATTAGTTCACTTCATGCAGTGAGAGACCTACTGAGAATCACAAAGCCTATCAATGTTGTCTGTAGAGATTTTCAGTTTGGAAAGCAAGTAAGGAGTAGTTTCAAGGGAAAGTAACAATATACTACTAGAGTACTAGAATTAATTTATACAGATCCTTGTGGTCCTACAATTGTGAGAAGTCTACAGGGTGATAGGTATTTTATACTTTTGATTGATGATTATTCTAGAATGACATGGATTACTTTTCTTAGAGAAAAACATGATGCACTAGATAAATTCAAAGCATATAAAGCTATGGTTGAAAATGAAATGGATAAAAAAATAAAAATTTTGAGATCTGATAGAGGTGGTGAATTCACCTCCAATGAGTTCAACATGTTTTGTGAAGTTCATGGAATAAAGAGGCATTTGTCTACCCGTAGAACTCTTCAGCAAAATGGAGTGGTTGAGAGGAAAAACTAGATGATTCAAGAAGCTGCTAGGACTATGATGAAAGTGGAAAATCTATTGGAAGTCTATTGGAGAGGAAAAATTCATACTATTGTTTACATACTTAACAAAGTACAAGCCAAAGCTAACAACACAAAGACTCCCTATGAGTTATGGTTTGGAAGGATTCCTATTGTGAAATATTTTAGAGTATTTGGAAGCAAATGTTATATCAAAAGAGAAGAAGAAAAATTAGGAAAGTTTGATGCAAGGTTTGATGAAGGTATCTTCCTTGGATATTCTACTAAAAGCAAAGCTTACAGATGTTACAACAAAATACTGAGAAAGATAGTTGAAATTGCAAATGTTAAGGTTGATGAAAACTTGCATAATTCAATTATAGTGGATGGATATGTGTCAGATGAACCTGATTGTAGAGAAGTAGGAGAAGAAAAATATGATGAAGAAGAAGTGACAAATGAAGAGGAAGAAGCTCTGGAGAAGACCCCTAAGACCCCTAAGTATGTTCAAAAAAATCATTCTGAAGAACAAATCATTGGAGACAAAAGGAAAGGTGTATTGACAAGAAGCAAATGTGCTGAAGTTGAGGTAAATCCATGTTTACTTTCTAAATTTAAACCTAAAATAGTGAGTGAAGCATGCAAGGATGAACATTGGATGAAGGCAATGACAAAAGAACTTATGCAAATTGAGAAAAATCAGACTTGGGAATTGGTTCCTAGACCGACAAACAAGAACATAATTGGAACTAAGTTGGTATTCAAAAACAAGTTGAATGAGAATGGAGAAGTAGTAAGAAAGAAGGAAAGACTTGTGTGTAAGGGTTACTCACAAGTGGAAGGAATAGACTTTGAGGAGACATTTCCTCCTGTGGCTAGGATGGAAGCTATCAATTTTTTTTGGCATTTTCAGTATACAAGGACTTTAAATTTTATCAGATGGATGTGAAGTCTGCTTTACTAAATGGTGAATTGGAAGAAGTTTACATGGAACAACTAGAAATATTTCAGTTATCAGATTAACCTAATATGGTATGTAAATTGAAGAAGGCACTATATGGATTGAAGCAATCTCACAGAGCTTGGTATGCAATATTGGACATATATTTGATACAGGGATTCAGTAAGGGCAACACAAATAGTAATATTTATTTCAAAATTGAGGAAGACAAGATCTTGATAGTGGTCATATATGTGGATGATATTATCTTTGGTGGAAATGAAGATATGTCTAAGAATTTTTCTAAAGAGATACAAAAAGAGTTTGAAATGTCAATGTTTGGGGAGATGAATTTCTTCCTTGGGATACAAATTAATCAAACAGATAAAGGGATTTTCATTTCACAGTCTAAGTATATTAAAGAGATGTTGAAGAAGTTTGGAATGGATGACTCCAAACTAGTATGCACTCCTATGGTGACTTGTTGTAAATTGAGCAAAGATGTTGATTCACCTAAGGCTGCTCAGAGCAAATATAGGTCTATGATTGGTGGACTGCTATATCTAACTACTACTAGACCAGATATCATGCATGCAGTTTGTCTTGTGGATAGATTTCAAGAAGATCCTAAAGAAACACATGTTGCAGTAGTAAAGAGGATATTTAGACATTTAAGAGGCACTCCAAATTATGGCTTATGGTATCCCAAGGATACTGATTTCACACTAAGTGCTTATATAGATGCAGATTGGGCTGGTTGTGTTGATGACATGAAAAGTACAAATGGTGATGCATTCTTTCTTGAATGTAGATTGGTGTCATGGTTGAGTAAGAAGCATGATTTAGTTTCTTTGTCTACTATAGAGGTTGAGTATATTGTAGTAGCATCATGTTGTACACAAGTGTTGTGGATGAGACATACATTGAAGGATATCAGAGTTGTATATTATGAGCCTATTTCTATATTTTGTGATAATACAAGTGTAATTAACATTTCAAAGAATCCAGTGATGCACACAAATAATATATCTATTAGGTATCACTTTTTGAGAGAAAAGGTTATGGGGAATGAAGTGAAGCTTGAGTATGCACCTACAAAGGATCAGATTGATGAAATATTTACTAAGGCTCCTCCTAAGGATACTTTTGAGTATCTTTAGGAGAGGTTGGGGGTTATTACCCCTCCTTGTTTGAACTAGATGAATATAGAGATGCATCAATCTAGTGGATCTATGGATCTAATCTATTTTCTGAACTGATGTTGGTGGCTACCTCTTAGGGGGAGAGGTAGTGTCATGTGTTGTCATTGAGTTTCTGATTTGATTGGGTATACTCCTAAGGGGGGGTATTTAGAGTAGGTATGTTGGTTCAGTATCAAAGAGGGAGAATAATGATTTTTTTATTATTATTTTCCATTGATGTCAAAGGGGGAGAAAGTATCACATGAAAAAAAGTGTAAGGTATTAGTGGAATACGTTGTGCATATTTTCAAATCATTCAGGTAGAGAAAAGAAAGTATGTTTAGAGTTGTTGTGTTGTCTTTGATGGTTTTTCACATCATGTGTTGCCATCAATGAGAAAGGGGGAGATTTTTGCAAGAGTGAAGGTGTTGTCATTGATGTCATTAGGATGTCTATTGGATGGTGTTTTCATTTATGTCATTTGTGTGTTAAGGAAGTTGTTACATGATGAAAATGTTGAGGATATTGAGAAAATTGTGGAAAAGAGGAAAACAGGTTGTTGCAGGTTGTGCATGTGTATTTGAGATCTTGAGGAAGTGTTGTGAGTACATGGAGTGAAATTTTGTTGTAGTGTCTAGAGATGAGTTGGAATGAAGTAATGAGCTAAGATGATGTCTCTGGTACTTGATTTCCAAGTGCTTTTGAGAAAATTTGATAAACAAAGAAAATAGTATTAATCAAGTTCTTAGAATGTGCTCTGAATCATGCTCCACGTTTCTTTTGTATTGATGCTATTCTTGTGTAGATTTGGTATGTTGTTCAAGGTTTTTAGAGGTTGCTATATTCAAAATTTTGGGTTCTAGATCATTGGTGGAGGAAGTTGTGTTTACTAGTATGAGAACTGGTTTTGCAGTGTTGTACAAAGGTATCGGGGAGAAATGTAGTTGCTCCACATTTCTCTATAGTTTCTTTTTAGGACTTGTGGTTTTGAAGGAGATTTAATGGTGTTGTTATATTTTTTGTGTCAAGAGGATTCGTGATTAGGTGTATCAAAAGTTTTGGAAGCGTGTAGTTAATGTTTAATGTGTTTTCATGGGTAATAGTTGACCTGATGTCTACACTACATTTGGAAATGTTCAAGTATTAATGGATACATAGTGTGCCATGTGGGACTTAATTTTGGGTCTCGGTTAAGTGTTGTTTTGGTATCCTTTTATTCCTATCCATTGTGAGAATGTCAAGGTTCTGACTTAATTTGAATTTGTAAATACAACAGATAGAATGCTGACCTTGAAGAAGATGTTTAAGGTTGAGGTTGATATAAATAAAAGTGGAGTTGTGAGTTGAGAGAGGATGAAAAAAGAATCAAGATAGATGTGAGGTCAATGCAATTGATATGTGTGATGCAAATTTGAGTAGAGCAGTGTGAACTTCAAAGTATTGGATTCCTCAATGCAGTGAGCTAAAGATGTCTGAAATATTTCATGTGAGACTGTGAAAGTGTTGGAGCATTATGGTGGATTCCTTGTTGTATTGAGAAAGTGTTCTCTATGTAACATTTCTCTTCTATCTTCTTGTTCTTTCTATGGCAATGAGCCTTGGCTGTGAGCCCTTTTGAACATTGTGTCATAGTCTGGTAGTGAGCCCCTTTGTACCAGTTTTGCAATTACTTATATTGTGGGCTAATCCTCACCGTGGTTTTTCCCTCATTGGGGTTTCCACATAAATATGGTGTTCTCTTGTGTATTGTGTTTCTATTTTAGCTTTTGTTATTTTCATTTTATGATTAATCACATTAACAAAATAAGGGTTTATTGAATGCATGTGGATCTGATTATTGTTGAGGGTTTTTGATGTTTTGATTATATACAACTGATTCACCCCCCTCTCAGTTGTATTGATCATTCAAAAATTAGGAGGGGAATTCATCCAAAGATGCACAGGTGGTGCAATAGTACTGCATTGGCCATGTGATTTCAGAGGACACCACCGACCACACTTACATATGGTGGTTGGAGTAGGGTCACATGGTGTTGTTTCTACTATGTTGTGTGATGATCGTAATGGTGGCATTGCATTCCATGATTGATGGGTGAGGCTCTCACCTCCATGTGGCCTCATCCATTACATTAAAGTATGGAGGAATGAAGGATTTTCTTCACCTAGGACTGGATCATGTTTTCTCATTTGTAGCATGATCTCAAGTGATATGTACATTATGAGTACCATAGTATTACCACCTACACACTCCTATAGGTATGGGAATTCAAGTACATCACTTGTATGCATCCAATTAGATATCCTTGAGGCCTAGTGCAAGGTGAACCTCATGTGCATGCATACCTGCTATTGTGTGACTCGTGGCTTGATGATCTACTTTTTAGAGACAATTTTTTGACATTTTAAGGAGCAGTGACATCCGTTGGAGGCCATATAAGAAAATGGGGGTTTGGTCATATGATAGGAGACAACTACGAAGGATGCAACGGGATTGACACTTGGTCAAATGATCAAATCACATCATTGTACCATATTACTGAAACCAAGTTTCTCAAAAATTTAGCCACAGTTAGGCCATTCCTCCAGTGGCTCTTATGCACATATGGTCTCACCAAAGTGTAGCTAGAGCAGGGGATGACCCTTGTCCCACTATCATCGAAGTTTCACTCAATGGAAATTATGGCAAGGAAAAGGACCTTCTGAAGGACCTAGCATTCAATGACATCGATATATCAGTTGGATTTTACAATTGGTGGTTGATAATAGGTCCTACCCTATTTTTTCTTGTAGATGCCCCACAGGTGACAATGGTGCTTAGGGGTCTAAGGGTGAGGCAACCAAGAGCAACAAGGAGGAGGATGAGGTGATGACAGGTAGAGTAGAGGATAGATTGAGGTGGTGGTGGCATGTAGCATCATTGATATGTGCTCCTATGGTCTCAGTTGCACCACCTAGCATCCCTATAATAGCTAGAAGGATGCACATCACCTATAACAATGTTGTTCCACCTCTAGATCCACACTTACAGGTTGGGGATCCAAGTATGGATTTGGATGTGATATATATTATTTCCTTTTAGTTATTCTATTACATGATCTCATATATGTATATATGTTTTGATGATATGATGCTGATATCATCCACTTTATTTGTGGTTACTATGTTCACACAAGATTGGCTCGACTTCTTTGATCGATGCATTTTAAAGGAAATCCCAACCATCTAGATCTAGGGGCCAGTCCTTGATGCCTACATTCCTCCCACAATAGGGAATCATTCCCAAGTATTCGAGCCTATAGTGAGTTTTAGGATAGCTTACAAGGAAACCTGGGTGGAGGTGGTCCAACACTCTACATATCTCTCAGTCATGACTAGGAAACAAGATCAGAGGGGTGCAAAGCTCCTCTCTGCACTCACTAAGAGAGACTAATCCATGACACAAGATGAGAGTTCTGATTAGGCATGTGACACTCTACAAAGATAGGTCAATGACCTCATGAGGTAGTTAGAGGCTGTGAGGACACACCCACTAATCTCCAACATCCTTAGGTGCAGCAGTTGAGAGATGATTTGTGGGAGGCTCAAGAGTGGGAGGCTACACGAATGGAGTGTGTCATCACTCTCTGGGAGTAGATGGGGGAGGTGTAGGGAGAGCTTCGAGGATTGTAGTCATAGAAAAAATCCATGTTGTAGTTACATTGATCTCATTCCCATGCATACATCTGCCAACCACCTCTACCACCACTAGCATTAGAGGGCTCTAAAAGCCATGCCCCCGATGGCTAGACATAGTTTTGTTGTATCATATCATGATTTGTATAACATTTTTTTATGTATAGATTCATATACAAATATACAGACACCCCACTTTGTCATAGTGGTTTGATACATGTACATGACATTATTTTGATATATATATATATATATATATGAGATTTTAGATTGACACCATGTGTTCTTCTGTGTATGTTTCCTTTTTATATATGATTATGTTATGGATGTATGCTTATATTAGATGCTATCATGATTTGATTAAACACACATTGGATCTATATTTAATTAAATATAATGATGATCTAATTGCTATTTAATGATATATATAAAATGTATGATGTAGAATATATGGATAAAAGAATTAATCAAACACAATGCACATATACATAGCATAAAACTAAAACACATCTACATATAATTCCTAATTAAATAAATTAACTACATACACATGTTTACATCATAACAAAAATTAAAAGCATAATATGTTAATGAAGAAATATCATAGCATAATAAACTGTGATCCTTGAAGAGGGATGAGCATCATGCACACGCCACATAGAACTTATGCATAGTATTGACAGAGATGTATTACATTGACCAGTTCTTTTAGAGGAGTACCATCCATAGACAATAATCCATATACACCAGAACCATACACAAAGGTGATTATGCAAGGACCTAAAAAATTAGGGATGAATTTTCCCTTTTATCAGGTGGCACATTTACATTTGTCTGGTTCTCATAGAGAACGAGATCACCCACCTTAAAGGTATGAGAAAGAACACCTTGATTATAATGTTTAGAAATAGAATTTTGATAAGCCTAAATATGGTTGAGGTCCTATAATGGGTGCTCATTGAGCAACTCAAGTTGATTTAGATGCTTAGCATGATAAGTGTCATCATCAATTAACCCTTTAAGGTAAACTCACAAAGACAAAATTTCCAACTCTAAAGGTATAATAGCCTCAATGCAATACATGAGGTTGTAAAAATTTATACCAGTATGTATTCGTACGAACACTGATGTGATAGGCCCATAAGGCATAAGTTAATTGAGTATGCTAGTCTTTACCATGTTTATTCACTATTTTTTGAAGAATTAGCTCAAGAGTTTTATTAGATGCTTCGACTTGGCCATTAGATTGAGGATAATAAGGTGTAGAAAATTGATGTTGAATGTGAAATTTTTCTAAGAATTACTTTACCTCTTTTTTCTTAAATGAAGTTTTGTTGTCAGAAACAAGGGTAGAAAGCAATCCAAAGTGAGCAATAATATTATTCAAAAGAAAGCTACAAATTTCTTTAGTGTTAGTGGATCGAATTGAAATAGCTTCAACCAATTTCATAAAGTAATCAATAGCTATGATGATGAAGGTATGTCCCTTAGAAGAAGGAGGTGCTATTTTCTTGATAATATCTAACCCCCACTTTGAAAATGGCCAACAAAGGTCTGATTATGGAGCTCTTGTGTGGGAGCTCGGATAAGATTACTGTGTTGTTGGCATTGGGGACATTTCTTGACAAAGGAAAAGGAGTCTTGCTCCATTTTTTGCCAATAATATCCCATATGAGTCAGTTTATGCACTAAGGATCTACCACCAAAATTTCCACCCCCAAATCTTGAATGAGATTCTTAAAGGGAAAGGGTTATTTCAGCCTTTGTGAGACATCAAAGAAGAAGACCATTGTAAGATTTCTGATAAAGAATATTAGAAAAAATGATGTATCGATTTGAAATATTTTATATGTGAACACAAGTATTATTAGTCACATCATTAGGAAAGTTTCTAGTCTTCAGATAATTGTAGATGTGAGAATACCATTCCCTAGAATCTATGTGGGCACACATGAGACTGTCAAGTTTAGGTTGATTTGAGATAATGAGAGAGTAGAGAATCAGAGACACAAAGTGGTACTCATCTATACCATCATATGAGGGTACAAGGTAAGTTGCACTTACTATTAAATTTGTCTGGAGATTTTATCTCCTAGGAACATTGTTTATGGTAAAAGAAGAGAATCAATCAAGAAAGGATAAATCCAAATCCTCATACTAAGATATCTTGCTCTACTTAACTTGATGTGCTTAGGTGATTTGATTTACAATGAGCTCAGAATCACCATGAATGCAGATATGTTTAATATTAAATGTTATTGTGGCACATTATCTAGCAATAAGGGCTTTGTACTCAACGATGCTATTAGTGCAATAAAATTCTAATTGAAAAGATAGAGGAATTGAATTCCCTTCAAGTGAGATTAAAACTCCACCTACCTTAGAGCTGGTTTGACATCTCGATCCATTGAATAAATTTCCCACATAGGTTCATGATCTAATTCAAATGTATTTTCATCCAAAAATAAATCAAAATTAGGAAAGGAATGAGATGAGGGAGCTTTTTCCAATTGATCAACAACATCTTGTCCTTTAATTTCCCTTTGATTCACAAACTTGATATCAAACTCAAAGAGTAACATCACCCATTTCTCTAACCTTATAGAAAGATTGGTTCTAGTAAACAAGTGTTTAAAAAGATTACATTTTACAATCACATGAGTGTCTGCATGGAGAAGATAATGACACAACTTTTGTGTTATGAAAATGAGAGCAATGTATTGTTTCTCTATAATAGAGTATCAAGTTTCATAATCAACCAGAATACAACTAATGTAATAGACCTCTCTTTCTTTACCATCATCATGTTGAGATAATAAAGGTGCTAAAGTATGAGGTGATGCGAAAATATAAAGTAAAAAGGTTCTATCCTATATAGCCGACATCAAGATGGAGGATTAGCCAAATAACTCTTGATAAATTCAAAATCCCTATGAAATTCATCATCCCATTGAAAATGAACATATTTCTTCAACAAGCACATGAATGGAAGGGTATGATTAGCCAATTGAGATACAAATCTAGGAATTTCTTGAATCTTTCTTTGTAAATTACATAGATAAGAGATGCTCTTAGGTGGAGGAATGTTAACAATTTCATCAATCTTATTAATGTCAACTTTGATTCCATGATGGGAGACAATATATCCTAAAATTTTGCTGGTATCGACACCAAATATTCACTTAAGAGGATTTAGTCTCATCTTATAGAGTTGAAGCCTTTCAAATATAAGATGAATATTCTCAACTTGATCTTGACGAGTAGTAGAATTACCCTAGCCAATATTTCATCAACATAATCTTCTAAGATCTTGTGAATAAAATCATGAAATATAAGTCATTTCCCATTGGTAAGTTGCTCCAACATTCTTTAATCCAAATGGCATGACTACATATCAAAAGGTACCCCAAGGGGTAGTGAATGTTGTCTTATATTGATATTCTGGGTTAATACAGATCTGATTATAGCTCAAGAAGCCATCCAAGAAGGATAATAAGGCATGGCCTACAATTGAGTCCACAATCATATCAATATTGGGAAACAAAAAATAATCCTTAAGAGAAGCCTTATTAATATCATAAAAGTTAATGCAGATACAAATATGGCCATCAGGTTCACTATAGACGATGATATTTGATATCCACAGTGATAGTCAATAGGACAAATACAACCAAATTTTAAAAGCTTTACTATCTTAGTCTTGACAAATAAAAAATATTGGGATTCATTTAATAGATATTTTGCTTAATGGTCTTGGCATCGAGACATAGAATGATATTATGAATTACCACAAATTCATCAATATCGGACATGTCCTCATATGACCAATCAAAGATATCGGGGTGAGAATGTAATAAATCATCATGTTGTTTAGATTCTTCTGAAGAAAGACATTTTCCAATCTTAATCCCTTTCTCAAAATATTTAGGATCCATGAAAACATCAGAAGTATCCCCTCTGAGGAGAGTACTACGATCTTCAAGATGGGGTATAGAGACACTATCATCTACATTAGATAGGGAAGCCTCCTCATCAGAACTCATAACTGATTCTTCAGAATATTCCTGTCTACTGAAGCAATATGAGAATTGTCGTTTAGGGTGATAAGAAGGTAAGTTAGAATAGACACCTAAGAAATATTCCAGAGCTTCATCTAAAGATAAAATGTCTAAAGGAACTTAGAATCTACTTTAATTTCAATATAGTCAGGATGAACCAATTTAAAAGAATGAGATTTAGTGTAGACCATGTTGACATTCAACGATAGTTTTTTCTTAGAGGTTGTGGGGAGGTATCCAATTACAACCTTACAGTTACACAAATCAATCTCTAAGGGGACTTTAATACCTTTTTCATCATGCCCACAACCCTTCAATCTATAACCAAATTTAGAAAATATATTAAACCTCAATCCATAAAGTGATTACAATTCTTGAGGGGGAGGAGGATTGGTGTAAATATCATACTCCATACTGTAATCATCGCTTCTCTTTACATATGGATAATCATCTTTTTTAACGAAAGTGAATGCAATTTTTGGAATGTCTAGGTGGATAGGATCTGCTTTTTACTCCCATATATATGATTTAGTAAAGTTAAAGGATCCCCAATCATCACCAAGACATATATTTGATTTAGGAGAAGAAATAAAAGGGGTAGACTCAAGATTATATGATTTAAGAGGATCTTCCTTAGGGACATCCGTATCAAGAGTATCCTTTGTGATATGTACTGTTGGAGTAGATGCCAACACATTAGAAGATAATGAAGGGATAACATTTTTAAGAGTAGGTGCAACCAAAGTTTGACCAACAACTTCCATTTCACATAAGTGTATAGCATCAGGTCAAGCTTGATTGTGATTACCTCGTTGTTAGAAACAAACTTCATAGAATGATGTAAGGTAGAAGTAATTACTCCTAAAGCATGAATCCATGATCTTCCCAAGAAAATATTATATGGTAATGGTCCTGGCATAAAATATACAAGGGTGGATACGGTAATGGGTCCTAATCTTAGAGGCAAGATTAACATGCCTAAGGCTTGTCGATCGAAATTATCGAATCCATGAATATATAAAGAAGTAGCAAGGGAGGTTGAATCAACTTTAATTTTGGGCAATAATTCAATACTACATACATTAAGTGTTGAACCGGTATCAATGAGAACATGCATAATGCCGATATTGTTAATGTAAACTATTATCATCAAAGGATCTACTTGCTTTTGTACTTTCAGAGGTGGGAGCTCATGCAGATAAAACATAATATTTGATGAATATGCACAAATATGATCTATCAATGCATTAACATCCATCAGCCTAGAAAAAGAAGGCAAGAGGATCTTTTGTAAGGCTTCCTGAAGCATACCTTGGTAAACCAAAGTAGTCTAAAGTAAATCCCAAAGAAAGATCTTGGCGAGAGTAATGCGAAATTGCTCAACAAGATCATACTCACCTAGTGACTTAGCAAGTTTAGGTGCTTGAGGAAGGCTTGGTTGAGAAGATGGTAAAGAAGTAGGTTTAATAACAGTTTTTTGGTTCCTTCTAGTATTATAGGTATGGTCTATCACTCTATAATTGGGAGCCTTAGATTGCATGAATCTTGTGTAAAGGTTCGGCGTGTCACTTTCGACAGGGATCCCGTGAATAAAATGTTTTTTTAGGAGATGTGGTAGCTAGAGTCAAATAAATGACCTGTATCTTAGGCCTTTGAGGGGCAACAAAGACTACGACTATATTTATAGACTCTTTGACTTGCAAAGAAGAATATTTTAATGATTAAGTTTGCTTATTATATTTTTGAGTAGAAGGTGATGCCTATAAGAAATCATCTAGGACATCATCCAACATATCAAAATATTATTTAGAAAAAGTATTATCAAAAGAATTGAAATTTTGAAGAAAAATATTTCACATGATTTCATTCATGTCGGGTTCACCAAAAATGTAAAGGAGGGGATTTTCTATCTTCAAGACGATGGGGTCCTAAGGAGAAAATTGCCTTCAATTACCTTAGGGATCAAAGCTCAAGTGACGAGATAAAGAATAAAGATTATATGCATAATTTAATTAAATAAAAATTAAACTACTAATGACAAGAATTACAAGATCACTTAATTACAAGAATAAATGATAGAATTAAAATATCTAGTATATATAAAAAAAATGCATAAACCATAGATTTTACCCTCAAGAGGATTATCTCTTGGCCACAAATGATAGCACATTGAGGGGATGTCCACACCCCGTGTTGTTGTATCTAATGAAATAAAAGATAAGAACCCAAAATCTGAGAAGTCCAACTTTTCAAACCTATACATTTGCAAACAAACAAAATGAGAAAAAAAGTTGGGAGCTATGTCAAGGCTTACCTCAGTTAAACCCCCCTTTTGGTGTTTCCACCTCCACGAACAACCATATAGGATTGAGATAGATATATTTTATAAATTAAAATATGTGTGATAGAAAAAAACCCCACAAAGGAGAACCCCTATCACGAATATGAAAGACGTGCGATAGAAACAAGCCCCGCAAAAGAGAACCCCTATCACGAATAAAATAGACGAGATCAAATAGAAAAGATCAAATAGACGAGATAAAGTAACAAGAGAGCACTACCAACAACCCATGGATCCTCTCTTGGATTGATAAATGTGATGTAGTAGCATGCAAGAGAAGCCTTGATTGTTGTTTGAGGGAGAAATCCGACAGAGCTTCACTATGAAAGTGAGAGAGTAAGAAGTGAGAAAGATTGCAAAAAGATGAGATAGAATGAAGAATGAGAGTGAAAACTAAGGTTTTATGAGGTGTATGGGTGGGAGGATCCATTACACATGCTTTCTTTCCATTATGATGCATGTCATAGGAAAAGGACACATAATATTTATATTTGAATCTTGAAAAATTTAGGGGATGCTAGCATGTAGCAGAGATGTTAGCGTATTATAAAGATATCTTCATGTTGCACAAGTGTCCTACTCAAGAATTTACATAGGTAAGGTATTCAATCTACTAATGCTTCATCATTTTCACCTATAAAGTTAGAATCGTGAAATTCCAACATATAGGTTTTTTTCATAAATGTGGAAGGCCTAAATGTGTAAAAGTGAAATAACCATAGGATGCAATTTTATGACACTACAAACACATGCCAATTCCTTTATTGCTTTACGCAATGACTTTCTACATCAGGATCATTTGCTAGTAAAATTATTCTTGCGATCTCTTAAGGAGACCGCGTTGGAGTGGTTTTTCTCACTACTTGACAATTTTATCTTCTCTTTCGATCAACTCATAAATCAGTTCTTACAATGGTTTCAAGAAAACATTGGCTCTAAGGTCACTATTACTGACCTTGTACATTGCAAGCAACAATCAAATGAGAAGTTAATTGATTTCATTTCTCATTATCAATACATCTTCCCAAATCCCTTGGGCACTATCTGACCATGACATCCAGGGGATGTTCATGGCCAGTCTTTAGCCAACATTGAGGGAATTAGTATTTCTAATGAAATATCCTTCCTTTTCTCATTTGAGTACTATGTTGAGAGACTATCAACAAAAAATAGCTAAGTATGGGGCTTAGGCCTCATCCTCACGTCTTGATGGTTTTGGGGTTGCATCTTCTTCTAGAGGGTTGAAAAGGAGTAAAGTAATAGCTAATGTAGTAGTTGTTCCTTAAACAAGTGAAAACAACATACTTGGGTCACAACATAGTCGGATCTTTACAAAGCTATATGATTCTTACTCAAGTGTACTTCAAAAATTATTGAAAGATAACTTAATCACTCTTCCAAAAATTATACTGCTTCTTGATAATAAGCCATATCCTAATTGGTATGATGCATCTAAATTCTATCAATACCATAAACATGATACTGAGTGTTGTGTGCATATGAGACATGTAATTTAGGACCACATAGACAATGGTAACATCTGCCTCAATAGTAAAAAGTAGAAATCTAAAAAGTCTATTGCCAAAGCCAACAACCAACTACAAATATACATAAATCCTTTCCCACCCAACTCTTCCAACTTTATCACTTCTTCTATGCCATTTGATGATGTCACATATGTACATATGGTGTCTATTTCCCCAATCTCCCCTCCAAGTTAGAAGGATAAGATAACTGACATATCTTTTATGCCTAATAAATTTATCTACCATGGAGAGTACTCTCCCCTCTATATTCCCACTCAATTCAATGATAACATCATCACTGACATTATAGTTGACCCTGCCAGTAGGGTCAATGTTATTGTGTATGCTGAAAATTGAAAAAAGCTGATTTAATCTATAAACCCAAATCAAAATTCTAGCATTACTCCAATGAAGCCTTTCTTAAATGAAAGCACATGCAAAAATGTAAACTAAACTATGGAAACCAAAACATGATCATTCAAAAGGAAAAGTCACTACATTGTTCTCCTATCATCAAGATCTTGATTTATGCATTTGGTGCTCTCAAATTTTCACAACCATAAGTTCAACAAGAGGCTACGATGAATGGAAGAAAGGATTGTATGATCAAAATTCAATGTGATTTTTGGTGAGAAGAGGGAGTTTATATAGATGTCCTCACACAATGGATTCAAGTTGCGGGAGAGATGTGGGATTAAAGAGTGCAATGGAGATTATCATAAATATCCCATATTCTTTAATCAAGTGCAATTGATTGAAATAAGAGAGATAAATAGGAGGATTTATGATAGGGCGAAAGTTAAGGAATTTGAATTAGAAGTGAATTTGTGAATTAATGGATTATTTAATTTAAATGGATTTATATATTTAAATGATTTAATATGCATGGATATTTTAATGATTAATGCAAATGGAGTAATATGAAATGGATAAATGATTGATTATGTGGATGGATAAATTCTTTAAATGAATAAATGCTTATAATATATTAATGATTTAAATGAATTGATTAATGAATAGAAGAAATTATTAAATGAATTAATTAAAAAAAAATAATATCCATTTAATTAATAGACAAAAAATAGGATGATTGTGAGGAAAAATTCTGAGTGTTTGCATTTTGCCCCTCTTTGAGACAATGCAATCTGTCGCGTTGTTTCAAAGAAAAAGATATGCCCTAGTGTAAGGAAGAATGACGAGGAGGTAGAGGTATGCCCCCTCGAGAGAACATGTGGGTTCAAAGAACATGAGTGTGCTCTCAAAATGGATGAGAGGACTAGAAGATGAAGGACAAAAATGATAGAGGAAAATAGATAAGGATGATGAAGAAAAAATGTAATGATGAAGGAAATGGATGATGGAAGAAATGATAGATGAAAAAAAAGAGATATGAAGGAAATGAAGGTGATGAAGCTTCTTGTGCTTTACAAAGTGCTTTATCATCATAGAGCGGTAAAATATGATAAATGGACAAAAAACACCATGGTATGACATAGACCAAGGTGTGCAAGGTCATCCATCTGTAAAACAGATAATCACATACAAGGAATGTCCTAACTCATACTTAGGGAAAAGTTTCCCTAGTCTTTTTATCAAGACAAACCACAAACAACAATCAAATAAAAGACGAGTCATGAGACATCATCACTCTTCTAAATCCTTTGTGGGACATCATTGAGGTGGTTAGTAACATGACCGAAAAAAATATAAAAGATAAGACAAAATAGACCAACAAGGTCAACAACTATTCAAATTGTTTGCCAATAAGTGTTTTCCAGTGTGTTAAGGGACGAAGTGAGTGACAGATGGACTGTTTTGACAAGGTATGGTTTCAGGAAAAGAAACATGTTGTATAAGACATCAAGTATAGTTTCAATCATGCAACTACCTGTATAAGGCAAATGACAAAGTGTGATAGTGACAAGGTCTGGTTTCAAGAAGGACACATCCTATATAAGACCATTGGTTGTGATCGATTTGACTGGTTTGATTTATTTGACAAATGACCAATTTGATTTGGAGATTTGTTGGCTTGCTTGTCTTGTTAATTCAGGATTTGTGTTTATTCAGATGATTATTTCGTGTCTAAGTTGACATTGTCTGATTTATTTTGACTAACGAACCCTAAAAGACTGACCTAGGGGGCCTCGGGGGCTCATCGACATATGACCTTGCCTATGTAGCAATGCATAGAGACCTCGTAGTTCGACATGACCCTTGACTTTGTTTCAATGACGAAGGACCGAATCATGATTTTATTTGACAACACTTAAAGGACTAACCTAATGCCTCGGGGGCACATTGACAGATGGCCTTGCCTACATCTAGTCGCAAAGGCAATGTAGTTCGAGAATGAAAAAGACTGAAACGACTGACTTTGACTCTATTTTTTGGATTTTTTGAAAGTTATCTGAATGTTTTTTGGATTTTGACATGTTTTTGATTTTTTTGGATTTTGAAATTTTATAATTTTTGGTCTTTTTCAAATGTTTTGATTTTTTTGTCTTTTTGGAATGTTTTGATTTTTTTTGGATTTTTGAATGTTTTATGATTTTTATTTTTTTTGTATTTTTGAATGTTTTGATTTTTTTTTTTGGATTTTTGAATGTTTTGATCTCCAATGACAAGAGTAGAATCCAATGAAGTGAGGTGTTAGGAAATTTCCCTAGTCAAGTATAAGACCAATTATTAGGAATGGTAGTGGATAAGTCGTATTGTGGAAGGCAAAAAACACATGATGTCAAGTGTTATGATGGAAGAGGTGAAGATGATGGAGGAAAAATTTGTTATGAATGCAGGGTAAATATAAGGATTGTGACAAATGCACGTGAATGATGCCTACACACAAGAATCCAAGGACAACCATGATCTTGCTCCTAGTCAAGCTGAAAACTAATTGACAGGTGATGATGATGACGATGTTGTTTGATGTGGGGAGGACACATCCTGAAACAACATGAGGATGATGATAATGTGACTAAAGGATCAAGGTTTGTAGCAAGGATATAAATAGAGCCAAGGAGTGTTTTGGATGATGCACTATGATGTATAACAAGATTTTATGGATTAGGCTTATTGCATTTGGAATGAATTCTTTAAGACTAGATGGGATGATGAAGAATCCTTAGCCATTGAGAAGGGAAAACCAAGATAGGTGATAGGTATGGAAGGATAATGGATTTATTTTGGTAAAAGATATGAGACATGAGGATTATGGGCTAGAAGAATTATTATTTGGTCTCCAAGGACAATATCACATAGGAATAAATTGTTTTCTCTAAGGTACAGTTTTGGATAATGCTACAAAGGCTATGACATGATATTTCATGGATAGTGTATGACCAAAGGATAGACATGTCAAGAGTTTTCCCAAAGCATGATTTATGTTTATACCTTAGTCCTTATCAAGATAAAAGTACGTGGGAAAATGGATGGGAATGATAGGGATTAGATGGATAGATGGAAAGGTCATAATAAATGTTATGCGAAGGGTATGGGAGATGAGACAACTTGCCCCAAAGTGTAATGGTCAACATAGATAATTGCTTACACATGAGGCTTGTTTGCCAGTTTTCATCATGGTACTTATCCAAAGTGCAATAAAAATGGTTTTCACTATTGGTCAAATTTTTTTCTCTTTACTATTTTTTTTCTTTTTCTTTTTTCTTTTTTTTGGTGTCACCAAGACATTTTTTTGCCAAGTTTTCATCAAAGTAACATTTTTTTTTCAATTTTTTGGTATTTTTGATATTTTTGGATGACCTTGCTATTTTAGCTGATCACTGAATGTTCTAATCCATTGATGGTGCTGATGTAGAGACTGGGGCCATGATATGCCAATAATGACCTTTATGAAGTAGTTGCCTTGTTAGGATCATAGTGCTTGCATACAACTAATTGATATCATTGTGATCCTTTCTGATACTAGAGTTGTCCTTGTGATCATAATACACACATCGTGATAGAGTGCCATTAGAGTCCTTATAATAAAGATTTGCTTCCAAGATGTGACAAATTCATGAGGTATGTCTTTTAGACTTTAGGCACGATGTAGGATTATGATGGGTGATGGTAGATGTGGAAGGATTGTTTGGACGTTTGAATGAATCAATTTTTATTTTTCAAACTTGAGATGTTGGATGACGGAGTTTGGAATTTTGATTGGGATAGTGTTTGGAACCAACACTTTTATATACCTTGTGTGATGACCATTTTGAAGGAGGTAGAAAATTATTATATTTGGGAGTCCTTTTTTCTTGTGGCTCCACATTTTGATTGACTTTTGGATTTGGAATATTTTCTTTGTTTGATCCATTTTTCTTTGGGATCCATTTTAACTTCATTTGTCCATTTGGATTTACCAATAGTAAAAGTCACTCCATAATTACCGTTGGTAACTCCAAAACTTACACCTCTAGATAATGATGGGGTCATGGGTGTATAATGTCAAGTGGGAGAATGTTGGGATAAGGTGCCATTAACCTTGTAAATCCCAATATTGTATTTATTCCTTTTTATTATTTGTTATTACTAATTACCCATAAGGAGTTGTACAAGTTTCACCGGAAGTGGTAAAAATTATTTACTGTCGACAGTAAGTTTCAGAGTTACCAGCAATAATTACGGAGTGACTTTTATTGTTTGTAAATGTAAAAACTTATGGTAAAAGAGGTTAGACATTTCAACTTGGAGAATTAATTATTCTTGGCATGTATGACACACGTCATAATGTTTGGTGGGTGCATGTAAAGAATCTATGACAACTGCAAGTTGTCATAAGATTTTATAACATTATGACGCATATGATGGATATGGTTGTTGTATATTTTCTCTATTTACCCCCAAACACCCATCTTGGGTTGCATGCATATTGGAGGTATCTATGAAGGTTATGACGTGTCATAAGATGTTGTAAGTTGCCATGCATGGATATGGGTGCCCAACTTTGGAAGGGTTTTTTTGACACTTGTACGTTGCATGTTGATGCCACTTTGATGATTGCATGTGGGAGAGAGAAATTGGATGTCTAGGCCTTGTTGGAGACATTTTCTATAAGTATTTTCCATGTATTTGTTGCTGCATAACAATTTTATAGGTACCTAGGTTTTTCCAGAGTGAAAGTTGAAAGACAGAGGAAGTAAATGTATTTGTAATCTCCTTTTGTGAAGATAATACAACTTGGCCTCTTTTCTTGGTGGAGTTTTTTTTTACCCGGAAGGGTTTTCTCTACTTTAAATACTATGTTGTGTGCTTCATTCTACTTCTGGTATATTTTTGTATTGTGGGTTTATAGTTTATGTTACAATATCCATTGATAATACAATATCCATTGATAATACACACTTAAAAGATTGCATAAATTTGTCTTAAATCAATTTTCCATTGAAGTAGTGTTGCTTTCATTTCTAATAGGTGAAGCCATGATGTCATACTTTGGACTATCTTTTTGACATGTATCCTCAAGTTTAGGCAATGGAATGTGAATTTGGACAAGGATATGATTTTCATGAATAAATGTAGCTTGGGATGGAGTGAATAGGAATGGATTAGTGGATGATGGACTAGGATAGGATGTGGAGGGTTGGAATGGGTTGAGGGATGATAGACTAGGATAGGATGTAGTGGCTTGGAATGGACTATTGGAAGGTTGGTTTCCCTTGTCAAGGTTAGGAAAAGGGTGATTAATGGATGTTTGTTGTGGATTAATGGCATGGATTGTGCTAAGGGACTCTTGATAGTGAGGGTAGATGGATGGAGGACTAGGGCTTATGGATTGTTGGTAAGAAGGGTATGTGGGTAGTTGACCATGGGTTGAGGTTGATTGGTATTTAGATTTGATGAATTGTATTTTGAAGTCTATGGATTGTTGGGCTTGAACATTGCGGATTAATTGGTATTCAACTTGACTAGCAAGCATATCGAGGTGAATTGAAGACATGGTGGTGAGGTAATGTTACTATGATGCAAATGTAATGGTATGAAAAAAGGTGGAGTATGACTAAGGTATGTGGCATTATGTCTAAGGTATGAAAATGCAAAGGTATGACCTAAGCCTAAGGTATGCAACCTAAACTATGTTTTTTTTTTGGATTTTTCAAGGTATAAGGATGCCTAATAATGATACCATGATTAAGAGTCAAGGTGAATATAGTCTATGACTAAGGTGTGGAATTAAGAGATGAAATAGTATGACCTAGTATGAAGGTTGAAACCTCTAGAAAATAGTTTCTAATCAAACTAAGAAAGGTATAACAACTAATGTGATTATCAATGACCTTAGGTAAAGTAAAGATTGATAAGATGTGTTGACAAGGTGGTCTCAAATTGGACTGATGAGTTGAGGAACCAACCTAAATGACAAGGACTAGGATGACTGTTTTCTGAAAGATAAGGTCAAGAGAATACAAATTTGAGGCTATAGTCTAGTTTATGTTTGGTAGGCTTCCTAATCAAGAGGTTTATGCAAGCGGTTTATGCAAGCTAAAAGGATGACCTAAAGTTTCAACCTATGGGGAATGTCTAATGCAAAAAGATGAGGTGATGGATGAATGAACGATGGAAAAAATGGGGTGAACAAGTCCTTGGTCTAAATAGATTTAAATGCCAAGCTTGTTTTGGATTAGTTGGCCTAGTTTGTTTCAAGGTTTGAATGTTGTCAGTTTTGGGTGTGTTTGCTTGTTTTCTTTGAATACACACACATAAAACATAATGTAGACATTGAAAAATGTCCCGAGTTTGCGAGCGTCATTTTTCTCAGTCCTTGTCCTCTGATAATTGAATAATTTTAATTATTTGATTATTCTTGATCATATTCCTCTATTAATTAAATAATTTTTAACTATTTAATTAATTCACTTTCTAATCTCTATTCTATCTTGATCAATTAAAATAAAATTGCGTCACTAACACTTCCTTTCTTCAATAATTAAATAAATTATTATTTATTTAATTATTTATCTTTTATCGTTCACCTATGGTTAATTATTATTTGTTTATGCAATCGACCTTTTCATTCTTCTATAATTAAATAATTGTCAAGATTATTTAATTATGTGTCATTTCTTTCCCCATTAAATAATTAATTCAAATTAATTATTTGATGCCTAATTTCCATCTCTCCCCATTTAATTAAATTGATTTAATTAAATGCCCATTTCTCATTTTCCTCAAATAAATAATTCAAATGAATTATTTATCCTCCACTTGTCCATTTCCTCCATTTTCTCTTTTTCCCGAATAAATAATTTGAATAAATTATTTATGCCTCCCTTTTGGTCAAAGATACCTTACTCATTAATCTTTGTCATGGCCTTTATTTCTGCCATAGCTGTCGGGCGTTATAGCCTTCATTTCATACCTCTTTTTGGTGCATCAATCCTCCACCGTCGATCTTGGAATCTTTCTAGATGAACGATCTCGACTATCCATTCAAATGGTTGTCTATAAAAGGAGCCTTGCTCTCCCATTATTTCCTTAACAATCATTTTGTCTCCAACTTTCTACTTACAATTTGTAGGTATTTGCACAAGTAAAACAACAAATATGAGGGAAAAATTTGCAAAAGGAGAAATAGGAGAGACAAGAGAAGGAATCGACTTCAATGGGGAGTGTTTGATTTGAATGCATTTAGCTTATTTCTCTCATTGGTTGTATTCTATTGTTTGGATGAGGTTAATAGCTTAGAGGTGTTAGCTGTCACTTTATCTAGTCTAGGACTGTTTTAACCCCATCTTACATTGGTGAACCTGATGTGAAGAATAGTTTTTTCAAATTTTTCGTACGATTTTTGTTTGTTTTTGTAGATTTCAGGTACGAAATGACACATTTGATTGAAGTAGCGACACATTTGATGAGAAACAACACATTTGTTGGAAATAATGACGCATTTGCTGAAGGCATGATAGGCAAGAAAATTTGAATTTGAAAGTGCGACACAATCGCTCTAGTGTGACGCGACACAACGATGCAATTGCTAAGAAGAACGACACATTTATATGTCTAGTATAAAATTTTAGTTTCTAGTTTGTCTTTGATTTTGCATTTGGGTTTTCAAGTAGAGTAGGGTTTTTGGGTTGCTAATTCTCTATTTTAGTGTGTGGCTTTGGAGTGGTGCTCTAAAAAAAATTGTTTCTTTTGAAACAACAAAACAAATCAAGCACTTTCATTTCATTTCAAGCAATTTTTCATTTCCTTTGTTTTCCACAAATTGCATCAGGATCATAAGGTTAAAAAGAATTGCATTTTTCACTCACAAGGCTTAAAAATTATAACAATCTGCATTTTTACACTCATGGGCATTAAAATGAACCTTACATAAAATGTCATTGGTCTAAAATTTACAAAGTGTCTTCAAATAATAAGCAAGGGTAAAATCAACCAATGTTCTTTGTGTTTGGTGATTTACAATTGTCTTAGAAAGTGCATATGCTCTCCTCTCGCATCGCTAGGCGATCTTGAGTGACCAAAATCACCTCTTTGGAATTTGTATAATCACACTGCATATTTAGATTTGGTGCTTAAAATTAACCCCATGCGAGTGTAATGAAAATGAATTGTGTGTGTTCCCTCACATTTTACACGATCTGAGCGGTCAAACTACAAATGCACTTCCTTGATTTTGTCTATCTTTAGAGGGCCTGCCACCTTGCTTCGAAAGGTGGGAACGACCCAAGTGGTAACGGGCTAAAGTCAAGCTCTTCCAAACCACTATATAAATGTGTGGTTGCAATGAAAATTGCGATCAACGGGAAGTGGTACGTGATAGCTCTCCCCCAATATCTTTATGATGCAAAAATCACTTCTTCTAAGGGTTAGTAGATCTGTCGAGGTAGTTTATCATAGTATCTGCTGAACCAGATGCCCTTACTGGAAGCCTTTGTGTAGAAAGCCAAAATCCTTCTATATGATGGCACAGGAGGTCAGACCTCTGAAGCCGTCCCACACTTTTGTGGTTCAAAGTAGAGATAGAAAATTCCTCTTTGGGAAATTCAGAGTTTGATGTACCTGAGAAGTGAGTGTCATGGAGGGGAGCCAGTGTCAAAAAACTTCTAATCTATCCACTTTAAATAGGCGCATCTGGAGAAATCCAAGTGGGAACCCAAAAAATATTATCCTTGCCAACCATAGGGCTTGTGCATTGTTGTCTATGTGTGTTTTACTTTGAAAAAAAATAAATTTTCACATCCAAACTAGACCAAAAACAAGTGCTTGATATTGTTTCTGTGTTCTCCAATCAAACTTCATCAAAAACATTCGAAGTCCCATAAAAAACCAGCTCAAACATCAAAATTGTTAAGACAACATTCTGGAAAACCACAACTGTAAAAAATAGAGCCGCATTTGATACTGTGCACCACAACTGAGAACTGGAAAACCACAACTATCTTCTCGAAAAACATTTGATAAAACAGAGCCACATCTGATAACCTAAACTGCAACTGTAAGATGCATTTGAAGAAAACAGAGCCACAATTGTCTGCTAACCTGAAACTTTCAAAATATTTTCCCAAAATATGATCAAATCATTTTCACAGTGACCTTTGACTGATAAACCAGAGACTTGCAAGATTCATCAGTTCATCCTAGCATTTCCATTTAGGGAAACATTGCATTATAGGTTACTTTTCCTTCATACTTTGCATTGCATAGATAAAACTTTGATACTTAGGTTGCATTTAGGCCTTCAGATTGTGAACATAGGAAGACCTTTGAGCTCTTGAAAAATCCTTGGTTTTATATCCTATTTGTCATTGACCATTATCCCTCATTTTATCAATCCTTGTCATTGCCACTTTTATCACATTTGAGTCTTAAGCTTGTGTCCTAGCCTTGACTCAACCTTGTCAAAATTATCCTCTTGATTACCACAAATGGTCAATGACACTTGGAATTATTACCTTGGGTTCACATTAGCTTGATTTCCATCCTTTGTTTAAAATTTTAGGATTCCTTTGCATTTAACTTGACCTCATTTAGACTCATATTACATCCCTTACATCATAACTTTTATCATCATCTTTCCGAAACTTTGATCTTTAATCTAGATTGCACTTTTCACGTTTATCCAAAAAACACATAAAAAATAGTTCATTTTACCTTAGTCTTAGCATCATATCATTTTCCCTTAAATTTGTCAAATTAGTCAACCTTTCATATCCTTTTACGTCCATTAGTTTCACTATCCTTGCATCCTTACCTTCATCTTAACCTTAGTTGCATTATTACCTTGATCTTCAATTTAGCATCATCTAGTCATCTTATCATTATCCTTGACCATTAATCGATATTTAATATTATTTAGCATTCATTAGCTTCATCCTTTGGTCATTTTTCATCCTCATAACCAAAAATCCAAAAACTTAGATTCATCCTTATCTTGCATTAGCCTCATACTCAAGAAAATCCAAAACATAGCATAGTTTCATAATCATCTTGCATCATCCCTCAACCTGCAAAAGTCTCACATGGTTAAAACAAGGTCACAAGCCAAGAGAAAGGACATGGATTTTTCAAGTAACCCTTTTCATGACACTACCCTTGAATAGATTCAAATCATTCTACACCTCCAAGAGATACACCACCAAGAGACCAAACATGGGAAAAATTTATCCTAGAAGAATTCAACCAACAATTGACCCAAGAATAAATTGAAGAAGCTTATAGTGACCCAAGAATTTTGAGCATGGTTGATCAACTTGTTAGTGTAGACCCTAATAGATTCTTCTACACACTAGCTAAAAAAGGTGCCAAATTACCTCAAGGTTTGGATGTATCAACCATTATAGAAAAAGAAACTGAAAATACATTTTCACTTGGCATGCCCTCATCACAACAAGTGTCAAACATACCCCTTGGTACAACTACACACATGAATACCACTACTACACACATCCCAAGCATCTCAACATTTGGAAACAAGGAAACCAATACCACTACACAAGGACAAAGTTTCACACTTGGAAATTCCTCAAATTCTATAAGTAAGAACTTTACAAACCCCCTTTTCCAACATACAAATCAAGGTTCCACATCACAAGGTCCTACCCCTTTGATCCAAAATACAAACCAAGGTCCTAAACCCACACCATAAAACACCAATCAAGGTCCTACCCCTTTGATCCAAAATGCAAACCAAGGTCCTAAACCTACACTTCACAACACAAATCAAGGATCCTTATTCCAATTTCAAGGTTCACCTTCATCAAGTCAAAACCCACCAACTAAATCTAGAAGAATTCATATTATCTCACGAAGGACCCCAAATCAAAATAATAATCAAGGATCAATTCCATCACTCCAAAATACCAATCAAGGACCTACACCTTCATTTCAAAATACCAATCAAGGACCTACACCCTCAAATACCAATCAAGGGACCTTTCCTTCATGTCAAAACATCAACCAAGGACCTATACCCCCCTCTCAAAATTCAAATCAAGGACCAAATTTTCAAAACCAAGGCATAAATCAAGGGTCTACATCTCAATTCTAGAACACCATACCACCTGCAAACATGACCTTTGGAACAAACCAAAATACCAACTTCATCCCAAATCAAAACAACACACACCAATATGGAAACCAAGGTCATACATCACAAATCATTAATCCCAGCTCAAATCCAACATATGACCTCAATTACCAACATCATGACACCAAACCAAAACAATGCAATGCCATCTCTCACAAAATTTTTGATACAACAAGTCCAAATCCTCCAACAATAGATGAAAAACATGCAAATGGGGACCAACAAGAAGACCTATTTTGTGGAAGAATTGTGCCCCTTTCTATTTGACATAAATCTATACATGCCACCCTTTCCCCCTCATTTCACAACACCACCTTTGCCTAAGTATAAGGGGACATGGGATCCAATAGAGCACATTCAAGAATTCAACACATCATGTATGGAAGTTTGATATGACCCTACCTATTTGATGAGACTATTCCTGCAAAGCCTCACATGACTAGCCTTAGATTGGTTTGCACACCTTTCTCCAGGAATTAAAACATGGGGTGAAATAGCCAACAAATTCATCAATCATTTTTCCTTCAACATTAAAAATGATGTCACCCTTGCAACATTGAGCACAACCAAACAAGAAGAAGGGAATCACTTACCTCATTTTACTAGAGATGGTGAGGTTTGGTTAGAAAGTTCCCTTTTCACATTCTTGAAAGACAACTTGTCACCATGTTTGTGGAAAACCTTAATGAAGAATTGATGAGCTGAATTCAAATCCAATGTTGCACAACCTTTGAGGAAATTCTTGAGAAAGGTTTCCTTATTGAGAGAGGTCTTATTGCAAAAGGACTGGTCAAATTGAAAAGAGAAAATCTGAAACCAAACAGTGACAAGAGAAAATACTGGTCCCGAAACAAAAATGTCACAAATGACAGAGTTGTTGATGCCAAATTGGTAACCAAAGGTCCAACCATTCAACTTAAAGGTCCTTCCTCATTAAATGCATCTAATACACCAAACACCCAAACACAAGACCAAAACCAAACGCTAAATGCTATCCAAAATAATCAACAACGAAGAGGTCCTCTCCATGCCAAAAGAACATACACCCCTTTGGGTGAACCTATCGAATCAATCCTCAAAATGGATTTTTCAATCAAATGTCATCACACTACTAGACGCCAAAAACTATGAAACTTCATTGATCAAACCTGATTGGTGGAAAGATGATGAATACTGTGAATACCACCGTACAAAAGGACACAAAACAGTTAGATGTTGGACACTCAAGAATATCATTCAAGACCTCATTGAAGATGGAACCATTTTAGTTGATAATTCACAAGCCAAGACGAGTGAAGATCATACCATATTCAAGAGTCCCTTACAAGACCATGACAAAGGAAAGGCCTCTAGTTTAGATAACAACAATAATGCCAACTATGCCGCCATCAAACATGAATACAACACTATCATCCTAAATGTGATACCCTTTGATGATCACATTGCCACTATCACCATAAACAAGCCAAGATTAGATTGTGCTATTGCCACCCACATAACCAAGATAACTATTCCAGGTCCTTCTGCAAATCCCCAACTGAAAAGTCAATATAATCTCCTAGAATAGCTAGGGAAAACTCCTGCGCAAATTTCCATCTTGGAGATCCTTTGCATATCCCCACAACACGAAGCCATCCTTGATAAAACATTACAAGAAGCCTCCCTACTCACCAACCTAGATGTCAACGAATTTTAGGCCATGGTTGGATACCTAGCTATGTCACACCATGTCACCTTCTCTGAACAAGACTTTTCCACACCAAAATCTGATGATAATGACCCCCTACACCTTGAGGTATGCATCAATAAACACAAGATCAGACGAGTCCTAGTAGATGGTGGAGCAGGTCTGAATATTTGTTCACTAAAATTGGTGAAAGCATTTGGATACTCTAAGAATTGTATAGACCAAACCAAGAAAATTGTGATAAAAGCTTATGATGATGCTGAGCATTCTTCTGAAGGTGTAATTTCACTTCCTGTGAGAGTTGTTCCAATAGTACAAAACATAGTATTTCATGTCTTGAATTTGGATTTGCATTACAACCTTCTCCTTGGCCGCCCATGGATTCATTCCATGAGGCCTATCCCATCCACCTACCATCAATGCCTCAAGTTTCCACAAAATGACATTGAAATCACTATTCCAGGCGACCTTGATCCTTTTTAGTATTGTTCAAACCTAAAAGGAATTGTTGAACATCAAGTGCCCATCAATAGAGAGGCCTGCACTTCATCCACCACTCCATCTCACTAGATTGAACCATCCACCCTTGTCAAATCATCTACATCATTCACCACACCTTCCACACCAAAGATCTAGATCCAAGATAGAGGATGTGGAGAATACAATATGAAGAGTCTCTTTTTCATTGGAAAATTGCCTAAACCACCAAAGTCATATGGCAAACCGGATCCTGTACATCCTAAAGTTATCATCCATAATCCCCCTACCACCTTCACTAAATGGGGGGAACTTTCCAAAGAATCTTTAGATGATCATATTCTCAAATGGCTGTACCGAGACGAGGAGGAAATTGAAACTAAGAAATTTCCAATTGAACAATACTCAAAAGGGTTCCAAATAATGAAGCAACACAGATATGATGGACACAATGGCCTTGGCCTAAATAAGCAAGGAATGTTGGAACCCTTACAACCTCCTAAAGTAATAAAGAATAATGGATTAGGGTTTTTACCAATAAAAGTGACTATCTAGGTTATCAAGATACCTTCAAGTGCAGTTGCTAATGCTTCAGATGAGACCGAGACATCTGAGAAATCTTACTACTATGAAACTGATTCCAATGAATATGAATGAGATTCCCTCTTCTCCACTACTTTCATGGACCTTGATAAATTTTTTGGGACATTTGGTGAGCCTTCCCTTGAAAGAAAATTTGATCAAATGCTTACAATTATTCCCCTACCAAGCTTGTAGAGTTCTTGTCCAAAAGTCCCTTTGAACAGAGAAGAGTGGATAAAACACTTTTGGGAAACCATTGATTCTGCCTCTTGGGAACCTGATGACTCTACTTCTGTCTTTACCCTATCTGCTTACACAATGACTCTTGACAATACCGATGATGGATTACCCCTTGTCTACCCTCAACTCATAGATTGGGATCAACAAGAACAACCAAGTTTGGACACTTTCAAGAACAACGAAGCGATCATTGAGTTCTTGGGACTTCATGAGGGAATATCGAGTGGGGATCATAAGGATAGCATTGCTATAGAACTCAATTATGCAACATACTTTGGTGAGGCGGTCCTATCCTCTAGTTGAAAAAGTGAAAATAAAAAAAGAAAAAAGAAAAAATAATAGGTCTTCAGGTGAAAACCGAAAGGCACTTGCTGACTGTGAAAAAGTGAAAATAAAGAACGTATCCGAAGGTGAAAACCTCTCTAAGGTGCCTAAGGATGGAGGACTGGAATGTATCCCTATAGAATGAGAGAGATCACCATTGATTATAGAAGACAAAAAAGAAGTAAACATTTGCACACAAGACAATTCCAGAATCATACAGTTAGCAACATCCTTGTCTGTCAAAGAAAAGCCAAAGTTTATAACATTCTTTTCAGAAAGACAAGTCAATTTTGCATGGTCATATGCTAATATGCTTGGATTGGATCCCAAACTTATTCTGCATCACTTGCCGCTCTTTCCAAATGCTAAGCCATATAAATAGAAGTTAAGAAAAATACACCCCCAGACTGCACTCCTTGTCAAGGTGGAACTAAAGAAACTCCTAGATGTTGGATTCATTCGCTTGATTGATTGCACAGATTGTATATCAAACCTCGTTCTTGTCATAAAACCAAATGGTCAAATCAGAGTATGTATAGATTTCAGAGATCTCAACAAAGCTTGTCCCAAAGATGATTTTCCTTTACCAAACATTGACATCATAGTAGACCTTACTACTGGGTATGAAATGCTATCACTCATGGAAGGATTCTCAGGTTATAATCAGATAATAATTTCCATTGAAGATGAATCAAAGATAGCTTTCGCATGCACTTGGGGAGCTTTCTGTTGGAATGTCATGCCATTTGGACTCAAGAATGCTAGAGCTACATATCAAAGAGCCATGACTACTATTTTTCATGATTATATGCACGTACTTATGGAAGACTGTGTTGATGACCTTCTCTCTAAGTCTCTAGAACGAAGTGGACAATTAGTAGTGTTGGACAAGATTTTCACATGACTTGAAAAGTACCAGCTCAGGCTTAATACAAAGAAATGAGTTTTCGGGGTCTAATCAGGAAAAATCCTAGGATATATTGTCTCTCACAGAGGAATAAAAGTTGATCCTGCCAAAGTAAAAGCTATCTTGGACATGCCACCACCAACCAATAGTAGTCAATTAAGAACATTACAAGGAAGAATACAATCAATCCGTAGGTTCATTGCTCAGCTAGCAGACAAGATCCATCCATTTCAACAATTGTTACAGAAAGGAATTCCCTTCAATTGGATAGAGAAATGACAAGAATCATTTGATCAGATCAAGCATTACCTATTTAATCCACCAGTTCTGATGCCCCCAATCAATGGAAGACATTTGATACTATATGTGACAACAACTACATCAGCACTGGGGGCATTATTAACACATAATGAAAATGATGGAAAAGAAAGAGCGATTTATTATATCAGTTGCAACTTAGTCAAATATGAGTTGAACTATAGTCCTATTGAACAAGCATGTCTAGCAGTGGTATTTGCAGCGCAAAAATTAAGACATTACATGTTGAATCACAAGACAAAACTGATCTCCAAAATTGATCCTCTGAAATACCTTCTTAGTAAAGTAGCTCTAATAGGAAGACTAGCTAAGTGGGTTATGATCCTAAGTGAGTATGAAATTGAGTACGTAGACCGAAAAGCAATAAAAGGACAAGTGATAACTGACCAACTTACAGATGCACCAGTAAAAGCAGATCATCCTTTGATATCTGATTTCCTAGATGAATCAATATTTGTAATAGAAACACTAACCACATGGAAGTTGTATTTTGATGGATCTTACACAAGTCATGGTTTAGGAGCTAGAATTTTGTTCATCACACCTCAAGGAGACTCTATTGCCAAGTAATTCCGAATAGCATTTCCATTCACAAACAACATGGCTTAGTACGAAACATTATTGACAAGACTCCAAATGGAAATTAAATGGAAAATCAAGGATCTTCAGGTCTACGATGATTCCCAATTAGTGATAAAGCAAGTTAATGATGATTATGACACCAAAGATGAGAAATTGACACCCTACAAGTGTATGGTAGACAGTTTTAGACTGTACTTTGAAAATATTACATTTGCACATATACCGAGAATCCAAAACAAAGTAGTTGACATAATGGATACAATTGGATCTCTCTTGGACATTCCTAACAATGCTTCACAATATGAGTTCTTGGTAGAACTGTTGATCCCCGCGCTCGATGTACCTGAAATCAAAATTGTGTGTGAACTTGTTGGTCTTGAATCTCCTTGGTACAAAGACATCTATAGTTACTTGCATGACTAGATTATCCCTCCTGACTTGTCCCTCAACCAACACAAAGCCTTTATCCAACAAGCATCTAAATATGTCATCACTGAATATACCCTTTACCTCCGTAGCCTAGATACAACCTTACGAGAGGTACACCACGGTATATGTGGAGCTCACTCTACAGGTCCAACCTTAGCTAAAAATATCATGAGAATGAGATATTATTGGCCTACAATGGAACATGGTGCTTATCACTTTGTGAAGAAATGTCACCAATGTCATATTCATGGACATCTTAAACATGCACCAGCTCATGAGCTACAACCACTTACTTCGCCATGGCCATTTTCTCAATGGGGACTCGACCTCGTAGGAAAGATCCATCCCACCTCTTCTAATGGACATAAGTTTATCCTTGTCGCTATTGAATACTTTACAAAATGGATCGAAGCCATCCCACTAACCTACATTACTGGAAAGAAAATAGCCATGTTGATCTTGGATTACATCATTTTCTGCTATGGTATCCCATAATACATCATTACAGATAATGTTCGCCCTTTCAAGAATCATGATGTCCCTGAGCTTTGTGAAAAATTTGATATCCAACACCATTTTTCTACTCCATATTACCCCAAAGGTAATGGTCAAGTTGAGGCATCTTATTAAACTATCCTAAAAATCTTAAAGAAGACTGCCAATGATGCTAGATGAGATTGGCACCTACAACTTAATCCTGCTTTATGGGCCTACTATACCAGTATTCAAACCCCTACAGGAGCCACACCATATTCCCTTGTCTATGGATTTGAAGCAATACTTCCTATAGAGTTTGAGTTACCATCCCTATGAGTCTCCATGGAGGGCTTGATTGATCAAGAAGAATAGCATGTATCCCATCTACATGAGCTAGAGTTATTGGATGAAAAGAGACAGAATGCGTTGAAGCATTTGCAAGCATATCAGAATCACCTTCGATGCAGCTACAATAAGAAGGTCCGGCCTAGAAGCTTTGACATTGGTGACTTAGTCTCGAAAGAAAATAAAAAAAAATCAAGCAGATCGAGAGAAGCCCAAAATTTTTGAACCTATTGGTTGGGCCCTTAGATCATCAAAAAATCATATGGATCTGACGCTTATCAGCTTTCTACTCCTAGAGGAGAGCCGTTGTCCGAGCCTATCAACAACATGCACCTTCACAAGTACTACACTTGATTCTCAAAGTATCCCCTTAAAAAGTAAAAAAAATACAAAAAATAAATAAAAAATAAAAAAATGTTCACCCTAATGAAAACCTAGTAAACAGGGATCTTGGTGACAACAAAAAAGAAAAAAAGTCAAAAAAAATAGTAAAGAGAAATAATTCATCCAAAAGTGAAAACCACTTAGGTCGTGCTTTGGATAAGTACTATGGTGAAAACCTGGCAAATAGGCCCCCATGTGTTGTCAGTCTATTCTCCTTCGTCTACTGTCACTCTACCTGGTCCTTTTGTCCATTTGCGCATGTCACTCGCTCATAATAAAGCTTCATCATCCTTTCCATGGCCTGAGAACCACTGACATTTAGCATCCTTTGCCTTCATGATCATCCTCTGTATTTGTTTTTTTCCCTCGCAAATAATACAGTGGTCCTAAACTCGACTAAGGGAAATTGCTTGAATCACATCTTCTTGGGAAATAACACATGGAATCAACCTTTTAAAACTTCAAAAAAATTGAAAAAAATCATAAAACCATCAAAATCCAAAAAAATCAGAAAACCTTTGAAATCCAAAAGCATCATAAAACTTTGAAAACTCCAAAAACAGAGTCTAAGTCTTGTCTCTACGCATTTTCTACGTAGGCAAGGCTCATCTTAAATGAGCCCTCGAGACATTAGGTCAGTCCTTTTAGGTTGTCTAAATAAAATCATGACTCAATATGTTTTCAAATAAAACAAAGTAAAGTCATGTCAAACTACGAGGTCTTTGTGTGTATAACGTAGGAAAGGCCATCAATTGATGAGCCCCCGAGGCCACCTAGGTCAGTCCTTTAGGGTTTTTCGAGTCTAGTCATATTCTAGGTCTGCAAGCAATCATCATTCAAACCAAATCATGCATCAACAAACAAACATAACCAACCAAAATATTTCATCTTCAATGAATCAATCATCTTATCATCAATATTTTAATCTTGTCATTAATCTAGTATTGGAATGGGGAATTATGTCACTTGTCTCATTCAGTCCTATCTTTGTCTTTTATCAGGATGCGTCCTTCTTGAGATTAGACTTTTTCAATCTGGCCATTGACCTTAAGCAAGATGTGTCTTTCTTGTAGTTAGGTGCTTTATCAACAATGGTCACTTGGTCAACTTTATCAAATGCGTTTCTTTCCTTAAACAAGATATGTCTTTCCTGAAATTAGGTATCGTCACATTGCTTTGTCATATCAATCAATCTTTGTCAAACAATCAATAAATCTTGTCATCTTGGTCAATTAATCTTTCCTTAATTAGGACGTGTCCTTCCTAAAACTAGATATAATCATTATTAATCAACTTTGTCAACCTTATCAATCAATCACAATTAGTCAATCTTATCAATCAATCACAATCAGTCAATCTCGTCAATCTTATCAATCAATCTTATTCAGGATGTGTCCTTCCTGAAACTAGGTACAATAAATTAAATCAATCAATCTTGTTAACCTTGTCAACCAATCTTGCCTTAATCAGGATGTGCCCTTCTTGAAACTAGGCCCAACCAACCAAATCAACTGGTCAACATTTTTCTAACTTATCGGTCAATCCTTGTCAACCTATCGATCAATTCGGTCATCTCGGTCAACTTAATCAATCATCAATCTTATCAGTATCATTGGAAAATGCCATCTCTATCAACAATCACTTTGTTGATCTGAACTTGTCTTATCTTTTTGATTGGTCTTTGTTCATGTTACTAGTTACCTCGAGGATGTCCTATTAAGGGATTTAGAGGGACGATGATGGATCATGACCTCTTTTCTTTGGTTGTTGTCTGTGGTTTGTCTTGGAAAAAAGACTGGGATAATTGGGTCCTTAGTATGAGCCGGGGAATTCCTTTTCTTTTGACTACTTGCCTATCACAAATGGTCACCTTGAACACCTTGGTATATATCATACCATGGTGTTTGTGTTCCATTTGTGAAACTTTTGATGCCCGATGATGATAAATATAAAAGCATGAAAGTTGGTCCCTTGTCATTTCCCATCTCCATCTCCTTTCCATTCTCTTATGCTAACTTTCACCTCTTCCGTGCTAACATTTCTTTTGTCTGCATCTTGATAGAGTCCTATGACACACAAAAATATCTTGCATGCATAATCATGTTAGAAAGCATCATAGAAAACATCACCATCATAGACATCATTATCATCTTAAATCACATATATTTGCATAAGAAAATACAAAAACATATAGAGATCATCCATATAGAATTAACATTTTATCATCCTATTAGCATCATCATATTAGTACGTCATTGCATTATACATTGCATCATAACATTACATTCCATATCAAACTGCATTTTACATCATGATCAATTGTATCACATTGCATTGCATTTCACATCACATTGCATCCCATACATACTACATCACATTGATGATAATATGGCATATCATATTTCACATCACACTTTGCATTCATATTAAACATTTTCAATCAAACATTTTGCATTATCATACAAGCATTTCATTACACTAACATTAAAATTGCATCTACATATGACATCAAATTCATAACATTTGGTTATCTCCATTGCATTCATCATCCATACATATCATAATAAAAACATCCATAATCGTAAGTGCATCACATCATCATATTGCATTGCATCTATCAACTTAGGTCATCCATATTGCGTTTACCATTCATACATATCATAAACATTCATAACATAGTCATAAAAGCATAATCATAAAAACGTATTAAACCATCACATAACCATATAGAATGCATCAATAAACAACATGATCATCCATAATATGTCATCATTACAAACATAAAAACACAAATCATATACCAATGTACATCATCAACTACCGCCAAAATCATATCACATATATCGCTCAAAAATAATGTGTCACAGGTACAATGTCAAGATGTATCCAATAAAAGTGGAGCTCGCGGGCTTGATAATAACATATAACAATGTCCATACAACATGATAAAGGAAAGGTTCCCTAGCCTGAACTGCCCTAATCCCCTGTCCCTGGGGAATCCATATCCTCCCTTTGTGGTGAATCCCTAGCCCTGTGCTCTGAGGTAGAAGGTGGCCTATCATATGAGGTGGCCCATCTGACATCTGATGTCTCCCCCTAAGATCTGCTATGAGTTTTCCTTCTGTATGTCTAGCCATGAAACCTGCCTCGTAAACCACTGTCTATCTCAAAAAATGTGGGCTCCCTCCTCTCTAGAGGTACCACTCTCTCATATAAGTCTCTATAATATTGATTGGCCCTGCTAGCCCTTGCATATTGCTATGCAACATCCAAAATAGATCCACTAAATGTCACCATAAAATCAATCATCTGCTCATTGGTCTACTATCGACTGATCACTGCTAGGTCCCTTTCCACCTGGAAGGTATCCCTCTTAGCCTTAAGGCCGTCTGTCTCAACAGTCACTATCCTCAGCTCTTCCTCCAATGCCTACACACACACCTTTAGCACAAATATCCTATGATCGACAGTCCTATCATCTACTCGGGCCTCCTCCCCCACCTCCTTGACTCCCATAGTAATCCTCTCACAGAGGACTCTCTCTACCTCATCCATCTCGACCTCCTCCTCTCCTCCTGTCCACCTGTTCCCATGGCCTCAACCTCCATCGCCTCTGGCTGTGGCACCTCTGCATGCTGCTCTCATGCCCGCACTACTACCTCCACTGCTGCCCTCACCTTCGATTGATCCTCCTCCTCTCGGATAGGTGGTAGCTATCTAGCTACCTGTTGTCCTGCATCCCTCCTCCTCCTGTGACAGTCTTTCCCTTGTCCTCCCCACCCATCTCCTCTATCATCCCCCCGTCCTCCTCCATCTCCTCGACCATCATCTCCTCTCCCTCCACCCCTCCTCCCCCAGTCTCCTCACCGACCTCTCGGGCCCTTGACTCTGTGCTCTACTAGTATTGGCTATTGTGGATCTATCAAGGGAATGGGTCTCTGTATCAACCATCATGCATCATACTCTGGTGTTGTACTTGCATCAACATACCCTCCCCTCCACTCCCAATCCAATGCCTGAAGGGAATCTATCTTCTGCTCTGTAGTAGTGATGACAATCTGAGGACCCCAGGGATGTACCTCTTGCGAGAACCATCCATACTTTGTTGTGCCAACTGGAACCCCCTGTCTCTCGCTGAACTGTCATTTGACTCTCTCTGGGAGATACATCTCAATGATGTGCTATGTCTGTACTGTGTTCCCGATGAGATACCTGGGCTGTCGACACCATGGCAAATGATCATCCTCCCTGATCCAGAAATGACATGTCCTATAGGGCCTCTAGATGAAATTGACTAGTGTATCTAAACCATGCTGCTAGTAACCAACATCACCAACATGCGTCTGTGTAAGGGACCCATGATATAGATACACATATGGAGCGCCTACACCCAACTATTGAACCACTGGAGGTCGAAACATTGCGATATGCTCCCAAACCCACATTGTCAATAAAGTAACACCATAGCTTAGACTATGTCCTCCCCTGTAAGTGATGTCATGTATTTGGAAATAGAGCACAACCAATAGACATGGCCCCCACGCATACACTATCCCAAATTGAATCATCAATCCCAACATCTCCCCCTAGCCAATCGAGAAACCATGTCCCCTGCAGTCAGGAATCATCACACCTACTATCAATGCACATAGAACATAGTCATATCTATCATATGTCTTTGCCAAGGTCTCCCATATGATCTCGTAGCCCTGAATGCCAAGCTCTGAATCATCATCAGTCTGGTAGTACTCATACAGTGCCTGGAGTCCTCACGCGGGGTTGTAGCGTACCCGCTCACTATGAATTGACAGCCGTAGTATCCTGTAAACATCCTCCAGGGTGACTATTGCCTCCCTTGTCAAAAAATGGAAGCTGCTCATCTTAGAGTGCCACCGCTCCACTAATGCTATCAACATCCCTCTGTTCACCCTAATCACAGGCATATATGTGACATAAAATAAACCAAGCTCCAACAATGACTATCTCTCTGCATCACTCAACTGGTCCCACAACTGGAAAACATCTGGTCTCAACTCCTGAGTATAAATAGGAGGTAGACACACCTAAAATCATCAAACAACCAATAATGTCAATCCATGACCTTCAATTGACCTATTGAACCTAAGTTGACCAAGTCAAAATTTCCTAGTCTAGGGCATTCTTTTTAACCAGGCAATTGTGTTGCAATTTTTTCAAATGAGTCACACATATTATTCACTAGCTCACAACTGCAATTGCGTCACTCACCCAACACATGCATCATTTCGTATTGCACATGCATCACAACCAGTCACTTGCATCATTCTCAACCGCAAATGTAGGTCGAAAACTCAGTTGCATCAAACAGTTTTGTGCATCACAACGCAAATGCTCTTGCCCTAACCCTAATGCATGTTGAGACGATTGTAGTGAACTTCTTATCGAATGCATCGAACATGCATGCAATTATGTCACAAAAATTGTGACACAATTTCTTGCTAAATCGTTTCCTAATCTAAATGCACGAAAAATGAAAAAATTAAAAAGTGGGCTGGTAGTACATACCAGGGCGAGTGCTCCATCAGGTTGGCGGTACCTCTGAATGAGGTATGCACGGTGGGCGGCCTCTGGAACATGTGACATCTCTGTAGTTAAATCACTCTGAGCTCTCACAATTTCTAAATTTGAAATGTGAAAATAAACCTTTTTCAAACTCAAATTGCTATTTATAGGTCCAAATTTAGGGTTTTGCACTAGGCTTGTCTATTGGGCACACCTTTTGATGCTTTTGACCTCGAATTTGACCCCTTTATCGATCTTGAAACTCAATTCCGTCTTTTCCATTAGATTCCTAGCCATCAATTTTTCTTATCAGGATAATTTTTTAAATTTTTTTCTATTTTTTTTTGAAAATTTGTCAAATTTTCCCAAGGGGGCATACCTGTACCCTGATTTCACTGGGGTTTCCTGGGGCATCTCTTGACTGAATTATTTGACACAACACAATGAACTGCATTATGTCAAAGAGGGGCAAAATGTAGACACTGAAAAATGTCTTGAGTCCGCCAATGTCATTTTTCTTAGTCCTTGTCCTCCGATAATTGAATAATTTTAATTATTTGATTATTCTTGATCATATTCCTCTATTAATTAAATAATTTTTAATTATTTAATTAATTCACTTTCTAATCTCTATTCTATCTTGATCAATTAAAATAAAATTGCGTCACTAACACTTCCTTTCTTCAATAATTAAATAAATTATTATTTATTTAATTATTTATCTTTTATCGTTCACCTGTAGTCAATTATTATTTGTCTATGCAATCGACCTTTTCATTCTTCTATAATTAAATAATTGTCAAGATTATTTAATTATGTGTCATTTCTCTCCCCATTAAATAATTAATTCAAATTAATTATTTGATGCCTAATTTCCATCTCTCCCCATTTAATTAAATTGATTTTGCAAATTGATTTAATGAAATGCTCATTTCACATTTTCCTCAAATAAATAATTCAGATGAATTATTTATCCTCCACTTGTCCATTTCCTCCATTTTCTCTTTTTCCTAAATAAATAATTTGAATAAATTATTTATGCCTCCCATTTGGTCAAAGATACCTTGCTCATTAATCTTTGTCGTGGCCTTTCTTTCTGTCATAGCCATTGGGTGTCATAGCCGTCAATGTCATAGCCTTCATTTCCCACCTCTTTTTGGTGCATCAATCCTCCACCGTTGATCTTGAAATCTTTCTAGATGATCTATCTCGACCGTCCATTTGAATGGTTTTCTATAAAAGCAGCCTTCCTCTCCCATTTTTTCCTTAACAATCATTTTTTCTCCAACTTTCTACTTACAATATGTAGGTATTTGGACAAGTAAAACAACAAATCTGATGGAAAAATTTGTAAAAGGAGAAATAGGAGAGACAAGAGAAGGAATCAACTTCAATGGGGAGTGTTTGATTTGAATGCATTTAGTTTATTACTCTCATTGTTTGTATTCTCTTGTTTGGATGAGGTTAATAGCTTAGAGGTGTTGGTTGTCACTTTATCTAGGCTAGGACTGTTTTAACCCCATCTTACACATAATTTCTTGAGTTTGTTTTTGATTGTGAATGTTGTTTGACTATTGCAATAAAAGAACATTCAAGTACAAATCCTAGGCTGGAAGAGACAATATTTTCTGAATTCCCACTTGGATTTCTCTAGCCGCACTTATTCAGAGCGGATGCTTAGAAGTTTGGTGGCATTGACTCCCCCTTACACGACACACTTCTCAGACACACCAAAATGTGAATTCCCAAAGACTCGAAGATCTTAAGGAATTTTCTATCTCAACTTTGAACTGCAAGAATGTGGAACGACTTTAGAAGTCCGACCTCCTGTGCCAGTAAATAGAAGGATTTTGGCTACTAAAAATAAGAGGTGTCTAGTAGGGGACTGCCGTGAACAGAGAGCCCATCTACAATAGCCTGAGAAATGGGAGACCCATTCCCACTCTCATCACTAGCAAGTCTCAATGGACTGAGGGTCTCATGACTTGGCTTTGAACAATGCTAGTCACTCCTTGGGGTACAAATTTCATTCTCCCCCCTTTGATATAGCCCACCAGGAAATGTGCTTGAGGTCAAACCTTGGGGTGATGAAATCCTCAATAAATATTCCTACTAAAAATAAAAAGGGAGACTAATGTGTATTTCTCGTCACCCAGGATCACACAAGTGCGCAAGGGGAGAGGATACATACACACTATGTAAGGTCCGAAAATATCACTCACTAAAAGTAACCTTCGATAAGCAAATCCATACCCAAAATAATTAAATAGTATAAGATGATTATTAAATGGTGCTAAAAGGAAATAATTAAATAACTTCATCATTATTTTCAAATGGAATTACATACATTAATGAGTCAATATGAATATCAAAACAAGGCCGTGCCTTTACAAAATTTAGCCATGTAGGCTTACACAAAGTTAATGCAATAGCAATACATATAAATTCAAATGTTGTAATGTAAATTAAGGAAACAACAAGATCATAAATGCATCCACAAAAGAACCATAACACAATGATTTTCATGAGTGGAAAACCCTTATAGGGATGAAAAACCATTCATAAAAATGCCTCTCTGGCTACATAATGCCTCACTGGAAAAGCCTCATTGGCTACAAAACCTCACTGGTTACAAGATGCCTCACTGTCAATGATCAAACTGCCTCTCTAACATGACCATTTACAACTTCATTACACATTTATGAATAATAAAGCAATCAACTATAGAGGATCACTATATTTATCTACATAACTTTTATCTCCTTAATACTAACACATTTCATATCCTAAAGATTCATATGAATTGGAATCTGTAACATATAAATCATGTCAGATAATAACCCCAAATCATAGGATATCATTTAAGAAGGCCGTTATAATATACGATCAATGAATTAAATAAAGAAGGTATAGCTCATGTATGTACATGTGAATACATGTGTAAGCTAGAGAATATATGAGTATACGTTCTTATAAAATCAATAGCTCAATTTAATTTGCAAGAAATGTTTAAAAATGAATAGCCATTAGTAGAATGCACTATATAAAAGGCCTTAAACATAATATGGTTCAACAACAAAAAAATATGCAAATGTACATAGATTGTAATTAATATTTATACTTCCAATTTATGGCTAATATGTATTGTATTATGCCAAGAAAGATTCTAATCAAAGGTCAAAGTTTTGTATTAATTATTTATTTTTGATGGGATTCAAAGAAAGAATCTGATTGACCAAAATAGAGATCATTAAATATCTTAAAGAGATCGGTCTTATTTTACATTGAATACTTGTGATGCTAAAAGAATACATCTTAAAAACAAAATAGGCTTATACTATAATAATGTGCACTTACTCAATCATCTAGAGCATCGAAGGAACATTCCCATCAAAGAAAATCAGCAGGACTATATTTGTAGATTAACATGCATTTAATTCAGTGAGAAAACACAAGGCACTAAATTTGTAATGTTAGAGATTGTGGTTTTATGGGCTGCAGTCTCAAATGGAATCAACACGATATGCACAAAATGATAGGTTTAAGACTGTTCAGTAATGAAATTAGAAGGTGTAAGTCATATACCACAACCCTTCCTAGCATGAAAGAGCATCAATTATGAGAGGGTTTGATACAAAACTAGTCTCATTCCTATTATCTGTTCTCTTCTTTAAGACTGAGGCCAATGTGAGTCCAAGACTCTAGAGATTCTTCACTTTTATGAGTTGCATTTATAATACCGTTATGATTAAACTTGTAATGAGGAATAAAGGAGAATCATCTTTTTTAACAATTTAATATTCATGTTTTTCAAACAAGAACACCATTTAAGTGAAGGCATAAATAGATAATTCAGTTAAATTAAACCTATAGGTGATCAAGATGCTGCTACAAGAGAGAAAACGGTAGAATAACAAAATTAAGCATGGACATCAACACTACAGGTGACTTTAAATGTGGTAAGAAACACTATAATTTCCAACTCATGCTCACAACCTCATAACTAATACCCACATAGTAGTTTCAACATGCTTACAAAGTCACAAAACCATGTTGGGAGATCACACATAAACCAAACATGACTTTCATGCCAACAACTTAGATTTATATTGGATAAAATATAATTGTCACTAGAACATACTTAACTTTCTCAAAACACAACATTTTTCTAATTTTTAAAAATGCATTGGAAATATAATACATAGATCTACAAAAGTAAATAAATGTTTTCATAATAACTATCTTTATTATAATTTTGTAAATACAATATAATCACAGATAAGCATCATGCTAAAAATAGCAGTAGAAACTGCCACTAATTAATACATATCTCAGAATTTACAAATTGGGCAAGGTTGATTTTTTTATATGATTTAAAACACATAGTTTCACACCTTCCATAAAATTTTTGAGAAACCTAGTTCATAAAACTAAAGTTATCGATGCCGTAATAGACTAATTTTTCTCATGATAGACTTACTAGTTTTCTTTAAAAATTAGTCCACTTGTTTTAATAACTAAAAACAAACTATAAAAGATAAAATCATAAAAAATGGAGATAAAGTTTATTCCCTAATTTAAAACCATATATCCAAAAATTAGAAATACCTAGATCATGATTTAAGAGACATATCTAAACTAAGATAGGTTACTATTTTTTCTTTTCAGTTTCTTTCGAAGTCTTCTATTATGTTTTTTTTTCTCCTCTAAAAGAAATTATATTCGGATCAAATAACCTATCTAATCTTTCTACTAACTTTTAAGAATTCCCAACAAATCCAATTCAATAACCCGTTTTCCTTTTTTTCTTCTCCTTTTTAATAACTTTTGTTTTGTAGACTAAAAATTGTGAAAGAATCTTGTGTGTAGAGAGAATGAGAGATCTTTCTCTTTTTATTATTTTCTTTCTTTTTTTTCCATTTGTGTTTTTCTTTATTTTTGTGTTTTATTTTCTAAATTTAAGTTTTTTTTTTCTATTTTTCTAATTTTCTATTGTTTTCGTTCTCATTGTTTTGCTTTCTACATCTTGCTTTCTTTTCTATGATTTATTTCTAATTTATCAAATAAAACTAATATTTAATAACAAACATGATTTATTAGCTTGCATCACAATTATCTATAAAAAAATAAATAAAATAATCTTATTCTTCAAATAAAATCAAGAAATAAAATAAATTAAAACTATTTCTTCTATTTTCTATGAGCATTTAATTTTAGCCACCAATTAATTAAATAACCAACTATAAAATAAGAAGCAATATAATATGATTAATTAATGCAATTCTAATGCGACTAAATGAATTCTAAGTGTTTGTGTGTGTAGATTCCTTTCACCACTAGTCTCCATTAGTCGCCTAGACACCCCCTCCTTAATGATACTCTCTCTTTGCTAAGAGTATATTCTTGTTACACACATGAGTCAAAGTTTGGTCAACGATAATTAAAATAGTAATATTAAGTTGAAAATTAATTATTGAAAATAGGGGTCGTGATACACTAGCTTGGGTAACACATAATGTGCAAGTGCACCAAACATGACAAACAAAGTTCTTTTTAAGCACCAATCGAAGTGTTTGCTATACTAAAAGACAATCGGTTTTAAAAATAAAATCTTCAAGAAATGTCCTGCACCAAGTGTCATTAGTAGTTTCAAGCCTCCAGTCTTCGTCAAACATGTATTCAAGTTTTCACTCCAAGTCTTTGACATGCAAACCTGCTAAAAACCCAAGATTAACCACATAATCGAAATTAAACTAGAAATAAAAATGACATTAATCTAAACTTAACTATATTAACACAACTAACCGAAGGTTAATCTAAATTAATTAAACTAAATTAAAATTAATCTAAATTAACAAAGTTAATTACTAAAATTAATCTAAATTAAATTTAATTCTAAATTACTAAAATTAATTAATCTAAATTAATCCAAACTTAAAATTAAATCTAAACTAAATTAAATCTAAATGAAAGTTAAATCTAAACTAAATTTAATCTAAATTAAATTAAATCTAAATGAAAATTAAATCTAAACTAAATTAAGTCTAAATTAAATTAAATCTAAATTAAAATTGAATCTAACTAAAAATAAATCCTAAATTAAAATTAAATCTAACTAAAAATCTAATCCTAATTAAAATTAAATCTAACTAGAAATCAAATCCTAAATTAAAATTAATTCTAACTAAAAATTAAATCTAAAAATCAAATCCTAAATTAAAATTAAATCTAACTAAAATTAAAATTAAATCTAACTAAAAATTAAATCTCAATTAGAATTAAATCTAAACTAAATGCAAGAACAAAAAAAACTTCATGCAAAATGCATATGGAAACTTCCTGCAAAACGTGAAAGATTGATTGTAGGATAAATTGATGTGATTGTAGGATATGCTCAAAATGAAATTGTCAGGAAAGCCATGATTGCAGGATACGTTTAGAATAATGTGATTTCATAGGATACATTAGAGAAAAAAGACTTGAAACAAATCAAGCAGTGCATACCTAAAGAGAGTGAAAGACTCTGCCATGTGGTTTAGATCATTGTGGAGAGTGCACTCATGTGCTGTTCTGGATTTATTTTGCTTGGTTTGTTAGCTACCAATGGGTGTGATCAGGACTTAAATTTGATGGTCGACCTTCCCTGTCAACAAATTTTTTAATGACGGTTATCTATTCAAAGGCGCCCTTAAAACATTATGATATACCTTAGTGTAAGTAAAATTATATATAAATAAAATATATATATCATTATAATTCTATATAAATTTTGACAGTCTATCAAAAATCTCTCCTTTCATCTGATACAATCTTCTTAAAATTTTGATTGTATTTTATGGCAAAAATCTCTGAATACGGTCATATGGCCATCAAATTTAAGCCCTGGGTGTGATCATTAGAATGCTTCAAGAATTTTTTTTTAGCAACTATGGAAATGAATTTATGAAAATGTAGCTATGATGTTTATCCCGTTTATTTGTTTTTTTTTCTTTTGTGATTGATTTATGAAAATGATAATTTAATCGAATCTATGAGAATGCAACTATCGTGTTTATCTTTTATCTTTTCTTTTCTTTTCTTTTGTGATTGATTTATGAAAATGCAACTATGAAAATGATAATTTAATCGAATCTGGATACCTCCATTTAAGATCTAACAGTGCAAAATTCATTGACAACATGAAGGATGATTTTGCTTGGCTACTAATGGAATTAATCAATCATTAATCACTCCTTTTATTTGCTTAAAGATCACCAATATTTATTAATAAATCCTTTTATTTGTATTATGTGCTTAAAGATTACCAATATCGATTAATCAATCCTGGATTATATTATGGGCCCTTAATAAAAATTTCAAAAGCAAGACAAGATATATGAACTATGACAATCAACCACTGCAACAAAAATGTATGTATCCTTCACATTAGGTTCACCTGAACCTTATGTGTATGTTGAAAATTGAAAAAGTTGATTTAATCTATAAACCCAAATCAAAATTCTAGCATAACTCCAATGAAGCCTTTCTTAAATGAAAGCACATGCAAAAATGTAAACTAAACTATGAAAACCAAAACATGAGCATTCAAAAGGAATTCACTCCATTGTTCTCCTATCATTAAGATCTTGATTTACACATTTGGTGCTCTCATATTTTCACAAGCACAAGTGCAACAAGAGGCTATGATGAATGGAAGAAAGGATTGTATGATCAAAATTCAATGTGATTTTTGGTGAGATGAGGGGGTTTATATAGAGGTCCTCATACAATGGATTCAAGTTGCGGGAGAGATGTAGGATTAAAGAGTGCAATGGAGATTATCATAATTATCCCATTTTCTTTAATCAACTGCAATTGATTGAATTAAGAGAGATAAATAGGAAGATTTATGATAGGGAAAAAGTTTAGGAATTTGAATTAAAAGTGAATTTGTGAATTAATGAATGATTTAATTTAAATGGATTTATATATTTAAATGATTTAATATGCATGGATATTTTAATGATTAATGCAAATGGAGTAATATGAAATGGATAAATGATTGATTATGTGGATGGATAAATGCTTTAAATGAATAAATGCTTATAATATGGACAAATTCTTATGAATTCTTATAATATGTTAACGATTTAAATGAATTGATTAATGAATAGAAGAAAGTATTGAATGAATTAATTAAGCAAAAAATAATATCCATTTAATTAATAGACAAAAAATAGGATGATTGTGAGGACAAATTTTGAGTGTCTACAGTTATCACCAAGGAGAAAATCTTCATCAATGGTTTGCATAGGGTGAGATGTGACGAGTGCACGAATACAATTCGTATGCATGATGGTTTCTCTCTCTCCCCTTTGAGATCCATTTCTCTGTCGATCCTTGTTAGACCTAAATCTGTCTCTATGATATTTATCATGATACCAAAGTTCAATTTGCTTAGGGTGAAGCTAGGCATTCCATGGCTAGTGTATATGAACATAGTTGGTTTGTTTGTCCATGAATGTTTAAAATTTCCTCATGATGGTACAATGAAAACTATCTAAGACACTAGGTACAAATCACTAGTGTCACATGGGGGTTTCTTTCTTCACAACTTTTGGTTTGCTTTAGTGAGACCCATGTTGTCTGAGCTGGTGAATTTTTATATAAAGTATATTATAGATACAAGAACAAGAGCTCAATACCTTATTTGGTCCCACCTTCTCCTTTTTCTTCTCTAATACCCTCTCAACCTACTGTTATACATCAACATGCTTCATCTTCTAAGCCTTCTTTATTGGAGGATAAAGACAAGTACGCTCCCTCGAGTAGACTTTCCCACTCTTCTAAGAATTCATAATTTCCAATGGTGCCTTTTGTTCCTTCAACTATGCAAAGAATAGGAAAAAGGAAAGGTGCATGTGTTGACAAAATTGAAACCTCATGTCTTAAAAATTCTAATTATTCCTGACATCCCTCACCCTACTATATATAGTAAGGTTGAGTAGTCATCTTTGTTCGATCCTCCGTATGTAGTTCCAACACCTTGAACCTTGAGGGCCCCTTTTGTTCCTCCCATTTCCTATAAATCATGAGGAGGAAAGGAGTTTGCGATTGAGTTTAAGGATCCTAAACCCCTAGAACATCCTATCCCTCTTGTGGAGCCTATCCTTTTTCCATTAATGGATGTGAAGAAAAATTCACCCATCATCTTGACATCTTCTTAGGCTCCTGTCCCTAGTCCCCATCTCTATCAGAACTAAATTGTGTGTGAGCACAAGCATCATTGAATTGCGATGATAAAGGAACACGATTCTGTGCAAAAATCTATGGATAAGTCTTCTATCTCAATCCCTCCATCTTCTTCCATTTCCGCTCCTACTTCTATCTTACTTCTGGTCCCTTTAAGAGACATGTATGAACCTCATCCCAAGAGGGTGTAGGTACTCATCACCCCTTCTTTGGAGTCGCTTCTCCTCACCTATCTACCTAGTGTTCCCCAACTTGCACAACCCATAGATGTGCCTCATACAAAGGCCATGCCTAGTGTGGCCCTATCTTTTCCTCCTACATAACAACACCCTAGCCTATCATCCAAGCACAAGCTCGAGTAGGACCCTATCCCTGAGTCTTGCCACAAGAAGTTGACTCCTTCCACTTCCCTTTCTTCTTTTTTCCTTATCATTGAGGATATCCCTTCTTCATTGGAGTTTCTCATTGCTCCTCTTCCAAAGATTCACATTGAGGCTCCTACTCTTTTAGAACCTAGAGTCGAGTCACCACACTCCTCTTTAGAGAAGTGTATGTTTGACTTTTTGGAAGATATTCCAACATTGTCAACTACTTTCACAAAATTGTTGACACTCGACTCATAGGAACTAGTAGATGGGGATATTGAAGTGACCACATCTCTAGCCCTTGTTGTAGGTGAGACACCTGGTAGTTCCCTAGCCATTTTTCTATTGCAAGCTCACCCTCTTTCCTCCTACGATCTAGACTAGGAGGAGGATGACTTGTTGGAAATAATTGACTGGAGAAATACCTTTCATGTCTTTAGATTAGAGTTTTTATTATTTTTGTGTTCTCCCATGTTTGTTTGTATATGTTGTAGTCTCTCTTGGAGGACCCAAGATACCCTTGTAGGTACTTGGATATAGGGAAGATGATCTATAATACACTTCTTCTATTTGTATCATTATTCTTCCCTTTTTTGTGCCTTGATTTTTGATGTTTGGGGATGATGCAAAGCATTGGGGGTATTTAGGAATTCTTCCATATTGACCCAAATTTTTATTTTTACTTCATGTTTTCCTTCCTCACAGTTTGGAATATTTGGGAACGTGATGAAGATTCATAGGTAGTTGTTTACATATGTCAATATGAATCATATTGACCCCGAATGTTCAGATCCCCCTATCTCTCTCTCTATCATGTCTCTCTTATGATAGGACCCTAGACAACTTGTGTTCCTTAGTGTAACACAAGGAAGGGTAGGGATTGTCACATTATTATTACCATTTTTTTGTCTCATTTTTCTTATCGAATCATGTTTGAATTTAGTTGTCTTATCTATCATCTAGCATAGGGAAAAATCACTAGACTCTATCTTTATGATTATCCACATCCCTTTTCTGCAACTCTCCTACAACACAATTTATAGTAGTCACAGGTTGATTGGATTTTTGTATGGTCTCTAGCATAATATAGCTCACTACCCATACATATTGACATTGTCTTGTGTCTATATAATCTTTGATGTTTAAACCTTTGATTTTTTCCTAACATGTTTGTCTACAACTAACATGTTTATGGTGATACAACTCAATCATTCTATGTAGGATCAACTTGCGTCTCTTCCATGGGGGAAACTCCATGTGAATAGAAGACTCTTCTTCCCCTTCGCATCTTGGGTATAACACTCTCTCCCTTTTTACTTTAGTTCACAATTCCTCTTGGAAATATATGCTCACTAATTAGAGACAAAATGTAATGTTGAAAATTTCACTCCATGCAATTTTACATTCCATATGCGTTCCTCTTTAGACAGACTAAGATAATTATGCTCTCCCAACTAAAAACCATTTTGTTATGACCTAGCATGCCCCTTTCCTTGATTGTTAAGTCTAATTTTTTCACAGACCAATGTGCATTGCAAAGACATCTGTGCATCATGCTAGCATCCCACTAAAATATGTGACTAAGCTGGTCATTGAGATATTACACTTGCCATGTTTTGGCATTGTAATGCTTCAGTCGGCCTACCACCGCATCGATAATCTCTCAACTGGGCTGTTTGAACCAAAAAGGCCCTCTCTTTTGAAAAAGGAGGGAATTTAATCTTCATTCTTGAGGCTTCTATTCTTCCTCCTAGCTCTCATGCTCTATTAAAACACACATACATATCTTTTATTCCTTATTCTATAAAGTTTTCTTGAGAAAGCACTAGCTTTCTCCACCTTGCTATGCACATAATTTACAACAGGCTCATCTATAGCTTTCAAAGCAAGCTGCATTGTTGTAGCATGAGTTTCTTCATGCAAATAAGTTGTCATCTCAAAGGTTCTTGTTTCTCCCTCCATGTACTAGCAAGCTTCACTTTGGGTGCTTGTAAAGGGTGAATCTTAAGAATCTCTCCTAAGCATTTATTATCTTTGTCTTTGATTATCATATGATTTTCTTCATCTTTACACGTTTATTATTTTATTATTATCATCTTGTCTAAGGTTTTCCATGGAGGTGGAAAGACCAATATGGGGGTTTGAATGAGGTAAACTCCTAAACAACCACCCCAAACATCTCTCTTTGGTTTTATGTGTGGAGGTATAGGTGGAAGGATCTCTTGAAGAAAGCTTGAACACCCTCAAACACTCTGGATGCAATATTGCATATTTCCACATTTCTTTTATTTCATTCTCATTCTCTATATTTATTTCAATACCTTTTAATTTTGTACATTCATATTTCACACCTTTTTATATCTAAAATCTTGCACAAGGTATTTATGTGTCTTTATATGACATCTCTAGTACTCTATCCATATAGGATTCTAGAGTAAAGGTGTTTTCATCCAATAACCGCACTATCATCTGACAACCACAATATCATATTGGACAGAGAGCTTGTTAGGTTGTCCAAAATACCTTTCTACCCTACACTTTTAGTTTTTTATGTTTGGAATTTTTGAATAATTTATGTATTCTATTAAAACTCATATTTATCTAATCCTAGTTCACTTGAGCCATTTCAAGTAAGGTAGGGGAAAGAAAGTTTTCTCCTTGAGATCTTGTCATCTTGAGGGTAGAAATTTTCCTCCTCTACAGAAGAAAGTGCAAGATGTATAAAGTCTTTGAAATTGACTCAAGTGTCATCATGTCAATGTTGGAAGAAGTCACAATCAAATCAAGCATTCTATGCCATATTGCTAAAAATGATAAATTAGAATATCCTAGAGATTGATGTAGAACATAATCCATAGACTCAAGTATTTCCTTTGAAGATGTCTCCTCCAAATGTTGATCCAAAGTATCCACACTCATTTCAAACTATAATGAATGATCATGTAGGTAATGATCTAGAGGGTTAGAGTGTCCCCTCACAACAATTGAACAAGAGTCAACTCCATCAAAGAGAAGATGAATATAATTAATAGTGTCTCCCATATCTACAATATGTATCTCCATAAATAAGTTTAAAATACATGTCAAGAGATCATCCCACAAATCTAAATCAGGAATACTATGGATTTCCTACAAGAAGGAATCATTGGAAGATTTCAAAGAAGAAACACTAGAATCTATAATAGCAATATATGCAAGGAACAAAGAGTTGTCCTTAAAGAGAAGAAAAATTTCATCAGTAGTGTCATCTAGATTTGATAGGAGGGACTCTACAAACAAACAAGAGATGTTTCATAGAAATTGGTCCTAATGAACTAAATTCAGAAGACATACATGACCTTGCTATGATGAATCATTGAAGGATCTCAAAGAATAATCTTTGGAATCTCAAGTAGCAATAGGATTTATTAATGTGGTATCAATGTGAGGATGAGAATCAAGAAGAGTAGGCTCAATATTACCTAAACATTCAGGACCTATAAAATACTTAAGCTCCTCTAAAGTAGAATCATCAAAAGGTGTATTATTTGCATCATTCATTGGAATGAGGAAATCTAAAGCAAGATCATTTAGGAATGGAGAAAAATGAGGGTCTTCAAACATCTCTTAAAGCTTAGACCAAAGTGTGCAATTACATTCAATTTCCATTATAGCCGACATAGTGTTAGAACCAACATGGGAACCAATCAATCCTAATAGATGATCAATTTTATTACCTCATACTAATTTCCTTCCAGATGATCAATTTTAAGCTACTTGAGATGAGTTAGAATGTATTTTTTTCCAAAACTCATAATTGGCCTTATCCAAGATTATCACAGAAGGGTGAACATAAAAACCCATGATACAATCCTCAAATGATTATAAAAGAACACCAATACACTCCCACCCTTTTCACTAGTATAAAAAATCATCCTCCCAAATATTAGAAGGTTGGAACTTTATAATTTAGTGCATTTACAAAGCTTTTTACATAATACAATGTTCAATAGGTCCAAAATGGCCAAAATTACAATTTTTTGACACAAAATGAACTTGAGACAAAATATAAAAAAATTAGCCCTGTAGCTATATAGTTTTCTTTAATATCTTTCCAATGCCCATTCGTTTCCAAAAAATAGAGCTCATGAGGAAAACTTATGAAGTTTTGAATAAATTTGCAATGAAAAGCTTCAACTTGCAATATCTAGAAGAAAATGGAAAATTTTCTTTTCAATACCTTTTTGGATGGAAAACTCTTGTCTTTAGCTTTTTAATGATATCTTATTTGCCAAAAATGGATACTGTGGCAAAAAATGATTTTTTAAAAAATGGTTGAATTTAGCTTGTAGTGATGATCCCCTACTAGAATAAAAATGTCAAAATTCAAATTCATCTTAAATGAAATAATTTTATATAAAATAGGGGTTTTTGGGCCATCTAAACGCAATGGAAAGATCTGTTTAGGCCGAAAATTCTCTAGTAATTTTTTTCCACTAGATTTGAGCTTCAAACCCTAGTTTACAACTATATCAAATGATGACCAAATTGAGTGAAACAAAAGTTAGATCTATCTTGGACATTCTATAATCAATATTGAGCTTAGATTTGCAACAACATACTCTAAAATGAACCTGTAATATAAAACCACAAATAGAAAACCCCAAATATGGTATTTCTATCAATTTTTTTGATTCTCCAAGTCATCATATGTTCCAAGAGAAGAGCATACTCAACTTTTCAAGATCTCACATAAAAATCTCAAAATTTCAATTAGGAATCTATGAACTTAGAGTTCTCAAAAAAAAGCTCCGATACCATGTTAGAAATTTGAAATAGATTGAATAATCTAAGGAACTTTATAAGAGATATTCAAAGCTACATAAACTCAAAAAATATAAAAAATTCAAACCAACAACTCCAAGAGATGTCTAATGTCAAGATGACGAAATTGTATTAAGAGCTCCTAAGATGAAAAATACAAGCTAGGTACTAAGATGAAAAATACAAGCTAGGTACTAAGTTTATATAGAACTAAGGAGAGGATGGAGGTGAAAAATCAACGAATAAGAATTGACCACCAATAACCACCAATATTAAATAAAGTGATGAAAAAGTAAATACTCCACCCTTTAAAGGTGGAGAAACCTTGTAACTTTATCTCCTAGTTATTAAATAATGAACTCACTTTATTATCCTAAGAAAGCTTAATAGAAGTATACAAAAAACCTATAAATAAGGTAAAACAAATTAATCCACTGGGGGAAAATGAAAACCCACACCAACAATATGAAAGGAAACATGAATTTTGGTTGTGGCACTGTTGAAATCCAATAACTTCACATTAAATCTAGACTACACAACCCTTAAACTAGGACTAGTTACCCTCACTCCACAACATTGAGAATGGAGTGAAAAATTATGGGGACACGTCTTCTAGAAGACCTTTATTCCTCTTTTACACTATGGTCTAAGAGGCATTATTGCATATAATAATTGGATTGGAAGTTGGAGGGATATTGTCCCTCACTTTGACAAGACTAGAAGCCAAAGGTGGATAGTCATCAACCAACATCATTACAGAAGACACCAAATAATTATGATGGATATCTAACAACAAGCACTAGTAGAGTTTGGAAAATAAATGACTACGCGACTAAAAAAATTAGTCACGTGACTAACACTAGTAGAATTTGGCAAATAAATGACTAATTTGATCATCATAAGTGACTAATTTGGTCATCGGGTAAAATCACAACTAAATGACTAAATAAATGACTAATATCATACAAATAAAAATGACAAAATAAATGACTACATAAATGACTAAATGAATGACTATTACTCTATTCTTTTTTCTTTCGAATTTGATCATAATCCATAGAGCTTAAGCACCCCTCATGAGACCCCTACCTAAGTAGGCCATTTGGCCACCTAGGTTGCTTGGTGCACCAAAAATACCGATTGCGTGGAAGGCATTGCCTCTTGGTGCAGTCTTAAGGCCTTCACATATTTTATAATTTTTTTAACATTTACATTCTTTAACTTTTATTACTCATTATGTTAATGAATCATTATTGTTTTTAACTATGATTTGAAGCTAGTTTGATTTTCCTGTTGTGTTAGCATATCAAATGTATCAAAGAGCAGTTGTGGTCAATTTCACTAATAAAATATGATTTAAACAATCCAATTGCATTTTGAGGGCTATCTTGTAGACACTTTCATTTCAAAAGGTGAAGTACACAACTATAAATGACTAAATAAATGACTAATTTGATCATCATAAGTGACTAATTTGATCATTGGGTAAAAAACACAACTAAATAATTAGTCACACAAATAAAAATTAGACAATATGATATTAAGTGGGTAATTAAAAAGAATATTTCAAATTGAGGGAGTGGGTGGTATTATAATATAATCTAATAATAATATATTATATTACAATACAATACAATATGATATGATATTATATAATATATTATAATATAATATGATAGTTATATAATATAATATAGTTATAATATGATATATTATATAATATGATATATTATATAATATGATATATTATATAATATAATATATTAGAATACAATATTATATATTATTATTTAATTGTCTTAAATTAAGACAATTAAAAAAATACTTTTCTATAATACTTTTTTTATTTCCCTCTTCTTTTTCATTTTCCTCCCTAAATATTCAACATGCATTTTGACATCAAACAGGGGTTTTCCACATCAGAAAGAACAAGGGGATTTTCAGAAAAGTCTAGAATCTTGGGCAAGCGACAACAATCAGGATCTTGGACAAACGACAACATTCAACAATAGACTAGGTGTGCCCTATGTTTTTTCTTTTTTGTTCTGTTTCATACAAATGTACGCCCTCCTTTCTCAAATGAACTCCGTGATTGTTGGATTTGATTGAGTGGTGTCCATAATTCATTGTTTAATCACCAAGGCACTAATCTCTTTTCCAAAGCTCTAAGAGTTCCCTAATCTCTACTACAACTCCCTTAGACTTATAGGTTGCCAACAACAAGTCTTTACAATTAATTTGTAGTGAACACTCAGGAAAACCTAACTACTTACTGTAATCTCCCTTGGAGGTTTTATAACAAGATGAGTTACAAAAAGAGTCAGAAAAAAGTGGAATGTTTTGGAGCTCTTATACCCTTGCATGCCCTGTCTCTATTGCCCTCTACTACATGTTTGACTTGTTGAACCAACTCTGTACATTCAGTTCTGATAGGGATAAATTGAACCCTAGTTGAATAAGTGGACATGTTTGATCGTGGATGGACTTGTCACTATTGTCTTTTTTTTTTTTCAGGTACCATTACTTTGTGGAGGTAGTTCCTTCTTCCTTCTTTTTCTTAGACAACTTCTGCAACTTACCTTAGGTGTCATTTTTAGGATTGATCCTTCAAGTTGTGTTAAGCATATAGGTTAGCTTTCAATGTGAACATTAAGTGATCAAGTTAGATCACTTGCAATATCCTTGTGAGTTGGAGATATATCATGTTCCTTGTTAAAGATGTTGAATTGGAAATGGCCAAGGCACAACTATAATGTCTTTGTCACTTTTGGAAAAGCTTAGTAGTCCCTCGTCCTGCATTGACTAGGAGATGTTGACCAACCCATTTGAACCATTGTAATTTAAAAGGAACATTTGATTTATGTGGTTTTATTTTTGAGATTTCTAAAGATAATTTATTATTGTAATTTGTGAAATTTTAGATTGATCATGTGATCCATATTCCATTGAGGACAAGTTTAATACTTCACATATTTCATCTATTATCTAATTTAAATTTAATATTATGGTTGCAATTTTTGTCTTTAGTTTTAGATCTTTTTTAAATATATTTTGTTTCTCCAATTCAATTAGGAGATGTTTCTTTTGTGTCATCCCTTATGTACTCTTTTGACCTGCCCTCTTTTCATGATTCAGTGGAATCCCCTATTTTTTTTTGTTTTCTCATGTTATTCATGAAAATTGTTCCTTTGGTTCCCCAAAAATTGACAGTGATTTGAACACTTTTTTACTCAAGAAGAAGATTTTCTCACTTCATGTTAAATGACACTCCTATCTTGCTTATTGAAACAATTGATGTTCACATCTATACTGAAGGAATTTCTCTTTTCTAGTAAGGGTTCCTCTAAAAAGAGAGAGTGTGTGGACTTAAACCTACCTGATGGTAGTGGTATGGATGACCATGTTCAACTGCTTGAAATTTATGAAGAATGGCACCAAATTTTTTATGATGTTGAATGGTGCAAAAATCATGGTTTGTGGGTTATTCTTAAATGAAGCTTTTCCTCTCTCACTCTAACCTCCCTGTTTTTTTATTGAACACACTTTTTCTTTACATACAAAGTACTAACTAATTTTCAAATTAGTTTATAAGAATCTAAATTATTCAAATATGCAAAGGTGATTCAAAGGAATTTTTGACACCCATGGAAAAGGGGAGGGTAAATACATAGTTAACATAAAATTAACACTCCTCTTGCTCCATATATACAACTATGCTCTAGTGAAAAATATCATAGTCGTGCAAATTTTCATCAACAGATTGTTTAACTGAATTTTTAATTCTTTAGCATTTATATTTCTTATTAATTTATTTTTTAATTTGTTGGGCTCTAAGATGAAATTCTATATATTTTTTGACTAAAACAAAAAAACATGTGTTAACCTTTATGCATCACCTCTTCCATGTGAGGATGCAAGGTTAAAATAGGACAATTCTTTCATGGCACTCCGATGAGTTGAGCAACAAGCCTTAATGGAATTTGTTTCCATGATTTCCAAGATGGAGCATGGTCAAACTACTTGAATACAATATAAATAGTGTTGATTCCATAACAAGCATTATCTCAAGGATATAGTTGTCGATAGTAGTTTAAGAGTAGGGGCCTTATAACTAGAAGGGTGTAGTACAAGTATTTCATTTCCTCCTAAATAAAACATGTTTTAATAATTTTGCATTGTCAGTGTCTTAGTCATAGAAACCTGATTATTGTCTGCTAGTGTCAAGGTCTATCCTCTTCACTTTAATCATAGATGAGTATGCAATACATAAAAGTTGCTGCAAACTTTTGCAAATAGATCAAAAGATGTTATTTGTCATCCTAACAAAACAATTTGGAGGATAAGGCTGAATGAATAAAGAGAAGAGAGTGGCTTTGACTGGTAGTATAAGCTATTTTTAAGAAAATCCATTTTTCAAAACTATTTTGGAATTTTTATTATTTAAACTACTAAAAAATTACCAATTCAAGAAGGAAAATGTATCTCTATTTATGACCATACTCTAAGAATTGATGTATGTTATATTGTTTTATCAAAAATAAAGGTTACATAGGATCCTAGAGGTGTCACCTTAGAGAGGTATCAACTCCACAAGCACAAGACAAGCTAACATCTCTACTCCCATGCCTACTTGAAAGTAGTTGAATTTTTTTTTTTAATAAACTCAATTCTAACAGAATATGGTCTGCTAAGTCTACCCTAGAATAATCTAGCTTTTCTAATTGTAAAGGAAAGCGATAGACAAGACTTAATTGATTTACCTCTTTTTGAGGGAAACAAATTCCAATAAGACTTAGTGTTTTTCATTATTTTCCTATGTTCCTTGATGCTACCTTATATAAAGGGGCCAACAAAAATCTTGCTATATTCTTCTTGACTCTAGTGTCTATAGGATTTTGCTATTTTACAATGCATTGTTTCCTTTCTTACAACATGAGAGAACTTAAACAATTGTAATTTATATAAGACTTGAGATAACTTAGCTCTCACCTACCTATTGGCCCATAGTTGTCATTGCACCAAAAGATTGACTTGTTAATGCCTGATACATCTGCCAAAGTTAACGGATCCATAGGAGGCGGTTAGTCCATGTCATGAATCCCAAGGGGAGCATTGACTATCTTCCAACAAACTCCCCCTCAGTGTTACCTGAGGGGATTTGAACTCGACACCTTTGGATTTGATACCAATTGTTGGACCACAATTGTCATTGCACCAAAAGATCGACCTGTTAATGCCCAATACAACTAACAAAGTTAATGGATCCATGGGAGGCGGTTAGCCCATGTCACGAATACCAAGGGGAGCGTTGACCATCTTCCAACACTACCATGCCTCTTTCCATGCTATCACCCATTCGAGACTAGACCTCACCCTTCACTCAAACTGGCAAAGCTATCTCTGCAAACAACTACAAGATGATAAACCCAACACCCTTTGAACTAATCCTCCCGACCCAACCTAGATTTATAATTTTTCATCTCTAATGAGACAAATCAACTTTGCAAGGATGACTCAATGAGTTTCATATATCGTTATTCCAAAAAACTACCATTAGGCCCTTCCCCACTTAGAATGAAAATGAATCTTACTTTATGGTGGAAAATTATCCAAAGTTAAAAAATCTCCAAAAATGAAATGGAAAATAAGGCATGGCTGTATAGGGAGAAATATTAGATTGAAAGAATAGGCAGTGACATTACATGAGAAAATGCAACTGTATATAAGCTAGTGTTGTTATGCCAATATTTGTATTGTGAGATGCTTTCATCAGTCTATCGGTGGAGCTATGAGGGGAGTTCCCCCGATGTAGTAATGTTAGGCCGATAGTGTTAATTATAATTCTACTAAGTTCTTTAATTATAATCTGTCACATTACCTTCTTAATGGAAATAATCTGAAGATTTAGTGGTTTTTTGCACTTGTATCACACATTGTAATTAGCCTGTATTTGATGCAAATGCTGTAAAATTACATTCTAGAAAGCATAATAGTTTGTATCATTTGTGGTACTTCTAATTTATGGAAGGAATCTCAAGATCTGGTTTACTTTTTTATTTTTCTAGTTTATTTGAGAGATATGTCTTGAAGGTTGTTTACTAATTGCATCTTTGTGTCTGATTATTCGGTCATGGTGGTAGCCTCTTCAGCTTGAGATCAAGGTATTTTTCTAATCCACATTCTTCTTATAAAGAATTGGCCATAATGTTTCTAGTTATTTCAATATTTGGTTTGAGTGGTGTACAATTTTGTGGGCATATTTCATTTTCATAGATAATATATATTATGGAAAAGATAAATTTAGATGCAAATTTAGAGTATGGGACCCACTAATGGAACTCCCATAGATGGATTCTTTTCCATTTTCATTAGATGATGTTCAAATTTTGTACTCCTCGGTCTAGACCTCATGATCAACCAAAATGATAAACTTCAACTTGGCAATCCACCTAATACAAAATGTATACTTGAATATTGACGACTTTTTGCTTTTGAGCTCTAAGAGTCAATGTATATCGAAACTTTGTATTGTGCCTAGTTAGTTAGAGAGCTTTCACTTAGTCTTAGCTTGTCTTCTTCTTTTAGGCACTGAATATTGGGGGCTTCCATCAAAGTGATGTTTACTGGATATATGATGTTTATTGCACATTGTTGCACTATTAGAGCAAATGACAAAAAATAAGTTAAGAGAAGAGAATTTATTTAAAAATTTTAGGAATGTCTACTAATGAGTATGTGCCTTTACTTTTTTGTTTTGTCAGAGAAAACTGGCCCAAAGATCTAAACATGTGAAATCAATAGATCTTCATCCAATAGAGCCATGGTAATTGCACCTTTTCTTATCAAACTTGTGAAATGTTAGGGGTTCAAAGCTTGATTTACTTGAAAAATTGCATTTAGATAATGCATTTTATCAATATTGTGCTCTTTCCATAAAATATTTTGATGTATTTAGAGTTCAAACAATTGAAGAATGTTTTGTTGCTTTAAGTTGGAGCATTGCTAATGCTTCCAGATAGAATGTAAGAATCTATTTTTTGATATATCATATATTCTAAAGGATTCCAAATTTTTAGAATGATATAGAATTCACCTAAAATTTGTTACTGCTTAGGTTTACATCATTATATATGTCTACTGCATTTTTTGTGTTACCAAGATAGAAGGCAAAACATTTGTTACATTACTGTGTTATAAAATATTAACACACCTTCCAAAAGGTGGTTCTCATTGAATCACTACTATGGTTCACTTACTGGTACTAACTAATTTGCTGATATCTATTTCATTTAATAAATTTAGGTCCACTTGTGCACCATCTTCTTTACTTATTCTTTCAAATCTGCACTATATGCCATCAATTCCTGTAGGGTGTAATCTCTTATCATCACATGACAAGTTTAATAATTGCTTATGTAACAATTCCTCTAGTGCATTATAGTAGCTTTTTTTCTTAAATATATTAATTCCTTTCTATAAACATAGCATACCTGGATATCATATTCAAGTCTGTAATGAACAATTATCTCAGAGATTGAATTTTGTTAACCTTACTTGAATTTTGTGTGTATATTGTATAGTTCTTCAAATTACTACAATTTTTTCTATCCCTTGTCAAAAGGTGGGCTTCTAATTGTTTCTATTCTACAGTAAGCAACATTAAAGGAATTTTTCTCTTTATTCTAACTCTAGAGGACATATGGTGACTTTTCTCAAGCTTAACATTTGTCAAGCATTCATCATTAGTTTTTAAAATCTGGAATATTGTGTGATTTGTTTTGTCTTGAATACTATAGTTAAGAATTAATATTTCTAGGCGATGTTATAGTGAACAAAAAATTGTAATATTTTAGCCACAGTAAATTGATTGTTCTATTTTTTGCTCCTCATGTAGGATGCTTGCAAGTCTTTATTCTCGAAGTGTATGCATTTGGAATTACCAGTCATAGGTAATGGCCATTTCTAGGTTGTATTAGTTGTGGAGTAGTTTGGTTGTATTCTTTCTTGGGTGGTTTGCTTTGCATTATTCTTTTCATGTTTATTGTTTCTTATCTACTTTTTAACCAAATTTAAAATGTACTTTGTCTTGTTTATTGTCCAATTCAGTTTAGTCATCACTACTATAATTATGAAACTTAACTGTACCAAAACTTAATCATTTTTTCTTTGTAATTGAAAAAATATATAGATGAAAACACCTACAGTAGGTCTCAAAGATCTATCATGTAAGAATATACCAAAAAATATGATAGGAATATCATGTAAGTGTTGAGAAAGGTGAAGCAACAGTGGTATTGAATGAAATTGTCACTTAATACACCTTAAATATCTTATGATAAGCATTCCTTGATGTTAATGAGAAAGGTAAAAGGGAATGGTAAGTTTTCTAGGTCATCATATAGCTAGCCACTATTAGGCATATGAGGCTCCAGTACGTATTCTACTCAGGGATAATTTTAATATTTACCTTATAAATTATTTAATAAGGTGTCCTATAGATACATGATACATATTTTTTAGAAAAAATGAAGGACTAGGGATCTCCTAAAGTTTTAGCTTTAGACAGTTCTCTTGCACCTGAAAGAGTTTTTGTAGCTTTGAATCAATTCCCTTGCTGCTTAGAAGTTGCTATAACACTATTTTCAATAATGGACTTGCCTCTTGTAGGTCTATTGTAAGATTGAGTCTTTGGAAAGAGGCTTCTTCTTCAGTAACCTCTTTGATACTCTTAGAGGTGCAACATGTGATCGATAATGTTCTCCAGTTGAATAGAATCTTGTACAATAATGGGTTGGTACATGATTTCATGAATGAAGCTTGTAGGGCCCTTTTCTACCCTCAAATATAATATTATTCCAGTTCGTCCAAAGTTGTTCCTATTTAAAGTGATGGAAATGGATCACATCTCTCAGAACAATTTCTCTGGCAACAATCTTGGAGATGAATTTAGATGCAGTGTGGCAATCAGAACATACTTGAAGGTTCTTAACAACTCTAATAGTTGTACTAGGGGCCATGTTCAACAAACAAATGAAATTGCTAACTTTTCAGTATGGTGGCAGATAAATGATTCTTTATACCCTACTACCTTCATTTTCCAGGCCAATTTTCCCTACTTTGCATAGCTCAACCATGTTTGTGGATGTGATTTGTCTCCTGCACAAAAAACATGTACTAGTTTATGGCCTTCAATCCAACTACATCCAAGTATCTTTTAATTCCTCCATCTTTCATCAATATCTTTACTATTTGAACCTCGTATAGGTGTTTTAGAGAAGAACATAAGTTGCAACATTTTTAGGATCCAACTAAAAAAGAAATGTTGCTGGAAATACTCAGCCTATATTCATATATGATCCACATGTACCACATATTTAACTAGCATCTTAGTAATAATGTTTAGGGTGTCCTCAATATAGCTAGCATGGGCACGAAGGTCAACCATGCACACCTAATGATCAAATATATATGTAAATTGTAATGCAATAAGGGTTACTGACGTGTGAAGTATGTGCAACCCTCATATACTTCCCAGGCTTATCGGATGATTGATAGAACTAATACTTCACTCCTGTCGATAATCAATTTTCTCCCCAATATGCTTCATTGGGCCATCGGTGGGACCACAACCCTTTTCCTACTGATGTAACATTCTCCTTTCGATGAAGCTACTTACATACTTGCTTGTTTTCAAGATATCAGAGGGACATCCACATCACTCACGCTGATATTGAAGAGTCCTCCCGATATAATCTTTTTTCCCTATTGAAGGGAATTGAAGAAAGTCACTTTGATACTTACATTTCTCTCTAATGGATCTTGGATTTAGAACATTATGCAAATTTTAGGGTTTGCTGCTTGGTCTTTCCACAGTGATGTGGGTTACTTCCTATGTGATACAGACCATACTTGGATCCTGTTTGTTTGAGAAAAAAGGATTTTCCATTGTGTAGTACACATTATTTCACAAGTTTTTATCATATTCCTTGAAAAAATTTATCCTTTGTAGTCCCTATATTAATTACTTAATAATGTGATCTTTCATTGAGATTTCCATGATTCTTGGCATTTTGTCTCAACACATTTTCTATCAAATCCACTTTCATTTTAGGTTTATGAAGTATCATTGTTATTGATAGTTTCTTCATCTTGGCAGTGGCAAGTCCTTTCTTAATCCTCACATCATCATTTTTTGATAGTAAAGCTTTCTGAAAGCATTCACATCCACATCATGTAGAGCCATTGTAATGCAATAAGGGTTATTGGTGTGTGAAGTATGTGCAACCCTCATCCACTAAACTTGCATGATTGCATGCACCTAGAACCCAAGCAAAGCTCAATGTTAGGATGTGTTCCAGAGTACTTCATTAATTCAAAGATTTTGAAAGGTTCTTTGCAAAATTCATTTTGTGCATATTTTGCAATCAATCATTTCATTCCATGAGATGACATCTCTTTGAGAAATTCTGTCAAACAATTCAAGTATTTTGTCTACGATTCCATATCTTGCATATATGTCTACCAGAGCATATCCATCTATTACATCTAACAAAAATTCCCCTACCATTATGCTTTGGTGCATGTTCATAGCTCATCCCAAAGCTCCCATTTTGGCACAGGCAGGGAGGACTCTGGAAAAAAAATTGGATTTATACTTGCCAATTGCATTCGTTTGAAAGCATTTTCAACAAACAATTTTCTGCAAAACCTGAAACCATTGCATTCCATGAGATGACATCTCTTTGAGGAATTTTTTCAAACAATTCACGTGCCTTGCCTGTGCTTCCACATTTTGCATGCATATCTACCACATCATTTCCAACCATAATATATGACAAAAATCCACCTTCTGTTATGCTTTGATGGATGTACATACCCTGTCCAAAGCTCCCATTTTATTATAGGTAGGGAGTATGTTGGAAAAGGTTGTCGAATCTGGATTTACACCTGCCAATTGCATTTGCTTGAAAGTTTCTAAAGCCTTTTCAACAAATCCATTTTGTGCATATCTTGCAATATTGCAATCCATACACCACATTTATTATAGGGATACTATCATGTATTGTCTATACATTGATGGATATTCATATATTATTTCAAAGCTCCCATTTTGGCATAGGTAGGGAGGATGTTGGCAAAGGTTGTGGAATTTGGCTTTACACCTGTGAATTTTATTCGCTTGAAAGTTTTTAAAGCCTTTCCACCAAATTCATTTTGTGCATATCTATTGTAGATTCCTAAAGTTTGTCACCTTATCTTTTTTGTAATCATCCCATTTAATCACCCTACTCTCATGCTATTGACTAATAGTCATTCAAATTGATCAAGTCTATCAACATTTGTCAATTGATCAATTCTATTGTCAAGTTATTCTCATCATCTTGTCACACCTTTAATTTATCAATTTTATGTTAATTTGTTTAGTCAATTAATTGATTATATTATATTATTCCCTCTAATATTACCCTATGTCTAATTAATTATCTCTAATTAATCCATGCACATATATCCAATTAAATTAAATAAACAATTCTAATTGTCTTCACCCACATTTCATTTATCAATCAAAGTCAGTTTACAAATGAGTCAATTTCATGTTTCACTCATGTCAATTAGTTTTTTTTCCACTCATCAAACACATTTTTAACTAATTGATTGATCGAGTTAACTCTTAAATTAATCAAATTAGTTGATTGAACAATCAATATAGTTGATAAGTAGGAGGTATTTTCCACAGTGTGTCAAATTATGGTATTGCTATCAGAATTCAACCGTGTATTTTTTTGAGTCAAAATCATTGACCCACGTTTCATGAGTAGTGGTTCACAAGAACCCATCTCTCATTATAATGAGTGGTCCACTTGGAATTCATTGCGTCTAGGTGATTCTTACAAAGGTGAAGCATTAGGCCTTCCTAGGAGGTCACCCATCCCAGTACTATCCCAACTCAATCATGCTTAACCATGATAGCAATATAATAATCAAGTTAGTTAATTGGTCAGCTAGGTTTGTTGATTAATGTTTTTTGATGGATTTGTGGATGCTCAACTACTGTGCAATCTCTTTGATAATATGAGAATGATTTGATTCAAATATTCATAAATGGATCAAAGAATTTTTCAGAATGCTCCCCAAATTTTTGGAAGGAATGATGGATTTATAGATTTAGAGGTGAAAATATGAATGTCCAAGATTGATTTAATCAGTTTTGAGGAGAAAGATATGATTTATAATTAACTATGATTAACTATTCAACTCAGTTGAATAATCAGTCAACTAGCTTAATTGACTAGTCAGCTAATTTGATTGAGAGTTAACTTGACAACTAATTAGTTAATTTGATTGATGAGTGAAAGATGGAATTGACTTACTTGATATGAGTGAAATGTGAGATTGAATTATTTGTTAATTGAATTTAATCCAAAAGAGTAGTCTCTTTTGAGGTCATGCTATAGGGCTCTTAAGGTACAAATAAAAGCTAGACTTGGTAGCTGATTTTCATAAGGTTTACAACTTGTGTGCAGTCTATGCTTTTTTTCTCTTGTTTTCCTTGCTCTTTCTTTTTGTTGTGGTGAATTTTAAACTCAAGGATTCTATTGTTTATTGTACTTGACATGATGCTTAACTTGAATCTCAATAACCAAGGACATGAAAATTAGTGATAAAGTTTGAAGGGGTGAAAGAGGGTAAGTGCATTTCATGCTGAATGATTCTCTTTCATTTTGCGAAATAAAAGATTGTCAATATGTTAATGAGTAAACAGAGACAAAAGAAAGCTGAGAGAGGAGAAGACCTAATTTTTGAGGTCCCAATCTAGTTCAACAAAAGAAAACACCAAAGAAACACTAAAGTCCATGTCATTGAAGCCTCTAATCTTGTGTTGTAAAACTCATAGTAGGTAAGAGACTTGCTAGAACTATTTGCTTAGGGCTGCTTGACATGTATATTCATTAATTTTGAAACCAAAATTATTGATTTTTGCAAACCTTATACTACATTCGACACAAAAACTATCTAGCTTTTCAAATTCATTCTTTATTGGTTGCTTGTCATCACACAATCGTTGTTCCTTTTCATTGATCTATCCCATTTCACCATATTATAATTGTGTTTATCAAAATAGGCCTAGATTTCCTTTTATGTACCAAATGACCCCTGATTTCTTCACATTGTCTTTAGATGAAAATCCTCTTGTCATTATGCATCGTGTCTTTTATAGATTAGATACTTTCATCCATTCTCTTTGACGACATTCTCAACAATACATCTCAAGGAATGTTTGTTAAAATTGTCACCACACTTCGACCTTGGTAACACCTTTGCTCACTCTAACCTATAACCCTTTGCTTATCCCCTGCTATGTATTTGAGAACCATCATATACCCTATTTTGTTAGTCATGACACTCCCTAATCAGAGAATGATGATCTCTAGGATTTAAACAAGCTTTTTTATAATCTTCCTGGTCTATCATTCTTTCATGAAGCTTGCAATATAGTAATGGATAGTTTGTATTTTAGCCTCTGGCTCCTAGACTAAACACTTTTCAAACACTGTCTTTTCACTGTTAACATCTAAGTCATATACCTTGTTAAATATAATTTGAAGAGTATAATACTTTCATGGACTGTACTATGGAGACTTTACCCTTTTCATTATGTAGAATGCCTTTGTGAAGAACTTACATAGGTATATGAGGTATCCTTTTCACATGAATTCCTTATTTCAATTGTGATTTTTCTTGTAAATTCTCTTGTCCTTTGTTCTTTGACAATCCATTTCTTTTTGATGTTTTTCTTATGTACATTTTCTCTCTTTATAGGGCTATACTGTCACTGCATAGGGAATTTTCCTTGCATGATTTCTACTAAACTGTGTCTTGACATAGGAATGACCTTTTTCCACAACCAATACCACTATCATGAAATCTTTGACTACGTGTGGCCTTTTTCCATGTTTTCATGATTAGGATAAACTTATCACTCGATATCATTGTGGAGTGACCTCTTAATGGACTCTCTCCTTTGATGTTAACACATCACTATGCTTTGGTTTTATTGCCCAATTTTCACCTACGGGCTCAATCAGGTAGGATGAATTATGTTTCAGACATTCAAGAAGGCCAAATGGGACATTTGCATCAAGGTTTAAATCATACATCTGATTCTAAGTCACAAGGAGCTCAGTTGGAAGGCCTTCCTCAGTCAAGTTCGACATGAAAATCCTCTAAGGAGAGAGTTGCCAAGACCTTCCAGATGTCTTACCGACTAGAAGGGGTTCTTTTCATTTTTGAAATATACCAGTCAGCCAGACAATTTAATTGCCATGGGTTGCTATACTCTCGCCGGCTGCTGCACATATGGCTAGGCTCGCCGAATATTTTTGCCTTCAGCATAGGGTCCTACCGATAGGGGTGGGGTCTCATCGAATAGAAAGGGTTTGAGCTTGCCAAGAGATAGAGGCTTTAGCGTGAGGTCTCCTCGACTAGTGAAAGTCATGCTGAAAGTTATTCACCAGGGCTGGCATTGGGGAGAGGGGTTCACATTCACTAAGAGGTCTCAGAAAAAACAAGTGTCATCTCGAAGAAAGAAGGGGCCTCACTATAACGTCTCGGCAACCAAGCAGCAAGTCTTGGCGAAATGAAATGATCTCGACAAAAGGTCTCACCGATAGGATGGAGTCTCCCTGAAATGGTTTGAGCCCGCCAAATGATTGTGACTTCACTGAGAGGTCTCGCCGAAGCGGATGGAATTCACTGAGAGGTCTTCCCGACTGGAGGGGAGTCTTGCCAAAATGAAAAGTAGGGTGAGCTTAGGGCAAAGGAAAGTAAAGTTTCCTTGAGGTCTTAGCGATGGTATGGAGGCTCGATATAGTATTTGGCACTCAGTGTAAGGTCTCGCTGACCCGATAAGGTCTTACTGAAATGAAGTGAGCTCAAGGAGGAAAGGTGGACTTTGCTGAGATGTCTCGGCGACCAAATGATGTCTCACCAAAGCGGAGTTCCTTCGGCATAGGATGGTGATCTCAGGGAGATGTCCTACCGACAAGCATAGGTCTCGGCAATAGTATGGGGGCTTTGCTGTAAGTTTTCCCCATCGGGGTGAGGTCTCACCAAAGTGAAGCGGTGTTGGTGAAGGAAATGAACTTGGCATGAGGTCTCACCAATAACGAAAAGGTCCCGCTGAGAAAGTTTGATATCGGTCTGATGTCCTGTCGACAGAGGAATGTCTCCCCGACCCGATAGTCTCACTGACCATGGTTCACATAGAGGATAAGCTCTCGCCAAAACAAGATAGCTTCGATAAAAGGTTTCGCTGAAAGCTGAATGTCTTGCTGAACAATTAGGAGCTCAGGGACAATGAGATGAGTTCACCGTGACATCTTGCCATCAGTATATCTGGCCGACAAGGCGATGTCTTTCCGAGGAGGTTGCATTTGCTGACAGAGGGTTCGGTTAGTGTAATGTCTCACAAATTGAAGGTGGTCTTTCCAAAGCGGAAGGAATTTTCCATGATGTCTCACTGACTCGATGGCCTCTTATCGAAAGAATGTGAGCTCGACGCAAAGGAAGGTAGTCTCGCTATGATGTCTCGGCGAAAGCATGAGGTCCTACTGAAGAATGAAGGGTCTTGGTATAGTGTTTTTCCTTTGGTAAGAGGTCTCACCGACACATGGGTGTCTCACCGAAGTAAAGCAGTGTCAACAAAAGTAGGAGCTCGGCGAGAGGTCTTGCTAAACCATGGGAGTCTCATCGAGAAGAATGATTGGAGTTCGTGGAGAGCGGAATGCTCTCGGTGAAAGGTCTCACCAAAGGATGGAAGTCTCAACAATGGAAAGGGTTATCGGTATGACTCCTAAGGGCTCGCCATGAGGTTTCCTAGAAGTGAAAAGTCTTGCTGATGGTCTGGGTGATAGCCACTATGGATGTCGTTATAACTTTGAACTCGCTATGTGGTCTTGCCAATCGTCATGAGCTATGCTGATAACTGCTGAAGGGAATAATTGCATTAGGGATACATGGTTAGTGTCTCACCAACATGTGATTCAATCTGAATGACCTTTAACCGTCTGGCACCCCCATGAAGCATTTTTTCAACCAATTAGAGGAAGCTACAGGGGATTCATGGCAGTTTGACCCCTATGAAGATGACTAACTAAATGAATGCGATGTGGATTTTCTCTGAGCCCAAGAGCATTCAAAGCAGCTCGGCAAGGAGGTTCGAAGATAGACACGAGACCAGAAGTTAATGCGGGCATTGCAAAAGATCAAGGAGGTCATTCCTAAAGCATTTCTTCACCGACATGGACAACAAGGACTCGATCAAACACAACATCAACTACATGAAAAAATCTAAGGGGCAGATCTTTCTGAAGGCTGATATTTTTGTAAGCCCTAGGGGCTGACACATCTTTTTTGTATATAAGGAATTTTTTCCCCTTTGTAAAGGAGTTATCCTTATGCTTTTTGAAAGTCTGTGACTTCTACAGTCCTCTCTCAGATTAGCAAAATTATGTAACTCATTTTGGAGCATTGTTATATAAAATTTACCTTGATTACCATTGATGGTTCTTCAATTTTCCTTCTGGTTCTTGTGAAGTATTGTGCATTTTTAAGTAATTCATCAAGCTACTTAGTGAAATATTTCTTTTCCTTATAGCTTTGTTTCATGTTAGTATGCCTTTCTTTGAAAAAATAGTATCATGTAGGTTATAAACTATGTTTACTCAATTGCACATGAGCTTTTAATTTGTGAATGTCTAATTTTTCTTCTTGAAAGTGTGTGCATGTCAAACCTGTTTGTATGCATAATCTACAGAATCTTGTGCAATCCCATGTCCATCATCATTATTCAAGTGTAACCTAAGTATTCCATTGCTCTTATCAGTTCGGTGTATCACCTTAGGATTTAATTTCTATTTTAATGCATTCTCCTTCTCCCTTTCCCTTTATAGAATCAGTAGTTAGGTGACACCAAAGGAAGCCAACCTTCTCCAGAGGTTGATCTCTGCCTATAAAGTGACCCACAACTTTGGAGGTCTTCCCATGTTACACTGAAGTGTTGAATATCAGGTTCAACAGGGTGCGATCTCAGATTGATAATAGGTTTGACATGCCATTCTTTGGTGTTTTGAAGAGAAAATTACACTCATGTACAAGGTTATGATGAATTTTGTTACCCCTCTTATGTTGTTCATGTACTATTGAAGGAACCTATGATTATTAGACCTATTTACAATTTCATTGGCATTAGTAGACCTCTTTACAAGTTCACTATCCTTAAATGCCTAAAAAAAAAATAGATGATATGATGAAAGTCCTTTGATGTAATTAATATCATGTTCCAAACAACCAATAGCTCTTTTGAAGATACCATCTATCACTTGACATGACTATCATCTACAATTGTCTATGACTCTCTATCCACAAGACTGTCCTATTCCACATGACTATCATCTTGAATATCATATACTTTTGTGATTTTGTCGTGATTCATCCATGTCATCTATATCTTGCCCCACATATTCACAATACACATCCTTAGCCATTTTCTTGGCCAGTTCATATGACAGGATGAATTCTCATGTCATCAAATGGATCTCTATGCATCTCTATTTGTTATATTTTCAGGCATAGCTACAAATTTAAAAGATTTGAAGCTTTTCTCCTCTACAAACAACATTGCACATGGTTCTTTATTCCTTTATGGATAACCTCCATTGAGTTCATAATATTGTCATGTATTTTTGTTCCTTTTAAGACTATAATACTAATTGTGATTTAAGAAAGACCATATTACTGCCCTTTCATGTCTATGATGTATCTTATGAATTATTTAATTTGAACCTTTTAAGATCACCTTCAACATAACTTCCAACTCTTCTCTATAGTCACCATATTAGTTATGTTGGTATTGTTCTTCTTTATTTATGCTCATCTTATTTTCATACTTTGTCTTCTTACCAGTTTTTGGCATTGACATTTAGGGTTACTCTGTATTCTTAAAACTCTTCATGCATTAGTCTATGTTCTCCTAAAATCCTTCAAAACATGACAAAACCAGTAGCATTTCAATGAAGTCCCAAATCTTGAAGATACTCCATTGACTATTATACTTCTATCCACTAAGCTCATTTACCACTGTCCCTATGATGACAAAATTTCTATAGGCTGATGCATGCTCTTTCATCCATTGTATAGCTACTCACCTTTTATACTTCTCATAATACATAGGTTTTCTATCTCACTATCATGACATTAATCTCCATGATTGTAACCCTTCTACCATGTTTTCCAAACTGAACTGTAACAAGAGTTTCAACAGGGGTTTTGACAGTTCACATGATCTACACACAAAAATAATCACTATACCAAACTCTAAAAGATTCAACGAGATCATTCATGACCTACTCTTTGGATTCTTGTGAGATGAATTATTGTTTTTGCAGATCACACATTCTTCACGGGTTACTTGGCATTTGGTTCTTTTCTATGGCTACAATCTCCCTTATAAGTATAGATAAGACTAAGGGATTAATACAATGATTAATCCTTCGAAACTTAACATTGTATTTAAGGTATAACCTTGCTCAAGATAGTAATAGTCTCTTTTACTTGGACAGTGTAGGGTTTTGCATTAACAACACTATGAGAATAAAACCTTGTACATGTCTAAGAACACAAAACCACAACCCTCTTGTCATAGTGTTTTTTCTCCTTTTGACTTGACAGTGAAACACAACAAAAAAAAGTGCATGTAATGTTTATCACAACATACTCCACTATGTATGTTGAGAAAACTTGGAGGGGAAAGCCAATCAATTCACTAGAAAAATAACATCCACTATGGATGGGGGAGGAGGAAAAGCCAAAAGAGAGTGGCTCTTGGGCCCAAGAGAAGGCTCAATAGTGAAAATATCAGACCTAGTTTTATATGGGTCTATCCTAGTTGTTATGTCTAGCCATTCATTAAAAAATCTATGGAATTATTTATTCACCTTCTAGTTTAAGGAACTGAATTCATGATTGATATTGGTCTTTGCATGATTTATAGGATCAACATAAATTGCTTTTGAATTTATTTTTCCTATAGGAATAAATAAAATTTGTTGCTCTCCTTCCATCGTATATACTTAACACTCATTTTAGGTAAAATTAAGTTTTTTATATAATAATTTTCTAGATATGATTGCTAGTTATATATAGGCGCTCCATGAAACTCTTGCAATATTTTTCAGCTTTCTTTATTGACAATCTTTTTATGCCTTCTCCAGAATGCTTCTATTTTAGCTTTAGGCCATTCACACTTATAGGTTTGTGAAATCATGCTAGCCGAGCTTGCATCCTTTCTAGAGGAGGTGGTATATGAAATAGAAACCAGGCCAAAATGGAAGGTATGTTGCACTCATCTTTATTTATGGATAGTAAGAATTTGAAAGGGTTTAGATGTCATGATCATATTCATGAGGCTATCAATCTTTGCAATAGACGTGATCTGTCATTTTACATAATGGATAAAATGTCATTTATTGTGAATTTATTTGGAGTACCATTTAAAAGCTTCCAATATCTTGGTAGCCACGATTGATTTGAACTTTAGATATTGTAAACCATCCCTACCATCCTTATTTTCTACTGAAATCATCTAAAAGGAAGAAACTCTAGGCATTTTAATTTTATTTTATAGAGTGCCATTAATGTCTCCAACATAACCTTTGTGAGTGTCCCTGTGATTTCACAAAAGGAGTAGGCCATGCTATCCCACAAAACACATGAAAATTAAAAAAAATCTGGTTATAGTTTCAGATTTTAACTTGTGCTTAATTTATGTAATATTAAATTCTTTTATCATAATTTTATCTTTTTTCCTTTATTGTTTTGTGTTGTCCCGTATTGTCCTCTCTCTGCCACCCCCAAAAAGGTACATATTATTCTTTTCTAATTGAATTAATTGGAAAATTTGAGATTTGAGTGAAAGCATATTAGAGGTAAGCTTTTCTGTCAGTAGCATTAGGTTTCTTTAGGATTTAAATATTTTGAAAAGCATAATGCCTTCTAAATTCCTAAAAAATTCTAATCCTGATTGGAATTGTTCAATTCTCAGTTGTATCCAATTGAAGATTGGTTGGTGGCATCATCTTTTCCTTCCATGTTTGATCTGATTACAATTCAAATGGTTTTGGATCAACTTCTTCCCAATAGTTCTAGGTGAGTACATTTTGGATATATGCTTCTATCTATAGTATAACGTCAAATCTCATTCATTTTTTGGTAGTTGACATCTTTTTTCCCCTATCCACAATAGAGAATATAGTAACTGCTACATATCATGTAATTTCAAATATTATTTTTACCTTCATTAACATTCTTTTGGTATTTTGGTTATTGTTTCTTTTTAATTTTTGGGAAATTACTGGGTTTAGTAGGAACCTTGGTCAAACTAGGACTGGTCTGGACTGTGTACTGATCTTTGTCTAGGTCTAGCTTGGATTTTCCTAGGGTTCTGTTCCGTGCTTGTGGACTTGGTACCTAGCAAGCAGTTCAACCCTGCAGTCAAAAATTGATTGTTGTCCATGAGGCCACCTTGAAAGATGTTGTCTATCCTTTAGAGATTGTTGGCAAGTGAGTTAGATACCATGTTGATGGCTCCAATATAATGAAGGTAAGATGATTAGTGATAAAGAAACCAACAAGATATGAAGATGAAGAGGTAAACGATCAAATTTTTTAAGGGGTAGTTCAATGGTAAGAGAAACAATGAAGTAACAATTAACATGGTCATAGGATGATAGTAATCAAAATAAGGGAAACCTATAGATGATTGGAGCTCATAATCATAGATTGAAAGTTCCTTTGCAAAGATGTATCATGTACTTATGCATTACAAGGGTAAGGGACTGTAGGTTATGATATAAAATAACAGTCATGAACAAATGACAGTTAGAGGATCAACAAGCATTACAAGGGTAAGGGATTATAGGTTATGATATAAAAGAACATTCATGCTCCTATTCTTTTGTAAGCTATTGAACAACATAAAGGCAAGGTTTTGGAGCAAATTTCAGCTAGTTCTTTTCTCTCTTAGTAGTGTATTGTAATCTTTTCAAGTTATTTCATATTGGGACAACAAATTGTAACTCCATTTTCAAACTTACATAGCTGAATGTAATATCTTTTTTATTAATAAAATAAGCTATTTTTACCTTCTCATTGTTGTTTTATTGTGCAAATATTTTAGATAGTTGATAAGTAATCTTTTTGATTAATGGAAACCAATAAATAAAAATGACTAAATATATGACTAAATTAATGACTAAATATATGACTAAAGTAATGACTAAATATATGACTAAATTAATGACTAAATATATGACTTAATGACTAAATATATGACTAAATTAATGACTAAATATATGACTAAAGTAATGACTAAATAAATGACTACGATGATTAAATAAATGACCAATTAACAACAATCAATGACTAAATATATGACTAAATAAATCACTACCATGACTAAATAAATGACCAGTTAACAACAATCAATGATTAAATTAACGACTAAATCAATGACTAAATCAATGACCAAATCAATGACCAAATTAGTGACTAAAAATCAATGACTAAATAAATGACTAAAATAGTTTAGTCATAAATTTGGTCCCGTTATAAAAGACCAGCAATAAACTACTAATGGTCATGTGACCAAAATTAGTCATTTATATGCAATTTTTAGTAGTTTATTTAGTCATATATTGTTGTTTTTGTACTAGTGAAGGCATCCAATATGGTGAAGAAGGGGCCATTAAAACCTGTAAATAAAACATCATGTGTTGATCATAAGCATGCTACTAAAAAACTAAAGGAGTAAGAACCATCAAATATAAAGGATCTACCAAGATATGAGTGAAAAATTCCATAAGATGAGGTTCTTTAAATGATTCAACAATAGTGTAATGGTGGGGAATAATATCTCTCCACTAGCAAGTTGCATCTACAACCTTACATTTGGAGCACTAACAATCGAAAGCCAAGTGACCAATATTGAAGTATTAGTAGCATTGAAAAAGGGTAAACCTACATGATCCAAAAGTTGAATGTGCTAGATTAATCATGAGTTAGCTACTAATTAATTAATTATTGAGCTAATTTCATTTCAAGCACTTAAGCTAAACTTAGGAGTTTTTTTCTATTACTAGAGTGAGCTATTATTAGATCATTCTATCTCATCACATAGGATTATGATATTTGTCATGATATAATCCCTTTATTATTTAGGGTTTTCTCTTATAAGCACTCTCCTTCATTGAACTCTAAGTAAGATTTTCATTCTATAAGTTTTTCTTCTTGAGGATATAGAAAATCATTATTTGTATCTCTCTTGCATGGAAGGTGTTTGTGTTCATTGCTTGATCTTATGTCTCATGTTATTCAAAATTTAAATATGGTATTAGAGCATGGATTCAACAAACCCCTTCTTGATTTTTGAGGGTTTTCTTCAACTAGGATTGTAGGGGCTTCAAATTTGGAATCTTCATATATTTTTTTATATATTTTAGACTTTGGGCATTTTTTTGTTATATTTTGGCATGAAAAAGACCTCACCATTGCGCTCAAGAGGCTGAACAAATAAATTTTGATATGTAATTTTCCCAAATTTGGCCTCAAGAGTATAGAAGGAAAAAATATCCACAAAGGCTATACGATGGTATTTTCAATATATAATATATATGTATGTATATATGTATATATACATATACATACATATATGCATAATATGTATACATACATATATATCTATCTATATACATATATACTTATCTATATACATATATAAATATATACATATAGATACATATATATGCATATATACATACATATATATACATACATACATAATATACACACACACACACACATATATACATAGATATATAAGTGCTTGTCACTTTGTTCACCTTAGCCAATGGTCATTGATCACTCAATGATAGCAACTTAGCCGCTAGACACTAATGAATTTAATGTCCTTGAGTCGCTAGCACCGGCGAGGCCTCTCATCTGTTGCTTAGTCAACAATAGGGGGAGGGGGAATTATATATATATTTCGGGGTTGCATGAGTGACCAATGCCCAACCCTTGGGGGGCCAATTTTTTTAATTTCTTTTTAATTTTAGCAAGATTAGGAAAATCACAATAACATTTTGCTAAGGTATCAAAATTAGGAAAACAAGATATCTTCAGAAAGCTAGTTCCAAGAACTATCCAATGGTGCTATTTTTTAATATTTTTCTGCTATTACATTTTATTTCTAATTAAAGTTAGATGTGTTTTTTTTACTCCCAAGCTCAAAAATTTTGACCATTTTCTCCTTTTTTTTGCAATTCAAGCAGCATTGGAAAGATCTTTCAGGGATCTTCAAAGCTATCCATGCAATTTTTCCATATTTTCCTCTAGGTATATTTTATTTATATTTTTATGTTTTCACATTTTGGTGAATTAATTAGATGTTTTAGCTCCTAGAAACTTTATATTTGTGTGAGATGACTTTTTTTGGCTATTCTACATGTATTTATAGCTTTCTATCCTATTTTTGCATTTTGAGCATCTTTTGCATATAATTTCTCTTTTATAGATGCATTGAGATAAATTACCACTAATGAACTTTCTTTTAGGGATTTCTCACATCTTGTTATGCTTATTATAGTCATACTATGTTATAATGTGCCTTAGGTGGTTGTGTATGCCTTTTATTTTTCCATCACACCTTTTTCAAGTGAGGGTTTCTTCCACAACATTGAATCCTAGCGACTCTTGTCTCATGCATGTGTGCCTTGTTTGCACACCCTTTTTTAGTTGTAGTTACTTTCATCTGCATGTTTAGATGTTCTTTTTTCTCCTTCATGCACTTCTTGGTGACACACAATTTCACTGGACTTGTATTGGCTCTCCATTTTTTGCATTATTGGGGGTTTCTATTGTTGGTGCTAATGCTTCCTTGGTTTTATTTTGGATTGAGCTACATGTTTTTTATTTTTTATTATTGTACCAGAGGAAAAATGACATCCCTCTACCTCCTCAAAGAGAGTTTTCATCTAATACCTCAAGGGAAAAGCTTAGGTGACAAGGGTTGAAAGACATAGAGTCTTGACTCTATTTTATGTTTTAGGATAGATTTCAGAATAAGGACTTTAGAGATTGAAAGAGTAGACTTCAGAGATCTCATGAGCAAGCTAGCTAGTTCTTGACCAAGGATGACAATGCGGAACATTGACGTCCCTACAGTGCACTGTAGTCTCGTACATTCTGAGAATAAAACTTGCTGACAGAAATACAAAGAGTCTACTTGCTACTTGAAGACTAAAATCTGAAAGTTTTACTAAACTAATAGAATAATGAAAATGATAGAAATAACATAAAAAAACTAACATGCATAGATTAATTGAATGAAATAGAATGATAAAATAGAAAAGAGAAGAAAAAATTGACAAGAGGTCCAATGCATGAAGCCTCCTACAACACTCCAAGCCAAAAATCTACACACACAGAAATGAGGAAAAAAGTTGGGGTTGTTTCGAGGCTTTCCTCAATCATGTTGGAATAAAGGAACACTGAGAGGGGGGGTGAATAAGTGATCAACAAGATTTAACATTCAATTCTGATAAAAAACCATGACAAAATTTAAACTAAAATAGACTTGCAAGTACATTAAAGAAACAATCAAAACACCATAACACCAAGATTTTTATGTGGAAACCCTATTAGGGGAAAAACCACGGTGGAGATTAATCCATAGTTTATACTCTGTTAAAAATATGAAGAAAAAGGGGAATGCACATGCATTCAGGCACATTTCCTAGAGCTCACTACTCAAAATAAGGAAGGCTCACTACCTTACAAAATATTTTTAATTACAACAAAAGGTTGAACTAAGAAGATAGCATCTATTAATGCCTGGTTTCAGTCCTGGTGAAGCTCATGTATCAAATTCTTGACCTTCTATCAGAATCTGCATTTAGCTTTGCTTTGCCTTAATTTGCTTCACAAAATCCTTTTCTACACAAGTGAAATTCACTCAAATGATCTGCTGATATTAAAAAAAACACCTAATCTACTCTATACACAAACTCATACACACACCAAAATGAATTACTCGAACTCGCATATATATCTGCTAGCAAGAATTCAATCGCTCCAAGTCAACTTTAGCAAAATATGAAATATTCTCCAACGGTTGGCTCAAATCACAAATCATATTTAATGCACACCCATCAAAGTCAACCACGACATAGCTAGGACCCAAAACAAGATGTCCAACATAAGAAACAATTAAACAATTACTCCTTATACATCCGCAAAACACTACATTCACCAAGTCGGCCACAATGAGCAAATAAACAAAAAAACATTTTGTCAGATCTCCAAGCTCGTACACCAATTAATGAAACATCAAAAAACTTACCAATAAGGTAACATATATGCTTAGAAAACTATCTTGGGGATCCACAACACAAAATGATGATCTGGTGAAGCATACAAATTGACAAACTACCTAGATACCCTGTTCTTCATTCTTTTTGCAGGTAATACTTATTCTCTACTTTGCCTGTCGGTATGAGAAAATTCTGATCTACGGACCAGAATAATGACTTCATTTGCCATCAATGACAACACTAGAAGCCATATTCCAACAATATCCCCCTTTTTCATTGATGGCAACACTTAGTGAAAAATGACTAAGTGTTGAAACCAAGAGATTATGTTGCCAAAATTCAAAATTTCAAAACACTGCTCCCCCTTGGAATGACAAGGAATTTTTCACAACACTCTCTCCCCCTTTGACATCAATGAAAAAATTTATCTTCTTTCTCTCTCCCCCTTTGCTAATTAGAAATAGGATCAAAATTTGAAGAACTACAACTGCTGCACAAGTCAGAAAATGATTTTGTACTTATCTTTCATTTTAGGAAGAAATTTCTTCCAGGCATCTACTGCAATCCCAATGATTAAGATCAATCTATTATTTTATGATGTCTGGTTGATGATCTGGATGAGGGATTCTACAATTGTAATCACTTCTTTTAACTTTTCTCCTTTCCTCAGAACATCAATTAGCTACTCCGATCTGCATTCAGTTAAATCCTTCAATTTCCAGAAAGTGTCCACAAGGGTGTTTCTAGCAAAGTGAACTTTTGCATGCTCAGTTTGCAACCCATGAATCCTTTTCTTTGTTGTACCTTCTTGGTCTTGAAACATGTTATAATCTTCACCAATTTTGTTCAACTCACTTTCAATCTACTCCAGCTTGTCCTTGTATTTCCCAACTACATGAGGCCAACAAAGACAATAATTGTAGATGTTATTTGTTGAGTTTATACATTACCTCGACACATTCATTTGTCTTTTTAATTTTGTAAGGGATAGCCTGACTGCTCCTTCAAATGTAGAATTATTTCTTCCTATTTCCTGTCCTGAGACTTAGAGGCCATAGTTTCCCTAATACATTCAATCGACTCTTTAGGAAGTACATTCTGCAAAATTTCCAATCCAATGTTGTTGTTCACAAAGTAACTGCCTAGAGTGCTCTAAATCAGGTCCTACTCACATGCAGGTTTTTCTAACCATATATCAAAAATCTTCTGCATCCCATCTTTTTCTTGAACAATCTGTAGTATCTTTGTTTTGAATAAAGCACCTTCTTCTTCACTTCCTTCTGCCATTTCTACATTTGGTTCAACTAATTCTAGGTCATCCATTGGAGTGTACTATTGATGGGTGTTTTGCACACTTTTTGAACACAGGCAGTACGCGGGTGCACTAGCTCTCTTGAAAGGAGATCTCTAACTGCAAGCTGCTGAAAAATCTCCCCAAGGTCTCTCTGGTGTCAGGTCATGAATTGCATGGAACTCCTTAGTTGATTTTGATGTGATTTTGCTGGTAATCATAGGGTGGACTTACATAGCTGGATGCAAGGTAGATCTTCAAATCCAGAGCTTCTGAGATGGAGGTCAAGTTTCACTTTGCTATAGGTTTGGACAATGGTCCAAAGCTTCGATGTTTTCTTCAAGTTTAGCTTTACAATGTGCAATGAACTTTAGCACATAATATTTCTTAAAAAAAGAAGGGAAAAGAGTAGGGAAGATGGAAGGTTCCTGGACCTGCAACTAACTGTGAATAGTAATTATGGAGTTCCTGCAATGGATAGCTTCCTTAAAACAAGATTTCACTTAACCAAAAATCTCACAGTCTCATGAAATTTGTGCTATCTTCTAAGGTCTACAAATATTTCACCTTTCATTCACCATATGTATACATGAACAAAGATAAAAGTGTGGAGCAGCTTTGAATTTAAGCCCAAAATAACTTTACACAGCTATCTACCAGTAGTAAACAACAAAAAGTATGGACTAATAAGGCATCTACACAACAGGAATTTTCACAACTATGGAACAAAATTTCTAAAATCTATCAAAGCAAGAATACAACTAACTAGAACAACAATACAAATATAAGTAAAGCATTTAACAATGGAGGTTGAATCCAGTAACATGTAAAAAACTCAGAAAATGCACCAAGTCAATGTATTTTTATTATAAATTTTTGCAGCATGTCTTTACAACAACTCAACTCTCTTTGCAAATGAGAGGAGACCCCTTATTTATAGTGCCCAAAAAGTTAAATGAATGGCCAAGATTAATTCTCATTGTGTGGCCAAGATTCATTACAAAATAGGATTTCACCCACCTCCAGTATATTACAATTTAAAATTACATTCTTGTCTCTTTCCCTATTTTGTCCATTTTGTCCTTTAGTAACAACACTGTAGCACTTTGTCCTTTGCTAATTGCTCTCTTTACTACAACTATTCCTTTGGGATCTCCTCATTGATTACAGGGCTGTCCTCCTGCTTCTTTAAAGTTGTATACTCCATGAATTTTAGAATAACTGGCTGGAGCTTGTCTATGTCATTGATCTTGTACCGCAACATCTAGTATCTCCATTCTTTTGCGTTATCTTCAAGATTTTTCCACTCTTCATCATACTTTACGCCCTAATCTCTGAACAAATCTGATTGGTCAAAGGCACGGGTGGAAAAACTCATGAACTCCACTGTTATTTCACTGGACATCCCATCCTCCATCTTCTTCTAAAAGTAAGGTTTTATCTTCTCTAGATCCATTTGCACTACGGGCATATCATACTCTGTCACCAGCTTGAGATATTGGGTGCATTCCACCATAATTTCCTTGACCCATTCGATGTCTGGATTCACCTTACTCATTATCTACTCCAACCTTTCCTTTCTATTGTCGAAATCCCACCTCCAGACATCCATCAGCCAGTGATCATCTCTTTTGAATGCAAGCTCCTTTTCCCATATGGATTTTTGTAACTGGAGGATGGCCTCAATCTTTGGATAGGTGGAGTCATATGTTGTAGGGAAGTCGGTGTAGAGCTTCCTCGTGCTCTTCAAAGATTGTTGTAGGTCCAAGAACTTGTTGGCTATTCGAACTGCCTGACTAATACTCATGTTCCTGATGTACAAGACTTGTCAGAATGAGCTCTCTATAGTCTTGTCCAAGTTCTTTCTCCATTCTAGCTTGTCAATCTGTTCCTTGGAAAACAATAGTGGTGGAGCTGCGGATGTGGTGGGTATTTCTTCAACTGAGGACCATTGCTAGATGTAGGATGTTAGATCAGCCACCTGAGCTTTAAGCTCGTCCTTTGAAACTTTTTCCTATTGTATCATATGTACCATCATTGCTACAGACTCTTCGAGGTGCTCCACCTTCTGTTCCCTGGTAGCAATTCCTAAATCAATGGTGGATATGTTGTAGTTTATTCCTTCCCTTCCCACCACTAGCGTGTCTATTTGCACTGCTCAAGACCCAGAGGCATCCATTGTTACCTTGGATCTGATCTTAGGCTTCTCTTTTCTAGTTGTGATTTGCACTCGAGCTAGGATAGCCTACAGCCTGGCTCTTGGGTCCTTTGGTGTGGGAATTTTCTTTTCAAGCTATCTCCCTAGCCATTTAGGCATAGCGGGCTTTTCCTTAGGTGATTCATGATCACCCTCACATTCCTCGGCTAACATCTCTATTTTCTTATTTCTAGGAGCCCTTTCTTCCATTTTAGCAGCATCTCCTTCTTGTTCATCGGAGTCCTGGATGAACACAAGGTGCTTGATGGGAGGCTTGGTAGGTAATCACTCCTGAGGACTTTCTTCTTTCTCTATTTCCTCCCCTTCCCTTTCTCCAGTTTTCTCAACCTCATGCACGTGCTCCTTGGGCTGCTCAATTTTGAGGCCCTTGATAGTTTGAACCTCACTCTTAGGATTATCTTCTCCTGCACTTTCCTCCTCTTGACAAGGGGATGACACACCATCTTGCAGCTCCCTTGTAGGGAGCTCCACAACTTCTGCTGCCTTGTCTTCTTGTTGCTATCCTTCTTCTCTAAGAGGTGACCTTTCTACCTCTTCTTTATCATGTTTTAGCTGTCGGGCCATCTCTTCTTCAAGATCATCATCAAATGTTTGTACGATGAGCCTACCACTGGCATCCTCCTCCTCACCCCCACTCTTGGAAGGGCTTGTTCCTTCCTCCTCGTAGGCCACCCTGTCAATTTTCCAGTGTTCATACTCCGGGTGTTCATGGTATTTATCAGATTCTTCTTCAAATGGCTTTGAGGCCTCTTGATCCTATCTCTCCCTCTCCTTAGAGATTAACATGGTGGCTTCCATAGCCGGCAATCTTGCCGGAGGCTGCAAAGGTTTTGCAGTAGCGAGGACCTGTGCTAGGGCCGCTTGAAGAGTGGGGTCCATGAGGATCTGGGAGAGCTCAGAATGGAGATTCTGCATATGTTTCAAGAAGGCCTTAGGCAAGGTGAGAGCTGGTATTGGTGCCGTTACTATAGTTAGTGGGAGTGATGTGGTAGGTGACATGGTAGCAGAGGAAGGAGGAGTAGTTACAATCTCTTGCAACCCATTGGGTTGTCATCCCATGGTGCTTTTCATTCCTCTATGGTAGGCGTCTCCATCTTGATGAAGGTGGAAATGTGGAAGGTTTTTATAATTCCCTCAGCTAACATTTCAGCAAGAATGTTCCCATCCTGGTCAACAATTGTTCACGTCTAGGGTTGATATGCCTATCAGAAAGCCATGACCAATTCAGTGGCCACAAGGGATGGAGGGAAGCCTGCAGCTTTTGCAATTCCACTTTGCCTGACCAACCTTGCATTCTTGGTTGTCGGGTTGACTTTGACCCTTCACTTAAATTCATTGATATCAATATGGCCGATATTGGTATTTGTGATTTCTTTCCAGTTGGTGATAATATTTGAGTGCAAGGGTTCACCCTGGAACTGGTACTTCATTTGGTCCTTATCCTCTTTTCCATAGGGAGTCTTGCCCAATTTCTTTCCTTTGTCCTTTTCCGTAGCTACCCCCGAGGGTCTTGCTCCAGATTCCATATATCCTGCAAGTAAAGGCATAGTCCATGCAACCAATCATGAAATCTTTGACGTTAGTCAAAATTCCATGGAAAAAATCAATTTTAGACAATTTATCATTCATAAGAACATACTTTTACTTCTCGGTGTCATTAGTCCTTCGGTTGAGGGATTTCGGACAATCCGAGCCCGAACTTCCCTAATAGGGATACTGTTTTGAAAGGGAAAATGGGGTAGTGAGATATGGGAGATTTCTCCCTACCGAATTTTGATGGTTAGAAAGGCTCGTATCGAAGAGAGCTAAATTTGAGTACATGGGTTGAGATCAGATTTCAAATTTAAGGTCGTTTAGATCATCTTGGGAGCATCTGGAGGTACAGGGCCGGAAAGCCATCCAGGGTTGGCTATTTGAAATGGCCAGACATAAAGGAATTTTGGGGATGAAATTCTAGGGTTTGGGACTCGGAGGGCTGGAAGGTGGTAGATGCTTTTCCTTCACATTTGGAGGTGCTTGAGCTTGGAGAGCCGGGAAGCCGCCCCGCTTTTGCCGTTCAGAACGGTGATCACTGGACGAAAGTCCGGAGGGAGCAGCCTGGTGGATTGGACCCGGTAATGAGTTTGGGTATTAGAATTTCCATGCTAGGTTCATTCGACGAATGAGAGGGTGGGGCCCGGAGGCCGGAAAGGAGCATGCACTTTTCCCTTTTGGAATGGTGAAGATGGGACAGAGTCTCGGTAGGTGGAGCCCGACAAGGGCGAGGATGTCAAAATTCAAAGATTTTTGATTTTGCAGTGAATGAAACCTCAGGGTCTAGGAGGTAGAGGGATGTTAGTGATCGGTAGTTTGAAATGGCGAAGTGACAGCGGAAGTCCACGGACTGGGACTTGGTGAGGCGCAAGGAGGTGAGTTTGCACAAATCAGCGGACGACGAGAGATAAGGCGGGCCCCGGAGCTCAGGAGGATGGGTTGAATCTACCATTTTGGAATGGCGAAAGCATTGTGGAGTTTTGGACACGGATGTTTGGGGACCTGGGCCGAAAAAGCCAAAATGGAGGCTGAACTTTTGAAGTTTAAGTTACAAATTTGACAGAAATCAGACGACAAAGGTCCGAGGAGCCAGGGCCAAGAGGACAAATCATCGTTTGGAGAGAATTTTGTTACTAAGTTGTGACGGTTATCGGAAGACTCAGCTCGAAGGACATGAACACCCCTGGGCGATGAATGACCACAACGAGGTGAAATTCCAGACATTCTAGGACATGGGTTTGTGTGTTTTGTCAAGTTTTATCAATTGAATGTGTTTTTAACCCATGTACATCATTTTAGGTGTTAAAATAGTAAAAAATTATTGGGAGGGTGAATGAAAAACCTACCTCAGGAGTCCGATGAGAGAAGATGTGCAATTTGCTAAGGGTCAGCAAATGACGGAAATGGGTGCAAGGGCGATGATCGATGGAGGCAATGATCCTCTCTGGAAAACACTCTGATCTCTTTGGAAAACTTGACAAATGAAAATGATAGGTTGGGAAAGATATTTATACCCAAAAAAGCATTTAATGCCCCCATTTAATGTAGGTATGGTTGGCCAGTTGGTTGGTGGATTTGAATTCACGAACGACGGTGAGAGGTCCGGGGTCCGGGGGCCAGAAAGATGCAAGGCGATGGCCATTTAAAATTCATTTTGCGTATCGATGACCATGGGGATCTCAAGGCCCAAAGGGTGGAGTTCCATCCCAGGTTCGCCATTTTGGAAATGATGAAGTTTGCACAGAGTTCTGGGAGCAGAAGCCTGAATGGTTAGGCCCAAAGTAGATGAAGGCAGGCTGAAATGTTCACAAATTTCACCAGACAAAAAATAGGGAGCCAGGTCTTGAGGCCCGAGAAGGCAAAAATATTCCGTCGTTCGGAACAACAAACACAAGGGGGAAACTCGACCAGGGAAACCCAGCGGGGTGGGCCTGGCAGGCTCCGAGGCCGCTGGCAGAGGCCAACTGCCAAGGAGACTCCACAAGGCACCAAGTCTTGAAAAAATTGAAGGGGCGAAACACGGTCAACTCAAGATGAGACTTTGGAGGTACGTTGACCACCCAGGACACTATAATGGGGCACACAAAATGAGGCAGCGACAAAAATGACCCGTCAAGGAAAAAGAAGAAGAGGGTCCCCATTCCGAACGAGGCATGTGTGCTGAAGGCACAACATGTACTATTTAGATTCTTCATCTGGTATATCCACAATTATCGGTTCTTTACCTTTTCCTTCAAATTTTGAAGACTTCTTTGCCGGAGGAGTGTCATCAGCAAATTCTAGTGCCTTTTTCTACTTCCTTCTATTTTATTGGAAGATGATCCAACTTGAAGTGCTTTTACTTGAATGGAAATGATAACTACTCCAAACTTTCCCAACAATTTTCTAAAGAAATTTGCATAAACTTGCTCACAATTTTCCAGAGTATTAGAATGTTCAAAAAATTTCTTACAAACCAGTTCATTTTCCTTCCATACCACATTATCATTCTAAGGAAAATAATTTAAAAAATACATCATGATACCTATGATCAAAGTACCAAACCTGAAGGGGTAATCTGCATCCTTTGTCAGTTGCACATTTTCCATCAATTGATCTTTTAGCAAACTGCATAGGTCAAAGTCTTGATCCTCCATTATCATTTTATGAGATATGTAAATTGTGCTTGCTGAGGTTGCGCCTTCCCTATTTCTAAAGAAAACATTGTATGAAATACCATGTGCAATGTACCTTATTATGGGATCTTTGATTGTCGATATTACTAGAGCCCTTTGATCTCCTTTCACTCCGGTTAGGGTTTAGACTTCCTTGTTCCGAATCGACTTCTTTTTCAGAATATGCCCAACATTGCATAATCCAGTTAAATTCCTAATCACTTATTTTGAAATGAGATAGGGTTTATCCAAAATAAGAGTATCCTCATTCAATCTGTTCAAGATAAACCTAACAACTTCCACGTTGTCAAAATAAGGAAACTCATTCCAAATGTGCAAAATTTTATGTTTCACACCTTCAAGCCACTTCAATTCATCGACTGACAACATATTTCTCACATCCCTAATCTTTCTACTGCTATATTCATCCAAATTCACAATTCCTTTGATTTGCTTCATTTTTCTTTCCGTACCGAACAAGTTTTTCTACCAAGCACAAAATTCAAAATTCTATAAGCAATTGAAATACCTAATGAATTCACTGCCAAATTTACTTGAATCCTTTGAAATTCTACTGCAAAGGCTCTCCATTTGTTCTTCTTCAATGCAAGGTGAAAAATGAGGGTTCCAAATTCCCTTTTATAACTTCGTGCACCTAACCTTTTTACTGTATTAAATGTTTTTCCCTAGGAGTTTTGGTAACTCTGTTTTCTCATACAACAAGAGAAGAATTCATCCGTGGACCTTCTAGATCTCGGTTTTCTGCATAGGTGATCATAGAAATATTTGTAGATTGATAGCACAACTACTAAAAATTTCCTGCATTCTAGTGCCAACTACTAATAGAAGGATAAAAGATTTTTCTTGAAAAACTCCCCCTAGGCCAATGGCCTATGATCAATTTTTGGAGGCTGCTTTTGGTATGGGCTTATTTCCTTCATTAGATTCACTCTTATTTATCCATGTTTTCTTCATTTGATCTATTATTTCTTCCATGGTCACTTTCCCTTTTCCTTTATTATCTTTCTGTGAAATTCTTCCTTTGTATACCAGACCTCTTCTATCCATGTTTCTGTTCCTGCAAAATCTTGCAATGTGACCAAATCTGTTGCAAATGTAGCACACTGGATTTATTTGTCTAGACCATTCATTCCATTGATTTCTTCTTGATCTGCATTGATTATTAACATGCCCAAATCTTCCACAGGTGTAGTATTTGACATTCCTTACATTGACAAACATACTTCTACATTCAATTAACTTATGACCAAACTTATTACAACGAAAACATTGACTGAGAAATGATGGATTGCTTGAATTTATTTTACTTCTACATTGAGAAGCCATATGACCGAATTTATTACAAGCATAGTAGTAACCATTAAAATTTTGACCATTGGGTTGTCTTACCAAATACTTTCTACCTTTGTTGATCTGATTTCTTTGTTTGGAATCCTTATGTGCAGATCTAGAGCTTTCTCCTTTCTCATAGCCAAGACCCGCTTATCATTTTCATCCTTCTATCCTTTAGTCAGCTCATCAAGCTTAGCAGAACTGATCTTGAACTTCTCCTTCTACTCATTTGTAGTAGTGAGTTCATCTATGAGAATAACTATCTTTTAAGCTCTTGTTCATTATTTCTGGATTTTTGCAGTTTAATCTCCAGCTGAATGAATCTACTATTAACTCTATTGCATTCTTTAGATTTTTATTTTAAATATTGGGCCAGATTTTTCTCATTCTTCTTTTTTTCTTCAATCTCCTTAGTTAGCTTCATCACCATAGATTCCATCTCAAGCTTTAGAGTAGCATTGTTCCTAGCAAGTTTTTCACATTCTTTAGTTATTTATTTTAGGGTCTGATTCAGATGAACATCTTCAAAGCCTTTATTTTCTTTCTACTTCAGCTGATCACAAAGTTCCTTCCTTTTTTCTCTTGACTCATTGATTTTATCCTTTAATGATTGAATTATTTTTTCGACATCCACAAGATTTTCTTTTAATTCCATGACTTCTACTTTAGACTAATCAAGATCATCAAGTTCCACCATAAGTTGTTTTTGAAGACCACCAGAGTCCATTGTATTCCAATATCCACCTCAAGCTATTAAACTTCTGTAGAGGAACCTTGCTCTGATACCAATTGTTGGACTCAAGGAACACTGAGAGGGGGGGGGGTGAATTAGTGTTCAACAAGATTTAACATTCAATTCTAATCATAAACCATTCACAACATTCAAACTGAAATAGAGATGCAAGCACATTAAAGAAAAAGTCAAAAAACCATAACACCAATATTTTAACATGGAAACCCTCTTAGGGGAAAAACCACGGTGGAGATTAATCCACAATTTATACTCTGTTAAAAGTATGAAGAAAAAGGGGAATGCACATGCATTCAAACACACTTCCTAGAGCTCACTGCTCAAAATAAGGAAGGCTCACTGCCTTACAAAATATTTGTGATTACAACAAAAGGTTGAACTGAGAAGATAACATCTACTAATGCTTGGTTTTAGTTCCGATGAAGCTCATGTATCAAATTCTGGACCTTTTGTCAGACTCTGCATTTAGCTCTTCTTTTCCTTAATTCGCTTCACAAAATCCTCTTCTACACAAGCAAAATTCACTCAACTGATCTTCAGATATTTGTACAAACACCTTCTCTACTCTCTACATACACTCATAGACACACCAAAATGAATTACTCAAACTTGCATATATATCCGCTAGCAAGAATTCAATCGCTCCAAGTCAGCTTTAGCAAAATATGAAATATTCTCTAATGGTTGGCTCAAATCACAAATCATATTTAATGTGCACCCATTAAAGTTGGCCACAACATAGCTAGGACTAAAAACAAGATGTCCAACATAAGAAATAATTAAACAATTATTCCTTATACATCAGCGACATGCTACATTCACCAAGTCGGCCACAATGAACAAATAAACAGAAAAACATCCTACTGGATCTCCAATCTCATACATCGATTAATGCAACATCAAAAAACTTACCAATAAGGTAACATATATCTTAGCAAACTATCCTGGGGATCCACAAAAAAATTTATGATCCGGTGAAGCATATAGATTGACAAACTACCCAGATACCCTGTTCTTCATGCTTTCTACCAGTAATACTATGTTCTCTACTTTGCTTGCCAGTATGAGAAAATTCTGATCTGCGAACCAGAATAATGAATTTAGTTGCCATCAATGACAACACTAGAAGAAATATGCCAACAAATCAAACCCTTATTTTTGTGTTTCCACCTCTAGATAGCCAAATAGAAAAATAGAGAAAATAATAGATGAAGATAATAGAAAAGTTAAAAGATAATATGTTACTAAAAAAAATATGATAGCGTAAATAGAAGAGAGTGTCATTACCCTCCCTTAAGAAAACTAGTGATGTCGGAAGAGAGTATATAACACTCTAGCCACATGCCATGAAGATCACAATGTTGATGAAGAAGCCAAAATATGACAGATCTTGAGAAAATGGCATATAAGAGAATGAGAATGAGAGAGTGAGAGCTAGAATGAAAGATAGATTGAAAGAATGCAAGAATGAGTTGAAGGAATGTGAGAATATGTTGATAGTATTTTTATATTTCTTCACTCAATTTTTTTCAAGGTTTGGTGCTTTGGAAGTTAGTTTCTTAAGTTACAGTGTATTGCAAAGTTGTCTAAGTGTACTAGGTGTGTACATTCTTCAGGTGAAAGTTGTTGCAAAGGAGTTTGTTGGATTTTAAGGTATTTGTGAAATATTCTAGATTGTGTTCAGGTGATATTTGTTGTCCGCAAGTTGTTGTTAGATCAAAGGAAGCATGTACTTAAAATTTTAATGGTGTTTACAGGGTAACAATCAACCTTGGGTGTTTACACTACTTGAGAATTTTGTGGAAGCATGGTATGGCATGTATGAGTGGATTTAGGTCCTAGATAAGGCGTGTTGTGGTCCACCTTCATTCCTTTCCACTATGGGAAATTTTTGGTGTTGACCTAATTTGAATTTATATGGCTGAGGTACATATTTGACCTTGGAGAATTCTTTTGAGGTTGAAGATAGTATACATATGAGTTGAGTTTTTGAGGGATGCGAAGACAAATAAGAATGACGCGAATCACATAGTGTTAAAGTGAAAATTTGAGAAGTGTAGTGCGATATTTCATGTGTTAGATTGTTGGATGTAGTGAGAAAAATGTGTCTATATTGTAAGGAAAGCACTGTGTGGAAACGCCTTCCAAATGCAAAATTCTTAGGAAAGAAGTGCAAAAAATTTCATTTAAATCGAGTTATAGTCATTAAGATGCACATTAATAGAACAAGAGAATAGACAATTTAACACACAGACTTGAACACTAGATTTACGTGGGAAAACCCTTACGGGAGAAAAACCCACACAAAAAGTAAATGCACTTTGTATTACAGTAAATAAAGTTTACATACAAAGTTACAAACTCCACTCCCAGGTGTTAATTCACAACAAAAAACATTTCCCTTTGACCAACCTCATACATAGATTCTGAATATAATTTTGTTCTCTCAAATTGTTACAATGCTTGTAAGCATACAATTTCAAACATCAATCAACCGAACACCTTCTTCATTACAAGATGTTGCAATGTATACCATTCACCTATCGTCACTTTAGTTCTAGGAAACCAACTGTTCAATTCCCAACTGTCATTAACTGTGTTGGGCCATCGAAGAGACTCTTTCATGCTCTCTTCGATAACACAAAGTCCCTTCGATGATGTTCATTTGCTAAACCAAACATCCACAGTCAGCCAAAAACCATTGCTTTCCACCTCAGCATCAAATATGTCCCACCAAGATGCTCTTAACAACTTACTGAGTCAAACATCGACATATCGAGAGGACACCAATTCATCTCCCACTGATATAAGGAAGTCACATCGATGAAGCCTATTGGCTTGTCATAGCGGTTGGTAAATCAGGGGTTTTAGAAACTTCAAAACCCACGACATGAGGTTCCAAGGTTCTAACCTTCTACTATCTTGCAATATCACCATAGCTATCGGGTCATCGAAGAGACTCGAGATAGAGTCCCACTAACAAAACCAGGTCACACCGATGAGAGTCACCAACATGTTCACCACAACCCATTGATCTATCAGGGAGACTCAAAGTAGAGTCCCATCGATAATGCTAAGTCCCAATGACAAGATTCTTTCATGTTTCATCGAGCCATCAAAGTGACCCAAGAGAGTCCCTTCGATGAGAGTAAGTCCTATCGATGACGACCAAGTCATAGCTTCGGGCTGTCGGGGAAACATGAAATAGAGCCTCGATGATCTAACCACTTCCCACTGATAAGACACAACAGTGAATAGATAAAGACCATTAGACCATCAATGGGAATGAGAAAAAGGTCCCGCTGATAATGAATTGTTAGGCCGATAAAGAAATAAAAACAACTACTATAGGAAGTCGATGAAGCCAGTAAATTTAAGGCACCTTTTCCAACATGCTCCCACTTGACGAAGGACTTACTGGCTTTTTCAAAACTTGAAGTTATTGAATATCATAGGCCCCAAGGCCCATCAAACTGAAACACCACCTGTACTTGTCTATGCTCATAGGATTTGTCAACGCATCAACGACATTCTCAAGAGTATCCACTTTTCAAGATTAACCTTTCCATCCTCCACCATATCACAAACAAAATGATACTGAATATCAATATGCTTCGTCTTGGCACAGAAAGTGGGATTTTTTGCTAAATAGATAGCACTCTGACTGTCACAACAAATAGTACTATTCCCTTCATTAAAACCAACATTATAACAAAAATATCTAAGGAAAATGGCTTCCTTATAGGGGTGTGTTGCTGCCATATACTCTGCCTTAGTAGTAGATAAAGTGACTACAACTTGACACTTGCTCATCCAACTAATTGCACCACCGAATAACATGAAGATGTATCCACTGGTGGACCTTCTACTATTAATTTCCCCTACCCAATCAGAATCCACATACCCATGAATGCTAAGATATCTTTGTGATCCAATTGGGTTGCTATGATAACACAAAGCATTCTCTGAAGTACCCTTCAAATATTTGAAAACTCTCTTCACAAAATCCCAATGTGGCCTTCCTGGATTAACCATGAACTGACTAAGTACTCCCATTTCTTGGGAAATGTATGGCTTGGTACAAACCATTGCATACATTAAATTTCCAACTGCACTTGCATAAGGCACCCTGGTCATGTCCTCCATCTCAGTAGGAGACTTTGGAAAATCTTAAACATATAGCTTTGTTCCCTGCAATACTAGAACAACTAACTTCTTGCAATATTTCATACTAAATCTCTCAAGGATAGTATTAATAAACTTACTATAGCTGAGCCAAATCTTTCTACTTCCCCTATCCCTTTTGATTTCCATACCCAAAATATACCTCGCTACACCTAAATCTTTCATTTCAAACCGTGATGACAACTGAGATTTTAAAATAGAAATAATACCCTCACTATTCGCAAAGAATAACATATCATCGACATATAGGGAAATAATATGTAAATGATCATTTTCAATTTCATAATACACATAATTATCTGATTGTTATCTCACAAATCCCAATGACAACACAAAAGTGTCAAACTTTTGGGACATATAAATTTCTTCTTCCAGATCTCCATGAAGAAATGATGTTTTCACATCCATCTGCTCAACCTCTAAGTCATATGCTATTGCAAGTGACAATAGAAATCTGATATATGTTAGCTTAGCTACAGGAGAAAATATTTCTCCATAATCAATTCCCTCCACTTGGGAATAACCTTTTGCGACCCTCCTAACTTTATACTTCTGCACACTGCCATCTAGACCAATTTTCTTCTTAAATACCCATTTATAGCCAACATGCTTTCAACCTTCACACAAAGGTACCAAATCCCAGGTTTCATTCTTTTTCAATGATGCCATTTCCTCATTCATGGCTTCCAAAGTTAGGAATCTGAATAGGAATCAAAGAATAGGCATAGTTCGAATCCAACATATAAAATCCATACCTATCAGGTTGCCGCTTGTCACGTGTAGACCTCCTCACAGCCTGAGGCTGAGGTTATGGTTCTTCTTCCTATTTAAAACTCCCAGAGTTGCTAGAGCTCTCCTTAGTTTTAGGTACACTTTGAATTTGCAGTTCCTCTTTATCGAGCGTTCAAGGAATTTCAACTACATCATTCTTCTTTTCTTCTTCTTTTGTCTTTGACTATAGATCAACTATAGAAGGTTTTAGCTCCCAAAAGATTACACTTCTGCTATACACAAACTTCTCAGTAAGAAGATTCCAAAGCTTGTATCCTTTCACACCAATGTTGTAGCCAATGAAGATATATTTTATAAATTTGTTTTCCAACTTAGATCTTTTCTCATTCGGCACATAAACATATGCTTCACATCCAAAGAAAAAAATATGTCTTAGAGAGGGCTTCTTACCAGACCACGCTTCCATAGGAATTTTTTCAACAAGAGCCAAACTAGGTGAACGATTAACCAAATAACATGTTGTAGCCACAACCTCAGCCCAAAAATTCTTCTCTAGACCAGCACTGTTCAACATACTTCTCACTCTTTCCATCAACGTTTTGTTTAACCTCCCAAGAACTCCATTCTATTGTAGAGTATAAGGTATAGTTTTATTTCTTTTATCCCATGGTCCTTGCAATACCTTTCAAAATATTTAGAACAAAACTCTCTGCCATTATCTATCCTCAAGAATTTAATTTTTCTTCTAGTATGATTTTCTACCAAGTTTTTAAACTCTTTAAACTGACTGAACACTACTAATTTACTTCTAAGAAAATACACAAATTCCCTTCTCGAATAATCATCAATAAAAGAAACATAATATTTAGACTTAGATAATGAAGGAACATTCACTAGACCAAATACATTAGAGTGAACATAATATAGTATGCTAGAAGATTTATGAGGACTAGAGTAAAATGAAACATAGTGTTGCTTTCCATAAATGCAATGTTTGCAAAAATCAAACTCAAGGTTACAATCAACAAGCCCTTCTACTAGGTATTTATTTTTCAAGGATTTTAAGCCTTTTTCTCCTATGTGATCAAGTCTATGATGCTACAACATGGTTTTCTCTGCTGGTAGCTTTAGCTCCAAAGAGTTTGCACCTAGAGGAACTTCGTTCTCCTCTACACGAGCAAGCTTTCTTGAATTTGTAGAGGCACTGTTGCATTGAACAACCTATGCATCCAACTTGTACATAGTGTGAATACATGCACCCTTGGCCAACACCATCAAGCCTCTAGTCATCTTACAACCACCATTTGAGAATGAGACTTGCATGCCAACATCATTCAACTTACTAACAAAAAGAAGATTACGAGTCAAGCCTTTTATGTGCATTACACCATCAATTCCTTTTATTCTTCTATCAGGAAATTGAATTATGACTTCTAGGGCCAACAATTTCAAGAGATGAATCACTTTCCAGGTACACCTTTCAACCAACATACTTTTTATACTTCATGAACCAATCTCTGTGAGATTCATGTGAAAAGATGCACTTGAGTCAATAAGCCAAACATCATCTAATGCCCGAGTCGCTAAGGTTGCAATGAAGGCATCTGCATCACTCTGAGAAGAATCATTATTCAAAGAGTTCTTTTCTTCTCCTCTTTACAATCCTTTTGAATATGACCAGTCTGCCCACAATTCTAGCATTTCACCTTGGAATTCTTGCCTGGAGACTTTGATCTCCCTTCAGATTTGGATTTAGACTTCGTGTATTTATTCTTGCCTCTCTCCTTTTCCAAGCTCTGATACTACTTGTAAGGAAAGCCTAGTGTGGAAACACCTTCCAAATGCAAAATTATCAAAAAAGAAGTGCAAAAAATTTCATTTAAATCGAGTTATAGTCATTAAGATGCACATTAACAGAACAAGAGAATAGACAATTTAACACACAAAATTGAACACCAAATTTATGTGGGGAAACCCTTATGGGAGAAAAACCCACAAACTAAGTAAAGTCATTTTGTATTGCAATAAATAATGTTTACATACAGATTTTGATGAGGGAACAACCCGAGACTTAGAAAATAACCCACAAACAAGAGAATAATTTTATTATTCAGAAAACGGAGCTTCTTACATGCAGAGGATCTCAAATCTCCAAGTTCTACAACACATGCAAGTTATAGAAAGCTACAGAATAACCCTTTCGCAATATGCGAGCTTGTCCCCAAAAAGTTACCAAAAAATTAGAAACTCGGCCATAAATAGAGCTCCTCATTAGTTTGGATCCAAAAAAACATTCAAATTTTAGTTTAGGTGGTATGGCACCGAAAATTTACAACATGAAGTTCAAATTTCAAAAAAGCATTTGCAATTGTATCTTCTAGAAAGTGCACCAACTTCCTGGGGCCATAACTTTTGATCCGGGACTCCAATTCATGAACCGTTTAAACCGTTGGAAAGGTCTCAAAGTCAATATTATGCTTGAAATCAGCCACACATATTTTTGCAAGTTTTGGGGCCGTTCCAGGAAATCTAAGTGCCTCAAATCTAACTTGGAAGATTTTCAGGTGCAAATCTGGGAAACTAAAACTGCAATATCTTTCAACCCGGGAATAGAAAATAAAAACCATAAATTGAGAATTTTATTATGACAAAAAGGGTATCCAAAAATGTAAAAAATATAAAAATTGAGAAAATCAAAATTTAAATATTTTTGGGTGATGCAAGATTGCTCCTTACACCATTGGATGCTCCTGCGATCGACACCTAGGGTAGTTTGAGAAGTGACCCCATCACATCTCAGATGGTGGAGGAAAACCCAAATGGTTCAACCTCTGCCTTAGGCAACCAGGATGAATCTTCAACAGGCCTTCCTTTCCATTTCACTAGATATTCTTCATAATGCCTGTTCCTGGTACTCCTTCCCACACGACTATCTAAGATTTCTTCAATCTCCTCCTTTTTAAGTAGGTGCTAGAATCCCACACTATTCCATCATTGGTACTTCCTCTGCGCCACCTTCATGATACTCTATCAAATCTGAAAATGTTGAACATAAGAGAAATGTTGAACCATCCGACAACTCTACCTCATATGCATTCCCCTCGACCATGCCTCTTCAAAATTTTATGTGGACTCAACTTCTTCATCTTCAATTCTATTATATGTCCCCATCAGAACCTTTTCTTTCCTCAAGTGGACCATCACTTCATCACCAATCTGAAACTCCTTATACTTCCTCTTCTGATTTTCCTTAGCCTTATACTGCATATTCATCTTGTTAATATGTTCTCTTACCTTCTCATGTATGTCCTTGATGTGTTATGCAAAATCTTTGGCTTCAACACTTATTTTCTTCTCTTGGTCCATCTTCCTCAATTGTTGTTCTGGGCTACTCCATACACTGAATGGTGATCTACTAGTGCTTTGGACGTAATTGTTGTAAGAAAATTCTGCCTAAGATCAAGTCCCATCCCTTGGTTTATCTCCACCAAACATCTCAGTAGGTTACCCAGACTCCTATTAACAACCTCTGTCTACCCATCTGTTTGTGGATGGTGTGCAGAACTGAACTTCAACTCTATCTTCAGCTTCTTCCACAAGGTCCTCCAAAAGTACCCCACAAATTTAGTGTCATGATCTGAAACACTACTCTTTGCAAAACCATGTAGCCTCACCACCCCTTTGAAGAACAAGTTAGCAATGTGGATTGCATCATGGGTCTTCTGACATGGAATCAAATGTGCCATCTTCGAAAACCTATCAACCACCACAAAGACCGAATCATTCCCTCGCTGTGTCCTTGGCAAACCAAGAACAAAGTCCATACTTATATCCTCCCACGACCTCTCTGGTATAGGTAAGGGATGATATAAGCCTATATTTTGACTCACTCCTTTAGCCATCTGACATACCTTGCAGCTTTGTACAAACTTCTTCACATTTTTTGCTTGGTTTTGTTTTTGTTTGAATATGAACAGTTTTGGGATTAGTTTGTTGGCGCCAATTTGAAGGAAACCATTTGAGTTTTTCATTCAGTATGTGAGGTGCCATAGTTTTGAAGATGGAATGAGTTTGGGGAGTATGCTATTTATTTTCTTGATTGAAATATGATAGACAAAGAAAACTGTAACCTTTTAAGGTATTTAAGGTGATGTAGCTTTCATGAACAAAGCATGGTGTTTGCATAAAGAGTCAATGAATTATTTAAAATTGTGTTTTCCAGATGGTTGAGGTATGTTGTGATAAGGTTGAATAGGGTTTTGATAGAGAAAATGTAATGTTCCGATTGAAAAGATAATGATAGGGAAAATATAATTCTCTTTCTTCATACAATTCAAGATGATGTTGGGTTTTATCAGATCATGATGACATGATGATGGTATGTAAGATTACAAAGTTGATTCTTTATCAGAATGGTGTTTAAAGGATTTGGTAAGTGTGAAAAACTATGGTGAAACTTTTATTTTCTAGTGGTCTGAATTGAAACAGAGCAACCCTTTAAATTCTTTCATTTTCCTTTTGAAGATTGTTAGTAAGAGTGGGTTTTTCCACCCATAAATCTTGTGTTTTGTTTCTTCTTGATGGCATGTCACTTTGTGCATGGTTGCTTATCCCCGATTCAAATGTTGTGTTCTAATTTGCATATCTTTGTGATTCTCATAACATACAATATATAGAGTCTTTGAATAATCAAGTGTGTTAAGTTTTGAAATTGGTTTTATTTGACCACTGATTCACCCCCTCCCTCTCAGTGGTCCTGCACTCCAACAAGTGGTATTAGAGAATTAGGTCCCTTTGCACAAGTTTAATCAACTTGGGAGACTTTGGTAGTGGAGTACTCATCATGGCTTACCAAGAAGGTTGTTCTACTTCCAAAGCACCACTATTTGATGGTTTGAGTTTTTCTTTTTGGAAGTTTAGAATGGAAAAATACTCATCTTCTCTAGGTTATGATGTTTTGGCAGTAGTTGAAACTGAATATACTGCTACTACATCACCTTCCATTGTAGATGAGGAAAAGGCCTATGAGTGTAATGCCATAGCAAAAAATTCCATTTGTTGTGGATTGACCAATGATATACTTGTCAAGGTTATGGATTGTAAATATGAAAAGGTCATGTGGGATAGGTTGTCTAGTATCTATTAGGGTGATGATAAGGTCAAGGAAGCCAAGCTAAAAAAATTTAGAGCCAAATTCGAAGGAATAAGAATGAATGAAGAAGAGAAGATTGTTGATTACCTTTAGGGGTTCAAGAGATAGTCAATGCTATCTATGGTCTTGGTGAGACCTTGGAGGAGAAAATAGTTGTCAAGAAGGTTCTAAGGCCACTAACAACTATTGATGGCCAATTTGACATAGCAACATGCAGGAAAGATGTAATCACCTTACCTCTCCTGAAAGAAGTGAATGTTAAATCAAACACTTCCCAAGGTCCTGGGTGTTGGGTTACAAGGTTGTTGTTTTTCTGAGTGGTCAATGAGGTTGTAATGTTCAATGGGCCTGGTAGTTATTGCACTTCTTGGTTGCTGCAAGATCGAAATCCTATTTAAACCTACTCTAATTGAATGATAAATAAAATAAAAAGATAGATCAAGGACGCAAGAGAGAAAATAATGTTGATTCATTCAGTTAACCAGACCTGTTACTCTTCAAGGAATTCCTAAACTAAACTATAGAATAAATCAACCTGTAATCAATACAAAGCCATTCATTCATAGTGTAGAAATTAATAGCAGATTTCAAATCACAATTCGAACAAAAGAAAAAATAAAAATTCATTCATTCCTTGAAGAACTTCAAATCAAATGATTAATAAAAAAATACCATTCCAGATTAAAAATTGAAGTAGGTTTAAGTCTAACTACTTCTACTGTGATAAAATAGTTAAGCAACATTTACAAGTCCAGAAAACTTCACCAATGTATGGAAACCAATGTCTTCAAATCGACTCGATTAACTAAGAATGCAAAAATATCTACCATCCACCCTATTGCTAAACTGTTGAAAACTTATAACTATAATGTCCAATTGATTTCCTAATTTTCTAACCCTCAAATGAGCTTGATTTGACAATAAATAGCTCTGCCAATTACATAATTCCCACCAAAATGATAAATCAAAAGTTGTAGATTTTGCATGCATACAATCACTCCTCACAAGAAACTTTTTGTTTCAGCTCTTGCTTGACTTCGATTGAATTTAGTGAGATTTAGTTGATAATTTGCAATTTCCAGTTCCACTTTAGTTCCACCTTTGTACAATGTGCAACAACATCCTTTTCCAAAAATTACTCTAGGAAGCATTTAGTTCACTTTTAGTTTGACCACAAAGTCTTCATTTTACTCCCAATTGATTATCTTTTCAACAACTTTCCCTCTTTCATATGTTAGTTTTGAAAATCATCTTTGTTGCACCAAAGTACCTGTAAAACATTAATGCATCAATTAATTTGCAAAATTAATAAACTTAACAACATTTAATTAATTCTAAAAATCAATCAAATTTCCAAATTATTTCAATTAAGTGTACACATAATGAACTTTAAATTTCACAATTAAAATAATAATAAAATCCCCTTTCTGAATTAATGTTACTTCAAAATAAAATATCATAACGCTAAACAATGCCCCATATGGCTTTAAGATCTCAACCCCATTCACATTTTGAATCTGGAAATCAACCCAGAGCCATTGTGATCCATGAGACCACATTACTTTTAAGATTTTTATCAACAATTCATGTGCCCTGTTATGCATTTTTAACCCTAATGTTGTGCAAACACATCCCTGAATAGTATCCTTCATAATAAATCCCCACTTTTTCATAGATGAACCAAATGAATCCAAACTCTCTACTTATGTTCAAGTTATGTAGCCTTCTGAACCTAGAAGGTACCCAATTTAATATTATGTAGCAGTAGGGAAATCAATGTTGATGTATTTGAAAACCAATATGAGAAAACATCAATATCATCCTTTCCCTCAACAATTGAGCCAATTGTTTGAATAATGCGGTCAAATATATGTATCCACTTAACCTCGACATAATTCCAATGAAGAAGGCACCGGTATATAATACAAGTAGCCACAGGTGCATTACTACTAAATCCTTCAATCATTGTTTCCATGAGATGACATTTATTTTAGGCATTCTGTTAAAATGGTTCATGCGTCCTGTCAAAGCTTCTCCATTTTGTGCTCAGGTATATACCAGACCTAACTTTGCATCCGCCAACAACATTTGTTTGAGTTTTTGAAACCATTCAACCAATTCAATTTCTTCCAGGAAGAGTATTAATGGTGGACGAGACTTCTACATTCTACATTTTTCTTTATGGCTTTCGGGAGCGGGATCCTGAATGAATTTGAACCCATAAATTTTGAAACTTGGTGCGATGAACCTTCTAAGCTCTGAATTCCAAAAGCATCACTCTTTTTACCTTGAAGCAGGGTTGGAACTCAAACTTTCACTTGCACCTGGTCATTTAAACTTTAAGTGTCAAGTTTCATCCTGAATTCAAATTATGAAAAAGACATTTTATTAATTTTCACCTTTTAAAATTACATATTGACAGATTTTGGGTTTGGGATTTTCTGGAACATGAACATTTTGTTACGGAGGTTCATGGTCCCTTTTGGAACCCGACCCTGAAAAGGCTCCTTCCCATAATTTTTAAAACTTTAAACTTTAAACTATTTTGAGCTTGTTTAATTTTAATTTTATTTTTATGTTTTGTTAACTTTTTATGATTTTGATTTTTACAAGATTTTAAAATATTTTTAAATAACAAGATTCATTTATGAAATTTTTAAAACTTTCTTTATTTTAAATCTTTTAAAAGATTTATTTATTTTAAATTTAAAAGTTAAATTCTATTTTTGAAATTTTGAAATTTTAAATTGTTTTTTAAATCTTCTAAATTTATTTATTTTAACATTTATTTTATTTTATTTTTGCATTTTCAATTTTTTTTTTGTTATTTTTTTTTTTTTGATTCTTTTGGTATTCCTTTTAAATTTTTTTAAATTTTGAAACCTTTTTTTTTGTATTTTTTAACTTTTATTTTTTTTTGTATTTTTTAACTCTAAAGGGAAAATGAAAAAGGACGGAGACGACAAAAATCAGAAACTCAAAAACGACGACACAATGATGAGGAAAATTTATGAACATATGACACAAAGACCAAAACAAACAAACAACGCAATGATCAAACAACAAAATAAAAGACGATGACAAATGAAACCAAATGAACAAACATAAAAATGAAGACAAAAAGAAAATGACGCGATGACCCAAAAACCAACGTAAAACCCGAAGCTGAACAATGAAGAATGAAAATGAAGAGAAAAAAAAAAGTGAGATAACAAGGTGAAAAGATGTCGATTAAAAGACAAGGATCGAGATTGGGACTGGACAAGGAACGTGAACCCAAACAACACCTGAACGCAAAGCGAAAATCAAGATCGGGAATGAACTTGGCACACAAACCTTGAAAAAGTGAAAGGTGTCGGTTCCAGTCCAAAATTTGAATTTGAAAGGTAGACAAAAAAACAAAAGCGAAGATCAGAATCAGGTCAGAACCAATAACAAGAACCTTCTGAAGAGGTTCAAGGTTTTGATTCTAGTCCTAATTCTGACTCTAAAACAAATGAGGAAAAGGAAAACAAGCAGAGATCGGAATTGGGTCAGACCTGGAACCTAAACACTCTCTCAAGGACAAGTTCAGGTTTCATTCCCAAACCTGAGTCTGACAAAGCAAAACAAGTAAGGTCTGGGGGTTGTGAACAACTCTAGGACAGGACCAAAATGACAACAAACACAAAATGAGAGACGAAAACCAAAACAAGCAAAGAGGGAAAAGAAGAAATGAGAATGACAAAGAAAAAACACATGATACAAACCAACAAAATGAAAGAAAACAAAGTGGGTCCCCAAATTTTCCAAGAAAAAAGTTGGGGTGTGTATGTAGGGCATAACAACAACCAAGTATGATTCCAAGATATTTGCTGTAGAAGAAAGGGATATAAATAAATTTACCTTAGATGAACTTCATGGCACATTTACAGCTTATGAGATGAGAATTTATAATGAAGACTCCACAAGCAAAGAGGTTGCCTTTAAATATGTCCAAAAGGATAAAGAAATAAATTTTGATTTAGAGGAATTGGATGATAAAGAGTCCATCTTTGTAAGTGAATTGAAAAAAGGGTCAGGAAAGTATAATGGGAAGCTCGCATTCAAATGTTTTAGTTGTGGTAAAATTGGACATTATGCTACTCAATGTCCCTATAAAGATCCTAAAAGTGATGAGGAGAACAATAGGAGACAATGAAAAAAGAAAAAAATTAATCCTAGAAGGAAAAACTTTTTCAAAAAGAAGAAAAGTCTATTTATCAAGGATGTTGATGTAATAGATAGTTGTTTAGAAGGTTTTATTGAAGAAGAAGAAGAAACTTTGTTTATGACTATTGATAGTCTAAGTGAAAATCAGAAATAAAGAAGTGAAGATCAATCTGATAACGATGAAGAAGAGATTGATTTTGAGGGAGAGTTGAGATGTGCTCTTGGTGAAATAAAAAAAACTCAAAAAGGAGGAAGTAGAGCAAAGAATCCAGACTCAAAAGGATACTGAAAATATGATCAATAGGGTTAATGAATCAGAAAAATTAATTGTAGATCTAAAGCTTCAACTTGAAGAGAAAAAAAGAGTTTTAGAAGTCACCAAAATAAAGTAAGACACCAAAGAAAAGGAGTGTTATACTTTAGAGGAAGAAGTTGTAGCTTTGAGAAAAATATTAGATATGTGTGACAATAGTGATAAGTTAGTAGATCTCTTGGATAAACAAAAAGGCCACAAGGGCAAGACTGGTCTAGGGTTTGTAGAATGTCAATTTTCACATTCCAATGATCTTCAACATGTTGATGGTGGTACTAATGTCAGAAATAAAAGGTTCATGAAACCATTCAATAGAAAAAGGAATACTTCATTCAGGTATAATCTACATTTCTTTGGTTATTGCTTTAATTGTAACCAATATGGGCATAAAGCTAGTGAATGTAGATTGTATCTAGAAAGAGGTCAGGCTTTTCAAGTAGAAATCCTTTTGAGTTCTTAAACAAGTTGAGATGCTTTAATTGTGGAAATTTTGGGAATATAGGTAAGTTTTGTAGACCTAATGTGGAGATGCAACAAAAAAGAATTAGTGCTCATTCTAATCCTGGTAAGATGAAATTAATTTGGAGACCAAAGATAACTATCAAAAAGATTGAAGCTATGCTTGTTCAAATTTCCTTACATGTCAAGAAGAAAGATATATGGGTTGTAGATAGTGGGTGCTATCATCAAGTGACTGGGGATAAGAGTAAATTCATCAAGTTTGGAGATGATTTTTGTATTCAAATCAAAGGAAAAGGTACTATAACCTTCGATGATGATACACCATTGCATGATGTATACTATGTAGAAGGCCTAAAACATAACCTTTTGAGTGTAAGTCAAATTTGTGACAATGTATTTTATGTTCTATTTAATGCTCAAGGTTGTGTAATAAAGAAAAAAATAGGAAAATTAGTTGCAACAGGGTTAAGGACAAGAGAAAATATTTATAATCTTCAAGAGGCTGTAAACAGAGAGATAGATGGACATGCTTGTTTTATAGGACAAGTTGAAGAAAGATGGTTATGGCACAAGAGGCTTGGACATGTAAACTTTAACAATCTTTTCAAGGTTAGTAAAAATCAGAATGTAAGAAATATGCCACTCATCTCTAAGCCAATCGGTAGCACTTGCAAGGAATACCAACTAGGTAAGCAAACAAAAAAAATAATTTAAGTCCAAAGAATACTCTTCTACTAAACCTTTACAACTTGTTCATACTAATTTGTGTGGTCCTACAAGGACAAAGTCATTAAATGATGAAAGATACTTTATGCTCTTCATTGATGACTATACTAGGATGACTTGGGTGACTTTTTTGAAGATTAAATTAGAAGCATTTAATGATTCAAGATTTTTAGAAAGATGGTTGAAAGAGATCAGATTTGAAAATCAAACATATAAGATCAGATAAGGGTGGAGAGTATACTTCAAAAGAGTTTGAGGACTATTGTGAGAGGCATGATATTAAAAGGAAATATTTGGCCTCTAGGACACCACAACAAAATGGGGTAGTCAAGAGAAAGAATATAACAGTCAAGGAGATGGCAATAACAATGTTTCATGATGCAAATCTGCCTAAAACCTATTGGAAAGAAGCAATTCATACAACTGTATATATTCTAAATAGGGTGCAATTAAGGGTAAAAACTAAATATACTCCATTTGAACCATGGCATGGTAATGCAACAAATTTTGGTTATTTCAGAGTTTTTGGTAGTAAATGCTTTATCAAGAGAGATGATGAAAATTTGGGCAGTTTTGAGTCTAGGTGTGATGAAGGTATTTTCTTAGGCTATTCTACACATAGTAAATCCTATAAGTGCTTTAATAAAAGAATCAAAATAATAGTTGAGAGTGTTAATGTTAAAATTGATGAAAGTTTGTAGCCTTCTAAACGACAGATAGAAGACAATGAAGAAGAAGATCATGTACCAAAAGAAGAGATGGAAGTTCAAGTGGAAGAAGATACTCTTGAAAATCCTATGCAGTCTATAGCTAAAACTCCTTCAAAATATCTACAAAGAGATCATCCTAATGAGTTGATCATTGGGGACAAAAATATTGGTGTGTAAATAAGAAGAAATCTTGCTAACACAAGTGATCAAGTGCATGTTTGTTTGATCTTAGAAATAGAACCAAAAACCTATATAGAGGCCAACAAAGATGTGTTTTGGGTTAAAGCTATGGAGGAGGAATGAAATTAAATTGAAAAGAACAAGACATGGGAACTTGTTCCTAGACCCAAAGACAACAATGTTATTGGGGAAAAATGGGTTTTTAGAAACAAACTTGATGACAAAGGTAATGTAATAAGAAATAAAGAAAGGCTTGTTTACAAGGGGTACTCTCAAGTTGAGGGTATTTATTTTGATGAGACATTTGCACTTGTAGCTAGAATTAAAGCCATAAGGATGTTTCTAGCTTTTTCAATTTATAAAAATTTCAAGGTGTTTGAAATGGATGTTAAATAAACTTTTCTCAATGGTGATCTTGAGGAAGAGGTTTATACGAAGCAGCCTGAAGGTTTTGAATGTGAAGGAAAACAAGATCGTGTCTATAGATTGAAAAAGGCATTGTATGACTTGAAAAGATCTCCTAGAGCATAGTACTCTAGGTTGGATAAGTACTTTCAAGGGAAAGGGTTCACAAATGGAGGTGTTGACAATAATTTGTATTTCATGACAAAAGGTGAAGATATTCTTGATGTTGTTGTTTTCTATATAGATGACATCATTTTTGGTAGAAATGATGACGTGTTATGCTTTTCCTAACATCATGAAATTTGAATTTGAGATGCATATGCTTCGAGAGTTGTCCTTCTTTCTTGGATTGTAGGTCTCACAACTTGAGAAAGGTATCTTCATCTCTCAAATGAAGTATGCAAAATATTTCAAATGGATGAAAGTAGACCAGTTGGGACTCCTATGGTAACTAGATACAAGCTAGGTAAAGATGATGATTCACCTGATGTAAATCGGACCTTATTCAGATCTATGATAGGTAGTCTCTTTTACTTGACAACCTCAAGGCTTGATATCATGTAGGCTATATGCTTATTGGAAAGATTTCAATCCTCTCCCAAGCAATCTCATCTTAATGTAGTTAAAATAATCTTTAGATATCTCAATGGCACTATTGATTATGGTTTGTGGTATCCTAGACATAATGATTTTACTTTACTTTCCTATACTGATGGTGATTGGGAAGGGTGTATTGATGATTGAAAGAGTACTAGTGGAGGAGCATTTTTATTGGGTGGCAGATTAGTGTCTTGGCATAGCAAGAAACAAGACTTGGTGTCTCTCTCAACTACTAAAGCAGAATATATTGTTGCTGCCTCATGTTGTTCCCAGGTTTTGTGGATGTTTCAAACTCTCAAAGACATTAAGGTAGAAGTGTCTCAACCTATTCATATTTTATGTGACAATACTAGTGCAATCAATATCTCCAAGAATCTGGTTATGCACTCAAGAACCAAACATATAGCTATTAGATATCATCTCTTGAAGGAAAAATACTTGAAAAATGAAGTTGTTTTAGATGACATAGCATCTTGTGATCAGGTGGCTGATATCTTCACAAAGCCATTGGTAAAGGAGGTTTTTGAGCACTTGAGGGACATGCTTGGTGTTATTTCCCTTGCCTCTCTTCAATAAAATAGATTATTTGTGCATGGTTTTCAGAGGGAGACTATACATATATCCTATAATCCATCTTGTGGGTATTTTAGTGAGTTTTGGGCATGCTTCTTTGTCATTGTTATCGATAACGAATGCACAATAGTGATTACACAATGATAGTCATGATTACATAGTATCAGTAATGAATGCACAATATATCTGCTTTTGATGGATACTTGGTTCTTGTACAGTGGTCTTGATGGTGATTTGGTGTAGTTATTCATGTTTGGTATAGTGGTATTCATGTTGTGTGAATAATATACATCTGCCTAGAGTTGTTTTGGTCTTGAAAGACTCTTGTTGGAGGGGTATTGATAAAGACAATATTTCTATTCTTGTAGCACAACCAATTGTTTTGGACAGTTGTCTCTTGGTTACTCTGTTGGTTGATAATGTTTTGGTGCAATGGTATTCATGCTTGTTTTTTGGTGTAGAATGGTTGGTTTATCTAGTGATCAGTTGCAGTGGTATATCTAGTAAGGTTTGACAGCGAGCAGTGTTCTTTGACAGGTTCTATATGGTTTTAGACTATTTATATTTTATGATCTCTTTTTGTTCTTGTCAAAGTTTGATATTCATTCTTAGCAGGTTGTTTGCATGGAATTTTAAGACAATGAACAATGGCACGTTTGCTTCATATACTATTAACAATGATTTCTTGGTTTCAACTATGAATGCTTTCTTCACCAGATTTAGGAATAAATTTTCTTTGTTTGCAATTGATCTGTAGTGGTAGTGTTTACAAAGTCAAATACAAATGATCCTAATGTTCATTTTCCTTGCTCAAGTGGTGACAGTGTGATGTTGTGTCATGAAAGTGGTCTTTGACATTGATCTTTCTTAGTTGTAGAAGTATGGTGCTAGGGCTGCGATCACAAAGAAATCTAGTGACAGTGATTTGTGTGTTGGTAGGTACAGTGATCTTGGGGCAGTGTTTTTGGAAAGAGATTTGTGCTCAAATAGTAAGGTATTCCATTTTCTTTGGCTTCTTATACTTGGTGAAGTGGTTGCAAATATTCAATGTTCTCAGTATTTAGTGCTTTTGCAAGTGATAGTTTGTTATTGTTTCTTTTCATGAGTTCCTTTGTCATTGTTGTCAAAGGGAGAGTAATAAGGTGTAAAATTGCCTAAGTTGACATCAATGCCAAAGGGGGAGTTTTTTGGCTTGGCATGATGTTTTGTCATTGATTTCAAAGTTTAGTTTCATGGTTTATGTTGGCTTCTCTTCATGTGGTGTTGTTGGCCATCTCATGGTGCTTTTCATAGCCTTGAAGGCATGGGATTCATACAAAGGTTGATGGAAAAGTATTCAATCACAAAGTACTTGGTCATTCATATTTCAAATCCCTAATGTTGGTACTCTTAATGTTGATCATCCTTCTTCACATGGTGCTCATGATTCATATTGTCAAAGACATATGGTGTTTTGTAGAGGTTGAAGACTAATCATAGGTATTCAATACTTTTGGAGTATTGAACTTGTTTAGGGTTCTTCATTAGATTCTAAGAGTCTAAAACTCTAACATTTAGGTCTTTATGTAAAGAGTTTAGCAAATTTTCTTTTTTGTCTAAAAACTCAGTGACTTGCTATAGCAAGTTAAAGATAACTTAAGTTATGAGTTTAAGGTTTTTAAACCATTCATCAACCGACCCCTCCTTTTGTGCTAACCGATCGAGCAAGTTATAATCTTTGCATACAATATTTGAATGGAGATTGATGGTTACTATTTAAAGTTGGCTGAGGAATTGGGTTATGTCTATAGAGTCTATGTTTAAATCTTCTAACAACGCTATTTCTAAGTCTCTTCTTTGGCCAGAGTTTAAAGCGCCATATGTTTTTGCTTAATTTTTATTTTGTTTGAATAGACATGGTTTTAGGATTGGATTTGTTTGGCACCAATTTGAAAACTTCTTTGAATTTTTTACATTCGGTATATGTGACATGCCATGGATTTTGAAGATGGAGTGAGTTTAGGTGAGTATGGGACTATATTTCTTGATTGAAATACTACTGACAAATGAGAAAAGCATGTAACCTTCGAGGTATTTAAGGTGATGTAGCTTTCATGAACAGAACATGATGTTTGCAGAAAGAGTCAATAAATTATTTAGAATTGTGTTTTCCAGATGGTTGAGGTATGTTGTGATAAGGTTGGATAGGGTTTTGATAGAGCAGATGTAATCTTCTGATTGAAAAGATGACGACATGGCAAATATAATTATCGTTCTTCCTCCAATTCAAAATGATGTTAGGTTTTATCAGAGCATGATGACATGATGATGGTATGCAAGATTATAGAGCTATATTCTTTATCAGAATGGTGTTAAAAGGCTTTTGCTTAAGTGAAAAACTATGGTGGAAATTTTACATTACTGTAGTGGCTTGTGTTGTCCTCTACAATGATCGATAGCTATTGCTTTATATATGATTAGAGTTAGATCTAGCACGGAGTAGTTATTTTAATCTCATCATGAAAGGAACTGTATTCAAATTTTCATGGGGATGTGTGAACTTGGAATGGGCCAACACAAACACTAGAACTCTTAAGTATCCATTTCTAATCCACTTCTTCAAAGAAACACACAATACATGAAACAAGTACTTGAAAGGAAATAAAGAAAATGAACATGACCAACAACTATGTGCTGGGCCCCGGAATGCATAACAAGAATAAAATCTGGGAAAAAAACAAAAACTAATTTTTCTGCTTTGGTTGCAGGAACATACACATAATGGACTTCTAGTGGCTGTAGGAATAGTCGATGCTAGATTTCCAACTAAGTACAAAACATGAAATAATAATTAAAATAATTACTCTAAAGAATGGATTACTCACCAAGTGGAGCCCCTTGGATGAGTATCCTCTAAGACTAATATGAACTCAAATGATTAAACTCAGAATATCATCTCATTCATTGGAAAATGTATAAAAAGAGTAGCAACATGGTTGTATTGAACAGTGAAGAATGCTTAATACATCATCAATATCATTTACCAAAAAAAATCAAGAACTAAGAACCCCCAAGAAGAAGATTCGAATCCTTATTTATTTTACTAGCTAAACAAGGCATTCAACTCCCACTAACTAAGA
>VDFB02047230.1:382052175-382073163 GCA_007258455.2 Sequoia sempervirens
TGATATAGATACACATATGGAGTGCCTACACCCAACTATCAAACCACTGGAGGTCGAAACATTGCCATATGCTCCCAAACCCACATTGTCAACAAAGTAACACCATAGCTTAGACTATGTCCTCCCCTGTAAGCGATGTTATGTATTTGGAAATAGAGCATGACCAATAGAAATGGCCCCCATGCATACACTATCCCAAAGTGAATCATCAATCCCAACATCTCTCCCTAGCCAATCGGGAAACCATGTCCCCTGCAGTCGGGAATCATCATGCCTACTATCAATGCACATAGAACACAATCATATCTATCATATGTCTTTTCCAGGGTCTCCCATATGATCTCATAGCCCTGAATGCCAAGTTCTAAATCATCATTAGTCTAGTAGTACTCATACAGTGCCTGGAGTCATCACGCAGAGTCGTAGCATACCTACTCACTATGAATTGACAACCGTAGTATCTTGTAAACATCCTCCAGGGTGACTATTGCCTCCCCTATCAAAAAATGAAAGCTGCTCATCTTAGAGTGCCACCGCTACACTAATGCTATCAACATTCCTCTGTTCACCCTAATCACGGGCATATATGTGACGTAAAATAAACCAAGCTCCAACAATGACTATCTCTTTGCATCGCTCAACTGGTCCCGCAACTGGAAAACATCTGGTCTCAACTCCTGAGTATAAATAGGAGGTAGACACACCTAAAATCATCAAACAACCAATAATGTCAATCCATGACCTTCAATTGACCTATTGAACCTAAGTTGACCAAGTCAAAATTTCCTAGTCTAGGGCATTCTTTTTAACCAGGAAATTGTGTTGCAGTTTTTTCAAATGCATCACACATATTATTCACTAGCTCGCAACTACAATTGCATCACTCGCCCAACACATGCATCATTTCGTATTGCACATGCATCACAACCAATCACTTGCATCATTCTCGACCGCAAATGCAGGTCGGAAACTCAGTTGCATCAAATAGTTTTGTACATCGCAACACAAATGCTCTTGCCCTAACCCTAATGCATGCTGAGATGATTGTAGTGAACTCCTTATTGAATGCATTGAACATGCATGCAATTACATCACAAAAATTGTGACACAATTTCTTGCAAAATTGTTTCCTAATCTAAATGCACGAAAAATGAAAAAATTAAAAGTGGGTCAGGGTAGTACATACTGCATGAAGTGCTCCATCGAAGCTGGCTGCATTCAATGAGGTATGCAATTTGCATGCCTTCTAACATGTGACATCTCCTCGTATTAAATCACTCCTTCGAGTCTCACAATTCTGCAACTTGGAAATGTGAAAATAAACCTTTTCAAACTCAAATTGCTATTATAGGTCCAAATTTAGGGTTTGCACTAGGCTTCTTGTCTATATTGGGCACACCTTTGATGCCGTTTCTTTTGACCTCTAATTTGACCTCCCCTTTATCGATCTTGAAACTCAATTCCATCTTTATCACTAGATTCCTAGCCATCAATTTTTTTTATCAGGACAATTTTTTAATTTTTTTTCTATTTTTTTTGAAATTTTTTCAAATTTTCCCAAGGGGGCATACCTATACCCTGATTTCATTGGGGTTTCCTGGGGCATCTTTTGAATTAATTTCTTTTACACAACACGATGAACTACATTATGTCAAAGGGGCAAAATGTAGACATTGAAAAATGCCCTGAGTCCGCCAATGCCATTTTTCTTAGTCCTTGTCCTCTGATAATTGAATAATTTTAATTATTTGATTATTCTTGATCATATTCCTCTATTAATTAAATAATTTTTAATTATTTAATTAATTCACTTTCTAATCTCTATTCTATCTTGATCAATTAAAATAAAATTGCGTCACTAACACTTCCTTTCTTCAATAATTAAATCAATTATTATTTATTTAATTATTTATCTTTTATCGTTCACCTATAGTCAATTATTATTTGTCTATGCAATCGACCTTTTCATTCTTCTATAATTAAATAATTGTCAAGATTATTTAATTATGTGTCATTTCTCTCCCCATTAAATAATTAATTCAAATTAATTATTTGATGTCTAATTTCCATCTATCCCCATTTAATTAAATTGATTTTGCAAATTGATTTAATGAAATGCTCATTTCTCATTTTCCTCAAATAAATAATTCGGATGAATTATTTATCCTCCACTTGTCCATTTCCTCCATTTTCTCTTTTTCCTAAATAAATAATTTGAATAAATTATTTATGCCTCCCATTTGGTCAAAGATACCTTGCTCATTAATCTCTGTCATGGCCTTTCTTTCTATCATAGCCATCAGCGTCATAGCCTTCATTTCCCACCTCTTTTTGGTGCATCAATCCTCCATCGTTGATCTTGGAATCTTTCTAGATGATCGATCTCGACCGTCCATTTGAATGGTTGTCTATAAAAGCAACCTTCCTCTCCCATTTTTTTCTTAACAGTCATTTTGTCTCCAACTTTCTACTTACAATTTGTAGGTATTTGGACAAGTAAAACAAAAAATCTGATGGAAAAATTTGCAAAAGGAGAAATAGGAGAGACAAGAGAAGGAATCAACTTCAATGGGAAGTGTTTGATTTGAATGCATTTAGCTTATTGCTCTCATAGTTTGTATTCTCTTATTTGGATGAGATTAATAGCTTAGAGGTGTTGGCTGTCACTTTATCTAGGCTAGGACTGTTTTAACCCCATCTTACACATAATGTATTGAGTTTGTTTTTGATTGTGAATGTTGTTTGACTATTTCAATAAAATAACATTCAAGTACAAATCCTAGGCTAGCAGAGACAATATTTGCTAAATTCCCACTTGGATTTTGCTAGTCGCACTTATTCAGAGTGGATAGCTTAGAAGTTTGGTGGCACTAACTCTCCCTTACATGACACACTTCTTAGACACACCAAAATGTGAATTCCCAAAGACTCGAAGATCTCAAGGAATTTTCTATCTCAACTTTGAACTGCAAGAATGTGGGATGACTTTCGAAGTCCGACCTCTTGCGCTAGTAAATAGAATGATTTTGGCTACTAAAAATAAGAGGTGTCTAGTAGGGGACTGCCGTGAACAAAGAGCCCATCTATAATAGCCTAAGAAATGGGAAACCCACTCCCACTCTCATCACTAGCAAGTCTCAGTGGACTGAGGGTCTCATGACTTGGCTTTGAACAATGCTAGTCACTCCTTGGGGTACAAATTTCATTCTCCCCCCTTTGATATAGCCCACTGGGAAATGTGCTTGAGGTCAAACCCCGGGGTGATGAAATTCTCAAGAAATATTCCTACTAAAAATAAAAAGGGAGACTAATGTGTATTTCTTGTCACCGAGGATCACACAAGTGCGCAAGGGGAGAGGATTCATACACACTATGTAAGGTCCAGAAATATCACTTACTAAAAGTAACCTTCGATAAGCAAATCCATACCCAAAATAATTAAATAGTATAAGATGATTATTAAATGGTGCTAAAAGGAAATAATTAAATAACTTCATCATTATTTTCAAATGGAATTACATACATTAATGAGTCAATATGAATATCAAAACAAGTTTGTGCCTTTACAAAATTTAGTCATGTAGGCTTACACATAGTTAATGCAATAGCAATACATATAAATTCAAATGTTGTAATGAAAATTAAGGAAACAACAAGATCATAAATGCATCCACAAAAGAACCATAACACAATGATTTTTATGAGTGGAAAACCCTCATAGGGATGAAAAACCACTCATAAAAGTGCCTCTCTGGCTACAGAATACCTCACTGGCGAAGCCTCATTGGCTACAGAACCTCACTGGTTACAAAATGCCTCATTGGCAATGATCAAACTGCCTCACTTACATGACCATTTACAACTTCATTACACATTTCTGAATAATAAAGCAATCAACTATAGAGGATCACTATGTTTCTCTACATAACTTTTATCTCCTTAATACTAACACATTTCATATCCTAAAGATTCATATGAACTGGAATCTGTAACGTATAAAACATGTTAGATAATAACCCCAAATCATAGGATATCATTTAAGAAGGTTGTTATAATATACAATCAATGAATTAAATAAAGAAGGTATAGCTCATGTATGTACATGTGAATACATGTGTAAGCTAGAGAATATATGAGTATATGTTCTTATAAAATCAATAGCTCAATTTACTTTGCAAGAAAGGTTTAAAAATGAATAGCCATTAGTAGAATGCACTATATAAAAGGCCTTAAACATAATATGGTTCAACAATAGCAAAATATACAAATGTACATAGATTGTACTTAATATCTGTACTTCCAATTTATGGCTAATATGTATTGTATTATGCCAAGAAAGATTCTAATCAAAGGTCAAAGTTTTGTATTAATTATTTATTGTTGATGGGATTCAAAGAAAGAATCCGATTGACCAAAATAGAGATCATTAAATGTCTTAAAGAGATCAGTCTTATTTTACACTGAATACTGGTGATGCTAAAAGAATAAATCTTAAAATCAAAATAGGCTTATAATATAATAATGTGCACTTACTCAACCATTTCGAGCATCGAAGGAACATGCCCATCAAAGAAAATCAGCAGGACTATATTTGTAGATTAACATGCATTTAATTGAGTGAGAAAACACAAGGCACTAAATTTGTAATGTCAAAGATTGTGGTTTTATGGGCTGCAATCTCAAATGGAATCAACATGATATGCACAAAATGATAGGTTTAAGACTGTTCAGTAATGAAATTAGAAGGTGTAAGTCATATAGCACAACCCTTCCCAGCACAAAAGAGTATCAATGATGAGAGGGTTTGATACAAAACCAGTCTCATTCCTATTATATGTTCTCTTCTTTAAGACCAAGGCCAATGTGAGTCCAAGACTCTAGAGATTCTTCACTTTTATGAGTTGCATTTATAATACCGTTATGATTAAACTTGTAATGAGGAATAAAGGAGAATAATATTTTTTAACAAATTAATATTCATGTTTTTCAAACAAGAACACCATTTAAGTGAAGGCATAAATAGATAAGTCAATTAAATTAAACCTACAGGTGATCAAGATGCTGATACAGGAGAAAAAATGGTAGAATAACAAAATTAAGCATGGACATCAACACTACAGGTGACTTTAAATGTGGTAAGAAACACTATAATTTCCAACTCACACTCACAACCTCATAACTAATACCCACATAGCAGTTTCAACATGCTTACAAAGTCACAAAACCATGTTGGAAGATCACACATAAACCAAACATGACTTTCATGCCAACAACTTAGATTTATATTGCATAAAATATAATTTTCACTAAAACATACATAACTTTCTCAAAACACAACATTTTTCTAATTTTTAAAAATGCATTGGAAAGATAATACATAGATCTACAAAAATATATAAATGTTTTCATAATAACTATCTTTATTATAATTTTATAAATACAATATAATCACAGATAAACATCATGCTAAAAATAGCAGTAGAAACTACCACTAATTAATACATATCTTAGAATTTACAAACTGGGTAAGGTTGATTTTTTTATATGATTTAAAACACATAGTTTCACACCTTCCATAATTTTTTTGAGAAACCCAGTTCATAAAACTAAAGTTATTGATGTCGTAATAGATTGATTTTTCTCATGATAGACTTACTAGGTTTCTTTAAAAATTAGTCCACTTGTTTTAATAACTAAAAACAAACTATAAAAGATAAAATCATAAAAAATGGAGATAAAATTTATTCCCTAATTTAAAACCATATATCCAAAAATTAGAAATACCTAGATCATGATTTAAGAGACATATCTAAACTAAGATAGGTTACTATTTTTTCTCTTGAGTTTCTTCCTATGTCTTCTATTATATTTTTTTTCCTCCTATAAAAGAAATTATATTCGGATCAAATAACCTATCTAATCTTTCTACTAACTTTTAAGAATTCCCAAAAAATCCAATTCAATAACCCGTTTTCCTTTTTTTCTTCTCCTTTTTAATAACTTTTGTTTTGTAGACTGAAAATTGTGAAAGAATCTTGTGTGTAGAGAGAATGAGAGATATTTCTCTTTTTATTATTATTATTATTTTTTTTCCATTTGTGTTTTGATTTATTTTTGTGTTTTATTTTCTAAATTTAAGTTTTTTTCTTTCTATTTTTCTAATTTTCTATTGTTTTCATTCTCATTGTTTTGCTTTCTAAATCTTGCTTTCTTTTCTATGATTTATTTCTAATTTATCAAATATAACTAATATTTAATAACAAATATGATTTATTAGCTTGCATCACAATTATCTATAAAACAATAAATAAAATAATCTTATTCTTCAAATAAAATCAAGAAATAAAATAAATTAAAACTATTTCTTCTATTTTCTATGAGCATTTAATTTTAGCCACCAATTAATTAAATAACTAACTATAAAATAAGAAGCAATATAATATGATTAATTAATGCAATTCTAATGCAACTAAATGAATTCTAAGTGTTTGTGTGTGTAGATTCCTTTCACCACTAGTCTCCATTAGTCGGCTAGACACCCCCTCCTCGATGATACTCTCTCTTTACCGAGAGTATATTCTTATTACACACATGAGTCAAAGTTTGGTCAACGATCATTAAAATAGTAATATTAAATTGAAAATTAATTACCGAAAATAGGGGTCGTGATACACTAGCTTGGGTAACACATAATGTGCAAGTGCACCAAACACGACAAACAAAGTTGTTTTTAAGCACCAATCGAAGTGTTTGCTATACTAAAAGACATTCGGTTTGAAAAATCAAATCTTCATGAAACATCCTGCACCAAATGCCATTAGTAGTTTCAAGCCTCCAGTTTTCCTCAAACATGTATTCAAGTTTTCACTCCAAGTCTTTGACATGCAAACCTACTAAAAACCCAAGATTAACCACATAATCAAAATTAAACCAGAAATAAAAATGACATTAATCTAAACTTAACTATATTAAGACAACTAACTGAAGGTTAATCTAAATTAATTAAACTAAATTAAAATTAATCTAAATTAACAAAGTTAATTACTAAAATTAATCTAAATTAAAGTTAATTCTAAATTACTAAAATTAATTTTAACAAAATTAATTAATCTAAATTAATCCAAGCTTAAAATTAAATCTAAACTAAATTAAATCTAAATGAAAGTTAAATCTAAACTAAATTAAATTCTAAACTAAATTTAATCTAAATTAAATTAAATCTAAATGAAAATTAAATCTAAACTAAATTAAGTCTAAATTAAATTAAATCTAAATTAAAATTGAATCTAACTAAAATTAAATCCTAAATTAAAATTAAATCTAACTAAAAATCTAATCCTAATTAAAATTAAATCTAACTAAAAATGAAATCCTAAATTAAAATTAATTCTAACTAAAAATCAAATCCTAAATTAAAATTAAATCTAACTAAAAATTAAATCTCAGTTAGAATTAAATCTAAACTAAATGCAAGAACAAAAAAAACTTCATGCAAAATGCATATGGAATCTTCTTGCAAAACGTGAAAGATTGATTGTAGGATAAATTGATGTGATTGTAGGATATACTCAAAATGAAATTGTCAGGAAAGCCATGATTGCAGGATATGTTCAGAATAATGTGATTTCACAGGATACATTAGAGAAAAAAGACTTGAAACAAATCAAGTAGTGCATACCTAGAGAGAGCGAAAGACTCTGTCATGTGGTTTAGATAATTGTGGAGGGTGCAATCATGTGCTGTTCTGGATTTATTTTGCTTGGTTTGTTAGCTGCCAATGGGTTTTCAGGGCTTAAATTTGACGGTCGACCTTCCTTGTCAACAAATTTTTTAATGACGGTTATCTATTCAAAGGTGCCCTTAAAACATTATGATATACCTTAGTGTAAGTAAAATTATATATAAATCAAATATATATATCATTATAATTCTATATAAATTTTGATAGTCTATCCAAAATCTCTCCTTTCATCTGATACAATCTTCTTAAAATTTTGATTGTATTTTACGGCAAAAATCTTTGAATACGGTCATACGGCCATCAAATTTAAGCCCTGGGTGTGATCATCAGAACACTTCAAGATTTTTTTTTTAGCAACTATGGAAATGAATTTATGAAAATGCAGCTATGATGTTTATCCCATTTATTTGTTTTTTTTTCTTTTGTGATTGATTTATGATAATGCAACTATGAAAATGATAATTTAATCGAATCTATGAGAATGCAGCTATGGTGTTTATCTTTTATCTTATCTTATCTTTTCTTTTGTGATTGATTTATGAAAATGCAACTATGAAAATGATAATTTAATCGAATCTGGATACCTCCATTTAAGATCTAACAGTGCAAAATTCATTGACAATGTGAAGGATGATTTTGCTTGGCTGCTAATGGAATTAATCAATCATTAATCACTCCTTTTATTTGCTTAAAGATTACCAATATTGATTAATAAATCCTTTTATTTGTATTACGTGCTTAAAGATTACCAATATCGATTAATCAATCCTGGATTATATTATGGGCCCTTAACAAAAATTTCAAAAGCAAGACAAGATATATGAACTATGACAATCAACCACTACAACGAAAATTTATGTATCCTTCATGTTAGGTTCACCTGAACCTTATGTGTATGTTGAAAATTGAAAAAGTTGATTTAATCTATAAACCCAAATCAAAATTCTAGCATAACTCCAATGAAGCCTTTCTTAAATGAAAGCACATGCAAAAATGTAAACTAAACTATGAAAACCAAAACATGAGCATTCAAAAGGAAAAGTCACTCCATTGTTCTCCTATCATCAAGATCTTGATTTATACATTTGGTGCTCTCATATTTTCACAAGCACAAGCACAACAAGAGGCTATGATGAATGGAAGAAAGGATTGTATGATCAAAATTCAATGTGATTTTTGGTGAGATGAGGGGGTTTATATAGAGGTCCTCATATAGTGGATTCAAGTTGCAGGAGAGATGTAGGATTAAAGAGTGCAATGGAGATTATCATAATTATCCCATATTCTTTAATCAACTGCAATTGATTGAAATAAGAGAGATAAATATGAGGATTTATGATAGGGCAGAAGTTTAGGAATTTGAATTAAAAGTGAATTTGTGAATTAATGAATGATTTAATTTTAATGGATTTATATATTTAAATGATTTAATATGCATGGATATTTTAATGATTAATGCAAATGGAGTAATATGAAATGGATAAATGATTGATTATGTGGATGGATAAATGCTTTAAATGAATAAATGCTTATAAATGCTTATAATATGGATAAATTCTTATAAATGCTTATAATATGTTAATGATTTAAATGAATTGATTAATGAATATAAGAAAGTATTAAATGAATTAATTAAGCAAAAAGTAATATCCATTTAATTAATAAACAAAAAATAGGATGATTGTGAGGACAAATTTTGAGTGTCTACAGTTATCACCAAGGAGAAACTCTTCATCAATGGTTTGCATAGGGTGGGATGTGACGAGTGCAAGAATACCATTCATATGCATGATGGTTTCTCTCTCTCCCCTTTGAGATCCATTTCTTTGTCGATCCTTGTTAGACCTAAATCTGTCTCTATGATATTTATCATGATACCAAAGTTCAATTTGCTTAGGGTGAAGCTAGGCATTCCATGGCTAGTGTCTATGAACATAGTTGGTTCGTTTGTCCATGAGTGTTTAAAATTTCCTCATGATGGTACAATGAAAACTATCCAAGACACTAGGTACAAATCACAAGTGTCACATGGGGGTTTCTTTCTTCCCAACTTTTGGTTTGCTTTAGTGAGACCCATGTTGTCTGAGCTGGTGACTTTTTATATAAAGTATATTATAGATACAAGAACAAGAGCTCAATACCTTATTTGGTCCCACCTTCTCCTTTTTATTTTCCAATACCCTCTCAACCTACTGTTATACATCAACATGCTTCGTCTTCTAAGCCTTCTTTATTGGAGGATAAAGACAAGTATGCTCCCTTGAGTAGACTTTCCCACTCTTCTAAGACTTCATAATTTCCAATGGTGCCTTTTGTTCCTTCAACTATGCAAAGAATAGGAAAAAGGAAAGGTTCATGTGTTGAAAAAATTGAAACCTCATGTCTTAAAAATTCTAATTATTCCTGACATCCCTCGCCCTACTATATATAGTAAGGTTGAGTAGTCATCTTTGTTCGATCCTCTGTATGTAGTTCCAACACCTTGAACCTTGAGGGCCCCTTTTGTTCCTCCCATTTCCTATAAATCATGAGGGGGAAAGGAATTTGCGATCGAGGTTAAGGATCCTACACCCCTAGAACATCCTATCCCTCTTGTGGAGCCTATCCTTTTTCCATTAATGGATGTGAAGAAAACTTCACCCATCATCTTGACATCTTCTTAGGCTCTTGTCCCTAGTCCCCATCTCTATCAGAACTAAATTGTGTGTGAGCATAAGCATCATCGATGTGCGATGATAAAGGAACACGATTCTGTGCAAAAATCCATGGATAAGTCTTCTATCTCAATCCCTCCATCTTCTTCCATTTATGCTCCTACTTCTATCTTACTTCTGGTCCCTTTAAGAGACATGTATGAATCTCATCCCAAGAGGGTGTAGGTACTCATCACCCCTTCTTTGGAGTCGCTTCTCCTCACCTATCTACCTAGTGTTCCCCAACTTGCACAACCCATAGATGTGACTCATACAAAGGCCATGCCTAGTGTGGCCCTATCTTTTCCTCCTACATCACAACACTCTAGCCTGTCATCCAAGCACAAGCTCGAGTAGGACCCTATCCCTGAGTCCTGCCACAAGAAGTTGACTCCTTCCACTTCCCTTTCTTCTTTTGTCCTTATCATTGAGGATATCCCTTCTTCATTGGAGTTTCTCATTGCTCCTCTTCCAAAGATTCACATTGAGGCTCCTACTCTTTCAGAACCTAGAGTCGAGTCACCACACTCCTCTTTAGAGAAGTGTATGTTTGACTTTTTGGAAGATATTCTAACATTGTCAACTACTTTCACAAAATTGTTGACACTCAACTCATAGGAACTAGTAGATGGGGATATTGAAGTGACCACATCTCTAGCCCTTGTTGTAGGTGAGACACCTAGTAGTTCCCTAGCCATTTTTCTATTGCGAGCTCACCCTCTTTCCTCCTACGATCTAGACTAGGAGGAGGATGACTTGTTGGAAATAATTGGCTGGAGAAATACCTTTCATGTCTTTAGATTAGAGTTTTTATTATTTTTGTGTTCTCCCATGTTTGTTTGTATATGTTGTAGTCTCTCTTGGAGGACCCAAGATACCCTTGTAGGTACTTGGATATAGGGAAGATGATCTATAATACACTTCTTCTATTTGTATCATTATTCTTCCCTTTTTTGTGCCTTGATTTTTGATGTTTGGGGATGATGCAAAGCATTGGGGGTATTTAGGAATTCTTCCATATTGACCCAAATTTTTATTTTTACTTTGTCTTCATGTTTTCCTTCCTCAAAATTTGGAATATTTGGGAACGTGATGAAGATTCATAGGTAGTTGTATACATATGTCAATATGAATCATATTGACCCCAAATGTTCAGATCCCCCTATCTCTCTCTCTCTATCATGTCTCTCTTATGATAGGACCCTAGACAACTTGTGTTCCTTAGTGTAACACAAGGAAGGGTAGAGATTGTCACATTATTATTACAATTTTTTTGTCTCATTTTTCTTATCGAATCATGTTTGAATTTAGTTGTCTTATCTATCATCTAGCATAGGGAAAAATCACTAGACTCTATCTTTATGATTATCTACATCTCTTTTCTGCAGCTGTCCTACAACACAATTTATAGTAGTCACAGGTTGATTGGATTTTTGTATGGTCTCTAGCATAATATAGCTCGCTACCCATACATATTGACATTGTCTTGTGTCTATATAATCTTTGATGTTTAAACCTTTGATTTTTTCCTAACATTTTTGTCTACAACTAACATGTTTATGGTGATACAACTTAATCATTCTATGTAGGATCAACTTGAGTCTCTTCAATGGGGGAAACTCCATGTGAATAGAAGACTCTTCTTCCCCTTTGCATCTTGGGTATAACACTCTCTCCCTTTTTACTTTAGTTCACAATTCCTCTTGGAAATATATGCTCACTAATTAGAGACAAAATGTAATGCTGAAAATTTCACTCCATGCAATTTTACATTCCATATGCCTTCCTCTTTAGACAAACTAAGATAATTATGCTCTCCCAACTAAAAACCATTTTTTTATCACCTAGCATGCCCCTTTCCTTGATTGTTAAGTCTGATTTTTTCACAGACCAATGTGCATTGCAAAGACATCTGTGCATCATGCTAGCATCCCACTAAAATATGTGACTAAGCTGGTCATTGAGATATTACACCTGCCATGTTTTGGCATTGTAATGCTTCAGTCGGCCTACCACCGCATCGATAATCTCTCAACTGGGCTGTTTGAACCAAAAAGGCCCTCTCTTTTGAAAAAGGAGGGAATTTAATCTTCATTCTTGAGCCTTCTATTCTTCCTCCTAGCTCTCATGCTCTATTAAAACACACATACATCTCTTTTATTCCTTATTCTATAAAGTTTTCTTGAGAAAGCACTAGCTTTCTCCACCTTGCTATGCACATAATTTACAAAAGGCTCATCTATAGCTTTCAAAGCAAGCTGCATTGTTGTAGCATGAGTTTCTTCATGCAAATAAGTTGTCATCTCAAAGGTTCTTGTTTCTTCCTCCATGTACTAGCAAGCTTCACTTTGGGTGCTTGTAAAGGGTGAATCTTCAAGAATCTCTCCTAAGCATTTATTATCTTTGTCTTTGATTATCATATGATTTTCTTCATCTTTACACGTTTATTATTTTATTATTATCATCTTGTCTAAGGTTTTCCATGGAGGTGGAAAGACCAATATGGGGTTTTGAATGAGGTAAACTCCTAAACAACCACCCCAAACATCTCTCTTTGGTTTTATGTGTGTAGGTATAGGTGGAACAATCTCTTGAAGAAATCTTGAAGACCCTCAAACACTCCGGATGCAATATTGCATATTTCCACTTTTCTTTTATTTCATTCTTATTCTCTATATTTATTTCAATACCTTTTAATTTTGCACATTCATATTTCACACCTTTTTATATCTAAAATCTTGCACAAGGTATTTATGTGTCTTTATATGACATCTCTAGTACTCTATCCATATAGGATTCTAGAGTAAAGGTGTTGTCATCCAATAACCACACTATCATCTGACAACCACAATATCATCTTGGACAGAGAGCTTGTCAGGTTGTCCAAAATACCTTTATACCCTACTCTTTTAGTTTTTGATGTTTGAAATTTTTGAATAATTTATGTATTCTATTAAAACTCATATTTATCTAATCCTAGTTCACTTGAGCCATTTCAACTAAGGTAGGGGAAATAAATTTTTCTCCTTGAGATCTTGTCATCTTGAGGGTATAAATTTTCCTCCTCTATAGAAGAAAGTGCAAGATGTATAAAGTCTTTGAAATTGACTCAAGTGTCATCATGTCAATGTTGGAAGAAGTCACAATCAAATCAAGCATTCTATGCCATATTGCTAAAAATGATAAATTAGAATATCCTAGAGATTGATGTAGAACATAATCCATAGACTCAAGTATTTCCTCTGAAGATGTCTCCTCCAAATGTTGATCCAAAGTATCCACACTCATTTCAAACTATAATGAATGATCATGTAGGTAATGATCTAGAGGGTTAGAGTGTTCCCTCACAACAATTGAACAAGACTCAACTCCATCAAAGAGAAGATGAATATAATTAATAGTGTCTCCCATATCTACAATATGCATCTACATAAATAAGTTTAAAATACCTGTCAAGAGATCATCCCACAAAGCTAAATCAGGAATACTATGGATGACCTACAACAAGGAATCATTGGAAGCTTTCAAAGAAGAAACACTAGAATCTATAATAGAAATAGATGTAAGGAACAAAGAGTTTTCCTTAAAGAGAAGACAAATTTCCTCAGTAGTGTCATCTAGATCTGATATGAGGGACTCTACAAACAAACAAGAGATGTTTGGTAGAAATTGGTCCTAATGAACTGAATCTAGAAGACATAAATGACCTTGCAATGATGAATCATTGGAGGCTCTCAAAGAATAATCTTTGGAATCTCAAGTAGTAATAGGATTTATTAATGTGGTATCAATGTGAGGATGAGAATCAAGAAGAGAAGGCTCAATATTATCTAAACATTCAGAACCTATAAAATATTTAAGCTCCTCTAAAGTAGAATCATCAAAGGGTGTATTATTTGCATCATTAACTGGAATGAGGCAATATAAAGCAAGATCATTTAGGAATGGAGAAAAATGAGGGTCTTCAAACATATCTTAAAGCTTAGTCCAAAGTGTGCAATTACATTTAATGTCCACTATAGCCCACATAGTGTCAGAACCAACATGGGAACTAATCAATCCTAATAGATGATCAATTTTATTACCTCATACTAATTTCCTTCTAGATGATCAATTTTAAGCCACTAGAGATGAGTTAGAATGTATTTTTTTCCAAAACTCATAATTGGCCTTATCCAAGATTATCACAGAAGGGTGAACATAAAAACCCATGATACAATCCTCAAATGATTATAAAAGAACACCAATACACTCCCACCCTTTTCACTAGCATAAAAAATCATCCTCCCAAATATTACAAGGTTGGAACTTTATAATTTAGTGCATTTACAAAATTTTTTCCATAATACAATGTTCAATAGGTCCAAAATGGCCAAAATGACAAAATTTTGATACAAAATGAACTTGAGACAAAATATAAAAAAATTAGCCCTGTAGCTATATAGTTTTCTTTAATATCTTTCCAATGCCCATTCGTTTCCAAAAAATAGAGCTCATGAGCAAAAATTATGAAGTTTTGAATAAATTTGCAATGAAAAGCTTCAACTTGCAATATCTAGAAGAAAATGGAAAATTTTCTTTTCAATACCTCTGTGGATGGAAAACTCTTTTCTTCAACTTTTTAATGATATCTTATTTGCCAAAAATGGATACCGTGGTGAAAAATGATTTTTTTAAAAATGGTTGAATTTAGCTTGTAGTGATGACCCCCTACTAGAATAAAAATGTCAAAAATAAAATTCATCTTAAATGAAATAATTTTATATAAAATAGGGGTTTTTGGGCCATCTAAACGCAATGGAAAGATCTGTTTAGGCCGAAAATTCTCTAGTAATTTTTTTTTCACTAGATTTGAGCTTCAAACCCTAGTTTACAACTATATCAAATGATGACCAAATTGAGTGAAACAAAAGTTAGATCTATCTTGGACATTCTATAATCAATATTGAGCTTAGATTTGCAACAAAATACTCCAAAATGAACCTGTAATATAAATCCACAAATAGAAAACCCCAAATATGGTATTTCTATCAAAATTTTTTGATTCTCCAAGTCATCATATGTTCCAAGAGAACAACATACTCAACTTTTCAAGATCTCACATAAAAATCTCAAAATTTCAATTAAGAATCTATGAACTTAGAGTTCTCAAACAAAAGCTCTGATACCATGTTAGAAATTTGAAATAGATTGAATAATCTAAGGAACTTTATAAGAGATATTCAAAGCTACATAAACTCAAAAAATATAAAAAAATCAAACCAACAACTCCAAGAGATGTCTAATGTCAAGATGACAAAATTGTATTAAGAGCTCCTAAGATGAAAAATACAAGCTAGGTACTAAGTTTATATAGAACTAAGGAGAGGATGGAGGTGGAAAATCAACCAATAAGAATTGACCACCAATATTAAATAAAGTGATGAAAAAGTAAATACTCCAGCCTTTAAAGGTGGAGAAACCTCGTAACTTTATCTCCTAGTTATTAAATAATGAACTCACTTTATTATCCTAAGAAAGCTTAATAGAAGTATACAAAAAACCTATAAATAAGGTAAAATAAATTAATCCACTCGGGGAAAATGAAAACCCACACCAACAATATGAAAGGCAACATGAATTTGGGTTGTGGCAATGTTGAAATACAATAACTTCACATTAAAATTTAGACTACACAACCCTTAAACTAGGACTAGCTACCCTCACTCCACAACATTGAGAATGGAGTGAAAAATTATGGGGACACGTTTTGTAGAAGACCTTTATTCCTCTTTTACACTATGGTCTAAGAGGCATTATTGCATGTAACAATTGGATTGGAAGTTGGAGGGATATTTTCCCTCACTTTGACAAGACTAGAAGCCAAAGGTGGAGAGTCATCAACCAACATTATTATAGAAGACACCAAATAATTATGATGGATATCTAACAACAAGCACTAGTAGAATTTGGAAAATAAATGACTACGTGACTAAAATTTTTAGTCACGTGACTAACACTAGTATAATTTGGCAAATAAATTACTAATTTGATCATCATAAGTGACTAATTTGGTCATCGGGTAAAATCACAACTAAATGATTAAATAAATGACTACATAAATGACTAAATAAATGACTATTACTCTATTCTTTTTTCTTTCAAATTTGATCATAATCCATAGAGCTTAAGCCCCCCTCATGAGACCCCTACCTAAGCGGGCCATTTGGCCGCCTAGGTTGCTTGGTGCACCAAAAATACCTATTGCATGGAAGGCATTGCCTCTTGGTGCAGTCTTAAGGCCTTCACATATTTTATAATTTTTTTTAACATTACATTCTTTAACTTTTATTACTCATTATGTTAATGAATCATTAATGTTTTTAACTATGATTTGAAGCCAGTTTGATTTTCCGGTTGTGTTAGCATATCAAATGTATCAAAGAGCAATTGTGGTCAATTTCACTAATGAAATATGATTTAAACAATCCAATTGCATTTTGAGGGCTATCTTGTAGACAATTTCATTTCAAAAGGTCAAGTACACAACTATAAATGACCAAATAAATGACTAATTTGATCATCATAAGTGACTAATTTGATCATTGGGTAAAAACCACAACTAAATAATTAGTCAGACAAATAAAAATTAGACAATATGATATTAAAGTGGATAATTAAAAAGAATATTTCAAATTGAGGGAGTGGGTGGTATTGTAATATAATCTAATAATAATATATTATAATATAATATGATAGTTATATAATATAATATAGTTATAATATGATATATTATATAATATAATATATTACAATACAATATTATATAATATTATTTAATTGTCTTAAATTAAGACAGTTAAAAAAATACTTTTTCTATAATAATTTTTTTTATTTCCCTTTGGTTTTTCATTTTCCCTCCCTAAATATTCAACATGCATTTTGACATCAAACAGGGGTTTTCCACATCAGAAATGACAAGGGGCTTTTCAGAAAAGTCTAGAATCTTGGGAAAACGACAACAATCAGGATCTTGGACAAATGACAACATTCAACAATAGACCAGGTGTGCCCTACATTTTTTTATTTTTTGTTCTATTTCATACAAATGTATGCTCTCCTTTCTCAGATGAACTCTCTGATTGTTGAATTTGATTGAGTGGTGTCCAGAATTCATTGTTTAATCACCAAGGCACTAATCTGTTGTCCAATTCTCTAAAAGTTCCCTAATCTCTACTACAACTCCCTCAGACTTACATGTTTCCAACAACAAGTCTTTACAATTAATTTGTAGTGAACACTCAAGAAAATCTAACTACTTATTGTAATCTCCCTTGGAGGTTTTATAACAAGATGAGTTACAAAAAGAGTCATAAAAAAAAGTGGCAGGTTTTGGAGCTCTTATACCCTTGCATTCCTTGTCTCTATTGCCCTCTACTACATGTTTGACTTGTTGAACCAACTCTGTACATTCAGTTCTGATAGGGATAAATTAAACCCTAGTTGAATAAGTGGACGTGTTTGACTGTGGATGGACTTGTCACTATTGTCTTTCTTTTTGTTAGGTACCATTACTTTATGGAGGCAGTTCCTTCTTCCTCCTTTTTCTTAGACAACTTCTGCAACTTACCTTAGGTGTCATTTTTAGGATTGATCCTTCAAGTTGTGTTAAGCATACACGTTAGCTTTCAATGTGAACATTAAGTGATCAAGTTAGCTCACTTGCAATATCCTTGTGAGTTGGAGATATATCATGTTCCTTGTTAAAGATGTTGAATTGGAAATGGCCAAGGCACAACTATAATGTCTTTGTCACTTTTGGAAAAGCTTAGTAGTCCCTCGTCCTGCATTGACTAGGAGATGTTGACCAACCCATTTGAACCATTGTAATTTAAAAGGAACATTTGATTTATGTGGTTTTATTTTTGAGATTTCTAAAGATAATTTATTATTGTAATTTGTGAAATTTTAAATTGATCATGTGATCCATATTCCATTGAAGACAAGTTTAATACTTCACATATTTCATCTATTATCTAATTTAAATTTAATATTATGGTTGCATTTTTTGTCTTTAGTTTTAGATATTTTTTAAATATATTTTGTTTCTCCAATTCAATTAGGAGATGTTTCTTTTGTGTCATCCCTTATGTACTCCTGTGACCTGCCCTCTTTTCATGATTTAGTGCAATCCCCTAATTTTTTTTGTTTTCTCATGCTATTCATGAAAATTGTTCCTTTGGTTCCCCAAAAATTGACAGTGATTTGGACACTTTTTTACTCAAGAAGAAGATTTTCTCACTTCATGTTAAATGACACTCCTATCTTGCTTATTGAAACAATTGATGCTCACATCTTTACTAAAGGAATTTATTTTTTGTAGTAAGGGTGCCTCTAAAAAGAGAGAGTGTGTGGACTTAAACCTACCTGATGGTAGTGGTATGGGTGACCATGTTCAGTTGCTTGAAATTTATGAGGAATGGCACTGAAATTTTTATGATGTTGAATGGTGTAAAAATCATGGTTTGCAGGTTAGTCTTAAATGAAGCTTTTCCTCTCTCACTCTAACCTCCCTGTTTTTTTATTCAACACACTTTTTGTTTACATACAAAGTACTAACTAATTTTCAAATTAGTTTATAAGAATCTAAATTCTTCAAATATGCAAAGGTGATTCAAATGAATTTTTGACACCCATGGAAAAGGGGAGGGTAAATACATAGTGAACATCAAATTAACACTCCTCTTGCTCCATATCTATAGCTATGCTCTAGTGCAAAATATCATAGTCGTGCAAATTTTCATCAACAAATTGTTTAACTGAATTTTTAATTTTTTAGCATTTATATTTCTTATTAATTTATTTTTGAATTTGTTGGGATCTAAGATGAAATTCTATATATTTTTTGACTAAAACAAAAAAACATGGGTTAACCTTTGTGCATCACCTCTTCCATGTGAGGATACAAGGTTAAAATAGGACAATTCTTTCATGGCACTCAGATGAGTTGAGCAACAAGCCTTAATGGAATTTTTTTCCATGATTTCCAAGATGGAGCATGGTCAAACTACTTGAATACAATATAAATAGTGTTGATTCTATAACAAGAATTATCTCAAGGATATAGTTGTCGATAGTAGTTTAAGAGTAGGGGACTTATAACTAGAAGGGTGTAGTACAAGTATTTCATTTCCTCCTAAATAAAACATGTTTTAATAATTTTGCATTGTCAGTGTCTTAGTCATAGAAACCTGATTATTGTCTACCAGTGCCAAGCTCTATCCTCTTCACTTTAATCATAGGTGAGTATGCAATACAAAAAAGCTGCTGCAAACTTTTGCAAATAGATCAAAAGATGTTATTTGTCATCCTAGCAAAACAATTTGGAGCATAAGGTTGAACGACTAAAGAGAAGAGAGTGGCTTTGACTGGTAGTATAAGCTATTTTTAAGAACATCCATTTTTCAAAACTATTTTGGAATTTTTTTTATTTAAACTACTAAAAATTACCAATTCAAGAAGGCAGATGTATCTCTATTTATGACCATACTCTAAGAATTGATGTATGCTATATTGTTTTTATCAAAAATAAAGGTTACATAGGGTCCTAAAGGTGTCACCTTAGAGAGGTATCACCTCCACAAGCACAAGACAAGCTAACATCTCTACTCCCATGCCTACTTGAAAGTAGTTGAAATCTTTTTTTTAAGAAACTCAATTCTAACAGAATATGGTCTACTAAGTCTACCCTAGAATAATCTAGCTTTTCTAATTGCAAAGGAAAGCGATAAACAAGAATTAATTGATTTACCTCTTTTTGAGGGAAACAAATTGCAATAAGACTTAGTGTTTTTCGTTATTTTCCTATGTTCCTTGATGCTACCTTATATAAGGGGCCAACAAAAATCTTGCTGTATTCTTCTTGACTCTAGTGTCTATAGGATTTTGCTATTTTACAATGCATTGTTTCCTTTCTTACATCATGAGAGAACTTAAACAACTATAATTTATATAATATTTGAGATAACTTAGCTCCCACCTACATGTTGGCCCATAGTTGTCATTGCACCAAAAGATTGACTTGTTAATGCCTGATACATCTGCTAGAGTTAATGGATCCACGGGAGGTGGTTAGTCCATGCCACGAATCCCAAGGGGAGCATTGACTATCTGCCAACAAACTCCCCCTCAACGTGACCCGAGGAGATTTGAACTCAACACCTTTGGCTCTGATACCAATTGTTAGACCACAATTGTCATTGTACCAAAAGATTGACTTGTTAATGCCCAATACAATTGTCAGAGTTAATGGATCCATGGGAGGCAGTTAGTTCATGTCATGAATCCCAAGGGGAGCGCTGACCATCTTCCAACACTACCATGCCTCTTTCCATGCTGTCACCCTTTCGAGACAAGACGTCACCCTTCACTCAAACTGGCAAAGCTATCTCTGCAAACAACTACAAGATGATAAACCCAACACCCTTTGAACTAATCCTCCCGACCCAACCTAGATTTGTGATTTTTCATCTCTAATGAGACAAATCAACTTTGCAAGGATGACTCAATGAGTTT
>VDFB02047230.1:382073263-382100312 GCA_007258455.2 Sequoia sempervirens
TTATGGTTCTTTTGTGGATGCATTTATGATCTTGTTGTTTCCTTAATTTACATTACAACATTTGAATTTATATATATTGCTATTGCATTAACTTTGTGTAAGCCTACATGGCCAAATTTTGTAAAGGCACGGCCTTGTTTTGATATTCATATTGACTCATTAATGTATGTAATTCCGTTTGAAAATAATGATGAAGTTATTTAATTATTTCCTTTTAGCACCATTTAATAATCATCTTATACTATTTAATTATTTTGGGTATGGATTTGCTTATCGAAGGTTACTTTTAGTGAGTGATATTTTTGGACCTTACATAGTGTGTATGTATCCTCTCCCCTTGCGCACTTGTGTGATCCTGGGTGATGAGAAATACACATTAGTATCCCTTTTTATTTTTAGTAGGAATATTTCCTGAGGATTTCATCACCCCAGGGTTTGACCTCAAGCACATTTCCCGGTGAGCTAAATCAAAGGGGGGAGAATGAAATTTGTAACCCAAGGAGTGACTAGCATTGTTCAAAGCCAAGTCATGAGACCCTCAGTCCACTAAGACTTGCTAGTGATGAGAGTGGGAGTGGGTCTCCCATTTCTCAGGCTATTGTAGATGGGCTCTCTATTCACGACAGTCCCCTACTAGACACCTCTTATTTTTAGTAGCCAAAATCCTTCTATTTACTGGTGCAGGAGGTCGGACTTCTAAAGTCATTCCACATTCTTAAAGTTCAAAGTGGAGATAGAAAATTCCTTGAGATCTTCGAGTCTTTGGGAATTCACATTTTGGTGTGTCTGAGAAGTGTGTCATGTAAGGGGGAGTCAATGCCACCAAACTTCTAAGCATCCGCTCTGAATAAGTGCAGCAAGAGAAATCCAAGTGGGAATTCAAAAAATATTGTCTCTTCCAGCCTAGGATTTGTACTTGAATGTTATTTTATTGCAATAGTCAAACAACATTCACAATAAAAAAAAAACTCAAGAAATTATGTGTAAGATGGGGTTAAAACAATCCAAGCCTAGATAAAGTGACAGCCAACACCTCTAAGCTATTAACCTCATACAAACAAGAGAATACAAACAATGAGAGTAATAAACTAAATGCATTCAAATCAAACACTCCCCATTGAAGTTGATTCCTTCTCTTGTCTCTCCTATTTCTCCTTTTACAAATTTTTCCATCAGATTTTTTGTTTTACTTGTCCAAATACCTACAAATTGTAAGTAGAAACTTGGAGACAAAATGATTTTTAACAAAAAAATGGGAGAGGAAGGCTGCTTTTATAGAAAACCATTCAAATGGATGGTCAAGATAGATCATCTATAAAGATTCCAAGATCAACAGTGGAGGATTGATGCACCAAAAAGAGGTGGGAAATGAAGGCTATGACGCTGACGGCTATGATGCCCAATGGCTTTGACAGAAAGAAAGGCCATGACAGAGATTAATCAGCAAGGTATCTTTGACCAAATGGGAGGCATAAATAATTTATTTAAATTATTTATTCAAGAAAAAGAGAAAATGGAGGAAATGGACAAGTGGAGGATAAATAATTCATCCGAATTATTTATTTGAGGAAAATGCGAAATAAGCATTTCATTAAATCAATTTGCAAAATCAATTTAATTAAATGGGGAGAGATGGAAATTAGGCATCAAATAATTAATTTGAATTAATTATTTAATGGGGAGAGAAATGACACATAATTAAATAATCTTGACAATTATTTAATTATAGAAGAATGAAAAGGTCGATTGCATAGACAAATAATAATTGACTATAGGTGAACGATAAAAGAAATAATTAAATAAATAATAATTTATTTAATTATTGAAGAAAGGAAGTGTTAGTGACGCAATTTTACTTTAATTGATCAAGATAGAATAGAAAGTAGAAAGTGAATTAATTAAATAATTAAAAATTATTTAATTAATAGAGGAATATGATCAAGAATAATCAAATAATTAAAATTATTCAATTATCGGAGGACAAGGACTAAGAAAAATGGCGTTGGCAAACTCAAGACATTTTTCAGTGTCTACATTTTGCCCCTCTTTGACATAATACAGTTCATCATGTTGTGTCAAATAAATTAAGTCAAGAGATGCCGCAGGAAACCCCAGTGAAATCAGGGTACAAGTATGCCCCCTTGGGAAAATTTGACAAATTTTCAAAAAAAATAGAAAAAAAATTAAAAAATTATCCTGATAAGAAAAATTGATGGCTAGGAATCAGATGGAAAAGACGGAATTGAGTTTCAAGATCGATAAAGGGGTCAAATTTTGAGGTCAAAAGCATCAAAAGGTGCGCCCAATAGACAAGCCCAGTGCAAAACCCTAAATTTGGACCTATAAATAGCAATTTTAGTTTGAAAAAGGGTTATTTTCACATTTCAAATTTAGAAATTGTGAGAGCTCAGAGTGATTTAACTACAGAGATGTCACATGTTCCAGAGGTTTCCCACCATGCATACCTCATTCAGAGGTACCGCCAACCTGATGGAGCACTCGCCCCGGTATGTACTACCAGCCCACTTTTTAATTTTTTCATTTTTCGTGCATTTAGATTAGGAAACAATTTTGCAAGAAATTGTGTCACAATTTTTGTGATGTAATTGCATGCATGTTCAATGCATTCAATAAGGAGTTCACTACAATCATCTCAGCATGCATTAGGGTTAGGGCAAGAGCATTTGTGTTGCGATGTACAAAACTATTTGATGCAACTGAGTTTCCGACCTGCATTTGCGGTCGAGAATGATGCAAGTGATTGGTTGTGATGCATGTGCAATACGAAATGATGCATGTGTTGGGCGAGTGATGCAATTGTAGTTGCGAGCTAGTGAATAATATGTGTGATGCATTTGAAAAAACTGCAACACAATTTCCTGGTTAAAAAGAATGCCCTAGACTAGGAAATTTTGACTTGGTCAACTTAGGTTCAATAGGTCAATTGAAGGTCATGGATTGACATTATTGGTTGTTTGATGATTTTAGGTGTGTCTACCTCCTATTTATACTCAGGAGTTGAGACCAGATGTTTTCCAGTTGCGGGACCAGTTGAGCGATGCAAAGAGATAGTCATTGTTGGAGCTTGGTTTATTTTACGTCACATATATGCCCGTGATTAGGGTGAACAGAGGAATGTTGATAGCATTAGTGTAGCGGTGGCACTCTAAGATGAGCAGCTTTCATTTTTTGATAGGGGAGGCAATAGTCACCCTGGAGGATGTTTACAAGATACTACGGTTGTCAATTCATAGTGAGTAGGTATGCTACGACTCTGCGTGATGACTCCAGGCACTGTATGAGTACTACTAGACTAATGATGATTTAGAACTTGGCATTCAGGGCTATGAGATCATATGGGAGACCCTGGAAAAGACATATGATAGATATGATTGTGTTCTATGTGCATTGATAGTAGGCATGATGATTCCCGACTGCAGGGGACATGGTTTCCCGATTGGCTAGGGAGAGATGTTGGGATTGATGATTCACTTTGGGATAGTGTATGCATGGGGGCCATTTCTATTGGTCATGCTCTATTTCCAAATACATAACATCGCTTACAGGGGAGGACATAGTCTAAGCTATGGTGTTACTTTGTTGACAATGTGGGTTTGGGAGCATATGGCAATGTTTCGACCTCCAGTGGTTTGATAGTTGGGTGTAGGCACTCCATATGTGTATCTATATCAGGGGTCCCTTACATAGATGCATGTTGGTGATGTTGGTTACTAGTGGCATGGTTTAGATACACTAGTCAATTTCATCTAGAGGCCCTATAGGACATGTCATTTCTGGATCAGGGAGAATGATCATTTGCCATGGTGTCGACAGCCTAGGTATCTCATCGGGAACATAGTACAGACATAGCACATCATTGAGATGTATCTCCCAGAGAGAGTTAGATAGTTTGGTGAGAGACAGGGGGTTCCAGTTGGCACAACAGAGTATGGATGGTTCTCGCAAGAGGTGCATCCCTAGGGTCCTCAGATTTTCATCACTACTACAGAGCAGGAGATAGATTCCCTTTAGGCATTGGATTGGGAGTGGAGGGGAGAGTATGTTGATGCAAGTACAACACCAGAGTATGATGCATGATGGTTGATACAGAGACCCATTCCCTTGATACATTGGATTGGGAGTGGAGGGGAGAGTATGTTGATGCAAGTACAACACCAGAGTATGATGCATGATGGTTGATACAGAGACCCATTCCCTTGATAGATCCACAATAGCCAGTACTAGTAGAGCATAGAGTTAAGGGCCCAAGAGGTCAGTGAGGAGACTGGGGGAGGAGGGGTGGAGGGAGAGGAGATGGAGGAGGACGGGGGGATGATAGAGGAGATGGGTGGGGAGGACAAGGGAAAGACCGTCACAGGAGGAGGAGGGATGCAGGACGAGAGGTAGCTAGATAGCTACCACCTATCTAGGAGGAGGAGGATCAATCAAAGGTGAGGGCAGCAGTGCAAGCATGAGAGAAGCATGCAGAGGTGCCACAGCTAGAGGCGATGGAGGTTGAGGCCATGGGAATAGGTGGATAGGAGGAGAGGAGGAGGTCGAGATGGATGAGGTAGAGAGAGTCCTTCATGAGAGGATTATTATGGGAGTCGAGGAGGTGGGGGAGGAGGCCCGAGTAGATGATAGGACTGTCGATCATAGGATATTTGTGCTATAGGTGCATGTGTAGGCATTGGAGGAAGAGCTGAGGATAGTGACTATTGAGATAGACGGCCTTAAGGCTGAGAGGGATACTTTCCAGGTGGAAAGGGACCTAGTAGTGATCAGTTGATAGTAGACCAACAAGCAGATGATTGATTTTATGGTGACATGTAGTGGATCTATTTTGGATGTTGCATAGCAGTATGCCAGGGCTAGCAGGGCCAATCAATATTATAGAGTTATATGAGAGAGGAGGGAGCCCACATTTTTTGAGATAGACAGTGGTTTATGAGGCAGGTTTCATGGCTAGACACACAGAAGGAAAACTCATAGCAGATCTTAGGGGGAGACATCAGATGTCAAATGGGCCACCTCATATGATAGGCCACCTTCTACCTTAGAGCACAGGGCTAGGGATTCACCACAAAGGGAGGATATGGATTCCCCAGGGACAGGGGATTAGGGCAGTTCGGGCTAGGGAAACTTTCCTCTATCATGTTGTATGGACATTTTTATATGTTATTATCAAGCCTGTGAGCTCCACTTTTATTGGATACATCTTGACATTGTACCTGTGACACTTTTTTTTTTAGTGATATGAGTGATGTAGTATGTATGGGACGCAATGTGATGTGAAATGCAATGCAATGTGATACAATTGATCATGATGTAAAATGCAATGTGATATGGAATGTAATGTTATGTTGCAATGTATAATGCAACGACATACTAATTTGATGATGCTAATAGGATGATAAAATGTTAATTCTATATGGATGATCTCTATATGTTTTTGTATTTTCTTATGCAAATATATGTGATTTAAGATGATAACGATGTCTATGATGGTGATGTTTTCTATGATGCTTTCTAACATGACTATGCATGCAAGATATTTTTGTGTGTCATAGGACTCTGTCAAGATGCAGACTGAAGAAATGTTAGCATGGAAGAGGTGAAAGTTAGCATAAGAGAATGGAAAGGAGATGGAGATGGGAAATGACAAGGGACCAACTTTCATGCTTTTATATTTATCATCATTAGGCATCAAAAGTTTCACAAATGGAACATAAACACCATGGTATGATATATACCAAGGTGTTCAAGGTGACCATTTGTGATAGGCAAGTAGTCAAAAGAAAAGGAATGTCCTGGCTCATACTAAGGACCCAATTATCCTAGTCTTTTTTCCAAGACAAACCACAGACAACAACCAAAGAAAAGAGGTCATGATCCATCATCGTCCCTCTAAATCCCTTAATAGGACATCCTCGAGGTAACTAGTAACATGAATAAAGACCAATCAAAAAGATAAGACAAGTTTAGATCAACAAAGTGATTGTTGATAGAGATGGCATTTTCCAATGATACTGATAAGATTGATGATTGATTAAGTTGACCGAGATGACCGAATTGATCAATAGGTTGACAAGGATTGACCAATAAGTTAGACAAATGTTGACCAGTTGATTTGGTTGGTTGGCCCTAGTTTCAAGAAGGGCACATCCTGATTAAGGCAAGATTGGCTGACAAGGTTGAAAAGATTGATTGATTTAATTGATTGTACCTAGTTTCAGGAAGGACACATCCTGAATAAGATTGATTGATAAGATTGACGAGATTCACTGATTGTGATTGATTGATAAGGTTGAAAAAGTTGATTAATAATGATTATATCTAGTTTTAGGAAGGACACATCCTAATTAAGGAAAGATTAATTGACCAAGATGACAAGATTTATTGATTGTTTGACAAAGATTGATTGATATGACAAAGCAATGTGACGATACCTAATTTCAGGAAAGACATATCTTGTTTAAGTAAAGAAACACATTTGATAAAGTTGACCAAGTGACCATTGTTTTTAAAGCACCTAACTACAAGAAAGACACATCTTGCTTAAAGTCAATTGCCAGATTGAAAAAGTCTAATCTTAGGAAGGACGCATCCTAATAAAAGACAAAGATAGGACTGAATGAGACAAGTGACATAATTCCCCATTCCAATACTAGATTAATGACAAGATTAAAATATTGATGATAAGATGATTGATTGATTGATTGAAGATGAAATATTTTGGTTGGTTATGTTTGTTTCTTGATGCATGATTTGGTTTGAATGACGATTGCTTGCAGACCTAGAATACGACTAGACTCGACAAACCCTAAAGGACTGACCTAGGTGGCCTCGGGGGCTCATCAATTGATGGCCTTTCCTATGTTATACATGCAAAGACCTCATAGTTTGACATGACTTTACTTTGTTTTATTTGAAAACATATTGAGTCATGATTTTATTTAGACAACCTAAAAGGACTGACCTAATGTCTCGAGGGCTCATTTAAGATGAGCCTTGCCTACGTAGAAAATGCATAGATACAAGACTTAGACTCTATTTTTGGAGTTTTCAAAGTTTTATGATGCTTTTGGATTTCAAAGGTTTTCTAATTTGTTTGGATTTTGATGGTTTTATGATTTTTTTCAATTTTTATGAAATTTTAAAAGGCTGATTCCATGTGATATTTCCCAAGAAGATGTGATTCAAGGAATTTCCCTCAGTCAATTTTAGGACCACTGTATTATTTATGAGGGAAAACAACAAATACAGAGGATGATCATGAAGGAAAAGGATGCTAAATGTCAGTGGTTCTCAGGCCATGGAAAGGATGATGAAGCTTTATTATGAGTGAGTGACATGCGCAAATGGACGAAAGGACCAGGTAGAGTGACAGTAGATGAAGGAGAATAGACTGACTACACATGGGGGCCTATTTGCCAGGTTTTCACCATAGTACTTATCCAAAGCACCACCTAAGTGGTTTTCACTTTTGGATGAATTATTTCTCTTTACTATTTTTTTGACTTTTTTTCTTTTTTTTGTCACCAAGATGCCTGTTTACTAGGTTTTCATTAGGGTGAACATTTTTTTTATTTTTTTGTTTTTATTTTTATTTTTTTACTTTTTAAGGGGATACTCTGAGAATCAAGTGTAGTACTTGGGAAGGTGCATGTTGTTGATAGGCTCGGACAACGGCTCTCCTCTAGGAGTAGAAAGCTAATAAGCGTTAGATCCATATGATTTTGTGATGATCTAAGGGCCCAACCAATAGGTTCAAAAAATTTGGGCTTCTCTCGATCTGCTTGATTTTTTTTATTTTCTTTCAAGACTAAGTCACCAATGTCAAAGCTTCTAGGGTGGACCTTCTTATTGTAGCTGCGTCGAAGGTGATTTTGATATGCTTGCAAATGCTTCAACGCATTCTGTCTCTTTTCATCCAATAACTCTAGCTCATGTAGATGGGATACATGGTATTCTTCTTGATCAATCAAGCCTTGCATGGAGACTCATAGGGATGGTAACTCAACCTCTATAGGAAGTATTGCTTCAAATCCATAGACAAGGGAATATGGTGTGGCTCCTGTAGGGGTGTGAATACTGGTACGGTAGGCCCATAAAGCAGGATTAAGTTGTAGGTACCAATCTTATCTAGCATCATTGGCAGTCTTCTTTAAGAATTTTAGGATAGTTTAATAAGATGCCTCAACTTGACCATTACCTTCGGGGTAATATGGAGTAGCAAAATGGTATTGGATATCAAATTTTTCACAAAGCTCACGAACATCATGATTCTTGAAAGGGCAACCATTATCTGTAATGATGTATTGTGGGATACCATAGCAGAAAATGATGTAATCCAAGATCAACATGGCTATTTTCTTTCCAGTAATGTAGGTTAGTGGGATGGCTTCAATCCATTTTGTAAAGTATTCAGTAGCGACAAGGATAAACTTATGTCCATTAGAAGAGGTGGGATGGATCTTTCCTATGAGGTTGAGCCCCCATTGAGAAAATGGCCATGGCGAAGTAAGTGGTTGTAGCTCATGAACTGGTGCATGTATAAGATGTCCATGAATCTGAAATTGGTGACATTTCTTCACAAAGTGATAAGCACCATGTTCCATTGTAGGCCAATAATATCTCATTCTCATGATATTTTTAGCTAAGGTTGGACTTGTAGAGTGAGCTCCACATATACTGTGGTGTACCTCTTGTAAGGTTGTATCTAGGCTACGACGATAAAGGGTATATTCAATGATGACATATTTAGATGCTTGTTGGATAAAGGCTTTGTGTTGGTTGAGGGACAAGTCAGGAGGGATAATCTAGTCATGCAAGTAACTATAGATGTCTTTGTACCAAGGAGATTCAAGACCAACAAGTTCACACACAATTTTGATTTTGGGTACATCGAACACGGGGATCAACAGTTGTTCTACCAAGAACGCATATTGTGAAGCATTGTTAGGAATGTCCAAGAGAGATCCAATTGTATCCATTGTGTCAGCTACTTTGTTTTGGATTCTTGGTATATGTGCAAATGTAATATTTTCAAAGTACAATCTAAAACTGTCTACCATACGCTTGTAGGGTGTCAATTTCTCATCTTTGGTGTCATAATCATCATTAACTTGCTTTATCACTAATTGGGAATCATCGTAGACCTGAAGATCCTTGATTTTCCATTTAATTTCCATTTGGAGTCTTGTCAATAATGTTTCATACTAAGCCATGTTGTTTGTGAATGGAAATGCTATTCGGAATGACTTGGGAATAGAGTCTCCTTGAGGTATGATGAACAAAATTCTGGCTCCTGAACCATGACTTGTGTAAGATCCATCAAAATACAACTTCTGTGTGGTTAGTGTTTCTATTACAAAGATTGATTCATCTAGGAAATCAGATATCAAAGGATGATCTCCTTTTACTGGTGCATCTATAAGTTGGTCAGTTATCACTTGTCCTTTTATTGCTTTTCAGTCTACGTACTCAATTTCATACTCACTTAGGATCATAACCCACTTAGCTAGTCTTCCTATTAGAGCTACTTTACTAAGAAGGTATTTCAGAGGATCAATTTTGGAGATCAGTTTTGTCTTGTGATTCAACATGTAATGTCTTAATTTTTGCGCTGCAAATACCACTGCTAGACATGCTTGTTCAATAGGACTATAGTTCAACTCATATCTGACTAAGCTGTGACTGATATAATAAATCGCTCTTTCTTTTCCTTCATTTTCATTATGTGCTAATAATGCCCCCAGTGTTGATGTAGTTGTTGTCACATATAGTATCAAATGTCTTCCATTGATTGGGGGCATAAGAACTGGTGGATTCAATAGGTAATGCTTGATCTGATCAAATGATTCTTGTCATTTCTCTATCCAATTGAAGGGAATTCCTTTCTATAACAATTGTTGAAATGGATGGATTTTGTCTGCTAGCTGAGCAATGAACCTATAGATTGATTGTATTCTTCCTTGTAATGTTCTCAATTGACTAATATTGGTTGGTGGTGGCATGTCCAAGATAGCTTTTACTTTGGCAGGATCAACTTTTATTCCTCTGTGAGAGACAATATATCCTAGGATTTTCCCTAATTAGACCCCGAAATCTCATTTATTTGTATTAAGCCTAAGCTGGTACTTTTCAAGTCATGTGAAAATCTTTTCCAACACTACTAAGTGTCCACTTCGTTCTAGAGACTTAGAGAGAAGGTCATCAACACAGTCTTCCATAAGTACGTGCATATAATTGTGAAATATAGTAGCCATGGCTCTTTGATATGTAGCTCTAGCATTCTTGAGTCCAAATGGAATGACATTCCAACAGAAAGTTCCCCAAGTGCATGCGAAAGCTATCTTTGATTCATCTTCAATGGAAATTCTTATCTGATTATAACCTAAGAATCCTTCCATGAGTGATAGCATTTCATACCTAGTAGTAAGGTCTACTATGATGTCAATGTTTGGTAAAGGAAAATCATCTTTGGGACAAACTTTGTTGAGATCTCTGAAATCTATACATACTCTGATTTGACCATTTGGTTTTATGACAAGAATGAGGTTTGATATACAATCTGTGCAATCAATCAAGCGAATGAATCCAACATCTAGGAGTTTCTTTAGTTCCACCTTGACAAGGAGTGCAATCTGGGGGTGTATTTTTCTTAACTTCTATTTATATGGCATAGCATTTGGCAAGAGTGGCAAGTGATGCAGAATAAGTTTGGGATCCAATCCACGCATATTAGCATATGACCATGCAAAATTGACTTGTCTTTCTAAAAAGAATGTTATAAACTTCAGCTTTTCTTTGACAGACAAGGATGTTGCTAACTGTATGATTTTGGAATTGTCTTGTGTGCAAATGTTTACTTCTTTTTTGTCTTCTATAAGCAATGGTGATATCTCTCGTTCTATAGGGATACATTCAAGTCCTCCATCCTTAGGTACCTTAGAGAGGTTTTCACCTTCGGATACGTTCTTTATTTTCAATTTTTCACGGTCAGCAAGTGCCTTTCGGTTTTCACCTGAAGACCTATTATTTTTTCTTTTTTCTTTTTTCATTTTCACTTTTGCAACTAGAGGATAGGACCACCTCACCAAAGTATGTTGGATAATTGAGTTCTATAGCAATTCTATCATTATGATCCCCACTCGATATTCCCTCATGAAGTCCCAAGAACTCAATGATGGCTTCGTTGTTCTTGAAAGTGTCCAAACTTGGTGGTTCTTGTTGATCCCAATCTATGAGTTGAGGGTAGACAAGGGGTAATCCATCATCACTATTGTCAAGAGTCATTGTGTAAGCAGATAGGGTAAAGATAGAAGTAGAGTCATCATGTTCCCAAGAGGCAGAATCAATGGTTTCCCAAAAGTGTTTGATCCACTCTTCTTTGTTCAAAGGGACTTTTGGATGAGAACTTCGCAAGCTTGGTCGGGGATTAATTGTAAGCATTTGATCAAATTTTCTTCAAGGGAAGGCTCACCAAATGTCCCAAAAAATTTATCAAGGTCCATGAAAGTAGTGGAGAAGAGAGAATCCCATTCATATTCATTGGAATTAGTTTCATAGTAGTAAGATTTCTCAGATGTCTCAGTCTCATCTGAAGCATTAGCAACCGCACTTGAAGGTATCTTGATAACTTGGATAGTCACTTTTATTGGTACAAACCCTAATCCATTATTCTTGATTACTTTAGGAGGTTGTAAGGGTTCCAACATTCCTTGCTTATTTAGGCCAAGGCCATTGTGTCCATCATATATGTGTTGCTTCATTATTTGGAACCCTTTTGAGTATTGTTCAATTGGAAATTTATTAGTTTCAGTTTCCTCCTCTTCTCGGTATAGCCATGTGAGAATATGATCATCTAAAGATTCTTTGGAAATTTCCCCCCATTTAGTGAAGGTGGTAGGGGGATTATGGATGATAACTTTAGGATGTACAGGATGCGGTTTGCCATATTACTTTGGTGGTTTAGGAATTTTTCCAATGAAAAAGAGACTCTTCATATTGTATTCTCCACATCCTCTGTCTTGGATCTGGATCTTTGGTGTGGAAGGTGTGGTGAGTGATGTAGATGATTTGACAAGGGTGGATGGTTCAATCTAGTGAGATGGAGTGGTGGATGAAGTGGAGGCCTCTCTATTGATGGGCACTTGATGTTCAACAGTTCCTTTTAGGTTTGAACAATACTGAAAAGGATCAAGGTCACCTAGAATAGTGATTTCAATGTCATTTTTTAGAAACTTGAGGCATTGATGGTAGGTGGATGGGATAGGCCTCATGGAATGAATCCATGGGCGGCCAAGGAGAAGGTTGTAATGCAAATCCAAATTCAAGACATGAAATACTGTGTTTTGTACTACTGGACCAACTCTCATAGGAAGTGAAATTACGCCTTCAGAACAATGCTCAGCATCATCATAAGCTTTGATCACAATTTTCTTGGTTTGGTCTATACAATTCTTAGAGTATCCAAATGCTTTCACCAATTTTAGTGAGAAAATATTCAAACCTGCTCCACCATCTAATAGGACTCATCTGATCTTGTGTTTATTGATGCATACCTCAAGGTGTAGGGGTCATTATGATCATATTTTGGTGTGGAAAAGTCTTGTTCAGAGAAGGTGACATGGTGTGACATAGCTAGGTATCCAACCATGGCCTGAAATTCATTGACATCTAGGTTGGCAAGTAGGGAGGCTTCTTGCAATGCTTTATCAAGGATGGCTTCATGTTGTGGGGATATCCAAAGGATCTCCAAGATGGAAATTTGCACAAGAGTTTTCCCTAGCTATTCTAGGAGATTATATTGACTTTTCAGTTGGGGATTTGCAGAAGGACCTGGAATAGTTATCTTAGTTATGTGGGTGGAAATAGCACAATCTAATCTTGGCTTGTTTATGGTGATAGTGGCAATGCGATCATCAAAGGGTATCACATTTAGGATGATAGTGTTGTAGTTGTGTTTGATGGCGGCATAGTTGGCATTATTGTTGTTACCTAAACTAGAGGCTTTTCCTTTGTCATGGTCTTGCAAGGGACTCTTGAATATGGTATGATCTTCATTCATCTTGGCTTGTGAATTATCAACTAAAATGGTTCCATCTTCAATGAGGTCTTGAATGATATTCTTGAGTGTCCAACATCTGACTATTTTGTGTCCTTTTGTACGGTGGTATTCACAGTATTCATCATCTTTCCACCAATCAGGTTTGATCAATGAAGGTTCATAGTTTTTGGTGTCTAGTAGTGTGATGACATTTGATTGAAAAATCCATTTTGAGGATTGATTCGATAGGTTCACCCAAAGGGGTGTATGTTCTTTTGGCATGGAGAGGACCACTTTTTTGTTGATTATTTTGGATAGCATTTAGCGTTTGGTTTTGGTCTTGTGTTTGGGTGTTTGGTGTATTAGATGCATTTAATGAGGAAGGACCTTTAAGTTGAATGGTTGGACCTTTGGTTACCAATTTGGCATCAAAAACTCTGTCATTTGTGACATTTTTGTTTTGGGACTAGTATTTTCTCTTGTCACTATTTGGTTTCAGATTTTCTCTTTTCAATTTTACCAGTCCTTTTGCAATAAGACCTCTCTCAATAAGGAAACCTTTCTCAAGAATTTCCTCAAAGGTTGTGCAACATTGGATTTGAATTCAGCTCATCAATTCTTCATTAAGGTTTTCCACAAACATGGTGACAAGTTGTCTTTCAGGAATGTGAAAAGGGAACTTTCTAACCAAACCTCGCCATCTCTAGTAAAATGAGGTAAGCGATTCCCTTCTTCTTGTTTGGTTGTGCTCAATGTTGCAAGGGTGACATCATTTTTAATGTTCAAGGAAAAATGATTGATGAATTTTTTGGCTATTTCACCCCATGTTTTAATTCCTAGAGAAAGGTGTGCAAACCAATCTAAGGCTAGTCATGTGAGGCTTTGCAGGAATAGTCTCATCAAATAGGTAGGGTCATATCAGACTTCCATACATGATGTGTTGAATTCTTGAATGTGCTCTATTGGATCCCATGTCCCCCTACACTTAGGCAAAGGTGGTGTTGTGAAATGAGGGGGAAAGGGTGGCATGTATAGATTTATGTCAAATAGAAAGGGGCACAATTCTTCCACATAATAGGTCTTCTTGTTGGTCCCCATTTGCATGTTTGTCATCTGTTGTTGGAGGATTTGGACTTGTTGTATCAAAATTTATGTGAGAGATGGCGTTGCATTGTTTTGGTTTGGTGTCATGATGTTGGTATTGAGGTCATATGTTGGATTTGAGCTGGGATTAATGATTTGTGATGTATGACCTTGGTTTCCATATTGGTGTGTGTTGTTTTGATTTGGGATGAAGTTGGTATTTTGGTTTGTTCCAAAGGTCATGTTTGCAGGTGGTATGGTGTTCTAGAATTGAGATGTAGACCCTTGATTTATGCCTTGGTTTTGAAAATTTGGTCCTTGATTTGAATTTTGAGAGGGGGGTATAGGTCCTTGGTTGATGTTTTGACATGAAGGAAAGGTCCCTTGATTGGTATTTGAGGGTGTAGGTCCTTGATTGGTATTTTGAAATGAAGGTGTAGGTCCTTAATTGGTATTTTGAAATGAAGGTGTAGGTCCTTGATTGGTATTTTGGAGTGATGGAATTGATCCTTGATTAGTATTTTGATTTGGGGTCCTTTGTGAGATAATATGAATTCTTCTAGATTTAGTTGGTGGCTTTTGACTTATGAAGGTGAACCTTGAAATTGGAATAAGGATCCTTGATTTGTGTTGTGAAGTGTAGGTTTAGGACCTTGGTTTGCATTTTGGATCAAAGGGGTAGGACCTTGATTGGTGTTTTATGGTGTGGGTTTAGGACCTTGGTTTGTATTTTGGATCAAAGGGGTAGGAACTTGTGATGTGGAACCTTGATTTGTATGTTGGAAAAAGGGGTTTGTAAAGTTCTTACCTATAGAATTTGATGAATTTCCAAGTGTGAAACTTTGTCCTTGTGTAGTGGTATTGGTTTCCTTGTTTCCAAATGTTGAGATGCTTGGGATGTGTGTAGTAGTGGTATTCATGTGTGTAGTTGTACCAAGGGGTATGTTTGAAACTTGTTGTGATGAGGGAATGCCAAGTGCAAATGTATTTTCAGTTTCTTTTTCTACAATGGTTGATACATCCAAACCTTGAGGTAATTTGGCACCTTTTTTAGCTAGTGCATAGAAGAATCTATTAGGGTCTGCACTAACAAGTTGATCAGCCATGCTCAAAATTCTTGGGTCACTATAAGCTTCTTCAATTTATTCTTGGGTCAATTGTTGGTTGAATTCTTCTAGGATCAATTTTTCTTTGGTCTCTTGGTGGTGTGTCTCTTGGAGGTGTAGAATGATTTGAATCTATTCAAGGGTAGTGTCATGAAAAGGGTTACTTGAAAAATCCACGTCCTTTCTCTTGGCTTGTGACCTTGTTTTAACCATGTGAGACTTTTGCAAGTTGAGGGATGATGCAAGATGATTATGAAACTATGTTATGTTTTGGATTTTCTTGAGTATGAGGCTAATGCAAGATAAGGATGAATCTATGTTTTTGGATTTTTTTTGGATTTTTGGTTATGAGGATGCAAAATGACCAAAGGATGAAGCTAATGAATGCTAAATAATATTAAATGTTGATTAATGGTCAAGGATAATGATAAGATGACTAGATGAACTAATGGACGTAAAAGGATATGAAAGGTTGACTAATTTGACAAATTTAAGGGAAAATGATATGACGCTAAGACTAAGGTAAAATGAACTATTTTTTTTGTGTTTTTTGGATAAACGTGAAAAGTGCAATCTAGATTAAAGATCAAAGTTTCAGAAAGATGATGATAAAATTTATGATGTAAGGGATGTAATATGAGTCTAAATGAGGTCAAGTTAAATGCAAAAGAATCCTAAAATTTTAAACATAGGATGGAAATCAAGCTAATGTGAACCCAAGGTAATAATTCCAAGTGTCATTGACCATTTGTGGTAATCAAGAGGATAATTTTGACAAGGTTGAGTCAAGGCTAGGACACAAGCTTAAGACTCAAATGTGATAAAAGTGGCAATGACAAGGATTGATAAAATGAGGGATAATGGTCAATGACAAATAGGATATAAAACGAAGGATTTTTCAAGAGCTCAAAGGTCTTCCTATGTTCACAATCTAAAGGCCTAAATGCAACCTAAGTATCAAAGTTTTATCTATGCAATGCAAAGTATGAAGGAAAAGTAACCTATAATGCAATGTTTCCCTAAATGGAAATGCTAGGATGAATTGATGAATCTTGCAAGTCTCTGGTTTATCAGTCAAAGGTCACTGTGAAAATGATTTGATCATATTTTGGGAAAGTATTTTGAAAGTTTAAGGTTAGCAGACAATTGTGGCTCTGTTTTCTTTAAATGCATCTTATAGTTACAGTTTAGGTTATCAGATGTGGCTCTGTTTTATCAAAAAAAATTGAGAAGATAGTTGTGGTTTTCTAGTTCTTAGTTGCAGTGCACAGTATCAAATGCAGCTCTATTTTTTATAGTTGCGGTTTTCTAGAATGTTTTCTTAACAATTTTGATGTTTTTGAGCTGGTTTTTTATGGGACTTTGAATTTTTTGATGAAGTTTGATTGGAGAACACAGAAAACAATATCAAGAACTTGTTTTTGGTCTAGTTTGGATGTGAAAATGTTTTTTTTTTCAAAGTAAAACACACATAGACAACAATGCACACGCCCTATGGTTGGCAAGGATAATATTTTTTGGGTTCCCACTTGGATTTCTCCAGATGCGCCTATTCAAAGCGAATAGATTAGAAGTTTGTTGACACTGGCTCCCCTCCATGACACTCACTTCTTGGGTACATCAAACTTTGAATTTCCCAAAGAGGAATTTTCTATCTCTACTTTGAACCGTGAAAGTGGGGGATGAATTCAGAGGTCCGACCTCCTGTGCCATCATATAGAAGGATTTTGGCTTTCTACACAAAGGTTTCCAGTAAGGGCATCTGGTTCAGCGGATACTATGATAAACTACCTCGAGAGACCTCCTAACCCTTAGAAGAAGGGATTTTTACATCATAAAGATATTGGGGGAGAGCTATCACGTACCACTTCCCGTTGATTGCAATTTTCATCGCAACCACACATTTATATAGCAATTTGGAAGAGCTTGACTTTAGCCCGTTACCACTTGGGTCTTTCCCATCTTTCGAAGCAGGGTGGTAGACCCTCTAAAGATAGACAAAATCAAGGAAGTACATTTGTAGTTTGACTGCTTAGATCGTGTAAAACGCGAGGGAACACACACAATTCCTTTTCCTTACACTCGCATGGGGTTAATTTTAAGCACCAAATCTAAATATGTGGTGTGATTATACAAATTCCAAAGAGGTGATTTTGGTCACTCAAGATTGCCTAATGATGCGAGGGGAGAGCATATGCACTTTCTAAGACAATTGCAAATCACCAAACACAAAGAACATTGGTTGATTTTACCCTTGCTTATTATTTGAAGACACTTTGTAAATTTTAGACCAATGACATTTTATGCAAGGTTCATTTTAATGCCCATGAGTGTAAAAATGCAGATTGTTATTCTTTTTAAGCCTTGTGAGTGAAAAATTCAATTCTTTTTAACCTTATGATCCTGATGCAATTTGTGCAAAACAAAGGAAATGAAAAATTGCTTGAAATGAAATGAAAGTGCTTGATTTGTTTTATTGTTTCAAAAGAAACAATTTTTTTTAGAGCACCACTCCAAAGCCACACACTAAAATAGAGAATTAGCAACCCAAAAACCCTACTATACTTGAAAACCCAAATGCAAAATCAAAGACAAACTGAAAACTGAAAGTTTATAATGGACATATAAATGTGTCATTCTTCTTAGCAATTGCATCGTTGCGTCGCATCACACCAGAGTGATTGTGTCGCACTTTCAAATTCAAATTTTCTTTCCTATCATGCCTTCAGCAAATGTGTCATTATTTCCAAAAAATGTGTTGTTTCTTGTCAGATGTGTCGCTGCTTCAATCAAATGTGTCGTTTCGTACCTGAAATCTACAAAAACAAACAAAAATTGTACGAAAAATTTGAAATAACTATTCTTCACATCAAGTTCACCAATGTAAGATGGGTTTAAAACAGTCCTAGCCTAGATAAAGTGATAGCTAACACCTCTAAGCTATTAACCTCATCCAAAAAATAGAATACAACCAATGAGAGAAATAAGCTAAATGCATTCAAATCAAACACTCCCCATTGAAGTTGATTCCTTCTCTTGTCTCTCCTATTTCTCCTTTTGCAAATTTTTCCCTCATATTTGTTGTTTTACTTGTGCAAATACCTACAAATTGTAAGTATAAAGTTGGAGACAAAATGCTTGTTAAGGAAATAATGGGAGAGCAACGCTCCTTTTATAGACAACCATTTCAATGGATAGTCGAGATCGTTCATCTAGAAAGATTCCAAGATCGACGGTGGAGGATTGATGCACCAAAAAGAGGTGGGAAATGAAGGCTATAACGCCTGACGACTATGATAGAAATAAAGGCCATGACAAAGATTAATGAGTAAGGTATCTTTGACCAAAAGGGAGGCATAAATAATTTATTCAAATTATTTATTCGGGAAAAAGAGAAAATGGAGGAAATGGACAAGTGGAGGACAAATAATTCATTTGAATTATTTATTTGAGGAAAATGAGAAATGGGCATTTAATTAAATCAATTTGCAAAATCAATTTAATTAAATGGGGAGAGATGGAAATTAGGCATCAAATAATTAATTTGAATTAATTATTTAATGGGGAAAGAAATGACACATAATTAAATAATCTTGACAATTATTTAATTATAGAAGAATGAAAAGGTCGATTACATAGACAAATAATAATTGACCATAGGTGAACAATAAAAGATAAATAATTAAATAAATAATAATTTATTTAATTATTGAAGAAACGAAGTGTTAGTGACACAATTTTATTTTAATTGATCAAGATAGAATAGATATTAGAAAGTGAATTAATTAAATAGTTAAAAATTATTTAATTAATAGAGGAATATGATCAAGAATAATCAAATAATTAAAATTATTCAATTATCAGAGGACAAGGACTGAGAAAAATGATGCTCACAAACTCAGGACATTTTTCAGTGTCTACATTGTGTTTTATGTGTGTGTATTCAAAGAAAACAAGCAAACAAACCCAAAATTGAATACATTCAAACCTTGAAACAAACTAGGCCAACTAATCCAAAACAAGCTTGGCATTTAAATCTATTTAGACCAAGGACTTGTTCACCCCATTTTTTCCATCATTCATTCATCCATCACCTCATCTTTTTTCATTAGACATTCCCCATAGGTTGAAACTTTAGGTCATCCTTTTAGCTTGCATAAACCTCTTGATTAGGAAGCCTGCCAAACATAAACTAGACTATAGCCTCAAATTTTTATTCTCTTGACCTTATCTTTCATAAAACAATCATCCTATTCCTCGTCATTTAGGTTGGTTCCTCAACTCATTAGTCCAATTTGAGACCACCTTTTCAACACATCTTATCAATCTTTACTTTACCTAAGGTCATTGATAATCACATTAGTTGTTATACCTTTCTTAGTTTGATTAGAAACTATTTTCTAGAGGTTTCAACCTTCATACTAGGTCATACTATTTCATCTCTTCATTCCACACCTTAGTCATAGACTATATTCACCTTGACTCTTAATCATGGTATCATTATTAGGCATCCTTATACCTTGAAAAATCAAAAAAAAAATAGTTTAGGTTGCATACCTTAGGCTTAGGTCATACCTTTGTATTGTCATACCTTAGACATAATGCCACATACCTTAGTCATACTCCACCTTTTTTCATATCATTACATTTGCATCATAGTAACATTACCTCACCACCATGTCTTCAATTCACCTTGATATGCTTGATAGTCAAGTTGAATACCAATTAATCCACTATGTTCAAGCCCAACAATCCATAGAATTCAAAATACAATTCATCAAATCTAAATACCAATCAACCTCAACCCATGGTCAAATATCCACATACCCTTCTTACCAACAATCCATAAGCCCTAGTCCTCCATCCATCTACCCTCACTATCAAGAGTCCCTTAGCACAATCCATGCCATTAATCCACAACAAACATCCATTAATCACCCTTATCCTAACCTTGACAAGGGAAACCAACCTTCCAATAGTCCATTCCAAGCCACTACATCATATCCTAGTCCATCATGCCTCAACCCATTCCAACCCTCCACATCCTATCCTAGTCCATCATCCACTAATCCATTCCTATTCACTCCATCCCAAGCTACATTTATTCATGAAAATAATATCCTTGTCCAAATTCACATTCCATTGCCTAAACTTGAGGATACATGTCAAAAAGATAGTCCAAAGTATGACATCATGGCTTCACCTGTTAGAAATGAAAGCAACACTACTTCAACGGAAAATTGATTTAAGACAAATTTATGCAATCTTTTAAGTGTGTATTATCAATGGATATTGTAACATAAACTATAAACCCACAATACAAAAATATACCAGAAGTAGAATGAAGCACACAACATAGTATTTAAAGTAGAGAAAACCCTTTCAGGTAAAAAAAACTCCACCAAGAAAAGAGGCCAAGTTGTATTATCTTCACAAAAGGAGATTACAAATACATTTACTTCATCTGTCTTTCAACTTTCACTATGGAAAAACCTAGGTACCTATAAAATTGTTACGCAACAACAAATACATGGAAAATACTTATAGAAAATGTCTCCAACAAGGCCTAGACATCCAATTTCTGTCTCCCACATGCAATCATCAAAGTGGCATCAACATTCAACGTACAAGTGTCAAAAAAATCCTTCCAAAGTTGGGCACCCATATCCATGCATGGCAACTTACAACATCTTATGACACGTCATAACCTTCATAGATACCTCCAATATGCATGCAACCCAAGATGGGTGTTTGGGGGTAAATAGAGCAAATATACAACAACCATATCCATCATGTGCATCATAATGTCATAAAATCTTATGACAACTTGCAGTTGTCATAGATTCTTTACATGCACCCACCAAACATTATGATGTGTGTCATACATGCCAAAAATAATTGATTCTCCAAGTTGAAATGTCTAACCTCTTTTACCATAAGTTTTTACATTTACAAACAGTAAAAGTCACTCCATAATTACTGCTGGTAACTCTGAAACTTACTGTCAACAGTAAATAATTTTTACCACTTCTGGTGAAACTTGTACAACTCCTTATGGGTAATTAGTAATAACAAATAATAAAAAGGAATAAATAAAATATTGGGATTTACAAGGTTAATTGCACCTTATCCCAACATTCTCCCACTTGACATTATACACCCATGACCCCATCATTATCTAGAGGTGTAAGTTTTGGAGTTACTAATGGTAATTATGGAGTGACTTTTACTATTGGTAAATCCAAATGGACAAATGAAGTTAAAATGGATCCCAAAGAAAAATGGATCAAACAAAGAAAATATTCCAAATCCAAAAGTCAATAAAAATGTGGAGCCACAAGAAAAAAGGACTCCCACATATAATAATTGTCTACCTCCTTCAAAATGGTCATCACACAAGGTATATAAAAGTGTTGGTTCCAAACACTATCCCAATCAAAATTCCAAACTCTGCCATCCAACATCTCAAGTTTGAAAAATAAAAATTGATTCATTCAAACGTCTAGACAATCCTTCCACATCTACCATCACCCATCATAATCCTACATCGTGCCTAAAGTCTAAAAGACATACCTCATGAATTTGTCACATCTTGGAAGCAACTCTTTATTATAAGGACTCTCATGGCACTCTATCACGATGTGTGTATTATGATCATAAGGCCAACTCTAGTATCAGAAAGGATCACAATGATATCAATCAGTTGTATGCAAGCACTATGATCCTAACAAGGCAACTACTTCATAAAAGTCATTATTGGCATATCATGGCCCCAGTCTCTACATCAGCACCATCAATGGATTTAGAACATTCAGTGATCAGCTAAAATAGCAAGGTCATCCAAAAATATCAAAAATACCAAAAAATTGAAAAAAAAATGTTACTTTGATGAAAACTTGGCAAAAAAATGTCTTGGTGACACCAAAAAAAAGAAAAAAGAAAAAGAAAAAAAATAGTAAAGAGAAAATTTTTGACCAATAGTGAAAACCATTTTTATTGCACTTTGGATAAGTACCATGATGAAAACTGGCAAACAAGCCTCATGTGTAAGCAATTATCTATGTTGACCATTACACTTTGGGGCAAGTTGTCTCATCTCCCATACCCTTCGCATAACATTTATTATGACCTTTCCATCTATCCATCTAATCCCTATCATTCCCATCCATTTTCCCACGTACTTTTATCTTGATAAGGACTAAGGTATAAACATAAATCATGCTTTGGGAAAAATCTTGACATGTCTATCCTTTGGTCATACACTATCCATGAAATATCATGTCATAGCCTTTGTAGCATTATCCAAAACTGTACCTTAGAGAAAACAATTTATTCCTATGTGATATTGTCCTTGGAGACCAAATAATAATTCTTCTAGCCCATAATCCTCATGTCTCATATATTTTACCAAAATAAATTCATTATCCTTCCATACATATCACCTATCTTTGTTTTCCCTTCTCAATGGCTAAGGATTCTTCACCATCCCATCTAGTCTTAAAGAATTCATTCCAAATGCAATAAGCCTAATCCATAAAATCTTGTTATACATCATAGTGCATCATCCAAAACACTCCTTGGCTCTATTTATATCCTTGCTACAAACCTTGATCCTTTAGTCACATTATCATCATCCTCATGTTGTTTCAGGATGTGTCCTCCCCACATCAAACAACATCGTCATCATCATCACCTGTCAATTAGTTTTCAGCTTGACTAGGAGCAAGATCATGGTTGTCCTTGGATTCTTGTGTGTAGGCATCATTCACGTGCATTTTTCACAATCCTTATATTTACCCTGCATTCATAACAAATTTTTCCTCCATCATCTTCACCTCTTCCATCATAACACTTGACATCATGTGTTTTTTTGCCTTCCACAATACGACTTATCCACTACCATTCCTAATAATTGGTCTTATACTTGACTAGGGAAATTTCCTAACACCTCACTTCATTGGATTCTACTCTTGTCATTGGAGATCAAAACATTCAAAAATCCAAAAAAAAAAATCAAAACATTCAAAAATACAAAAAAAATAAAAATCATAAAACATTCAAAAATCCAAAAAAAATCAAAACATTCCAAAAAGACAAAAAATCGAACATTCCAAAAGACAAAAAAATCAAAACATTCCAAAAAGACCAAAAATTTAAAAATTTAAAAATCCAAAAAAATCAAAAACATGTCAAAACCCAAAAAACATTCAGATAACTTTCAAAAAATCCAAAAAATAGAGTCAAAGTCAGTCATTTCAGTCTTTTTCATTCTCGAACTACATTGCCTTTGCAACTAGATGTAGGCAAGGCCATCTGTCGATGTGCCCCCAAGGCATTAGGTTAGTCCTTTAAGTGTTGTCAAATAAAATCATGATTCGGTCCTTCGTCATTGAAACAAAGTCAAGGGTCATGTCAAACTACAAGGTCTCTGTGCATTGCTACATAGGCAAGGTCATATGTCAATGAGCCCCCAAGGCCCCCTAGGTCAGTCTTTTAGGGTTTGTTAGTCAAAATAAATCAGACATTGTCAACTCAGACATGAAATAATCATCCAAATAAACACAAATCTTGAATTAACAAGACAAGAAAGCCAACAAATCTCCAAATCAAATTGGTCATTTTTCAAATAAATCAAACCAGTCAAATCGATCACAACCAATGGTCTTATACAAGATGTGTCCTTCTTGAAACCAGACCTTGTCACTATCACACTTTGTCATTTGCCTTATATAGGCAGTTGCATGATCGAAACTATACTTGACGTCTTATACGACATGTTTCTTTTCCTGAAACCAGACCTTGTCAAAACAGTCCACTTGTCACTCACTTCATCCCTTAACACACTGGAAAACACTTATTGGCAAACAATTTGAATAGTTGTTGACCTTGTTGGTCTATTTTGTCTTATCTTTTATATTTTTTTCGGTCGTGTTACTAACCACCTCAATGATGTCCCACGAAGGATTTAGAAGAGTGATGATGTCTCATGACTCATCTTTTATTTGATTGTTGTTTGTGGTTTGTATTGATAAAAAGACTAGGGAAACTTTTCCCTAAGTATGAGTTAGGACATTCCTTGTATGTGATTATCTGTTTTACAGATGGATGACCTTGCACACCTTGTTCTATGTCATACCATGGTGTTTTTTGTCCATTTGTCATATTTTACCGCTCTATGATGATAAAGCACTTTGTAAAGAACAAGAAGCTTCATCACATTCATTTCCTTCATATCTCTTTTTTTTCATCTATCATTTCTTCCATCATCCATTTCCTTCATCATTACATTTTTTCTTCATCATCCTTATCTATTTTCCTCTATCATTTTTGTCCTTCATCTTCTAGTCCTCTCATCCATTTTGAGAGCACACTCATGTTCTTTGAACCCACATGTTCTCTCGAGGGGGCATACCTCTACCTCCTCGTCATTCTTCCTTACACTGGGGCATATCTTTTTCTTTGAAACAACGCGATAGACTACATTATCTCAAAGAGGGGCAAAATGCAGACACTCAGAATTTGTCCTCACAATCATCCTATTTTTTGTCTATTAATTAAATGGATATTATTTTTTTTAATTAATTCATTTAATACTTTCTTCTATTCATTCATCAATTCATTTAAATCATTAACATATTATAAGCATTTATTCATTTAAAGAATTTATCCATCCACATAATCAATCATTTATCCATTTCATATTACTCCTTTTGCATTAATCATTAAAATATCCATGCATATTAAATCATTTAAATATATAAATCCATTTCAATTAAATAATATATTAATTCACAAATTCACTTCTAATTCAAATTCCTAAACTTTCACCCTATCATAAATCCTCCTATTTATCTCTCTTATTTCAATCAATTGCACTTGATTAAAGAATATGGGATATTTATGATAATCTCCATTGCACTCTTTAATCCCACATCTCTCCTACAACTTGAATCCATTGTGTGAGGACATCTATATAAACTCCCTCTTCTCACCAAAAATCACATTGAATTTTGATCATACAATCCTTTCTTCCATTCATCGTAGCCTCTTGTTGCACTTATGGTTGTGAAAATTTGAGAGCACCAAATGCATAAATCAAGATCTTGATGATAGGAGAACAATAGAGTGACCTTTCCTTTTGAATGATCATGTTTTGGTTTCCATAGTTTAGTTTACATTTTTGCATGTGCTTTCATTTAAGAAAGGCTTCATTGGAGTAATGTTGGAATTTTGATTTGGGTTTATAGATTAAATCAGCTTTTTTCAATTTTCAGCATACACAATAACATTGACCCTACTGGCAGGGTCAACTATAATGTCAATGATGATGTTATCATTGAATTGAGTGGGAATATAGAGGGGAGAGTACTCTCCATGGTAGATAAATTTATTAGGCATAAAAGATATGTCAGGTATCTTATCCTTCTAACTTGGAGGGGAGATTGGGGAAAGAGACACCATATGTACATATGTGGCATCATCAAATGGCATAGAAGAAGTGATAAAGTTGGAAGAGTTGGGTGGGAAAGAATTTATGTATATTTGTAGTTGGTTGTTGGCTTTGGCAATAGACTTTTTAGATTTCTACTTTTTACTATTGAGGAAGATGTTACCATTGTCTATGTGGTCCTAAATTACATGTCTCATATGCACACAACACTCAGTATCATGTCCGAACACCCAATGGTATTGATAGAATTTAGATGCATCATACCAATTAGGATATGGCTTATTATCAAGAAGCAATCTAATTTTTGGAAGAGTGATTAAGTTATCTTTCAACAATTTTTGAAGTACACTTGAGTAAGAATCATATAGCTTTGTAAAGATCTGACTATGTTGTGACCCAAGTATGTTGTTTTCATTTGTTTAGGGAACAACTACTACATTAGCTATTACTTTACTCCTTTTCAACCCTCTAGAAGAAGATGCAACCCCAAAACCATCAAGACGTGAGGATGAGGCCTAAGCCCCATACTTAGCTATTTTTTGTTGATAGTCTCTCAACATAGTACACAAATGAGAAAAGGAAGGATATTTCATTAGAAAAACTAATTCCCTCAATGTTGGCTAAAGACTACCCATGAACATCCCCTGGATGTCATGGTCAGATAGTGCCCAAGGGATTTGGGAAGATGTATTGATAATGAGAAATGAAATCAATTAACTTCTCATCTGATTGTTGCTTGCAATGTAAAAGGTCAGTAATAGTGACCTTAGAGCCAATGTTTTCTTGGAACCATTGTAAGAATTGATTTATGAGTTGATCGAAAGAGAAGATAAAATTGTCAAGCAGTGAGAAAAACCACTCCAACGCGGTCTCCTTAAGGGATCGCAAGAATAATTTTACTAGCAAATGATCCTGATGTAGAAAGTCATTGTGTAAAGCAATAAAGGAATTGGCATGTGTTTGTAGTATCATAAAATTGCACCCTGTGGTTATTTCACTCTTACACATTTAGGCCTTCCACATTTATGAAAAAAACCTATATGTTGGAATTTTGTGATTCTGACTTCATAGGTGAAAATGATGAAGCATTAGTAAATTGAATACCTTACCTATGTAAATTCTTGAGTAGGACACTTGTGCAACATGAAGACATCTTTGTAATACGCTAACATCTCTGCTACATGCTAGCATCCCCTAACTTTTTCAAGATTCAAATATAAATATTATGTGTCCTTTTCCTATGACATGCATCATAATGGAAAGAAAGCATGTGTAATAATGGATCCTCCCACCCATACGCCTCATAAAACCTTAGTTTTCACTCTCATTCTTCATTCTATCTCATCTTTTTGCAAT
>VDFB02047230.1:382100412-382134033 GCA_007258455.2 Sequoia sempervirens
AGGAAAACACAAGACAAAAAGAACAAAGTTTATGACATATAGAATGGAGATACAAATAGAAGAAAGTCACAACAAATTCATTTCCTTTGTATCCTTGTGCCAACAAAGCAACAAGAGTCATCCAAAGAAAACTCAAAAACACAAATACAAACCAAGAAGCACAACACAAGGTATCACATCATGCACAAGAAAACACAAAAACACACAAATAAACCACAATGAAGGAGTACCACTCATGTGAGATAACCTAAAGTAGGTCATCTACATCCCAATCTTTCTCATTAGATACAAAAGGTGGAAAAATAGCCAAAGGGACTACAATAAGTGTCGTACTACAGCATCACCAGGTTCAACATGTGGTGGGTCACTCTCATCAAGAGGATCATCATGGTTTCCCCCATCTAAATTCCTAGACTTTAAAAACAACAAATTAAGATTATTATGCACTTGTTCATAAATTTTAGTGATTTCATCTTCATCATCCAAATTTATCACCATGGTAGGTTTAATGATAATTTCGGTTGTATGCTCTTGTTCAATTTCTTGTTTTGGTTCCATTTCTTATTTTGGTGAAACTTGTAATTCTTCTTGATTTCTTTGCATATGTGTTTTATTGCTAGGTAATGTTTTGTTCTTTTTTTCCAATTAGAGAGCAATAGCACGATGTCTATACCTATGCTCTTTATCATTTATATTTCTTCTTGTTCATTTTTCAATTTGTGAATGTGTAAGGGTTGGTTTCTCAACCATCACTGTCTTTTCTTCCCTTAAGGGAGGAATTGAAGAGACCACCGATGGTTGGGAAACCAATATCTTTTTAGGTCTATACACTTTCTTTGTTTTTGGAGGCACAAAAGGAATCATTCAATTGTCTCTTGGTATTTTGTATGATATAGGTGGAGGAACTCTAGCATAAATACCTTGATTACTTGGAAGGGCCTTTTCTTCGGGCATGGGTTCATTCAAACTGGTGGGGAGGATCCTAAAAACCATAGACCTATTATTCTCAAGAATATTTATAAGGGATAGTTATGTTATGCACTTTGCCTTAAATTTTTTATATGACCTAAAAAAGAATTCCTCAAGAATTTTAATAGGTTCCATAGGTTGAGGCCAAAATAAATCCACTATGATGCACTACGTATATTTGATCTTCAAATGGGATTTTTTATGCACTTGTGTATAACTAACAAGACAACATTTATGGAGCATAGCCATGGGTAGCCTAGCTTCACACATAATTTTTATAGCATCAAGATGATGGAGAATAATACAATTAATTGTTTCAGTGCAACTTTAAGAGGAAGAGTGATCAAACCTATCATAGGGAGAGAAAAACCATCATGAGTTTTCAACCATGCTTTTGATTGTTCATAAGAGTCTTGATAAAGCTCATATTGCACATACAAGAACTCCTGAGTGATCACATTCTATAAACACAAACGATCAATGAGTATTCCCTGTGTAGGTTTATCATTGATACATCTGGTAATTTAGAGAGGACCATTGGGAATTTGGGTGCATGTATGGATGCATCAATATGGGTGAAAGCAATGTCAAGTAACAAAGTGGTTTGTACCTTATGAGGTTGAACATTTATTAAAGCAACCATGTTATCTACTTCATTCATATTATCATTCTTATCATCACAAGCTTGCACAAAGTTGGATGTGTGATTTGGAAAAGGATTTATAAAAAAACATAAATTTTGATTTGGAGGGGCAACAAACTTGTTTCCTTTGTCATTAAAATCACCCAACTAGATGTGATTAGAGTCAATGAGGTCTTTAATTTTATTTTTAAGATGTATGTATCACTTTGTATCATGTCCATGTGTACGATGATATTGAAAAAATCTTTTGGCTTGAATTTTAGAGATAATGGTTGTGGTGTATCCACATTTCAAATCAAAGGCAATGGGATTAATTTTTTGCTCAAGAGTTGCAACATGATTGAATGAAGGGAATTAGACAATTTTGTAAATTTTCTATCTCATTCTAAATTGATAAGGAGTTCAACTTATGGAAAAAACTTGTGTTTCAATGTTGTTGGTTGTTTGAGGTGTGTTTAGATTGATAAAGTTCTTGTTTTTCTTTTTGAATGGTTGATAGTTGTGTTGAGGTGCTAATTATAGTTGTGTTGAGGTGCTAATTCAGATTTCTCAGTAGGAGTCGATGAAGATTCTTCTTCATACTAACTAATCACATTTTGAGAGTCATGAAGAGTCATGGAGAGTGATTTGTGAGTATAGTAACTGATATCATCCTATAAATTCTATCACCTTGTAGTAATGGCAAAAGTATCCCTTTTTCCTTGATTTAGTGTTGTAATGTGGTTTACACCTTCACATTAAGTTTAGGGATCCTTTTAATAAAATGGACTTAATGGTGCCTTATTTAGGGTGTTGTAAAGTGTATCTTTACACTTTCACATTAATCTAAGGCCTTATCAATTAATTGAGGTTTAATTCTCCTTAATTGGCCCCTTAAATTCAAATCCAAGCCTAATTTATTGCATTTCCTGAGGGATAAAGCTTGACACTCTTAAATGATATTACAAAAAACTTAATTTTACAAGGAATGTGTCCTAGGATAGTGACCTAGGACTCATTCACCACCTGGAGAATGGGTCCTCACTAGGTCCCAGGACCCCCTTTTGACATAACATTTCACAATCCCCAAAATGTATCCTTGTTAAGTATGCCAGGACCCATTCGACCTGTGGAAAATGGGTCCTCACTTAACTTAGGATACCCCCCTTGGGATATGCTTTTAGTGGTATTTTAATGATTTCAAATCCTAGATCTAATGTCGACTTGTGTTATTTGAATTTCATGATTTAATCATAAGTTATCTATAAATACAAGGTTATTTCACTTAGTTTCACCTAAGAATTTTTGTGAGAAATCAAGAGTACTTTCATAAGAGAATTCAAGAAGACATTTGAGGGAATATTAATAAATTTTATTATAGAAATAAAGATCCATTTCACCAAGTCAAAGGCATAGTGCATCATGCATGTTGTTGAGCTAATGTGTTGATGTAGCATTGAAGATCCAATTTAAGCATATTCAAGGTGTTATTTCTAATCAAGTGTTGTGACCAAGATCTACATTCATTGACGCTACTTCATGCAAGATTATTGATTTGTACTCCAAGGTTCAATTGAGGATTGGTGAGGTGTTGCATTACATTATTCATTCATCTTTCATTTTATACATTATTTGATTACAAGGTTTAATTACCAACATAGGGTTTGACCAAGGCAAACCCCTATTCCCTAACAATCAAAATTTTTCTCCTCTTTGATGTGTGATTTCAAGTTTCAGGTTGAAGATCAAGTGGAGAACCAAAGTTATCAAAATTAAAAAGTTGTCAAAGTTTTCATCTTTCTTGAAAGATCACAGAAAGTATTATATAGAATTTATTTCTGACTTTCAGGATCTAAACACCTAGGATCCAGGAGTGCAGACATTGAGGAACAGAACCCAGAAATTGATTTTCCAAAACCCTAGTAGGGACCCATTTTCCACTAGGCGAATGGGTCCTCAGTGAGGCTCGGAATAACACTTTTTCCAACAAGTACACATCATTTTACCATATTAAAACCTACCTTTTTACTGTTATATTAGTTAATTCTTTTTTTTGATATTCTTCTATGCATAATTGAATAAAATAACTAGTGAAAAGTGAGGTCCATCATCTTGTTAATCCATTTTGGTGCACCCCTCCCTTTCCCTTTATTTCATTTTGGTGAACCCAACTTTTTGAGCATTTTAGTTTTTTTTTAATTTAGGATTTATTTTCATCTTAGATTAGATCTTGCATTCATTTGCATTGAATTAGATCTCATTTAGGGTGTTCAGTTTGCATTCAAGTTTGCACATCATCCAAGGTTTTTAGGATTGTATTATTTGCATTCTTTAAATCTAAAAAATACAAAAAAAAATAGTCATTTTACATATCATCTTGCATCACATAAACTTGCATTTAAAAATTAAAAATAAAATTTCATATCAAACTAGGTCTTTTAGTTCATCATTTTGTCACATTTCCAACTTGCATTGCATATTACATTTACAAAAAATTGAACCTGAAACTTATTGTAGCGGACATGAATCTAAAAATCATTAGAAAAGACTTGAAAATATGTAAAAATCAGTCTCAAAATCCTAATCTAGGACTTGTTCTCCATGGGGAGAATGAGTCCCTAATCAAGCCTAAATATGCATTTCTAGTATTTAAAAACTTCAGTTCTGTGATTATGTTTGTTGTCATCAAATCTCTATTATAGTTTCTTGATTTTCTATTTCATTCATTTCATTAGATCTAACTTAATTTGGTTCATTTAGTGCATTGTCTAAATTCAAAATTCCATTTACAACATTTCATTTTCAAATTGTTACATAGTGCAATTAGTTAATTACCTTGTTTAGAATCTAAAAATTGCATTTACACATTTCATTCTAGGTCATTGTATTTCATTTTAAGCTTCCTTCCCTTTTGGGGTTTGCACACTAAGTTTGTAAAACTTGTATGAGATTTACAACTTGGTGTCGTATTAACAATACTATTGTAAGATGTAGTTCGAGACTCATGACATCCAGTGATATACCATTCACTGTGGATCTTGGGTTTTCTAGTTCTCTTCCTAATAGTCTTGATAATCAACCCCCTATGGATCATAGTATTCATACTTCATTTCCCATTCCTTCCATACCTACAACCAATGTGTATGTTCTCAAAAAAACTATCCCTACCATCACTAGTTGCACTCAAGCTTTGGGGTGTATCCAAAGCCAAGGTGGAACTTCAATTCCTCCTTCTAAAATACCCATTTCCATCCCTACATACACTAGCACTCAAGTGACCACAATAATCCAACCTACTAGAAATGTAAACTTTTCCTTAGGTATTTCCATTGGGAATCCTTCTAGCTTTGTGCATTCAAATATAATATCTCCTCAACCATCCTCCCTCACAAATTTAAAATTCACTTTCCCTCCGCATACATACATGACTCCATATTGTTCCCCTCCACATTACACTAATAATAATGATGTCATCCTTAACACACTTTTGCAAAGCATGGCATCCCTTCAACAACAAATTGCAACCCTAAATCAAAACAACAATGGTCAACCTTTGCAATACATAAAAACCAATCCATTATCCTTGGAGATATTGAGAGCACAAATTCCACAGGGTATAGAAGTTTCTATATTTGAGAAATATGGTGGGAAAGGAGATCCTATTAGCCATTTTTTTGCTTTTATAGACCTATGTAGTGATTTCATCTTTAAAGATAAGCTCTTAGCCAAGCTATTTCCTAGATCCTTGAAGGATACTACTTTAGAGTGGTACTCTTCCTTACCCAATAATTGAATTGGTTCATTCAATGAGATTATTGATGCTTTCTACAACCACTTCCACATTCACATGGGTCCCAAGATGACCCTAGCTGATTTAATGCCATGCAAACAAAAGGATGATGAGAAAGTGATGAATTTCATAGCAAGATACCAAACACTTTATTCACAAATAAAAATTAAGATTCCTAATGCCGACCTTCAACGAATGTTTATTACCAACTTACAAAGTAAACTCCAAACCAAACTTGAGATGTTGAGATTCCCATCCTTTACATAGTTATGTACATCTCTTCATGATTATTAGAATACAACTTACGGTCATGATGTGAAAAATCACCCTAGCCATCCTAAAAAATTTGAATCCACAAATCAAAATAGTTACCAACCTTAAAAGAATCAAAATAGGGGATTTTTACAAATTAACTCCCCTCAACCAAGTCAACAAACTGATAACCAAGTGGCTGCTATAAAGATGACAAATCCTTTTTCCTTTGGGGGTAGGAATATAAATTTTACTCCTTTACCCGATACCCTTCATAATATCATGTTGCAACTCGTAGAAAAGAATATGCTCTCCTTACCTCCTGTTAGAGCTCTTGATCCTAATAAACCATTGCTCGCAGGCTTTAGACTGAATTCTTATTTCCATTATCACTGAAAAAATGGACATGATGTGGAATATTGTAAGTGTCTTAAACATCTTGTGCAAGACCTCATTTATTCTAATCATCTTCTAATTAGAGGTGTGAGTAATCAAGGTAATAATTTTGTAGCTCCTCCTAACCAAAAATTACAAATCTTTACAAATCCCATGCCAAAACATACTATTTCATTTTTCAAAGCTAGTGAAACAAAGAATGATGTGATGAATGTTAATACGGATGATGAAAACATAAAAGATGAAAATGTGGACGAACCAGCTAAAGTGTTATTTATCGAAGCTAAACTTTTTAAGGTATCAACCAAAATGCCTCTTGAAATTTATTTCTCACAAAAAGACATACTTAAACATGCACCCAATGGTCCTCTTTGCATAGCTGGAAAAATCAATGACAAACCTACTAATGGGATATTAATTGATCCCATCTTTGTAGAGAATGTGATCACTGAAGAATTCCTATTTTTGCATGAACTCTATAAGATACATATGAAAAATTGAAAGCATGGATCAAAACACATAATGGTTTTTCTTGTCATATGATGGGATTGATAGATCTCCGTTTAAAAGTTGGACCGAAAACATTAAATGTCTCATTCACCATCATCCCATCATCAAACCAATTTCATGTGAAGTTAGGCTATCCATGGCTTCACTCCATGAATTTCATCCTGTCGATTGTGCATAAATGTTTAAATTTTCCCTTTGGAAATGAAATCTTTACTATTCATCATAGTGGCTTTAATCTTGTGTCTTCCCGAGGGAAATTTTCATTGGATTTCTTTTGGCCTAAGCCTATTGAACCTAGTAGACCTTGTGAGGACTAATTTTTCAAAGCATATCAAAAGTTCAAGGCAAAGCATATAGCATAATTATCCCTTAAAAAAATGCCTCCACCCATGATTAAGCCACCTATCCTTGATGAACCAATGATTGAAAAAAAAACCCTTCCAAATATCCAATAACAACCAATGAAAAATACTCCTACCATTTCCTATAAAAGACCACGAGACAATTAAAACAATCCCATTGTGCCTCCTAAAGTTAAAAAAGTTTTAAAATATAAAGAGAAAGTGGTTGAACAACCTCCTGTGGTTTCTTACGTTCCTCCCCTAAGGGAAGAAAAGAAACCTATAATTGACAAACCTACTCCTACACAAACACAAATTGATAACAGATTGAAACGAAATCAAAATGCTAGAGAGCATAGGCGTAGACGTCGTGTTATTGCTCATATGTTACAATCTAAAGAAGAAAAGAGAAACATAGAAAATCAAAATCCAAACTTTTCTAAAGCAATGCATGATGACTATACACCCTCACCATAGCGTACACAAAAAACTTCCATGGACATTATCATTTGACCTCCTATTTTGATTAATCTAGATGATGACATTGAAATTGCTAAGATTGTTAAACAAGTGTATAATGAGTTGAAATCATTGCTTTACTCTTCTATGAGCCTAAATGACAAATCTCCTAATAAGAGTATTGAACTTGGTATGTGTCCTAGCTCGGCACTTGATGTGGTCCCTTTGGCTATTTTTCTACCTTCTGTATATACCGACCGAGATTGGGATGCAGACTACTTGCTATAGGTTGACTTGCATTTACCCTACTAGTCTTTTTCTTTGTTTCTTTTCATGTTTCTTTATGTGATTGTATGTGTGTAATGTGATCCCTCGTGTTATTTCATTTACAGATCTTTCTTTTTGTGCATTCCTCTATATGTATCTACATTCTTCTCTGTCATAAACATTTTCCTTTTTCACTTGTCTTGTGTTTTCCTTTTGGGGATGATGCAAGGCATTGAGACATTTAGGTCTCTTCCATGTTGACCCAAAGTATTTTTCTTTGTTTTCACTCTCTTTGTGTCATTCTTCCAATTCTATGAGTATTTGGGGAATGATGACATTTCCACGCTCTATGACAACATTGTAGCAAAGATATATTGACCCCAGATCCATAGATCCCTTCCATATTTTTGGGGGAACCCCTCCCTTTTTTATGATGTAGCTCTATTTCAGGAACATATGACTTGGTGTAGGGCTTTCCAAGTAAGCTCTCATGTCTTGGGATGGAACATTGGCTACTTTAAAGCAATTTCTCACTGTACTAGTGTTAGCACCCGCTTTAAAGTGAGGGCATACATCAATAACATCTTTCAACTTTTTTGCATATTTTATGGTATGATTTTCTTTTTCTTGTGATGCGTCCTTTTCTTGGTGGTGTCATTGGGTTTGATGTCCTCCAAGAGTGTGATATTTCTTAGCGTATGAAATTCCCTTAGTGGCTTGATGTGAAGCGATGCATCCCATAAGTGGAAATCTATTACTCTAGATTTGTCCTCTCTTGGAGACATTAGGAACAATGTTCCCTAAGAAGAAGACCTTACACGAATGAAGCAAAATCCCTTGAACAAAACCTATATTTAAAAAATGTTCATAAGTGTTTGGTGTAGCACAACTCACTAACCTTATGGAGCACAAACGCAACCCTAATTCAAGGCCACCTAGTATAACACGCCTTGCTTACCTAGGGAGCCTTGCCATGTGCATTGGTTCTTATCATAACACAACTTGTTAAGCATAGACAAGATGTGAGTGGCGCCCTATCAGAGTTATCAGAGGGGTAGCTTTGGTATGGTAAGTACAGTGAGAGCTGACACATGTAGGCATGAATTTCTCACTAATCCACCTTCCTAGAGGGATACTCACCTATTGGATGGCATGAGGTTCCACTACCCCAGAGTGAGCACAAAACCAATAGTCTAGATGTGTTCCACATCGCATTGGGTGGTCTAGGCTTGATCTTTTCTTAGTCTTTGATAGTGTATAATTGTGTTTTTTTGTCATTGTTTCATACAAAAGTGTCTTGAATGTCTACTTTAGTGTGAATTTGATGTGGGGTCATACTCTCACTAAAGTGGGGGGGAAATGTAGTAATAGAAAAGTATCCCTTTTTCCTTAGTTTGGGAATGAATAATTAAAAAATGAGTTTAATGTTGCCTTGATTTAGTGTTGTAATTTTTTTTACACCTTCACATTAATTTTAGGGCCGCTTTTAATAAAATGGACTTAGTGGTGCCTTATTTAGGGTTTTGTAAACTGTATATTTACACTTTCACATTAATCTTGGGCCTTATTAATTAATTGAGGCTTAATTTTCCTTAATTGGCCCCTTAAATTCAAATCCAAGCCTAATTTATTGCATTTTTTGAGGGATAAAGCCCTACACTCTTAAATAATATTACACAACACTTAATTTTACAAGGAATGTGTCCTAGGCTAGTGACTTGGGACCCATTCACTACCTGGAAAATGGGTCCTCACTAGGTCTTAGGACCCCCTTTTGACATAACATTTCACAATCCTTGAAATGTGTCCTAGTTAAGTATGTTAGGACCCATTCGCCCAATGGCGAATGGGTCCTCACGTAACTTAAGACAACCCCCTTGGGATATGTTTTGGCAGTATTTAATGAATTCAAATCCTAGATTTGATGTCACCTTGTGTTATTTGAATTTTGGGATTTAATCTTAATTTATCTATAAATACAAGGCTATTTCACTTAGTTTCACCTAAGAATTTTTATGAGAAATCAAGAGTAATTTCACAAGAGCATTCATGAGAATTCATGAAGGCATTCAAGGGAAGATTATTAAAGTTTATTGCAGCAATCAAAGATCCATTTCAACATGTCAAATGCATAGTGAATCATGCATGTTGTTGAGCTAATGTGTTTATATAGCATTGAAGATCCAATTTAAGCATATTCAAGGTGTTGTTTCTAATCGAGTGTTGTGTTCAAGATGCATTCATTGAGGCCACTTCATGCAAGATTGTTGATTTGTACTCCAAGGTTCAATTGAGGATTGGTGAGGTGTAGCATTACATTGTTCATTCATCTTTCCTTTTATGCATTATTTCATTACAAGGTTTAATTAACAAAATGGAATTTGACCAAGGAAAACCTCTATTCCCTAACAATCAACATTTTTCTCCTCTTTGATGTGTGATTGTAGGTTTTAGGTAGAATATCAATTGGAAAGAAAAAGTTGTCAAAATTGTAAAGTTGTCAAAGTTGTCATCTTTCTTGCAAGATCACATAAATTATTCTACAAAATTTATTTCTAACTTTCAGGAGCTAAACACCTAGGATCTGGGAGTGCAAACATTGAGGAACAAAACCCAAAAATTGATTTTCCAGAACCCTAGTAGGGACCCATTCACCACTAGGCGAGTGAGTCCTCAGTGAGGCTCAAAAAGCACTTTTTCCAACAGGTACACATCATTTTACCATCTTAAAACCTACCTTTTTTCTATTATATCAGTTAGGTTTATTTTTTGATATTCTTCTATGCATAATTGAATGAAATAACTAGTAAAAAGTGAGCTCCATCATCTTGTTAATCCATTTTGGTGCACCCCTCCCTTTCCCTTTATTTCACACCTTTTCATGTTTTCCTTTTTTGCACCTCACTAAATCAATTAATATAATTTTTTGGCCTATGTTTTCTTGGAAATGGGTATGAATGCATCAACAAGTTCATTGAATGAATAAATCGAATTGTCTGGCAATGAGAAAAACCATTCCAAGGTCATGTCTTTCAATGAACTAGGAAATAGTTTAGTTAGGAGCTTATCTTCAAAGATGAAGTCACTATACAATGTTGTATAGGCCTATATATGACTATTAGGATCTCCTTTACCATTATAATTCTCAATCCCAGGAATTTATGTGTTTAGCGACATGGTTGTTTTCAAATTTTCAAGTGACAAAGGGCTCATTTTTATATATTATAATAGTTTTCTATTTTGAGCTTGGTTCAATGTTGAGATTTATTATTGTAGTGAGGTTATGTTTTGCAAAAATTGATTGATGATTGAGTCATTGCTTGAAATTTTTTGGGAATGTGATGAATATGGTGGGATTGTGTAAGTGTTTGGTGGACTACAATGTTATAAGTTTATTAGAAGTGATGAAATTTGAGATGTCATATGTGATGTAATAAACCTATAAGGATACCCACTAGAGAACCCTAAGGTTGGAGTTATTCCATTTGTTGGCTGTATCGTTGATGTTATGGATGGAAATTTATATGTAGGAATACAGGGTATAGTTATAGGGAGAGAGGTTTGACTTCCTCCTTGGCTTTGAGTGTACCCCAAATATTGAGCGCAACTAGCCATCGTAGGAATATTTATATCCATAATATGGGCTAGGCTACACAACACCTCTAATCCTTTGGCATCATTGATCAGCTTCCTTAAGTTGTCTATTATAGGCATTGTTTGTCCGATTAAGGATTCGGTACTTAGGTAGTCTTGCAATCCTTCTAAGTATGTTGAATTATTTTAGTTTGTCTTTGGAAAAATGTGCAGCAGTAGTCTCAACATCCATAAAGGTACTTGTTTGTGAAGTTTTCATTGATATGGTAGGGTTAGGGATCGAGTCCAAAATGGGCATCATATTGGCAATACCTTGCGTGAAAGAGTTGGAAAACTCAAGATCCACAATGAATGTAACAATAGTGTGGGATGCCATAAGTATACAACTATGTCTCAAAAAAGTATTGGTAATAGGACACTAGTTCATGAAGCTCATACAAGTTCAAGAAACTAAGTGTGCCTACTATGAACACTAAATTATTAAACAGTCATAGTAAAACACTCAGAAATAAAAATTAGAAAGTAGAATCAGACAGAGAACACAAAGACAAATATCTAACAGAAATATGAGCCAAAAAAGGTAGGCCTAGGGCACCTATGTCTTGGATAGAATTTTACAAAATTCAAAGTTTGATTGTATGTAATACTATTTAAGGCATCTATGTCTATGTGCAAACAGGTCTAACAATGAACATTTTTTTAGAAATTTATAAATTTAAAATTATGTGACACAAATTTAAATGTGGAACAATGTTGAAAATGCTTAAATAATAGATGACAATTGTAAATGTAATTTTAAGATCTAAGATGCAAAAAATAATTGATTCTAATATGAAAAGTTCTAAAATTCATGATATTCATATTCTTTTTGAAACAAAACAATGCAACTTTTCACTTTTTAACTATATGCAAGAATCCTAAATACATGCAATGACACTTTCATTTTTTTTTTAGAATTTAAATGACCTAATGTAGATTTTAAGATGCCACTTGAATGTAAAGTTGAGTTAAAATGACTGAAATAAGCCCTATTGCAACTTATAATGCAATATGATATGCAACTTTTTGAATTTCTTATGTTTTTTATGATGCAAAAATGAATGCCTAAATAAAAATTGCAAAACAATGCAATGCCAAATCTAGATCTTGCAATGCTTCAAATTTTAGAAGGTCTATAATGTTAACATGTCAGGTTCACCAAAATGAAATGAATGGAAAGAGAAAACCTTAGATATTTCACTTTAGGGTTTGGAAACCTTTCCCTAATTTCATTTGAATCTAAGGATGGAATGGGGGTTTGATTGGATTTGGACAAGATATATGATTGACTTACAACCTGAAAGGTGAGTCAACCTTCCCTTAACCAAATATGAAATTGACCTAATGATGAAATATAATGATTCAATTGACATAATGATAAAAAAAATACTTTTCTAATGAAAATACATCAAATATGAGAAACCATGGACATAAACATATTACAGGATAGGGCTAAGCAGGACATTGCACACATGTAATATAAATTTGGAGCTGAAAATTTTGGACATAGGTGCCCCATGTGCCACTGTATTTGTAGGGATAATTATGATATGATTTCATATCCCTCTGGTGCCAAATCGGAGATGTCCGGCTTGTTGCACTATCAGATCGTAGTCAGATAATTTTGTAATTAAGTTTATGTCAGTTGTCAAGGTGTAGGGTTTAAATTGCAACAATGAATAATTGATATTCAAAACTTCTTTCAATATTCTTCATACCTAAAACCTACATACTCAAAGAGATAATAAAGGTTGTGTCATTTAGGTGCTTGCCTTGATCAAACCCTATGTTAGTGTTTGTACTTCCACAATGGAAATATCAATGATAAATAAATAAATGATAGGAAGGAATGATGAATACACAAAGTGATGCAACTCACCACCCTTCAATAGCTTCCTTGAAGGACCTAATTCATACACATCTCCTCAAGGCTTGGGTCTTTCTTGATTGATTTTCTTGAATTGCTTGGAGACCTATAAGGATTAGTCTTCACAAACAATATGAAAAATAAACATAAACACACTCACATACATTTTGAAATGATGTTTGGATATTTAATTGATGCAAAAAATCCTCTAATGGATTCTCTTGATAATAATTTCTCCAATAATTTCTTGTTATTTCCCCTTCTTACTAGATACCTTTTTGGTGTAGGAGCACCCAGGGCCTTCAAGGAGTTGTTCAAGAACCAGGAGAGTGCAGGGGTCAGGAGGACCTTCCAATTATTTCAAATCATCAATTATGATGTATTGGAGCCTATAATGGCATTTGAGATGAATAAGTGTAATGAGAGTGTTAAAAGTTCTAAGATTCCTGATAAGGATCCTAGGAGAAAAATGCAATGTAAAGGGAAAACTATGATCTAAGAGTTTGATTAGTGATTTTATGCTTTAAATAGGTCAAATAAACTTGGATATTGAAGATCCAATAGCTTTTAGGGGTTATATGTTAATAAATTTCAAGTTTGCAATTTCAAAATTTTGAATTTTGGTTTAGGCGGGAAAGGGAGTTTTTAGCATTTTAGAGTTAATTAGACATTATAATCAATCAAAAATAGTTTGGTCAGTTGGAGAATGGATTTATAATCTCAAGATATTCATTTTTACGGGGTTGGTCATCTTGGAAGAAGAGTTGTACAGACTGTTTCTGGAAATAAAGGAAAAAATACAGATTTCTTGCATTTTTTTTTTTTTGATGAATCATTGATTCCCGTTGAAGATATACATTTTTGGATGCTTTGGTAACTTGTATTTGCATGTTTTAACATTCCCTACATGTTCTGGTAAGCATAATAGATCAATTCTACCACGTTTTAATTGACTATCCACAGGAAAAGTGCAGATTTTGCCCTGTTTTGAGAGTTTTTATGGAGGAATGATCCATTTCATGGAGTATAATGACTGAAAATCTATGAAGTGGATCAAAATTGACATGTACCATAAGATACTAACAAGGAAATGTGCAGGGAAGAGAAAAAAATTAATATGTGCATAGTGATTTAGCATGAAAAAGGCATGAAGATGGACCCTAGGGTATAGAGTGAATGATCTGCCTTAACAAGAGGTATATTTTTGAGTTCTAATAGTTTTGAAATGTTGAATGAATGGTGAAAAGTTAAAATTTAAGACCTAGAAGTGTTTGAAAGACTTAGAATCAAAAAGCCCTAGTTTTTGAGGCAAGTTGAGGAGGGGTTTGTGCTGGAGCATGTTAGAGGTGTCATAGAGGTCTAAAAACTTGGATTCTGTGGTTTTGAGCCATTTAATTTGCTTCCCCAAGGTTTCAAGATGATTGGATAAGTTTTAAGGGTACTTCCTTTGTTAAATTGACCTATTTTCCTTGTTTTTCCCATGGTGATGTATTGGAAGTCTAAACTGGTCCAAGGGAGTTATATCTGATATTGAAGTATGTTATGTAAGTCCTTAATGGGTGTCTAAATCCATATTTTATTTGTTAAGTGTTTTGGAAAGCGTGAGCATAAAGTGGCTTAAACTAGGTTGCCTGTGCTACAAGGGAGGACATGCTATATGGTGGAATTTTGATGAGTTCTTTGAACCCATTTTGAAATTGATCTAAAGATCATTTGTGAGTCATTTTGAGAAGTTCTCCACCACCCTCTGCACCACTTTTAAGTGATCCAATAACTAGGTATTTGTAGGCATTTAATATAATTTCCTAAGAATTAAATCTCAACGACTAACTTTAGATATTTGAATTTCAAATAATAAAATGTTGACACCAACATATTTGAATTTGGAGCCAAAATAGGGGGACATAGGTGCCCTAGGCGCCAATGTCTCAAACCTATTTTTTTGGAATCTAAGGATTCAAGGGAAAAGTATTAAATGATAACATTTTTTTATGCTTAAAACTTGTTAGTAAATGTTTAAAATGATTTGTGGAATACATAATTTAGGAAATTAGGTGTTCAATTAGGTCCAATAACTAAAGGAGGAGCAAAACATAGTGTGAAATTTTCAAGGGTTACAAATTACAACACTACAGTAGATTTATATGCAAGCAAAGGATTAATGATCGAAGGGTTACATAAATGGTCTCAAAATGATTTTTTTCCATATGAGATGGTGATGATCTCACAAATTTATAATAGTGACCCATCATGGCACAATGGTATTCCCTACTCCATTAATGATGGGATTCATTATTCTTTAGCATGGTGAAAGCACTAAGATTTTGAGAGAGTTCCTTACCAAAATTGGGGATTTTATTATTTCTTAAATATTATTTGTTGGAGAGTTATAAATTTTATATCTATGGGTGGGTACGAAAAAAATTAATGAGGGTTAAAATAGGAGGAGATCCTAATAGGATTGAAACTTTATTATGCAAGTCAATGAAGAAAAATATAAAATATAGAGAATTCTTTAGAATGAAAACCTTACTCCCTATATGGATAATTTGAATGGGTTTGATACTCTATCAAGGGAAATTGTTGAAAACTAGAACTCTAGGACTAATACATTTCAAGCTTCACATATCTAAGGAGGTTCTAGCCATAGTCACTAGATCATCTAAAAAAAAGGGAGAGATATGTTCAAATATGGGTACAATGGTGAGGAGGTGATGAAGATATTTATGAATGAGGATCAAATAATTAATCGAGCTCAAATTGGGTAAACTACACTCTCCCTTCCATAGTTGTGGATTAAGGTTGTCCTCTAAATCATGCACTACATTGCTCTAAAGGGAAGGTTCAACACAATCTAAACCTATGATTTTTCTCTCCTAAGTAACTTCTAGCATAAAAAGGAAGTTAATATTTCCCTTTTCCTCCTCTCCTCTTTAGAGTACTTGGTTCTTGAAGTTTTCTCCTACATTAATCCCTAATCCTTTTGATTTTTAAAAAATCTATAATTTTAAATCCCAATCCATTTATTATTTCCCACTTTGGTTGGGACCCCCTCATAAAATTCCAAAATAAAGCTTTGTCCCCTTCCCCTCCACCTTCTTCATCCTCTTTTGACCATGTATCTTGTTCCTCTAGAAAAACCCATATTTTTTATGGCCTCTAGGATGGTGAGGATGATTTTGAGGATGGAGGGGATGATATTGGATTTTAAAGCATAAATAAGGATAGAAGAACCCCAAAGTTGAAACCAATAGTGGTGGTTTTAGGTTTGATGTTGCCAACTTGAAGGTAAAGAGAAGAGGGTGATGTATTATCAAGAGGAAATAAATGTTGAAAATGAAATTCTTAAGGTGGATTGTTTAGGCCTATAGTTTTTTTATCGGGAAAATGTAACCCACTTCCTATCTTGGACTCTTCATAGTGTTACTTCTATAAGTTTTAATTGGACATCAAGACCAATAATCTTTATAAGGAGATGGACAATCACTACAAAATCTTAAAGTGGTTATTTTTAGCTAAAAAGGAATATGATGCCTAGCACACTCTACAAAGAATAGAATAATAAGGAGAAATTTCTTTGAATGAAGGAATAATTTATAATCAAGGAAGAAAGATTGGGGAATTTGGAGGACATAGATGAGATCAAAGGAACTAGTAGAAGATCATTAACTTTGGTAAGGTCGTGATCACTTTAACTCCTTGAACAACATAAAATTGCTCAAGGAGATATTCAAAAACTATCATGGTTAGTCTTTAAAGGGACCTTCATTTCACACCAAGGGTGGTAAAAAAGTTGAGATCACCATGATTGTGAAGGATATTAGTTATTTTCTCCAATATCTTCAATGGGAATAGGAGGTTTTCATCACTTTGAATGATCTCTAATCATTTGGTCTTCTATTTTTATCTCTACATTTTAGTCTAATTGGGTGTTGTTATTTGGTGTTTTTTTAATTTTCTCTTGATATTATTAGATTGTAGTGTTGTTTTAGCTTTATTATTGTAAATTCATAGTTATTTATCTTTTGTTTAGTTTTAAATTGGTTGGGTCCCTTTCAAAAACATCTATTTTACCTCTAATCAAAGAAAATTATTATCACATTGAATTAGAAAATGAAATACTTAAAAGTCAACTAAAGAAGAAAACAATTGAACACTAACCTAATCAAAAGATTCAAGTTTACATATCATAAATTAAAAGGTTTAGGAAGTGATACCTAACTATCCTTTATATTGAAATTGATAAAAGCATCATCCACACCCTAACAATTTTTTTGAAACTTTGGTAAAATATATGCACAAGATGCATAGAATAGACTATATTTATCATTCGAATAATATAGTTCACTATTATTTGAATTGGAAACAAATACCCCCAAAAAAAAATTTTATTAAAGTGGGTGAAATTTAAGACTCTACATATAGGTGATGAGAAATAAACAAGTTCAATATCGATTATTGGGAAATTCAATCTCTATCAAAAAATGACTTCAAAGGATATTCCAGGCTTGGACTACAAAAAGATGAAAATATGAAACTTATATGTAAACCTGAAAAAATAAGTTTTCTTAATACAAAATTTCCATGATTAGATCCGTCTTCTTTATGATGTTAAAAATTGGCCAACATAACATGCTTATAAACACTACCTTATGTGAACTTATAACAACAATAAATAAAGAATATTATCACCATAAGATATCACTAATGAAGTATAAATTAGAAACACAAGATCATCACATAACACAATATTTACGTGGAGAAACCCTTGTGGAGAAAAAATTGACCAAGAAGAGAGGCCAAGTATGCATTATCATCAAATAAATGAGATTACAATATAGCCACTTACATTATCCTCTTTTCCTCCAACATGGCAGCACATTTGTCCCTGTGAACAACCTCCTTATGCCTCCATCTATCCTTGTTCATGCGGATTAACACTATGTTCAACTGTTCCTCATTAATTCTACATCCAAGAAGCTGAATTTATAGACTTGTGAAGGCATATATTACACCAAACATGGTTCCAAAATATGACCCTTCATTCCAAACTTCCCCAACCTATAGATTATCTCTTCAAAGTTTTAAAGGACACCATTTTTTTCTCCAATACTGATGCAGGAGTATCCAGGGAAAAGAGCAATCTTGCATCATCTTTCTATATTTGGTTGTTTTGAACAATGTCTGATCATGTTCTATCAGTAGGACCTTGACATATCGGTGTGACTTTCCTACAAGTCCCAATGACATATCGATGACAACAGTGAGTGAGCAGTGCATAGAGTTACATCGGTGAGAGGATTACTTATCAACTGGACAACATCCAGTGTCCCAATGATAGGATGATATCCCTTGTGAGTGGCAGTATGTATATCATCGGCAGGAGTGAGCTTCATCAACGAGATGCTAAGTTAGGTCTCCCTGATGGACTGATGGTCATCTATCGACGAAACACTTGTGTATCAGTAGGAGTGTAATGTGAGTCCCTCTAATAGCCCAACATTCATAAAGAAGTTAAAAAATGACATCAGGAGGACATGGGTGTATTGGTATGGTGGGGAGTGAGTTCCAGTGATAGAGCAATAATGCATGCATCAGAGTGACTATAGGCTATCGGTCGGAAATGACAAAGAGTTTTAGTGATGGGGTGATGGAAGGTTGGATGACATGTGGGACCCGACATGGTGGTAACGTGTACAGACTGTCAGTGATTAATGAATGGTATTGCAATTCACATCCTTGTGAATTGTGTGGCAGCAGGGTGGACTCATATTGTGATAATGTGTTCATCGGTGTGATTGACCTTCATCGATAGGACTCTTGAGATGGTCCCAACGATACTACGACAAGGAGACAATGGTAGGGGAATGTATGAATAGTGATTGGTGGAATGGACGAACCTAGTGGTGACACATGGCACAGTAGCATTCGTCGATTTGCATCATTGTTGCTAATCGACTAGGGTAAAATGGATTTATGGGCATGCAACGAATGACAGGAAAATACCTTACTGGAGAATGAATGAGAATGCAATCACAAAAGTTTATGTAACTACCTAGAGAATATGCATGGATACTACAATAACAGGGGAAAGAACGTCAAGGCCAACCTAGAGAATAAGAACGATATATAAAGGTTGGAGGAAGACAAGCGGTGGTGGGGAGGTAGTAATGGGGTAGCTCACAGTGTGATAGTGGAACCTGAGGTTGAACTTAGATATGCCAATCACTAGATGCATGAAAGAAGTTGTCCATGAGATGGCATGTAACTTTGTAATTTCATTTCAGTAATAAAACAAGTTGTGTTGTGCAAAATTGGTTGTTTTTGTGTTGTTCTAGCTTGCAAGGGGAGACCCCTTCACCAAGTGGTATTAGAGCAGGAGTTCCTAAGTCTATAATAGAGCGTCGAATGTGAGGCAGTTGTAGCAGGACTTGTGAGTGTGGGATAAGAACAAAAGGCCTTCAATAATGGCCTAGCATGGTAGAGGAAAAGGTAGAGGTGCTGGAGGAAGAGATATTCTCAGGGATGAACTTAGAGCCCTCACAAGGTAGATGCAATCCTTGCAAGAAGAGGTCTAAAGAGGGAGAGGAATACATCAGGAAAGAGATGGTAGTGACGATGAAACAGAAGGGTAAATAGAAGAGGAAGAATAGGATTAGATGGATCATGAGGAAATGAGGTTGATGAGAGTGATATCCAACATTGGGAAGAGAACTAAGATGGAGGTTTCAACCTTTAATGGGAGTTTAAATCTAGAGGAATTGATCGATTGGATCAATGATATGAAAGAATTTTTCAAATTTGAGGATATTGAAGATCCCCACTGAGTGAAGTTTAGAAAAACCAATTTGAAGGGCCATGCCGATATTTAGTGGAAAGAGATCCAGCTAGAAAGAGGGAGACAAGGGAATGATAGTATTTCAAGATGGGACAAAATGGTGTCAAAATTTAAGAAACAATTTATTCTAGTTGATTATGAATTGGAACTGCTCAAGAAGATGCAAAATCTGAGATAAGGAACAAGGATGGTGAAGGAGTATACATAATTTTTTTATAAGATCCTAATTAGAATAGGACATTTTGAAGCAAGCAAGGAGAAGGTATCCCACTACATTAATGGGTTGAAGCCAAGCATAAAAGAGGAATTGGAATTAGTAAGAAAATACACCATTGAGGATGCATATCAGTTTGCATTAAAGGTGGAAGAAAGATTGAACATAAAATTTGAGCATAAGTAGAAAGGGAAAAGAAAAAGTTATGTGTAGCAAAAAGAGGACAGGCAATAGATTACAGACATCAAGGACAACTATGGTGAAGGAGGTGAAATATCAAACAAGTTTTGTGAGTAGAATGAGAGAGGTAGAGGAAGATCTGGACGAGGACTAGGAAGAGGTTTTTGATGAACCTGTTTTCAATGCAGAGAAGAAGGAAATTGGGCCTTTGAGTGTCCTTAACATCAAGGAAAGTCAAATAGGAGGCCTGATGGTAATGATTAAGTTGCCCATGTAGATGAAGATGTGCAGTCCCCACATTCTAAAGAAGCTAAAGGAGGAGAAGCCTTGATGGCTAGGTGAACCTTGTTGCATGAAGACAATGAACCAATGCAAAGGAAGAGTTTGTTTAGAACGAAATGCAAATGTGAAGGTAAACTATGCAATATGATTATTGATGGTGGTAGTACTAACAATCTTGTTTCTAAAGAAATGGTGAATAAGTTTCAGCTACAAAAGAGAAGGAACCCACAACCCTATAGTATTGCTTGGTTGCAGGATGATCATAAGGTTTTGGTGCATGAACAATGACTGGTAAGCTTTAAGATTGGTAACTATCATGACGAAGTTTTGTGTGATGTTATGCCTATGGATGTTTTTCACCTATTGTTAGGTAGACCTTGGCAGCTTGACAAGAAAGTAATACATGATGGCTATGCTAATACCTACTATTTGACGAAAGATGGAGTCAAGCATAAGTTAAAACCTTTGAATAAGGAAGAAGAAAAGGTATATAATACCACTGGAAAATACTTGGTTAATGGAGTTAGGAAATTAGTTAAAGAGGATGAGGATGAAGACCAAGATTTTCTCACGCAAGTTGTAGCTATGTTGATTGCATTCAAAAGGTGTAGCCTAAAGGCTCTGGTGGATAAAGAAGAGGTAAAATATGCTCTTTGTGAAAATGTCATCACTGATTTGTGTGAGCCTAATGAGATTAGTGTAGATGAAGGTATTACATAAGTGAGTACCTTGATGATTGAAAGTATTAGTAAGGACGAAGGTGAAAAGGTGCACGCTGGTTCGGTTGAGGACCTTCCAGTTGATGATAGTCTGTTGTAGGACGACCAAGAATAATATTATGATTGTATTCTTGACATTGATAATGATGCAAATGAGAAGGAAGGAAAGTATGAGTACTTTGATTATGGTCCTGACACTAAAATTGCAGTTGAGAATTACTTTCCAAAAGATATAGGAAAGGAGGAGCATAATGAACAACTGGAGAGTGAAAATGAAATGATTGTTACAGTAGTAATTGGGGAAAAGGTAATGCATGAGTTTCCTATAGGAGATAAAATTGAAGATTATGATTTTCTAGCATTTCATAGTGCAGATTGGTGGGAAGTGAAATTTGTTAAAAGAGGACAAAAGAGAGGAAGAATGAAAGAAGGTCGCGACATTAAATTACAGAAGCAAGTTTGGAAAGGTGTTTAGAAAGATAAGGTGAATAAGTGGATCTAGGAAAAGCATGGAGTTTACAAATGTTTATGAGTTCAACTCATGAAACATTTTTGAGTTACCTCGAGTGTATGATGCAAGAGCATCCAAGGAAAAGAACAATCTTGTATCATCTTTTTGTGTTTATTTGTTTTTAATAAGGGCTGATCATGTTCTATCGGCAGGACCTTGACATATCGGTGTGACTTTCCTATAAGTCCCAATGACATACTGATGACAACGGTGAGTGAGTAGTGTGTAGAGTTACATCAACAAGAGGATTACTTATCAACTGGACAACATCTGGTGTCCCAGTGACAGGATGATATCCCTTGTGAGTGGAAATATGTATATCATCGGTGGGATGCCAACTTAGGTCTCCCCAATGGACCTATGGTCATCTATCAGTGGGACACTTGCGTATCGACATGAGTCTAATGTGAGTCCCTTTGACAACCTGATGTTCATAAAGAAGTTAACAAATGACATTGGGAGGACTTGGGTGTATTGGTAGGATGGGGAAGTGAGTTCCAACAATAGAATGATAACACATGCATCAGAGTGACTATAGGCTATCAGTGGGAAATGATAATGAGTCTCAGCGATGGGGTGATGGAAGGTTGGATGACAAGTGGGACCCAACATGTTGATGATGTTTACAGACTGGCGGTGATTGATGAATGGTCTTGCGATTCACATCCTTGTTTTGAATTGTGTGGTGACAAGGTGGACTCATATCATGATAATGTGTTGATCAGTGTGACTGACCTTCATCAGCAGGACTCTTGAGATGGTCCCAACGATACAATGACAAGGAGACAATGGTGGGGGAATGAATGAACGGTGAGTTGGCAGAATGGGAAAACCTGGCGGTGACACATGGCACGGTAGCATTTGTTGATTCACATCATTGTTGCTAATTGACTAGGTAAAAATGGATTTATAGGCATGCAACGAATGACTGGAAAATGACTTATTGGAGAACGAATGAGAATGCAATCACAAAAGTCTACATAACTGCCTGGAGAATATGCATGGATACTATGACAATAGGGGAAAGAACATCAAGGCTGACCTGGAGAATAAGAATGATATATAAAGGTTACAGGAAGACAAGCGGTGGTGGGGAGGTAGTAATGGGGTAGCTCACAGTGTGATAGTGGAACCCGAGGTTGAACTCAGATTTTCCAATTAGTAGATGCATGTAAGAAGTTGCCCATGAGATGGCATGTAACTCTGTAATGTCATTTCAGTAATAAAACAAGTCGTGCTATGAAAAATTGGTTTTTTTTTGTGTTTTTCTAGCTTGCAAGGGGATTCCCCTTCACCAAATACTTTCCCTCTAACTTGGGTGCCCAAACTTGAGAGATAATCATTACTTTAAATACAATAAATGTTGGAAAACCAAGTGACACATGTTGCCTCATTCCAAGCACCCATTTGGAGAATCCCTATAATCACTCATTTATTGTTTCCTTCATCTTTTATTATCCCATTCTAGGTGCCCACATGTGGGGAAAATAATATTAAATATTTATGTCCACAACTTACCTTTACCATTGCTAGTGGACCCATCACCCCTTATGAGCATATTGTAAGATTTGATGAAAAACAAATCTATTAAGCCCAAGAAACCTGCATGCAAAAACCTGTCACAAGGAAGAAATCTGTAGGACACAAAACAAGGGTTTTGCTCTGACAATATGCAAGAATTGTATTATCAGACTGAAAAAAAGAACATCAAGAATAGAATACAATACAAGAGATCAATCCTTATAAAAGGAGATCAAAATGGAAAGGAAAACCTAACCCTAAGGTGAGTGCATTTAATAATTAATATTAATTATTAAATGACTAATATATGTGCATAAAGTGAAGTCTTAAGAGGAGAGTAAAGTTAATTAATTACTTTACTCTAACACCCCCCCTTAAGAAGAGCTACAATGCAGCTACAATCAATGCAAAAGAAAGCAAAGGAACTACAATGCAATAGAGGGTCCCGGTAACATGGCCTGATCAGGTGCCCGAATACAAAAAAATCTCTATAAAGCGAGTAAAGGAGAAAACCCAGTGGGAAAAAATCCTCTCCAAAAAGAGATAAAGAAATATGCTGAAAAAAACATAAAGGAAGGAAGGCCTCACTGAGACCCCCCAAGGACAACTTCCTTCACCCCAAGCATGGAGCGCAACTGAAGATAGCGCAGAGATGCCAAAGGTTTAGTGAAGATGTCTGCAACCTGCTCCTCTGTAGGAATATACTCCAAGATGAGAGAACCATCCTGAATCAACTGTCTGATGAAGTGCATGTGGATTTCAATGTGCTTTGTCCACTGATGCTCCACTGGGTTGCGTGAAATGTGAATGGCACTCTAATTGTCACACCAAAGAATAGTGGGACTATCTGGAGGAAACCCAAAATATGTCATCAATTGCTGAAGCCATAAAACCTCCTGACTGGCTAACACTGCTGCACGGTACTCAGCCTCTATAGATGATAATGCAATAGCAGACTGCTTCTTGCAAAACCATGTGCTAGGACTAGAACCAAGGCAAAAAACAAATCCAGAAGTAGACTTCCAATCATTGACATCACCATCCCAATCAGAGTCAGTGAAGCCAATGATGTGAGGGGATCCTGAAGTGTAGTGAATGCCATAATGAGTGGTGCCCCGAATGTACCTCAAAATATGTTTGGCTGCTTGCCAATGGCTCTCATGAGGGTCATGGGAAAACTGAGAGACAAGGCCAACCATAAAGGAAAGATCAGGATGAGAATGTGTCAGGTACAAAAAACTGCCAACCAACTACCTGTATAAAGTGGGGTCTACTGAAGGAGTAGAGCAAGTGGAAGACAAAAGAACACCTGACTGAAATGGAGTGGGGGAAAACTTGCAATCAAGCATGCCAAATCGCTAAAGCATATCAAGAGAATACTTCTCCTGAAATATGGAAATGCCATCCGAAGACTGGATAACCTAAAGACCCAGAAAGAAGTGTAGGAGACCAAGATCTATCATCTCAAACTGCTCCATCAAAGCTCTCTAAACACTCTCAATCATGGAGGATGAGCTATCTGTAAGGATGAGATCATCTACATATAGCACAAGAATCAAAAGATCACCCTCCTGACATTGAATATACACTGTGTGATCGGAATGACAGCGTGTGAAGTGAGAGGAAAGCAAGAAAGAGTCCATCTTCTCATACCAAGCCTGAGGGGCTTGTTTGAGACCATACAATGAACGCCAAAGTCTGCAAACCAAAGAAGTGTCCTACACAAATCCCTGAGGCTGCTCCATATAGATCTCCTCATGTAGGTCTCCATGCAAGAATGCACTCTTCACATCCATCTGAAACACTGTCCATCCCTATGAAGCTGCAAGTGAAAGTACCTGGCGTATAGAATTCATCTTGGCGATAGGAGCAAAGGTCTTAGAGTAGTCAATACCCTCTACCTAAGAAAACCCCTCGGCAACAAAATGTGCCTTATACTTATCAATAGAACCATCTATAGCATACTTGGTATGGTACACCCACTTGCACCAAACCAAATTTCTTCCCTTAGGAAGAGGACAAAGATCCCAAGTATGATTCTTCATCAAAGAAGAATACTCCTCATCCATGGCCCTATCCCACTCAAGGTGACTTGTCACCTCTAAAAAATTGTGAGGATCATCTGAAATGGCATGACTCAAAAGACTAGAACCAGATGTCTGAGCATGAGTACGACGAGTATCTGAAGGATCACCTACTAAAGAACCAGCTGCATCAACAGTGACACAGGCCCACCTAGGCAAGGACGGAGCAACTGGTGGTGGTGGAGATGGTGGATCATCATCTACATCATCCTCAAGAGATAAGTAATCCTCAAGAGATGAAGAGGGAGGAGTAGGAAATGAGGGAGAAGCTGGTGATGGAGACTCCATCTGAGGATAGCACTCATCAAACTGGACATCCTGTCAAAACAAGACCTCTCTAGAATCAGGATCAAACAACCTGTACGCCTTAACATCCTCACAATAGCCAACAAATATGAGTGGTCAGCTCTTCCTCTCCATGGCTTTCCGCTGAGCATCAGGAATAAATTCCCAAGCCTGGCTACCAAAAACTCAGAATGTAGAAACATCAGGCTTGACATGGGTCCAAGCCTCCTCAGGAGTCATATGTCGCAATGCCTTATGAGGCATCCAATTCTGAATATAATTGGCACAATTGACTGCCTCGGCCTAGAATGAAGAACTCATAGCTCGAGACTATATCATACAATTTTCCATCTCCTGTAAGGTTTTGTTCTTTCTCTTAGTGACACCATTCTACTGAGGGGTGTAAGGAACTATAAACTGATGCTATAAACCATGCTCAGTGAAAAAATCTGTAAAAGCATGATTAACATATTCCCCCCCATTATCTGTGTGTATCCTCCTGATAGAAAGTCCAGATTGCTTCTCCACAAATGTCTTAAAAATCCTGAATGAGTCAAAGACATCAAACTTGTACTTATGAAAGTACACCCATGTACATCTAGAGAAGTCATCAATAAAAGTGAGCACATAGCGGGCCCCTGAAAAGGAAGGAGTTGGAAAGGACATAAGCTCACTGTGTACCATCTCTAGGGGCACCCTAGCACGAGTGGCTCGACCCTTAGGAAAAGGATCTCGATGATGTTTTCCAAGAACATAACCTCAACATACACCATCAATACAAGAAATATGTGGGAGCCCAATCACAAGTGCCTGAGTACTCATCTGCTGTAGATATCTATAATTGACATGGCCAAAATGCTCATGCCAAAGCCTACTCACTGAATTTTCATGTGCTATAAGAGAGGAACCAACAATGTCTGAATTCTTAAAGCCATCAAATCTGTATAAACGTGATGCAGAATCCACACTCCTAGTAGCCACAACCAAGTCATGATCATGAAGGTCTCAAATAACCACATCATGTGGTGAGAAATCATCTGTCTTACCAGAGCTAGAGTGGCAAATCTGATAAATAGATAGAAGGTTTGTCGAAATGTCAAGAACCAGAAGCACATCCTATAGACAACCACCATCCCATGAAAAAATACCTAAACCCTAAACTGAAAGTTGTGCTGAGTCACCAACTGCAATATGTTTAGTGCCTGTAGGGGCAAGAGCGGTGACCAAATCCTCTGTGTGTGTCATATGGTGAGAGGCACCAGAATCTAGAATCCAAGTGGATTCCGAGGACAATGCTCGTGCAGAAAGAGCATGACCTTTCCCTGTGGGCTATGAAGGAGGTTGAGGTGCATTGATATTATGCTGTTGCATGGCTTCCTCCAAAGCCTCTAAACATTTCCAACACCTGGAAACTGGATGTCCTTCCTTGCCACAAAAATTGCAAGGATCTCTGGATTTCTTCTTAGTCTTGGAGGAAGACTCACCAGACTTCAAAGATTTTCCCTGTGTAGAATTCAACTGTGGTTTTGAATCAGACTTAGGTGGTGGCTTGGAGGGATTCTCACTAGCCCCTGAATCTTTCTTAGGCTTTGGTTTATTCTTTTGTTTTCCTTTGGAGTACTGGGCTACCAATGCTTGGTTTTGTGAACCTGAAAGTGAATCCAACTGCTTGAGCTTGGCTTACTCATGAGTCAGATGATCACAAAAGACCTCAAAAGAAGGCATGATATGTCGAGCACCCAAGGAATCCATGGTGGAATAGAAGGTCAAAGATAAGATCTGAAATGGACCCCGAAGCTTGGAGAGAATTAGGAAGATGCACTCTGTATCAGTCTTAACTTTTCCACAACCCTGCAAGATAGATCTTTGTTGTTTGAACTTCATCAGAAAGTCCTCAATGGAGGGAAATGAATCAAGTACCAAAGAAACTAACTCAACCTCAAGCTGCAAAGCTCTGAACTGATTGAAAGTACCAAAAAGTCCATCAAAATTGGTCCAAATGGCTTGAGGAGTGAGACAACCATCAAGATGAAACAGGAGACTATCGGAAATGTGTAAAGCCATCAATCCCATAGCCTGATCCATATTGTTCTTGTGTTGCATAACCTTTAAGGTGCAATTCAACTGAGGCTGAACCTCATCTAAATAGGACCATAACCCTCAAGACTAGAGAAAATTCATCATGCAACCCTTCCAAGTGTGATAATTATGCGGTGTGAGAGGTTCAATAGATTTGTCGGCCATCCTGTGAACTGTGCCTCAACTACTCTGAAATTTTTAATTATTATTTAGTGGTCTTTCAGAACTAGACAGAAGACATAGAAGGGGTTTGTTTGTTTTGTTTTGGTGTTTGTAGATTCTGGTTTTCTGATGGAAATGACAGAAAGCAAGAAAAAACACCCCCCCACAATGCAAAAATCCAATCCCCAATACAAACTGAAAGCCAGAAAGCAATAGAAAACAATAATTGGTTGAGACAAATCTCTGTGTACCTAAAGAATTTACTAATGAAAGAAACTATAGATCTGGATAGCAATCGTCAGTAAAAAAACTTTCAAGTCAAAGTACAATGCCCGTGGGGGTTTGAAGTTCTACCTTTTCGGATCTACCAACGCAGACATCAGCTCAAGCACGGCATTCAGAGGAATAAGGTGCAATAGTGGTAAATGATACCAGGAAGGACACCACTATGAACAGCATAGAGAAAGACACCCAAAAAAATGCCAAATTTGATGCATGCGCTTGTAAAAAATGCTAAAAAAATGCTAGATCTGATGCATGTGCTTGTAAAAAATGCTAAAAAAAATTTATCGTTGGGCAAGGAATACCAGATCTGAAAACTACACCTAGAACCTCTCAAATTAGCCAAAGAATCCCAAATTTCTTTTGTCAAACCCTTGCTCCCTTTTTTCTTCAAACATGAACAAACTACAGTAGATCTAGCTCTAATACCATGTAAGATTTGATGAAAAACAAATCTATTAAGCCCAAGAAACCTGCATGCAAAAACCTATCACAAGGAAGAAATCTGTAGGAAACAAAACAAGGGTTTTGCTCTGACAATATGCAAGAATTGTATTATCAGACTGAAGAAAAGAACATCAAGAATAGAATACAATACAAGAGATCAATCCTTATAAAAGATCAAAACGGAAAGGAAAATCTAACCCTAAGGTGAGTGCATTTAATAATTAATATTAATTATTAAATAACTAATATATGTGCATAAAGTGAAGTCTTAAGAGGAGAGTAAAGTTAATTAATTAATTTACTCTAACACATATTACAAACAATGGTGAGAATTAATATTACCAAATATTTCCCTAATACACCCTAAGAACCTAGAGACACTTTCCAAGGATGTTGGAACCATGACATGGGATTTATAAGGTGGATGGCACCTTAATCCTAACAATAGGATGATCACTATCACTAACCATGTTCAAATCTTCATTGATAGAAAGGAATTCACACAATATTTTCCATAGGAAAATTTGAACTTTGGATTTGAATATTTTTCATTCCTATATGCTAACAAAATGGATAAATTCATCAACGTCATTATTTATTTATTTTTAAAAACCATTTGAATAAGGGATAATTCCCTCTTCACACATCATATTTATGTAACTTGGGTCTTCACATGGGCACCCATTTCAAAAGTTGCTAGCTAAAACATATCTACTAGAAAATAGGGATATTCAAACTACTCCTCATCTACATCACATTCATTTTCATTCACTATGTAATCAACCATGTTAGAATACACTCATTACTAGACCAATTTTATACTTATTATCATCGGTTTGTAATTTAATATCAACATTGTTCTCATCACAATTCATCAAAAGTTTATCTTTCTCTTTACCATTTTCTTGAGATTATCCATAATCTACATTTCAAAATGGTGATCTCATACATGATATAAATTTATCTCAATTATAATGAATATTTATATATTTTTAACCAAATTGTGTGTCAAAAGAGGTACTTTAGTAGTGTTACTACTTTGAAATAAAACACTCTTCATCTTTGAGAATTTAAGATTCTCATCAATATTAATGGACAAATTTTATTCTTGTTGAAGTGTAGTTGGGTTTTATCCCTTAATATGAAACCCATTGAATCATTGATCCTTAAAATATCTAAAATAGTCCCCATCGATTTCACAAACCTCAAGTTAAAATCATGAAAAAAATTCATTATTTTAAATATTTATGAATTCATTGATACTAAACCTGGATCAATTCTATAACCAAATTGTAAGGATTCTTTGAACTCATTCTAAATAGAAATAAACAGGACTAAAAAATATAACTACTAATCTCTTGCATCTACTTCTAACAATTGAATAAATATTTTTAGCATAACATCTTCATCTTTAACTTTATAGTTGTCAATCAACTTGACATATACCTAGAGATATTTTTTCCTTAATTTTGAACTATCACCACAAGACTTGGGAAGATGATCTCTAATATCACTAGTGATAGGATTGGGGAAATTTTGAAAACCATAAAATTTAAAATGTCTATACCTTTCAATAATGCAAGGTGTCATTTAGGAGTAGTTTTTTTCCTTGAAAATCTTCCCCAATTGGTGAATACTTTGTATTGACCAAATTGATTTTGGTAAATTTAAGGAAAATATCAAGGGACCAAATCACTAGGAATTTATGATTTATTAATCTAATTGGTGTTAAGATTCCACCAAGTTATTTATGAATCATTTATATCATTATATTTTTTCCATAGTATACTACACACTTGTAACGGGGAATGACCTATAATTTTAGAGGCATGTTTGAATTAGCAACATATTCACTAATTCCATTAAAATTTCATCCTATATGAGTATCAATTTCTTTAATAACATTATAATTCCACGATATGGTTGGGGCCATAACAACCTTGAAATCATTGCATATATTTTGAATTATGTTCTTAATCAAATAAAATTTATATCAAACATTGTATGCTCATGTTCAATTTGTCATATTTTTACACCACCATTTTATAATTTTGAATTTTAAATTTATAAAAATATAATTAAAAAAATTAAATATTATTTTATACTTTTTTGTCTACTCCCCATTCATATTAATTCAATTCTTGAATCTTTATATCCTTAAAAAAACTACTTTGGACTCCTTTCTTTGGTTTCTTCTATGCATAGTGCTCCTTTCCTATTTAAAAAGATTTTATTAGTGAGTCATAGAAAACTATATGAATTAGTTATTCAAAGAGAGGTAAGTGATAATTTCTCTATTAATCTATAATATAAAATTTCTCCTATTTTTTTTCTAAATTTAGTTTCATTATTATAGATAATATTGAGTAGTGATACATCTAGACCTTAGGGATCCATGATTATTTTTGTTGATTTTATTATTTAGTTTCATTATTACAACTGATACCAATAATAATAGTATTGATTTATTCATAGTGACTTCAAACAAAGTAGATTTCTTTAAAACAATTTTTAATTTTTTAGAGATGTCAAGAAAGAGTTAGCTTCTTGGAAGTGGTGAGGGATACTCATCAAAATGTAGAAACATAATATCATGCTTTGGCAATGTGTGTGGTCTAGTACTAGTAAATCAACCTATAACATTAGAATTTACACAATATATTGATGAATAAAGGAACACCTTAGAGGAATATTAAAGTGATTTTCATGAAAATGCAAGAGATGATATTACAAAGGATTCTTGTGGTGACAACAATAATATTGATAAACCTACCTCAAATTTTGATCAAGAAAATGGAGATCCTATATAGAAGGAAAAATAAAAGCTACATAAGCATGGAACTTGAGTAGGATCTACCAAGTACTTTTCATATTGATTGTGTGTTAAAATGCCCATTCTTTGAACAAGCTGAGAATGAAAATAAAAATGAAACTCATATAGAATGTAGGTGTAAAATTACAGTTGAGAATATGGTAGAGACAATAAATTATAGCTAAAATTTGACACCATAGAAAAAATGTTGGTAAAGTTCATGACAACTAATACATAGATGGATTTAAAAAAATCAAAGATAAGATGGAAAACAAATAAATAATATATTCATGTTAAGCATGCCATGGTTTATAATTATTATATTAAAAAATAGGTGAATCTTGGTGAATGCGGAGGTTCAATTCAACCTCAATTTGGGAACATGATGAGAACAACACAAATAGTAAAAATTATTTGATTGAGCGTTTCTTTTCATATTTTAACTAAATAGCACCCTCCAAGAGACTACCTAGAATATAATATTTTTATTTTCTTTTATTGGTTTTCCTAACTTTCCTACATATTGTTTAATAATTAATATATGGGAATTGACACATTATCTTATTCAGGTGAAAAATAGGATACACAAGAAAAGAAATAATATTTTATTTCATTCTCTTTAAATAAAGTTATAGTAGTAGATAATACTTCTTGAGTATATAAGCATATGTATATTGCATAAAATCATGTTTTCCAACCTCATCTACTCTCTATTTATAAAATGAAGGAGAATGATACATCATGTAATCTATTTGAAATGGTTAAGAAATATTTGAATGATATTGGGGTATGGATGACTATTAAATTTCAAAAAAATTGATGTTCATAGGATTGGGCAGTGATTCAACAATACAAGATAATAGGAATGATCTTTGTGTTAAGCTACAAACTTAGTGTTCATCATATATTAATACCATTCACTACATGGCCCATAGAATAAATTTACATTCATAATTATGAAAAAGTGTTTTTCAGTACCAAAAGTTAAAGGTATAATCTACAAGAAATCAATTTAGAATAAGATGATAGGAAAGATCTTTGTGTTAAGCTACAAACTTAGTTTTCATCGTATACAACTGTCATTCACTACATGACCCATAGAATAAATTTACATTCATAATTATGAAAAAGTGTTTTTCAGTATCAAAAGTTAAGGTCTAGTCTACAAGAATAAGTTTAGAATATTAATACATAAATACTCATACTTTTATCGAAGTCCTAAATGGTTTTTAATAATTTCATCAATTTTCTAAGGGAGTAACCACAAGAAATAAGTTTCTTAAATATGTTGATACTATATTAATGTGTTTGTATCATTGTCCAATGAAAATATTATTTTTATAATAGCATCCTTAAATGGATAAATGTATGAGCATAATCTCACAATAGATAAATTCCATGGCTTTTTTTTAGTTTAAGTGGCATATCTAGTATTCATCCCATGTTACAAAAATGAACATTTTGTGAAAAATGTCTAAAAAAATACTTTTGTGAAAAAATCTAAGAAAAAACTATGTATATTTAAAAACATATAAAAACACATAAAATGATATGCAAGACCTTTGATATGCTAGACCTATCAAAGAAAGCATCCATAAGTTAAAAATATAATAGTTGGCACTTAATATAAATTAGACAATACTCTTAATTTTTTTATATTTTAATACAATTGAGGAGTAAGTGTCCTAGTACAAGAATATTAGATACCATTGTACTATTTTTCTAGGGTCTGGTTCACTACCAAATAAGAGCCTATTGTAAGGGAAACTTTTGGAAATATTGTTAAGTGTATAAGTACTAATTTAAAGTATATTGTGAGATCTCTTTCCTCAAATATTATAGAATGATTCCCTCAAGATGAACTACTCGAATCTATGTATATTTTGTATCCTCAATACTAAAGAAATTATCAACCATACAATTTTTATAAATGGATAAAGATCTTTCCTAAACAACTATCTAAAAGTTTAGAATTCAATAGACAACATATAGAAATAATTATTAAAAAACTAATCTAACAAATGTATCAACCCATTTGAAACATAAATACTGGAATACTTTAAAATCATGAAGTTTTTATTCCAAGATGAATCGATAAC
>VDFB02047230.1:382136597-382188589 GCA_007258455.2 Sequoia sempervirens
ATCTTTCCCACTATATATCTCTCTCTATCTCTCACTCTCTATCCATATATATCCCTCCATCTCTCTCTATCACTCTCTCTATATTTCTCAACTTCTTTATCCTCCCTCCCTCTCTATCTATTCATATATATATATATATCCCCCTCTCTATCTCTCTCCCTCTCTATTAATTTTATATATCACCTAGACTTTATCTCTCACTCTTTCCCTCTCTATTTATATCTTTCCATCTCTCCCTCTTCCTATCTATTTATAACTCATTATCTCTATCTCTCTCTTATTTACTCCATCTCTCCCTCTATCTCTCCTACTCTATCTACCTCTCTCTATATATCACTTCCTATATCTTTATATTTCTCTCTCCATCTCCCCCTCTTTCATTGACTCCCTCTTTCTATCTCTATCTCTCCCTTTCCCTCTTCCTCTCTCCTTTCATCTCTCTATTTAAATTTATCTCTTTTTTTGTCTTTGTCTTTGTCTTTGTATTGTCTTTGTCTTTCTCTCTCTCTCTCTCCCTCTCTATCTTTCCCAATTTATATTTATCTCTCTCTTTTTTATATCCCTATTTTCCCTCTCCCTCTCCCTCTCCCTATCACTTCTTCTTTCTATATCTCCCTAATTCTCTCTCCTATCTCTATTTCTCTCCCTCCATCAACCTTCGTCTCTATCTATTTATACATATTTATCTCCCTCTCTATCCCTCTCCATTTCTCTCTTACTCATACACACACACACCTTGTTTCTCTCTCCCTATCTCTATCTCTATCTCTATCTCATTATCTATCCATCTCTCTTTACCCCTATATATTTCCCTCTCTCTACCCCTCTCTATATATCAATTTATATCTCTTCCTTTCTCATTCTCTCCTTCTCTCCCACTCTCTATATATTCATCTCTTTTGGATCTATATCTATCCCTTTTTCCCCTCTCTTTATCTCAACCTCTCTCTCTCCATATCCCTCTCCTCCATATCCCTCTCCTCCATATCCATCTCCATTTCCATCTCCATCTCTATCTCTAATTTTCTCTTTATCTCTATCTCCTTACCCCCCCTCTCTCTCTCCCCATATCTCTCCCTCTTTCTATCCACATATCTCCCTCTCTCTCCCTATCTCCCTATTTCAAACATATCATTAGCCTATTGGTAATGGACCCTTATTATCTTCCTAATTCAAAGGTTTTGTTTTAGTTGTGTTTGAATCCCTATAAGTAGATGCATATTTGATTTGAAGCTATCACTTCTCCATTGAGACCTTTGTTGCATAAATAAAATCATTTTTTAAATAGCCTACCAATTGACCTCATGTATACTACACAAATTTATTTAAACAATAAACCAAAAAATTTCCTAATTGACCATCCACACTTCTTTGGTGTACCCATTGCACACCAAGGTACAATTGCTAGTTTTAGTTATTTTAATTTAATTCTTATTTGTATTTATGTATGTTTTTGAAGTTAATAAAATTTGAAAAATAAAAAAATGACAATGTCAAATAGTTTAAGATTTAATTTAAATTTTTATTTCAATTATGTAAAAATAAATCTTAGGAAGATTATCTTGATATATATATATATATTGCAAAACATTATCTTTATATGCTAATTTACGGAGGTGTTTTAATTTAAATTTTATTTTAGTATTTTAATAGTTTGAATCCAAATCTCTATAAAATAGCTAATTGATTTTTGTGAGATTTTCTTTAATAAAAAATAATAATTACATACATTAAAAAAATTGTTTGTAAAAAATGTAAAAATAAGTAATGTTTATTTATTTTAGAAAGAATTAATGAAATGAATTTATAAAGCAAAAAATGAAAAATCATTCTTAAGAAAAAATATTAAAAAAATAGTTTACCTTGCTTTCCCTATAAATTTTCTCATAACACCCCAACCTTCTTAGCCAATTATGTTCAAGAGAAATAATTTTTACAATTTTTAAAATTAAGTTTTTTAACATGTTCACTTTTAAAAAATCAAATTATATTTAAAGAGCACAAAATTCTAGTTTTTAATTTGTTCAAAGCCAAATTATTAATAACTAATTAACAAAATGAGTTGAAGAATTGAATGCAATAGTACTATGCCTCACAACAAGTACTAAAAAAGATCCAGATTAGGATGGCCCTCATAGTCAAAGTGAGCAAATGATTTGACAATTGGAAGAGATTTATTAATTATTTATAGTGTATTTTATATTCTAAATTATTCTTGATTGTAATAAATTTTATCTACTAGTTGGGCACTATGCAAATAAGGTTTCAATTTTCATTTAATAATTAACATATTATGATTTTTCAATTTCCTATTCTAAAATCTAGAATTTAAACATTATTTTTTAAATTTTATTATAAAATTTATTAGTACTTGTAGAGTTTATTTGGTAATTCATCAAGGTAGAAATAGATATAATAAAAAAATATTTGAATAAATCTTAAGATACTCAAATTATAATGTTTTACACCTATAAAATATAGGTTTGAAGAACACCATAATGATAAAATAAAGCTACCCATAGTTTTTATTCAATGTCCATTGTTCAAATTCTTGAACTATATAATATCATATTGTCACAAAACTTAATTAACATAAAGTTTTAATATCGTATGAGCATATTGAATAAAAAATTACAACAAATTGAACAATTTTAAAAAATAAAATAATGCTAATTGAATTATACTCTACATTGATAGTGGTTGGGATATCATCTTCTATATAATGTTTTAGAAGTTTAATTTTCTATCTCATAGTGACTAACATGTATGTAAAAAGCTTGTAATTAAGAGTGGAAATTCCCTTTATTGTATCATACAAACTTAGTTTCAAGGTTACCAATATCTTAACAAAACCAATTTTTTTACTCATATAACTTCTTAAGAAACTATTCATTTTCCTACTTTATTATATTATTCATCTTCCTATTGAAATTATCCTATGTAATTATTATTTTTGGGTTAAAAGGCATTGGGAAACTCAACATTGATAAATTGTATACCCTTGCATGTAGATCCACTAACATTTTCACACTCTTTCAACAATCATATGCTTTACCTATTTTTATATACTACTAAATAATGGATAATCTTTTTATTGAGGCATCATTCATATTATGAATTTTATTTGATGTCAATTCAATATCATTGATTTTGTATATTGTTTCCGAAAAAAATTGTTGTAGCCTCACTTGAAATCATCCCTTTCCTTCTTTGAGTTACATATTTAGTGAGCATATTAAACCATACCTATAGACCATCAATGGATTGATTTTTTTTACTCAAATCACCAATTTTCTAGATTATTTCTTTCCAAATGTTATGTTTATATGAATTAATATTTGTATATAAAATTTAGATACTTTTTGTTTTGAAGACATTATTTTATTTTCTTCTTTCATCAATTCTTATAAATAATTGTTCAAAGTATTTTATCAATTCCTTTGATTGTGTACTTTTACTTTCTCTTTCGTTGTGTTATGTTACATTTCTTTACTAAGGTATTGGATTTGTCAATCTTCGTTGTAATTTTTCTAAGTTTCAAATCTTTTATTATTATAGTTCTTTATACTTTTCTCTATATTTTTATATAGTTTAATTGATTCCACCTTTATATATTTATTCACATTGATCATAGATATTTTTATCATTTCTCTAAGGTACTGCTCTTTTTATCTACTACTTTCCTCCTTTATTTCCTTTTGCTAGGTATACTTGTAAATTTCTATGTGATTCTTAAACCTATTTCTTTCTCCTTGCCTTTACCAATGATGTGTATACCACATACTTATTTTGTTTTCATATATTTATTTTATCAAAAAAAATCATTCCACCAAAATTTAAAAAATATTTCTTAATTCACATTCAATGAAATGATTTTGATCCTCTAGATTTTTAAATTTTTGAATAGTATATACACACTCCATTTTTTCTATATATAGGTTATATGGAGGGAATACCCTAGTTGTTGCAAGCTAAAAGTTTACAATAGCCTTGAGCCTTTGTTTCTTTTTTATTTTATCTCTTTGCAATTTATATTCAAACAAAAATTGTAATAAAAATCTTGTTGAATGCACAAGACAACTAAGAGGGGGGGTGAATCAGTTGTACCTTAAAACTTCAAAGCCTTCATAAATATTCAGATCCACATTCATCCAATGAACCCTTAATCTATTAGAATGTTTTATCATGAAATAAAATAAAAAAGTTTGAATCAAATCAACACCATGCACATAATAACACCAAATTTACATGGAAACCCCAAGATAGGAAAAACCATGGTGAGGATTAACACACAATATAAAGCAATATCAACACTAAATAGAATAGGGCTCACAACCAGAGGGCTCACTACCCAAGAGAAAGAAAGGCTCACTGGCGGAATAGAAAAGAAGATAGAGAAGAGTGTTACAATGAGAAATCCATCTCAAAGCAACAAAATAAATCCTCCATAATATCACCAACACCTTTGCAGTCTCTCTGAAGAATTGTAGACACCTTTTTCTCACCACATCCAGCAATCTAACACATGAAATCTCACACCGCACTTCTCAAATTTGTACTCTTAACACTTTGAAATTCATATCATTCACATCATTCTTATCTATCTTTGCATCCCTCTATAACTCAACTCATATTTATATCATCTTCAATCTTGAAAGAATTCTCCAAGGTCGACTTTACACCTCAACCGTGCAAATTCAAATTAGGTTGGCACCAAAACATTCTCGTGGTGGAAAGGAATGAAGGTGGACCACAACACACCTTAGCTAGGACCTAAATCCACTCACACATTCCACACCATGCTTCCACAAATTTTACAAGTAGTGTAAACACCCAAGGTCAACCATTACCCATATAAACACCATTAATATTTTAAATGCATGCTTCCTTTGATCCAAAAAAAACTCACAGATAACAAATATCACCTGAAAACAATCTAGAATATTCCACAAATACCTTGAAATCCAACAGAATCCTTTGCAACAACTTTCAATTGAAGAATGTACACACCTAGTACACTCAGACAACTTTGTCATACATTGTAACTTAAGAAACTAACTTCCATATCACCAAACCTTGAAAAGAATTGACTGAAGAAAGATACCAACACTATTAGGATGCCTCCATATTTGCAAGACTTGAAACCAAATTTTGGAGAAGCGTGGAGCACAAACATTTCTCCCCGACACCTCTACAATGCACAGTTCACACATTGGTGAATACAACTTCCTCTACTCAATGATCCAATACACCAAATTCTTGATACAACACCTCTGATAAACATATCCAAAATGCATAGGAAAATATTCAACCTAGAAGAAATGGGAAACAAAACCAAAACACTATTCTTCAACCCAGAACACACTACAACTCACTATTTCCTCTTTTTATCAAATTTTCTCAAAAGCACTTAGAAACCAAGCACCAGAGACACATCCTCATCATATTTAGTACTTCATCATCATCATCAATCCAACTGCAACATAGCAACTCAACCATACATCCATAGATAGAATCCTATCAAAGCAACACTAGAGGCACCAATAGCTTACTAATGATAACATAATTCAACTAATCAAAGCATCATTAATGCAAAAACATAGACAAAACCAACAACTACACATAATATTAAAACAATCTTCTTCTCATATAGTTGACATCAATGACAACACCAACTACTCGTATTTGAAACAATCTCCCCCTTTGTCATTGATGGAAACACATGATGTGAAAAACCATCAAAGACACAATAGTTAAAAACTCTTTTTCTTTCTCCCCTTTACACAACTAACTCAAGACTTTATTTCTTTTACTCTTTCACATTACTTACTCTCCCCCTTTCAACTTATCTTTTTCACATGCTTCATTCTCCCTTTTGTTTTTTAACATTATTCTCTCCACCTTTGACATTAATTCCAAAGGAAAAAATATTTGCATCACTTATGTTTCATTTTGACATCAACCAAACATCTCACAACTTCTCTACAACTTTATTCCTTTACTACTTAGTATACTCCCCCTTAGGAGCACACACCTTACTGCACTAATTAGCAACCGGTGCATAATGACAACACTCGCTCTTTCTGACTGCAACAACCAACAATATCACTACCTACTCCCCCTAAGAGGTAGCCACCAATCATCAGCCTAGACCAAAGAATGGATCTTGAAATCCACTAGATTGATGCATCTCCTTATGCATCTAGTTCAAATAAGGAGTGGAAATAACCCCCAACTTCTCCCAAAGATACTCAAATGTATCCTTAGGAAGAGACTTAGTGAATATATCAGCAACCTAATCATTTGTAGGAGCATACTCAAGCTTTACTTCATTCTCTACAACCTTATCTCTTAGAAAGTGATAACAGATTGAGATATGTTTTGTCCTTGAATGCATTACCGTATTTTTTGAAATATTGATAGCACTTGTATTATCACACAAGATAGATATTGGTTCATCATATACTACATTAATATCCTTCAATGTTTGCCTCATCCATAACACTTGTGTGCAACAAGATGTTGTAATGTACTCTTCTTATGCAATAGATAAAGACATTGAATCTTATTTCTTGCTTAGCCATGACACCGATCTACATCCAAGAAAGAATGCACCACTACTTGTACTTTTCTTGTCATCTACACAACTAGCCCAATCTACATTTGTGTAAGCACTCAGAGTAAAATCGGTATCCTTTAGATACCACAAGCCATGATCTAGAGTTCCCTTCAAGTATCTAAATATTCTTTTCACTACTACAACATGTGACTCTCTAGGATCTTCTTGAAATCTAGCCACAAGAAAAACTAGATGCATGATATCCAATCTAGTAGCAGTTAGATATAGTAGTCCTCCAATCATTTATCTATACTTGCTCTAATCAGCCTTAGGAGATTCATCATTCTTGCTCAACTTGTAACTAGTAACCATAGGGGTACACGCCAGTTTAGAATCTTACATTCCAAACTTCTTCAACATTTCTTTGAAATAATTTGATTGTGAAATGAAAATTCCTTTATCTATATGATTTATTTGTAGTCCAAGGAATAAATTCATCTCCCCAAACATAGATATTTCAAACTCTTTCTACATTTCTTTTGCAAACTTCTTACACATAGCTTCATGGCTCCAAATATTATGCCATCAACATATACAACCACAATCATTATTTGATCTTTTTCAACTTTAAAGTAAAGATTGATATATGTGGTACCTTTATTGAATCCTTGTTGTATCAAATACCTATCCAACCTTGCATACCAAGATCTAGGAGCTTCCTTCAATCCATATAATGCCTTCTTCAATCTGTAGACAATATCTAGTTTGTCTGATAACTGAAATCCTTCCAATTGTTTTTTTTATACATCTTCTTCCATTTATCCATTCAGGGAAGAAGACTTCACATCCATTTAATAAAATTTGAAATCCATATGTGCTATAAAAGTTAAAAATATACCGATAGCTTCTATTCTTTCCACTCGAGCAAGTGTCTCCTCAAATCTATTACTTCAACTTGTGAGTAGCGTTTACGCACAAGCCTTTCCTTGTAACTTACCACTTCTCCATTCTCATTTAGTTTATTTCTAAACACCCACTTAGTTCTAATTACATTTTTGTTTGTTGGTCTCGGGACAAGTTCTCAAGTCTAGTTCTTCTCAATCTGCAATAGTTCTTCCATAGCCTTGATCCAATATTCATCATTGCATGCCTCAATCACTATTTTAGGTTCAACTTCATAAAGTAAACATAGATTTGTGTGTTCTTTAGTAGCTTTCCTTCTTGTTAGTATAACTCTGATCTTATCTCCAATGATTTTTTCTTCAAAATGATTCTTTTGCACATACTTAGGATTTTTAGGAGTCTTTTCTGGAGCGTCTTCCTCTTCAATCCGCACTTCTTTTTCTTTAGATTTTTCTTCTTCTCTGTAAGAAGACTCATCTGACTCATATCCATCTATTGCTATTGAATTATTTTATAAATATTCATCAACCTTGAAACTTTCACTCTCAAAAATCTTTCCCAATCTCTTGTTATACCATTAGTAATATTTTCTTCTAGTAGAATATCCAAGGAAGATACCTTCATCAAACCTTGCCTTAGACTTTCCTAAGTTTCCTTCATCTGTTCTAATATAGTATTTGCTTCCAAACACTTTAAAGTACTTGACAATAGGGATCCTTCCATACCATAGCTCATAGGGAATCTTTATGTTGTTTTCTCTTGCTTGGACTCTATTAACTATATAAACAACAATATGAATTGCTTCTCTCAAGTAGACTTCCAGTAAATTTTATTCTTTCATCATTTTTCTTATGGCTTCTTGAATAGTCTTATTCTTTCTTTCAACCACTCCATTTTGATGAGGAGTCTTAAGGGTGGACAAGTTCCTTTTAATTTCATATTCTCATAAAAGATATTAAACTCATTGGAGGTGAACTCACCACCTGTATCAGACCTCAAAATTTTGACTTTCATATTCATTTCATTCTCAACCATAACTTTAAATGCTTTAAACTTATACAGAGCTTATGATTTTTCTTTAAGAAAAGTAACCCATGTCATTTTAGCATAATCATCAATTAATAGCATGAAATACTTGTCACCTTGAAGACTTCTTACTCTTGTAAAACCACAAAGATCTATATGTATCAATTCCAAAAATTTGGTAGTAGATTGTTCTTTGAATTTGAAGCTTCTTCTTGCTTGCTTTCCAATTTGATACTCCTTATAGACAACATTGATAGGATTTGTAATCTTTGATAGAGATCTCAGCTTGAACTGAACTAAACTAATTCTTACTAAGTTATCAAAATTGGTGTGATGCATCCTCTTGTGACATAACCAACTTTCATTAATATGATTCATAAAGCAGTTACCATTAGAACCCTTGAGTTGATAAACATTTCAATATGCCCTTCTAGTAGCAACCATAGTTTTGAATCCTTTTCTAATCTCACATCCATCATCCTAAAACATAATATTGTATCCTTTGATACTCATTTTTCCAACACTCAAGAGGTTATGCCTTAAACCTTTAACATAGTAGACATCATTAGTACTATGCTTGCCATCAAAACTGATAGAACCTTTTCCACATATCTTAGCAGATGTATCATCACCAAATCTAACACATCCTCCTTCATATTTTTCAAGTTTAAAAAGCTTACTCTTGTCACTAGTCATATGATTAGAGCATCCACTATCAATGATCTAGTAGTTCTTCTCCAGTCTATCATAAAAATCAAATATCAAAGTACCTTCAATATTATCCTTTGTCTCTGGAGGACTTTCCTTCATACATTTCTCAAAGTTAGAGAAACATATTCATCATTTAAATCCATGAAAAAACACTCATCGTCATCATCTCCATAATAAAATTCATCATAAAAAATGCTTGCATCTTCTCTAGCATAATAACTTTTCTTAATCATGTTACCTTTGTTCTCCCTATTTTTTATTCAAAGCTCTATTTGGACATCTTGAAGCATAATTACCTATTTTTCCACAATTAAAACATTTGAAAGGAAACTCACCATTGTACTTACCAGTACCCTTCTTCATTCTCCTTACAAAGTTATCTTCCACATCATCAATATCCTCCTGATCCGATTCCTTGATCTCCTTTGATTTTCCATCCTTAAAGGTAGTCTCAACTTTTGCACCACTATTTGTACCAAATTCTCTCATCTCAAAAGCAATTAAAGAACCATACAACTAATCTCTGGTATATTGATTTAAGTTTTCAAACTCCTAAATAGCAAAAACTTTATGACTATAAGATTTAGGAGGAGTTGTGAGAATTTTCTTTATGAATTTTGGTTCTTTGAGTTCTCTACCAAGACGTTTGATGGATCTGACAACTTCATCTACCCTCTAAATATATCTTGTAACATTTTCATCTTCTGACATCCATAGGTTCTCAAAAATGATCTTCAGATTCCACATCTTAGCTTCTTTGACCTTATTATCTCCTTCATAAATGCTCTCTAACTTTACCCAAATATCTCTAATAGTTTTTAGACTCATTAATTTCACTAATTCAAAATTTGTAATACCACTTAAGAGAGCATATCTCTCTTTAACATTGCTTTCATAGGCATTGATGTCATCATTAGTGCTTGGACCATTTACAGGCATAGTATATCCATCTTTAACTGACTTACAGACATCAAATGCTAGATAAACTAGAAAACCTTCCATCCTTGTCTTCTAGAATGCATATTACATTCCATCAAACATAGGAATCTTATTTTTTATGCGTCATCCCAGATCTACCTCAAGTAGTTAAAATTTCTTCCAAGGAACCTTTCTCTAATACCAATTGTTGAATGCATAAGACAACTAAGAGGGGGGAGTGAATCAGTTGTACCTTAAAACTTCAAAACCCTCATAAATATTCAAATGCAGATTCATTCAATTAACCCTTAATCTATTACAATTTTTTATCATGAAATAAACTAACAAAAATTGAATCAAATCAACACAATACAAAAAAGAACACTAGATTTACATGGAAAACCCAAGATGGGAAAAACTACGGTATGGATTAACATAATATAAATTAATATCAACACCAAATATAATAAGGCTTACATCTAGAGGGCTCACTGCCAAAATAGAAAAGGAGATAGAGAAGAGTGTTACAATGAGAAATCCATCTCAAAGAAATAGAAGAAATGTTGGAGTATAGGACCACTGAGAGGGGGTGAATTAGTGGTCAAATAAGAAAAAAATCAAAACTTAACACACTTGATTATTCAAAGACTCTAGATATTGTATGTTATGAAAATCACAAAGATATGCAAATTAGAATACAACATTTCAATGAGGGATAATCAACCATGCACAAAGTGACACACCATCAAGAAGAAACAAAACATACGATTTATGAGTAGAAAAACCCTAAGAGGGTGAAAAAACCACTCTAAACAATTTCTTTATTAAGCCACATTGGCTAAAAACTTGTTGTTTACAAATTGCATGCCTCACTAGCAATACAACAAGACTCACTGGAAATTAACCAAGCCTCAATGACAAATAATCAAGCCTCACTAGAAAATTCTCATATCTCACTGACAAATACCATGCCTCACTGGAAAAACTCCATGTCTTACTAACATTATTCAAAAGGAAAATAAAATAATTTAGAGGATTACTCTGTTTCAATTCAAATTGATGAGCCTAGTTTTTGGTTGAATTTTGGGTAGAATTTATAGTCCATTTGTTGGCAATGTCATGAACTTTAGTACTTAAGTGTTAATATTTTCATAATGTTTTCCTCAAACCATTGACATTGGGTTTAACTCTATCTCTGTGAAGTTCTAATGACATTGGCATCTTATGTGGTTATCTATATTGATTTTGTGTATGGTTGATGAATGTTCTTTAAGGTGATTATAGATGAGCAATTATTATGCGTACTGACATTGCTATGCAGGACACAATTTGTGGATGCTAAGTTGAGAAAGGAAACCGTCAAATGATCATGCAGGGGAATCATTCAAAGGATTCAACTGAAGGATGACAAAAGTAGATTCCCCATGACATTCAATTGTAACCACCTTGTATTTATGGAATTGGGCAATCACAGGAGTTACTACTGTGTTGATTCCACATTTGGGCATGCATGTATGACTGGATTCCTTGCAGACATAACCGCTTTGCCACTCTTTTCCTCGCTTTCCCTGAATGTTGTCCTCTTAGCTAGTGGGAGTTGACCACCTTGTTTAGCTAGTACAATAAATAAGGATTTGAATCTTCTTCTTGGGGGTTCTTAGTTCTTGATTTTTGTTGGTAAATGATATTGATGATGTATTAAGCATTCTTCACTGTTCAATACAGCCATGTTGCTACTCTTTTTATACATTTTCCAATGAATGAGATGATATTCTAAGTTTAAGCATTTGAGTTCCTATTAGTCTTAGAGGATACTCATCCAAGGGGCCCCACTTGGTGAGTAATCCATTCTTTAGAGTAATTATTTTAAATATTATTTCATGTTTTGTACTTAGTTGGAAATCTAGCATCGACTATTCCTACAACCACTAGAAGTCCATTTTGTGCCTATTCCTGCAGCCAAAGTAGACAAAGTAGTTCCTGTTTGTTTCCCAGATTTTATTCCTATTATGCATTTCAATTCAGTATAGTTGTTGGTTGATGTTCAAAATTTTCTTTATTTCCTTTACAAGCAATTTACTTCCTGTATTGTGTGTTTCTTAGTTGTAGATTAGAAATGGCTATTTAAGAGTTCCTAATGCACATACTGTGTTGGCCCATTTCAAGTTCACGTCCCTGGGTTGACAATTTAAATGCACCTTCATGATGATTAAAATAACTATTCAGGTCAGATGCTCAATCTCTTAATCATAGTTGTAAAGGTTGAGTTATCAGATCATTCTAGGAGGATGAAATTTTTGGCATCATTGTCGGGGATGGTGTCAAGCTAGGAATTCATTTGGAGTCATTGATAGTTTCTCTGCCATAGCACTTCTCTTGAGTTGTTCTTAGAATACCCCTTGTTTATCCAAGTAATGATCTTCCATTATTTTGCTCATTCTTTTTGTGAGTTATCTGATGCTAAGTTGATACCATATGAATAGAAGAATGATCTTGATCTATTTGAACTAGTTGAGCTTCCAAATCTACCCAGAAACAAAGAAGAAAGAGGAACCATTTCCCTTTGCTGACGCATATCCTAATTTGACTAAGTTTTGAAGCCTCCATTGAAGATCAAAACTAGATTGATAACCCCTTTTCCTTGGGAATCCATCAAGAAGACATGGGTGATACCCTCTTCTTTGAGTTTGACATACTCTGCTAGAGTCATGACTGTACCATTAATGCTCCTAGGCTTGAACTATTTCCTACCACTTTAAAAGAAGCTACACTAGGATGGATTATGAGTCTAGGCAGAGATACCATGGAAACTTCAGAGGACATGAAGACAAAGTTCCTTGGAAAATACCAGGAATATTGTAGGGAAAGTGATACGGGAGGAGGTAATGTCTTTAGGATGTAGTAGAAGGAAGATGAGAGCTTGGAAGATTGCATTTCAAGGTTTTTGTTTTGCTTGTAGAAATATCCACACCATACACTCAATAAAGAATCACAAAAGTTTATTTTCTCAAGAGGAATCAATGAGAGTTGCACCGATGCTTTGGACCTAATGGAAGGAGGAGATATCACCTAAGTTCCTTGGGAAGATATCAAGAAAATATTTTAGAACTATTCCAAAGCAGCTTCAAAGAAAGAGAGAACTTTCCAATCTTTTGTGGGTAAGTCGTCTACTAGTGGAATTTCAAGGATGGAAATTACTAATTTGTTGGTAGAATTCAAGTAGGATATTACAAATGATCTAGCTACTTGGTTGGATACACCTCAGGCCAAAGACAAACATGAGGAGGTAGAGGCAACGTTGATAGAATACTACCCTCATTGTAGAGAAAAGAAGGACTGTAGATGCAAGATGGTTGCTAACATTGACAACAAGATTCCACCTAAGTTCAAACCAATTCGAACTGAGGAAGATCAGGTCTAATTTGTTGCATAGAGGAAGCCCTGGGTTCCAAGACAAGGTATACTACCAAATCCACTATCTTTTTCTGGGTCAAACTAGACAATCAATTGCATGCAACCATCTCAATCCCAACAGCCTACTATAATGCCTCCACCTACTAATTCAAGCTCCAATGCACCCAAACCTACTCAGCTACCAACTCTTCCCACACCCCACCCAAATAACACACCACAACAATAGCCAATATACTTTGTTGATTCAAATAAATTCCCTGCATATGTTGTGAGTATAAGTGATATCCATCTGCATTTAGGAACCACTCTACCAGGCCCTTCCAATCCCACCATAACTGAGCTACCTATGGAAGAGGAACCTATGAATGATCTTGTTCAACCAACTATACCTAAAAATCTTGAACCAATTCCAGCCAGGAAGACTACACAAGAGCCACCATTTCCTCAGGGATTGAAAGTTTCTAAGCATAAGGAAGACAAGGAAGAAACAAATTTTGACATCATGGATTAGCTAAAGCATATATGTGTTCAGATACCCCTATTTTAGGCCATAAAGGATGTTCCCATCTATGAAAAAGCTATCAAGGAAGCTTGTCTTAAGAAACCAGGTAGGAAAAAGAAAGACCCAACCATAGTTCATGTGGTAGGCCAGCTCACTGATATCATATTAGGAAAAGTGACTATTTCCAAGTATAATGACCCAGGCAGTCCTATGGAAATAGTTGTTATCAACAGAATCCAAGTAAAGAATTCCCTGATTGATTTGGGGACAAAAATCAATTTGATGACTAGGGACATCCTGCAGCAACTAAATATTTCAAGTATGAAGTCTACTCCTACTATCTTGCAGCTTGCTGATAGTTCTACTGTGAAGCCTAATGGTATAGTAGAAGACCTTGGGGTAATTCTAAACTATTTTGAGTATCCACTAGATTTCATGACTCTCTCTCCTAAGGCCACCCTATAAGGATATCCTATCATCCTTGGAAGGCCATGGTTTGCAACAAAAGATGCTTATATTGGGTGTTGGTTAGGTAATGTGACTATTTCTGATGGTGGGAATACTAAAAAATCTTGTTCTTTATCTTCCTGCTCAGCTGACACATAATGAAGAGAATTTTGTATGGCCACAAGTTGGTGAAGAGGCCAAAGAATTTAACTTAGTGGCTCAACTCATGATGTTAGATAGAAATCCTTTCATGCAGCTTCAAGATGAAGATAAAGTATTATCTAGTATAATTCTAAACCATTATGAAGTGGAGGAAACATCATCTTCTACTTTGGTCAAAACACTTCTACATGTTCTTCCTATAGCCACTGTTCCTACAGATGTTCTTCCTACAGCCACTATTCCTGCAGATGTTCTTCCTGTAGCCATTATTCTTGCAGACGTTGTTCCTACAACAATAGACTTACTGAAGTCTCATCAGCATCCATTTGCATGGGAATATCATGATATCAAGGGACTGGATCCTACGCTCTGCACTCATAGGATCTACATCAGAGATGATTGTCAACTAGTAAGACAGCCTCAACAAAAAATCAACCCTGCATTGAGAGAAACTGGTAAAGCAGAAATGCAGAAATTGTTAGATGATAGATTTATCTATCTTATTTTTGATAGCCAGTGGGTGTCTACATTAGTGATCATGCCAAAGCAAGGAGGAAAGTGGCGATTTTGTGTTGATTATAAAGAACTTAATGCTACCACCAGGAGGGGTCACTTTCCTCCACCCTTCAGTGATCAAGTTTTGGACACACTTGCAAGAACACAATACTTTTCTTTCCTAGTCAGAATCAACGGCTATAACCAGATTCCAATTGCACCTGATGACTAGGAAAAGATTACCTTCACTTGCCTATGGAGATCATATGCTTATCCATAAGGTGTAGTTCTTGGCCACTACATTTCTCACAAAGGAATGTAAGTCAACCCTGTAAAAACTGAGGAAGAGCTACTGCAACAATTCACCCAACATTCAGTACACGAGCTTCCTGTAGCCGAAAATGGTGGACCTAGCGTCCCACCTTTCGGCTAAATTAAGGTACATACTTTTCATAATAAATATGTCCACTCTAGTGGAAATCTGTTTCTTCACCCATCCGCCCATCCATCCATCTGTATCACCTTTCTCTCTCTTCCATCATTTTATTCTGCCTCACTTCACTTCGTGTCACTTTCATTAATTACTCAATTATTTCTAAAAAAGGTGAAACGGTGCTTTCTCTCCATGATCATTCTAATGCCTCCTTCGCACACTCGGGTATGTATGTGGTAATTCACATCTCTTAATTACCTTTTAAGTGCATTTATTTAATCATGGCACGTTACTATAAGCAATTACATAATATGTCATTACTTTTTGTCAAATCATCACTCCCTTCTCACATGTGTGGACACATGTCCAAATTTAGGTTGGTGGGGAATAAAAAATTCAAATATATTGCTCATGTGTCAAATCATAATTTGGCTATGTCAAAAAATTTAAATAAGCCGATTTGAAAATCTAGCTCGCATGTGTGAAGTGATGTTAACTGAGCTGCCAATTCTTTCCATTATCGCTCTCATTTATCACCCTTTTCTCACCTTAATTTCCCTATTGTAGTCTTGAGTTATAAGTAGTAAATGGTAAAAATAAAGACAAAGAAGGAAATTCAGTTGACACTGGAAATGAAGATTTAGCAGAAAGGTGGTGGCTTTTAGAACAGAAATTGCAGAGGAAGGAAATTTTGTTGAGTGACAGTGATTTCAGATAATGGGAGGTGTCTTATATCCAAATGATCCCTCAGTTCATGATGTTTTGTTGCAAGATGCACAATGCCTAGAAGAATTTCAATGTTGTGAATGGTTTGATTATTTCATGAAGTTGGATAGCTTTGACAAAGGTATTGCACTCAAATTCGCTCAAACATTCTCTGAAGGAAGAGCCACAGTAAAAGGGTTAGAAGTTGTGGCAACTAAGGAGAGAATTGCAGAAGTTTCAAGGTTACCTGTTGATGGTGAGCACTACCCTACCTCTAGGGATGTCAGGTTGACCAGAGCAAAATTTACAGTACATGGTGACTCGCCAATTAACATAGACAAGCAGGGTGCAAAAAGAATGTCTTTGCCCAAACCATGGAAGCAAGCAGATGTCTACATTATAAGGTATATCACCTATGAGGGACGTTTTTCAAACCTACATTCAGTACATTTCAAGATCTTGAGCCACATGAGGCACAGAAGGAGGATGAACATGCCCAATTTTCTATACAATCTTCTCTCCATCATGGCTACTGAGACATAAAAAGGTAGGGACAATTCTGTCTCCCACCATTGCTTGATAAAATTATTGTCTAAGAAATCTTTGCATAATGTATCTGAGATGTCCCGGGAAGAATTTTTCAATATTGATCAATTTAGACCTGAGGAACTGCAACCTAGGATTTTACCCCAACCTCGTAGGGTTAGCAGAAGATTAAGCATAGTTGAAGCCACTCCTGTGCTTCAACTTCTGGTGCTAGTTCTAGTATGAATCCTCCTACAATAGCAGAAGAATCCATAAACATTGGTTCCTCTAAAACAAAACATTCAGAAAAAAGAAAGCTCTTCATCTGATTTTGATAACGATGTCCCCCTACAAACCCTAATAAGAACCAAGGCATAGAGGAAAGATGTTGAAACAAGAAAAGAAAAAGAAAAAGCCCTAACACAGCCTATTGAGAAAGAGGTGTCGAGTGCTAGGAAGAGAAAGGCTGACCCTATTCATCCTGTAGCCAAAGGAAAATGTAAGAAGCACCCCTAGGAAGCCAAAACCAACTGGGCCTGCTTTTTGTATGCCTTCACAGGAAAGCCCTGGGGATGGCAAGCCATCACATGGGGACACTGAAGCTCCAACGAAACAAGATCATGTTGAAGAAAAAGAGGAGGATATATTTGAAAGAGTAGCAAACATAACACTGGAAGACCTTACTAATATCATAGAGGAATTTGAGGATGAGTAGGGGTTCTTGCAGCAAAACCAAGAACAAGAGCAAGAGTTCCTATAGCCGTAGCAAGAAGCACAACAAGAGCCAGAGCAAAACTAGGAACAGGAACAAGAGGTCCTGTAACAAAGGGGGGCAAAGAAATAGTACCCCCGCAGCCAAAGACAACTAGACAGCCCGAGTTCATGCAAATAGTACCGTATGGGCAGCATCCATCAACAAAAACACTGGTAGGAATTCATAACCCTCCTAATTTTATGGTTCATGCAACAATTTTAAATTTATGGAAAGAAATAGAAATGAGAGAGGAAGAATGGAAACTGGAAAGGAAGAGGCTGAAAAAGGAAGTCCAACAGAGGGATGAGGTTATTGAGGAGAAAAATGAGGAGATTACTACTTTGAAGAAGAAAGTAGATGACATTGTAATCCTGGTGCCACAAATGCTAGAATCCAAAGCTCCTCCAAGGGTTTATGTCCTGCACTTGAAAGAAAAATATCTCTCTTTCAAGTTGTCAAAAATTGTTTTAGATTTAAACCCCTCCATTGAAACTCCTACCAAATTCTTAAACACCTTTAGGATTGCTTCCCCTAAGATGAAAAATATGTTATGTGAATTTTATTTGCACAATTATGCTATCAGGAAGGATCATGATTGGAACATGTTGCTATATGTTGGGGATATTCAGCTACAAGCATTTATGTCTTGGGTACAAAATGAGATTAATTGGGTTGAGAAGAAAAATGCTTATAAGAAAATGGAATCTAACATCCCCTTAGCCATCAGGGTTGATTCAATCCAACCAAGAGATATTCGCAGAGAATGGCTCAGGATGCTTCTCAAACCAAGCTATGGTAATAGAATCATGCCACGGATTGAAGCTATCTACACTGAATATGAGGTCAAAGCAACAAAAAAAGAGGAGCTTGTAAGAGGATACCTAGCCCAATGATGGAATAGTTTAACATATGAGTTAAAACAAGTCAAGCCCCATTCTATTCTTAATTATGCTACAAAATTGAGGCGAATTGATAGGTATATTCAAATTGGTAGAACAAAGGGGAGATTTTGGCTTCCTCTGAGTTTCCAGGCACCCATTCTCATTTGGCCAGTACCAAACTACAAATTCTACCAATATGATATTGCTACAGAAAGGAAAAGATGGAACAAATTTGATAGATTGGGAGGATTTTATTGGGATCCAGACTCATGCTCTGCTAAGATAGATGTTGGCCAGCTAGCAGTTGCAAACTTCAAAGCCTTGACCAAACAAAAGAACAACCCTTCCACTGCTAGAGGACCAGCAAGACGTTAGGTTGGGGGGGAATGATGAGCATAGTTTTTGGTCAAATTTTGAGTAGAATTTATATTCCATTTGCTAGCACTATCATGAAATTTAGTAGTTAAGTGTTAATATTTTCATAATGTTTTCCTCAAACCATTAACATTGGGTTTAACTCTATCTATGTGAATTTTTAATGACATTGGCATATTATGTGGTTATCTATATTGATTTTGTGTATGATTGATGATGTTCTTTAAGGTGATTACAGATGTGCAATTATTATGCTTACTGACATTGCTATGCAGGACATAATTTTTGGATGCTAAGTTGAGAAAGGAAACCGTCAAATGATCATGCAGGGGAATCATTCAAAGGATTCAACTGAAGGACGATGGAAGTAGATTCCCCACGACATTCAATTGTAACCACCTTGTATTTATGGCATTGGGAAATCATGAGAGTTACTGCAGTGTTGAGTCCACATTTGGGCATGCATGTATGAGTGGATTCCTTGCAAACGTAACTGCTCCACCACTCTTTTCCTTGCTTTCCCTAAATGTTGTCCTCTTAGTTAGTGGGAGTTGAACGCCTTGTTTAGCTAGTACAATAAATAAGGATTTGAATCTTCTTCCTGGGGGTTCTTATTTCTTAATTTTTTTTGGTAAATTATATTGATGATGTATTAAGCATTCTTCACTGTTCAATACAGCCATGTTGCTACTCTTTTTATACATTTTCCAATGAATGAGATGATATTCTGAGTTTAATCATTTGAGTTCATATTAGTCTTAGAGGATACTCATCCAAGGGGCCCCACTTGGTGAGTAATCCATTCTTTAGAGTAATTATTTTAATTATTATTTCATGTTTAATACTTAGTTGGAAATCTAGCATCGATTGTTCCTACAGCCACTAGAAGTCCATTATGTGTCTGTTCCTGCAACCAAAGCAGAAAAATTAGTTCTTATTTTTTTCCTAGATTTTATTTTTGTTATGCATTCCAGTTCAGCATAGTTGTTGGTTGATGTTCAGCATTTTCTTTATTTCCTTTTCAAGTAATTTACTTCATGTATTGTGTGTTTCTTAGCTATGGATTAGAAATGGATACTTAAGAGTTCCTAGTGCACATATTGTGTTGGCCCATTCCAAGTTCACATCCCTGGGTTGAAAATTTGAATACACCTTCATGATGATTAAAATAACTATTCCAGTTAGATACCCAATCTCTGAATCATAGCTATAAAGGCTGAGTTATCAGATCATTGTAGGAGGACAACACAAGCCACTACAGAATAAAATTTCCACCATAGTTTTTCACACTTGCCAAAGCCTTTTAACACCATTCTGATAAAGAATACGGCTCTATAATCTTGCATACCATCATCATGTCATTATGCTCTGATAAAACCCAACATCATCTTGAATTGTAGGAAGAACGATAATTATATTTTCCATGTCATCATCTTTTCAATCAGAAGATTACATCTGCTCTATCAAAACCCTATCCAACCTTATCACGGCATACCTCAACCATCTGGAAAACACAATTCTAAATAATTTATTGACTCTTTCTGCAAACATCATGTTCTGTTCATGAAAGCTACATCACCTTAAATACCTGAAAAGGTTACAGTTTTCTCTATCTATCATATTTCAATCAAGAACATAAATCCCATACTCACCAAACTCATTCCATCTTCAAAACTATGGCATGTCACATACTGAATGCAAAATTCAAATAGTTTCTTTCAAATTGGTGCCAACAAACTAATCCCAAAACTATTCATATTCAAACAAAAATAAAACTAAGCAAAAACATATGACAGTTAAACTCCCGTCAAAGAAGAGACTTCTAGAAATAGTTGTTAGAAGATTTAAACATAGACCTTAGATTTATAATCCCACCTCAGCCAACTTTAAATAGTAACCATCAATCTCCATTCAAATATTGTATGCAAAGATTCTAACTTGCTTGATCGGTTAGCACAAAAGGAGGGGTCGGTTGATGAATGGTTTAAAAACCTTAAACTCATAACTTAAGTTATCTTTAACTTGCTATAGCAAGTCACTGAGTTCTTAGATAAAAAATAAAATTTGCTAAACTCTTTACATAAAGACCTAAATTTTAGAGTTTTAGACTCTTAGAATCTAATGAAGAACCCTAAACAAGTTCAATGCTCCAAAAGTATTGAATACCTATGATTAGTCTTCAACCTTTGCAAAACACCATATGTCTTTGACAATATGAATCATGAGCACCATGTGAAGAAGGGTGATCAACATTAAGAGTACCAACATTAGGTATTTGAAATATGAATGACCAAGTACTTTGTGATTGAATAATTTTCCATCAACCTTTGTATGAATCCCATGCCTTCAAGGCTATGAAAAGCACCATGAGATGGCCAACAACACCACATGAAGAGAAGCCAACATAAACCATGAAACTAAACTTTGAAATCAATGACAAAACATCATGCCAAGCCAAAAAACTCCCCCTTTGGCATTGATGTCAACTTAGCCAAGTTTACACCTTATTGCTCTCCCTTTGACAACAATGACAAAGGAACTCATGAAAAGAAACAATAACAAACTATCACTTGCAAAAGCACTAAATACTGAGAACATTGAATATTTGCAACCACTTCACCAAATATAAGAAGCCAAAGAAAATGGAATACCTTACTATTTGAGCACAAATATTTTTCCAAAAACACTGCCCCAAGATCACTGTACCTACCAACACACAAATCACTATCACTAGATTTCTTTGTGATCACAGCCCTAGCACCATACTTCTACAACTAAGAAATATCAATGTCAAAGACCACTTTCATGACACAACATCACACTATCACCACTTGAGCAAGGAAAATGGACATTAGGATCATTTGTATTTGACTTTGTAAACACTACCACTACAAATCAATTGCAAACAAAGAAAATTTATTCCTAAATCTGGTGAAGAAAGCATTCATAGTTGAAACCAAGAAATCACTGTTAATAGTATATGAAGCAAATGTGCCATTGTTCATTGTCTTAAAATTCCATGCAAAAAACCTGCTAAGAATGAATATCAAACTTTGACAAGAACAAAAAGAGATCATAAAATATAAACAATCCAAAACCATATAGAACCTGTCAAAGAGCACTGCTCATTGTCAAACCTTACTAGATATACCATTGCAACTGATCACTAGATAAACCAACCGTTCTCAACCAAAAAACAAGCATGAATACCATTGCACCAAAACATTATCAACCAACAGAGTAACCAAGAGACAACTATCCAAAACAATTGGTTGTGCTACAAGAATAGAAATATTGTCTTTATCAATACCCCTCCAACAAGAGTCTTTCAAGACCAAAACAACTCTAGGCAGATGTATATTATTCACACAACATGAATACCACTATACCAAACATGAATAACTACACCAAATCACCATCAAGACCACTGTACAAGAACCAAGTATCCATCAAAAGCAGATATATTGTGCATTCATTACTGATACTATGTAATCATGACTATCATTGTGTAATCACTATTGTGCATTCGTTATCGATAACAATGACAAAGAAGCATGCCCAAAACTCACTAAAATACCCACAAGATGGATTATAGGATATATGTATAGTCTCCCTCTGAAAACCATGCACAAATAATCTATTTTATTGAAGAGAGGCAAGGGAAATAACACCAAGCATGTCCCTCAAGTGCTCAAAAACCTCCTTTACCAATGGCTTTGTGAAGATATCAGCCACCTGATCACAAGATGCTATGTCATCTAAAACAACTTCATTTTTCAAGTATTTTTCCTTCAAGAGATGATATCTAATAGCTATATGTTTGGTTCTTGAGTGCATAACCAGATTCTTGGAGATATTGATTGCACTAGTATTGTCACATAAAATATGAATAGGTTGAGACACTTCTACCTTAATGTCTTTGAGAGTTTGAAACATCCACAAAACCTGGGAACAACATGAGGCAGCAACAATATATTCTGCTTTAGTAGTTGAGAGAGACACCAAGTCTTGTTTCTTGCTATGCCAAGACACTAATCTGCCACCCAATAAAAATGCTCCTCCACTAGTACTCTTTCAATCATCAATACACCCTTCCCAATCACCATCAGTATAGGAAAGTAAAGTAAAATCATTATGTCTAGGATACCACAAACCATAATCAATAGTGCCATTGAGATATCTAAAGATTATTTTAACTACATTAAGATGAGATTGCTTGGGAGAGGATTGAAATCTTTCCAATAAGCATATAGCCTACATGATATCAAGCCTTGAGGTTGTCAAGTAAAAGAGACTACCTATCATAGATCTGAATAAGGTCCGATTTACATCAGGTGAATCATCATCTTTACCTAGCTTGTATCTAGTTACCATAGGAGTCCCAACTGGTCTACTTTCATCCATTTGAAATATTTTGCATACTTCATTTGAGAGATGAAGATACCTTTCTCAAGTTGTGAGACCTACAATCCAAGAAAGAAGGACAACTCTCGAAGCATACACATCTCAAATTCAGATTTCATGATGTTAGGAAAAGCATAACACATGTCATCATTTCTACCAAAAATGATGTCATCTATATAGAAAACAACAACATCAAGAATATCTTCACATTTTGTCATGAAATACAAATTATTGTCAACACCTCCATTTGTGAACCCTTTCCCTTGAAAGTACTTATCCAACCTAGAGTACTATGCTCTAGGAGATTTTTTCAAGTCATACAATGCCTTTTTCAATCTATAGACACAATCTTGTTTTTCTTCACATTCAAAACCTTCAGGCTACTTCGTATAAACCTCTTCCTCAAGATCACCATTGAGAAAATCTGATTTAACATCCATTTCAAACACCTTGAAATTTTTATAAATTGAAAAAGCTAGAAACATCCTTATGGCTTCAAGTCTAGCTACAAGTGCAAATGTCCCATCAAAATAAATACCCTCAACTTGAGAGTACCCCTTTCAAACAAGTCTTTCTTTATTTCTTATTACATTACCTTTGTTATCAAGTTTGTTTCTAAAAACCCATTTTTCCCCAATAACATTCTTGTCTTTGGGTCTAGGAACGAGTTCCCATGTCTTGTTCTTTTCAATTTAATTTCATTCCTCCTCCATAGCTTTAACCCAAAACACATCTTTGTTGGCCTCTATATAGGTTTTTGGTTCTATTTCTAAGATCAAACAAACATGCACTTGATCACTTGTGTTAGCAAGATTTCTTCTTATTTACACACCAATATTTTTGTCCCCAATGATCAACTCATGAGGATGATCTCTTTGTAGATATTTTGAAGGAGTTTTAGCTATAGACTGCATAGGATTTTCAAGAGTATCTTCTTCCACTTGAACTTCCATCTCTTCTTTTGGTACATGATCTTCTTCTTCATTATCTTCTATCTGTTGTTCAGAAGGCTACAAACTTTCATCAATTTTAACATTAACACTCTCAACTATTATTTTGATTCTTTTATTAAAGCACTTATGGGATTTACTATGTGTAGAATAGCCTAAGAAAATACCTTCATCACACCTAGACTCAAAACTTCCCAAATTTTCATCATCTCTCTTGATAAAGCATTTACTACCAAAAACTTTGAAATAACCAAAATTTGTTGAATTACCATGCCATGGTTCAAATGGAGGATATTTAGTTTTTACCCTTAATTGCACCCTATTTAGAATATATACAGTTGTATGAATTGATTCTTTCCAATAGGTTTTAGGCAGATTTGCATCATGAAACATTGTTATTGCCATCTCCTTGACTGTTATATTCTTTCTCTCGGCTACCCTGTTTTGTTGTGGTGTCCTAGAGGCTAAACATTTCCTTTTAATATCATGCCTCTCACAATAGTCCTCAAACTCTTTTGAAGTATACTCTCCACCCTTATCTGATCTTATACGTTTGATTTTCAAATCTGATCTCTTTCAACCATCTTTCTAAAAATCTTGAATCATTAAATGCTTCTAATTTAAGCTTCAAAAAAGTCACCCAAGTCATCCTAGTATAGTCATCAATGAAGAGCATAAAGTATCTTTAACCATCTAATGACTTTGTCCTTGTAGGACCACACAAATTAGTATGAACAAGTTGTAAAGGTTTAGTAGAAGAGTATTCTTTGGACTTAAAACTGATTTTTGTTTGCTTACCTAGTTGGCATTCCTTGCAAGTGCTACGGATTGGCTTAGAGATGAGTGGCATATTTCTTACATTCTGATTTTTACTGACCTTGACAAGATTGTCAAAGTTTACATGTCCAAGCCTCTTGTGCCATAACCATCTTTGTCCTATAAAACAAGCATGTCCATCTATATCTCTGTTTATAGCCTCTTAAAGATTATAAATATTTCCTCTTGTCCTTAACCCTGTTGCAACAAATTTTCCTATTTTTTCTTTATTACACAACCTTGAGCATTAAATAGAACATAAAATCCATTGTCACAAATTTGACTTACACTCAAAAGGTTATGTTTTAGGCCTTCTACATAGTATATATCATGCAATGGTGTATCATCATCGAAGGTTATAGTACCTTTTCCTTTGATTTGAATACAAAAATCATCTCCAAACTTGACTGATCCACCTGTATAATCTTCAAACTTGATGAATTTACTCTTATCCCCAGTCACTTGATGATAGCACCCACTATCTACAACCCATATATCTTTGTTCTTAACATGTAAGGAAATTTGAACAAGCATAGCTTCAATCTTTTTGACAATTATCTTTGGTCTCCAAATTAATTTCATCTTACCAGCATTAGAATGAGCATTAATTCTTTTTTGTTGCATCTCCACATTAGGTCTACAAAACTTACCTATATGCCCAAAATTTCCACAATTAAAGCATCTCAACTTGTTTAAGAACTCAAAAGGATTTCTACTTGAAAAGCCTAACCTCCTTCTAGATACAATCTACATTCACTAGCTTTATGCCCATATTGGTTACAATTAAAGCAATAACCAAAGAAATGTAGATTATACCTGAATGAAGTATTCCTTTTTCTATTGAATGGTTTCATGAACCTTTTATTTGTGACATTAGTACCACCATCAACATGTTGAAGATCATTGGAATATGAAAATTGACATTCTACAAACCCTAGACCAGTCTTGCCCTTGTGGCCTTTTTGTTTATCCAAGAGATCTACTAACTTATCACTATTGTCACACATATCTAATCTTTTTCTCAAAGCTACAACTTCTGCCTCTAAAGTATAACACTCCTTTTCTTTGGTGTATTACTTTATTTTGGTGACTTCTATAACTCTTTTTTTCTCTTCAAGTTGAAGCTTTAGATCTACAATTAATTTTTCTGATTCATTAACCCTATTGATCATATTTTCAGTATCCTTTTGAGTTTGGCTACTTTTCTCTACTTCCTCCTTTTTGAGTTTTTTTTATTTCACCAAGAGCACATCTCAACTCTCCCTCAAAATCAATCTCTTCTTCATCATTATCAGATTGATCTTCACTTCTTTATTTCTGATTTTCACTTAGACTATCAATAGTCATAAACAAAGTTTCTTCTTCTTCAATACAACCTTCTAAACAACTATCTATTACATCAACATCCTTGATAAATAGACTTTTCTTCTTTTTGAAAATTTTTTTCCTTCTAGGATTAAATTTTTTCTTTTTTCATTGTCTCCTATTGTTCTCCTCATCACTTTCAGGATCTTTATAGGGACATTGAGTAGCATAATGTCCAATTTTACCACAACTGAAACATTTGAATGCAAGCTTCCCCTTATACTTTCCTGACCCTTTTTTCAATTTGCTTACAAAGATGGACTCTTTATCATCCAATTCCTCTAAATCAAAATTTATTTCTTTATCCTTTTGGACATATTTAAAGGCAACCTCTTTGCTTGTGGAGTCTTCATTATAAATTCTCATCTCATAAGCTGCAAATGTGCCATGAAGTTCATCTAAGGTAAATTTATTTATATCCCTTTCTTCTACAGCAAATATCTTGGAATAATACTTGGTTGTTGTTATGCCCTACATACACACCCCAACTTTTTTCTTGGAAAATTTGGGGACCCCCTTTGTTTTCTTTCATTTTGTTGGTTTGTATCTTGTGTTTTTTCCTTTGTCATTCTCATTTCGTCTTTTCCCTCTTTGCTTGTTTTGGTTTTCATCTCTCATTTTGTGTTTGTTGTCATTTTGGTCCTATCCCGGAGTTGTTCACAACCCCCAGAACTTACTTGTTTTCCTTTGTCAGACTCAGGTTTGGGAATGAAACCTGAACTTGTCCTTGAGAGAGTGTTCAGGTTCCAGGTCTGACCCGATTCTGATCTCCACTTGTTCCTTTTCCTCATTTGTTTCAGAGTCAGAATTCAGACTAGAATCAAAACCTTGAACCTCTTAAGAAGGTTCTTGTTATTGGTTCTAACCCGATTCTGATCTTCGCTTTTGTTTGTGTGTCTACCTTTTGGATTCATATTTCGGACTAGAACCGACACCTTTCACTTTTTGAAGGTTTGTGTGCCAAGTTCATTCCCGATCTTGATTTTTGCTTTGCGTTCAGGTGTTGTTCGGGTTCACGTTCCTTGTCCAGTCCCGATCTTGATCCTTGTCTTTTCATCGACATCTTTTCACCTCGTTGTCTTGTTTCTTTTTTTCTCTTCATTTTCATTCTTCATTGTTCATCTTTGGGTTTTACGTTGGTTTTTGGGTCATCGCGTCATTTTCTTTTTGTCTTCATTTATATGTTTGTTCATTTGGTTTCATTTGTCGTCGTCTTTTATTTTGTTCTTTGATCATTGCATTGTTTGTTTGTTTTGGTCTTTGTGTCATATGTTCGTAAATTTTCCTCATCATTGTGTCATCATTTTTGAGTTTCTGATTTTTGTCGTCTCCGTCCTTTTTCATTTTCCCTTTAGAGTTAAAAAATACAAAAAAAAAATAAAAGTTAAAAAATACAAAAAAAAGGTTTCAAAATTAAAAAATTATTAGAAATTTAAAAGGAATACCAAAAATCAAAAAATTAAAAAAAATAACAAAAATTGAAAAAAATTGAAAAAATACAAAAATAAAATAAAATAAATGTTAAAATAAATAAATTTAGAAGATTTAAAAACAATTTAAAAATTTAAAAGTTCAAAAATAGAATTTAATCTTTTAAATTTAAAATAAATAAACTTTTAATATAATAAATCTTTTATTTTAAAAGATTTTAAAATAAAGAAAGTTTTAAAAAAAATAGTAAATGAATCTTGTTATTTAAAAAGATTTTAAAATCTTGTAAAAATCAAAAATCATAAAAAGTCAACAAAACATAAAAATCAAAATAAAATTAAACAAGCTCAAAAAAGTTTAAATTTTTAAAAATTATGGGAAGGAGCCTTTTCAGGGTCGGGTTCCGAAAGGGACCATGAACCTCCGTAACAAAATGTTCATGTTCCATTGAGCTCAAGGTTCATCGCACCAAGTTTCAAAATTTCTGGGTTCAAATTCATTCAGGATCTCGCTCCCGAAAGCCATAAAGCAAAATGCAGAATGTAGAAGTCTCATCCGCCATTAATACTCTTCCTGGAAGAAACTGAATTGGTTGAATGGCTTCAGAAACTCAAACAAATGTTGTTGGCGGATGCAAAGTTGAGGTCTGGTATATACCCAGGCACAAAATGGAGAAGCCTTGACAGGATGCATGAACCATTTTAACAGAATGCCTAAAATAAATGTCATCTCATGGAAACAATGATTGAAGGATTTAGTAGTAATGCACCTGTGGCTACTTGTATTATATACAGGTGCCTTCTTCATTGGAATTATGTCGAGGTTAAGTGGATACATATATTTGACCGCATTATTCAAACAATTGGCTCAATTGTTGAGGGAAAGGATGATATTGATGTTTTCTCATATTGGTTTTCAAATACATCAACATTGATTTCCCTACTGCTACATAATATTAAATTGGGTACCTTCTAGGTTCATAAGGCTACATAACTTGAACATAAGTAGAGAGTTTGGATTCATTTGGTTTATCTATGACAAATTGGGGATTTATTATGAATGATACTATTCAGGGATGTGTTTGCACAACATTAGGGTTAAAAATGCATAACAGGGCACATGAATTGTTGATAAAAATCTTCAAAGTAATGTGGTCTCATGGATCACAATGGCTTTGGGTTGACTTCCAGATTCAAAATGCGAATGGGTTTGAGATCTTAAAACCATATGGGGCATTGTTTAGCGTTATGATATTTTATTTTGAAGTAACATTAATTCAGAAAGGCAATTTTATTATTATTTTAATTGTGAAATTTAAAGTTCATTATGTGTACACTTAATTAAAATAATTTGGAAATTTGATTGATTTTTAGAATTAATTAAATTTTGTTAAGTTTATTAATTTTGCAAATTAATTGATGCATTAATGTTTTACAGGTACTTTGGTGCAACAAAGATGATTTTCAAAACTAACATATGAAAGAGGCAAAGTTGTTGAAAAGATAATCAATTGGGAGTAAAATGAAGACTTTGTGGTCAAACTAAAAGTGAACTAAATGCTTCTTGGAGTAATTTTTGGAAAAGGATGTTGTTGCACATCGTACAAAGGTGGAACTAAAAGTGGAACTGGAAATTGCAAATTATCAACTAAATCTCACTAAATTCAATCGAAGTCAAGCAAGAGCTGAAACAAAAAGTTTCTTGTGAGGAGTGATTGTATGCATGCAAAAGCTACAACTTTTGATTTATCATTTTGGTGGGAATTATGTAATTGGCAGAGCTATTTATTGTGAAATCAAGCTCATTTGAGGGTTAGAAAATTAGGAAATCAATTGGACATTATAGTTATAAGTTTTCAACAATTTAGCAATAGGGTGGATGGTAGAGATTTTTGCATTCTTAGTTAATCGAGTCAATTTGAAGACATTGGTTTCCATACATTGGTGAAGTTTTCCGGACTTGTAAATGTTGCTTAACTATTTTATCATAGTAGAAGTAGTCAGACTTAAACCTGCTTCAATTTTTAATCTGGAATGGTATTTTTTTATTAATCATTTTATTTGAAGTTCTTCAAGGAATGAAAAAAGTTTTATTTTTTCTTCTGTTCGAATTGTGATTTGAAATATGTTATTAATTTCTACACTATGAATGAATGGCTTTGTATTGATTACAGGTTGATTTAGTCTATAGTTTAGTTTAGGAATTCCTTGAAGAGTAACAGGTCTGGTTAACTGAATGAATCAACATTATTTTCTCTCTTGCGTCCTTGATCTATCTTTTTATTTTATTTATCATTCAGTTAGAGTAGGTTTAAATAGATTTCAATCTTGTAGCAACCAAGAAGCGCAATAACTAGCAGGCCCATTGAACATTACAACCTCATTGACCACTCAACAAAACAACAACCTTGTGACCCAACACCCAGGACCTTGGGAAGTGTTTGATTTAACATTCACTTCTTTCAGGAGAGGTAAGGTGATTACATCTTTCCTGCATGTTGCTATGTCAAATTGGCCATCAATAGTTGTTAGTGGCCTTAGAACCTTCTTGACAACTATTTTCTCCTCCAAGGTCTCACCAAGACCATAGATAGCATTGACTATCTCTTGAACCCCTAAAAGGTAATCAACAATCTTCTCTTCTTCATTCATTCTTATTCCTTCAAATTTGGCTCTAAATTTTTGTAGCTTGGCTTCCTTGACCTTATCATCACCCTGATAGATACTAGATAACCTATCCCACATGACCTTTTCATATTTACAATCCATAACCTTGACAAGTATATCATTGGTCAATCTACAACAAATAGCATTTTTTGCTATGGCATTACACTCATAGGCCTTTTCCTCGTCTACGATGGAAGGTGATGTAGTAGCAGTATATTCAGTTTCAACTGCTGCCGAAACATCATAACCTAGAGAAGATGAGTAGTTTTCCATTCTAAACTTCCAAAAAGAAAAACTCAAACCATCAAATAGTGGTGCTTTGGAAGTAGAACAACCTTCTTGGTTAGCCATGATGAGTACTCCACTACCAAAATCTCCCAAGTTGATTAAACTTGTGCAAAGGGACCTAATTATCTAATACCACTTGTTGGAGTACAGGACCACTGAGAGGGAGGGGGTGAATCAGTGGTCAAATAAAACCAATTTCAAAACTTAACACACTTGATTATTCAAAGACTCTAGATATTGTATGTTATGAGAATCACAAAGATATGCAAATCAGAACACAACATTTGAATCACGGATAAGCAACCATGCACAAAGTGACATGCCATCAAGAAGAAACAAAACACAAGATTTATGGGTGGAAAAACCCTAAAAGGGTGAAAAACCCACTCTTACTAACAATCTTCAAAAGGAAAATGAAATAATTTAAAGGGTTGCTTTGTTTCAATTCAAACCACTAGAAAATCAAAGTTTCACCATAGTTTTTCACACTTACCAAATCCTTTTAACACCATTCTGGTAAAGAATACAACTTTGTAATCTTACATACCATCATCATGTCATCATGATCTGATAAAACCCAACATCATCTTGAATTGTATGAAGAAAAAGAATTATATTTTCCCTATCATTATCTTTTCAATCGGAACATTACATTTGCTCTATCAAAACCCTATTCAACCTTATCACAACATACCTCAACCATCTAGAAAACACAATTTTAAATAATTCATTGACTCTTTCTGCAAACACCATGCTTTGTTCATGAAAGCTACATCACCTTAAATACCTGAAAAGGTTACAGTTTTCTTTGTCTATCACATTTCAATCAAGAAAATAAATAACATACTCCCCAAACTCATTCCATCTTCAAAACTATGGCACCTCACATACTGAATGCAAAATTCAAATGGTTTCCTTCAAATTGGTGCCAACAAACTAATCCCAAAACTGTTCATATTGAAACAAAAACAAAACCAAGCAAAAAAATATGATGGTTAGACTCCCATCAAAGAAGAGACTTCTAGAAATAGCTATTAGAATATTTAAACATAGACCTTAGATTTATAATCCCACCTTTGCCAACTTTAAACAAAAATCATCGATCTCCATTCAAATATTGTATGCAAAGATTATAACTTGCTAGATTGGCTAGCACAAAAGGAGGGGTCAGTTGATGAATGGTTTAAAAACCTTAAGCACATAACTTAAGTTATCTTTAACTTGCTATAGCAAGTCATCAAGTTTTTAGACCAAAAAGAAAATTTGTTAAACTTTTTAAATAAAGACCTAAATTTTAGGGTTTTAGACTCTTAGAATCTAATGAAGAACCCTAAACAAGTTCAATAGTCCAAAAGTCTTGAATACCTGAGCACCATGTGAAGAAGGATGATCAACATTAACAGTACCAACATTAAGGATTTGAAATATGAATGACCAAGTACTTTGTGATTGAATACTTTTCCATCAACCTTTGTATGAATCCCATGCCTTCAAGGCTATGACAAGCACCATGATATGGCCAACAACGCCAAATGAAAAGAAGCCAACATAAACCATGAAACTAAACTTTGACATCTATGACAAAACGTCATGCCAAGCCAACAAGAAATCAACCACAAAATCACCAACACCTTCATAGTCTCTCTAAAGAATTATATGTTGGAAAAGGTGCCTCAGATTTTCTTGCTTGATTGACTTCCTACAACAGTTGTGTTTGTTTCTCTATCGGCCTGACAGTTCTTTATTGGCGGGACCTTGTTCTTAGTCCCATCGATGGTTCGATGGTATTTATCTATTCACCATTGTATCTTATCAGTGGGAAGTGGTTAGATCATCGAGACTCTATTTCATGTCTCCCCGACAGCCCAAAGCTATGACTTGGTCATCATCGACAAGACTTACTCTCATTGAAGGGACTCTATCTCAGGTCTCTTTGATGGCTCGATGGTTCATGAAAGAAGCTTGTTGTTGGGACATAGACTTATTGGTGGGACTCTACCTTGAGTCTCCTCGATAGATCGATGGGCTGTGGTGAGCATGTTGGTGACTCTTATCGGTGTGACTTGGCTTTGTCAGTCGGACTCTATCCTGAGTCTCTGCAATGACCTGATAGTTGTGGCGATATCGCAAGATCATAGAAAGTTAGAACCTTGGAACCTCATGTCATGGGTTTTGAAGTTTCTCAAACCTTTGATTTACTGACTACTATGACAAGCCAATAGGCTTCATTGGTGTGACTTCCTTATATCGGTCAGAGACAAATTGGTGTCCCCCCAATATGGTGATGTTTGACTTGGTAAGTTGTGAAGAGCGTCTTGGTGGGACCCATTTGATGCTGAGGTGGAAAGCGATGGTTTTTTGTTGAATGTGGACATTTTTTTTGTGAATGAACATCATCAGAGGGACTTTGTGTTATCGAAGAGAGCATGAAAGATTCTCTTTGATGGAACGACATAATTAATGACAGTTGGGAACTGAATGGTTAGTTTCCTAGAACTAAAGTGATGATGGGTGAATGGTATACATTGCAACATCTTGTAATGAAGAAGATGTTTGGTTGATTGATGTTTGACATTGTATGCTTACGAGCATTGTAACAGTGTGAGAACAAAATTGTATTCAAAATTTATGTACAAGGTTGGTTAGAGGGAAATGTTTGTTGTTGTGAATTAACACCTAAGAGTGGAGTATGTAACTTTGTATGTAAACATTATTTACTGTAATACAAAGTGACTTTACTTAGTTTGTGGGTTTTTCTCCCGTAAGGGTTTTCCCACATAAATTTGGTGTTCAATTTTGTGTGTGTTAAATTGTCTATTCTCTTGTTCTGTTATTGTGCATCTTAATGACTATAACTCAATTTAAATGAAATTTTTTGCACTTCTTTTTTGATAATTTTGCATTTGGAAGGTGTTTCCACACTATGCTTTCCTTACAAGTGGTATCAGAGCCTGGAAAAGGAGAGAGGCAAGAAGAAAGACACGAAGTCTAAATCCAAATCTGAAGGGAGATCAAAGTCTCCAGGCAAGAATTCCAAGGTGAAATGCTAGAATTGTGGGCAGACTGGTCATATTCGAAAGGATTGTAAAGAGGAGAAAAAAAAGAAAAACTCTTCGAATAATGATTCTTCTCAGAGTGATGCAAATTCCTTCATTGCAACCTTAGCGACTCGGGAATTAGATGATGTTTGGCTTATTGACTCAAGTGCATCTTTTCACATGAATCTCACAGAGATTGGTTCATGAAGTATAAAAAGTATGTTGGTGGAAAGGTGTACCTGGAAAGTGATTCATCTCTTGAAATTGTTGGCCCTAGAAGTCAGAATTCAATTTCCTGATAGAAGAATAAAAGGAATTGATGGCGTAATGCATATAACAGGTTTGACTCGTAATCTTCTTTTTTTTAGTAAGTTGAATGATGTTGGCGTGCAAGTCTCATTCTCAAGCGGTGGTTGTAAGATGACTAGAGGCTCGATGGTGTTGGCCAAGGGTGTACGTATTCACACTATGTACAAGTTGGACGCACAGGTTGTTCAATGCAACAATGCCTCTACAAATTCAAGAAAGGTTGCTCGTGTAGAGAAGGAGAACGAAGTTCCTCTGGGTGCAAACTCTTTGGAGCTAAAGCTTCCAGCAGAGAAAACCATGTTGTGGCATCATAGACTCGATCACATGGGAGAAAAAGGCTTAAAATCCTTGAAAAATAAATACCTAGTAGAAGGGCTTATTGATTGTAACCTTGAGTTCGATTTTTGCGAACATTGCATTTATGGAAAGCAACATTGTGTTTCATTTTACTCTAGTCCTCATAAATCTTCTAGCATACTATATTATGTTCACTCTGATGTATTTGGTCCAGTGAATGTTCCTTCATTATCTAAGTCTAAATATTATGTTTCTTTTATTGATGATTATTCGAGAAGGGCATTTGTGTATTTTCTTAGAAGTAAATCAGTAGTGTTCAGTCGGTTTAAAGAGTTTAAAAACTTGGTACAAAATCAGACTGGAAGAAAAATTAAATGCTTGAGGATGGATAATGGCGGAGAGTTTTGTTCTAAATATTTTGAAAGGTATTGCAAAGACCATGGGATAAAAGTAATAAAACTACACCTTATACTCGACAATAGAATGGAGTTGTTGAGAGGTTAAACAGAACATTGATGGAAAGAGCGAGAAGTATGTTGAGCAGTGCTGGTCTGGAGAAGAATTTTTGGGCTGAGGTTGTGGCTACAACATGTCATTTGGTTAATCGTTCACCTAGTTTGGATCTTGTTGAAAAAATTCCTATGGAAGCGTGGTCTGGTAAGAAGCGCTCTCTAAGACATATTTGTTTCTTTGGATGTGAAACATATGTTTATGTGCCGAATGAGAAAAGATCTAAGTTGGAAAACAAAGTTATAAAATATATCTTCATTGGCCACGACATTGGTGTGAAAGGATACAAGCTTTGGAATCTTGTTACTGAGAAGTTTGTGTATAGCAGAAGTGTAATATTTTGGGAGCTGAAACCTTCTATAGTTGATCTACAGTCAAAGATAGAAGAAGAAGAAAAGAAGAATGATGTAGTTGAAATTCCTCGAACACCAAATAAAGAGGAACTGCAAATTCAAAGTGTACCTAAAACTAAGGAGAGCTCTAGCAACTCTGGGAGTTTTAAATAGGAAGAAGAACCATAACCTCAGCCTCAGCCTGTGAGGAGGTCTACACGTGAAAAGCGACAACCTGATAGGTATGGATTTTCTATGTTGGATTCGAACTGTGCCTATTCTTTGATTACTAGAACTGATGAGCCTAGGACTGTAAAGGAGGCTATTAATGTGTCTAATTCAGATTCCTAACTTTGGAAGCCATGAATGAGGAAATGGCATCATTGAAAAAGAATGAAACCTGGGATTTGGTACCTTTGTGTGAAGGTCGAAAGCATGTTGGCTATAAATGGGTATTTAAGAAGAAAATTGGTCTAGATGGCAGTGTGCAGAAGTATAAAGCAAGGATGGTCGCGAAAGGTTATTCCCAAGTGGAGGGAATTGATTATGGAGAAATATTTTCTCCTGTAGCTAAGCTGACATATATCAGATTTCTATTGTCACTTGCAATAGAATATGACTTAGAGGTTGAGCAGATGGATGTGAAAACATCATTTCTTCATGGAGATCTGGAAGAAGAAATTTATATGTCCCAAAAGTTTGACACTTTTGTGTTGTCATTGGGATTTGTGAGATAACAATCAGATCATTATGTGTATTACAAAATTGAAAATGATCATTTACATATTATTTCCCTATATGTGGATGATATGTTATTCTTTGGGAATAGTGAGGGTATTATTTCTATTTTAAAATCTCAGTTGTCATCACAGTTTGAAATGAAAGATTTAGGTGCAGCGAGGTATATTTTGGGTATGGAAATCAAAAGGGATAGGGGAAGTAGAAAGATTTGGCTCAACTAGAGTAAGTTTATTAATACTGTCCTTGAGATATTTAGTATGAAATATTGCAAGAAGTTAGTTGTTCTAGTGTTGCAAGGAACAAAGCTATATGTTTAAGATTTTCCAAAGTCTCCTACTGAGATGGAGGACATGACCAGGGTGCCTTATGCAAGTGCAGTTGGAAATTTAATGTACGTAATGGTTTGTACCAAGCCATACATTTCCCAAGAAATGGGAGTAATTAGTCAGTTCATGGTTAATCCAGGAAGGCCACATTGGGATTTTGTGAAGAGAGTTTTCAAATGTTTGAAGGGTACTTCAGAGAATGCTTTGTGTTATCATGGCAACCCGGTTGGATCACAGAGATATCTTAGCATTCGTGGGTATGTGGATTTTGATTGGGAAGGGGAAATTAATAGTAGAAGGTCCACCAGTGGATACATCTTCATGTTATTCGGTGGTGCAGTTAGTTGGATGAGCAAGTGGCAGGTTGTAGTCGCTTATCTACTACTAAGGCAGAGTATATGGCAGCAACACACCCCTGTAAGGAAGCCATTTGGCTTAGATATTTTTGTTATAATGTTGGTTTTAATGAAGGGCATATTATTATTTGTTGTGACAGTCAGAGTGCTATCTATTTAGCAAAAAATCCCACTTTCCATGCCAGGACGAAGCATATTGATATTCAGTATCATTTCGTTTGTGATATGGTGGAGGATGGAAAGGTCAATCTTGAAAAGTGGATACTCTTGAGAATGTCGTTGATGCGTTGACAAAGCCTATGAGCATAGACAAGTACAGGTGGTGTTCCAGTTCAATGGGCCTTGGGGCCTATGATATTCAGTAACTTCGAGTTTTCAAAAAGCTAGTAAGTCCTTCGTCAAGTGGGAGCATGTTGGAAAAGGTGCCTCAAATTTAGTGGCTTCATCGACTTCCTATAGTAGTTGTGTTTGTTTCTTTATCAGCCTAACAATTCATTATCGGCGAGACCTTGTTCTCATTCCCATTGATGGTCTAATGGTCTATATCTATTCACTGTTGTGTCTTATCAACGGGAAGTGGTTAGATCGTCGGGGCTATGTTTCATGTCTCCCTGACAGCCCGAAGCTATGACTTGGTCGTCATCGGCAGGACTTACTCTCGTCGAAGGGACTCTCTTGGGTCTCTTTGATGACTCAATGGAATGTGAAAGAATCTTGTCATTGGGACTTAGCATTATCAGTGGGACTCTACTTTGAGTCTCCCTGATAGATCAATGGGTTGTGGTGAACATGGTGACTCTCATCAGTGTGACTTGGTTTTGTCGGTGGGACTCTATCTCGAGTCTCTCCAATGACCCGATAGCTATGGTGATATTGCAAGATAGCAGAAGGTTAGAACCTTGGAACCTCATGTCGTGGGTTTTGAAGTTTCTAAAACCTCTTATTTATCAACCGCTATGACAAGCCAATAGGCTTCATCGATGTGACTTCCTTATATCGGTGGGAGATGAATTGGTGTCCCCTCGATATGTCGATGTTTGACTCAGTAAGTTGTGAAGAGCATCTTGGTGGGACCTATTTGATGCTGAGGTGGAAAGCAATGGTTTTTGGCTGACTGTGGATGTTTGGTTTAGTGAATGAACATCATCAAAGGGAATTTGTGTTATCAAAGAGAGCATGAAAGAGTCTCTTCGATGGCCCGACATAGTTAATGACAGTTGGGAATTGAACGGTTGGTTTCCTAGAACTAAAGTGACGATGGGTGAATGGTATACGTTGCAACATCTTGTAATGAAGAAGGTGTTCGGTTGATTGATGTTCGAAATTGTATGTTTACAAGCATTGTAACAATTTGAGAGAAAAAAATTGTATTCAGAATCTGTGTACGAGGTTGGTCAAAGGGAAATGTTTTTTGTTGTGAATTAACACCTGGGAGTGGAGTCTGTAACTTTGTATGTAAACTTTATTTACTGTAATACAAAGTGAATTTACTTTGTGTGTGGGTTTTTCTCCCGTGAGGGTTTTCCCATGTAAATCTAGTGTTCAAGTCTGTGTGTTAAATTGTATATTCTCTTGTTCTATTAATGTGCATCTTAATGACTTTAACTCGATTTAAATGAAATTTTTTGCACTTCTTTCCTAAGAATTTTTCATTTGGAAGGCGTTTCCACACTGTGCTTTCCTTACAATATAGACACCTTTTTCTCACTACATCCAACAATCTAACACATGTAATCTCACACTGCACTTCTCAAATTTTCACTTTATCACTATGCGATTCGCGTCATTCTTATTTGTCTTTGCATCCCTCAAAAACTCAACTCATATATATACCATCTTCAACCTCAAAAGAATTCTCCAAGGTCAAATATGTACCTCAGCCATATAAATTCAAATTAGGTCAACACAAAAAAATTCCCATAGTGGAAAGGAATGAAGGTGGACCACAACACACCTTATCTAGGACCTAAATCCACTCATACATGCCATACCACGCTTCCACAAAATTTTCAAGTAGTGTAAACACCCAAGGTTGATTGTTACCCTGTAAACACCATTAAGATTTTAAGTACATGCTTCCTTTGATCTAACAACAACTTGCGGACAACAAATATCACCTGAACACAATCTAGAATATTTCACAAATACCCTAAAATCCAACAAACTCCTTCGCAACAACTTTCACCTGAAGAATGTACACACCCAGTACACTTAGACAACTTTGCAATACATTGTAACTTAAGAAACTAACTTCCAAAGCACCAAACCTTGAAAAAAATTGAGTGAAGAAATATAAAAATACTATCAACATATTCTCGCATTCCTTCAACTCATTCTTGCATTCTTTCAATCTATCTTTCATTCTAGCTCTCACTCTCTCATTCTCATTCTCTTATACGCCATTTTCTCAAGATCTGTCATATTTTGGATTCTTCATCGACATTGTGATCTTCATGGCATGTGGCTAGAGTGTTATATACTCTCTTTCGACATCACTAGTTTTCTTAAGGGAGGGTAATGACACTCTCTTCTATTTATGCTATCATATTTGTTTTAGTAGCATATTATCTTTTAACTTTTCTATTGTCTTCATCTATTATTTTCTCTATTTGTCTATTTGGCTATCTAGAGGTGGAAACACCAAAATAAGGGTTTGATTTGTTGGCATATTTCTTCTAGTGTTGTCACTAATGGCAACTGAAGTCATTATTCTAGTTCGCAGATCAGAATTTTCTCATACTGGCAAGCAAACTAGAGAACATAGTATTACTGGTAGAAAGCATGAAGAACAGGGTATCTGGGTAGTTTGTCGATCTATATGCTTCACCGGATCATAATTTTTTTTTGTGGATCCCCAGGATAGTTTTCTAAGAATATATGTTACCTTATTGGTAAGTTTTGTGATGTTGTATTAATCGGTGTACGAGCTTGGAGATCCAGCAGGATATTTTTCTGTTTATTTGTTCATTGTAGCCGACTTGGTGAATGTAGCGTGTCGCAGATGTATAAGGAGTAATTTTTTAATTGTTTCTTATGTTGGACATCTTGTTTTCAATCCTAGCTATGTTGTGGCCAACTTTGATGGGTGCACATTAAATATGATTTGTGATTTGAGCCAACCATTAGAGAATATTTCATATTTTGCTAAAGCTGACTTGGAGCGATTGAATTCTTGCTAGCGAATATATATGCGAGTTCGAGTAATTCATTTTGGTGTGTGTATGAGTGTGTGTAGAGAGCAGAGCAGGTGTTTGTGTGAATATCTGAAGATCAGTTGAGTGAATTTTGCTTGTGTAGAAGAGGATTTTGGGAAGCGAATTAAGGCAGAGCAGAGCTAAATGTAGAGTCTGACAGAAGGTCCAGAATTTGATACATGAGCTTCACCGGAACTAAAACCAAGCATTAGTAGATGTTATCTTCTCAGTTCAACCTTTTTTTGTAATCACAAATATTTTGTAAGGCAGTGAGCCTTCCTTATTTTGAGCAGTGAGCTCTAGACAGTGTGCCTAAATGCATGTGCATTCCCCTTTTTCTTCATACTTTTAATAGAGTATAAATTGTGGATTAATCTCCACCGTGGTTTTCCCCTAAGAGGGTTTCCACGTAAAAATCTTGGTGTTATGGTGTTTTGACTTTTTCTTTAATGTGCTTGCATGTCTATTTCAGTTTAAATGTTGTGAATGGTTTATGATCAAAATTGAATGTTAAATCTTGTTGAACACTAATTCACCCCCCCTCTCAGTGTTCCTTGAGTCCAACAATTGGTATCAAAGCAAGGTTCCTCTACAGAAGTTTAATAGCTTGAGGTGGATATTGGAATACAATGGACTCTGGTGGTCTTCAACAACAACTTATGGTGGAACTTGATGATCTTGATTAGTCTAAAGCATAAGTCATGGAATTAAAAGAAAATCTTGTGGATGCCGAAAAAATAATTCAATCATTAAAGGATAAAATCAATGATTCAAGAGAAAAGTGGAAGGAACTTTGTGATCAGCTGAAGCAGAAAGAAAATAAAGGCTTTGAAGATGTTCATCTGAATCAGGCCCTAAAATAAATAACTGAAGAATGTGAAAAACTTGCTAGGAACAATGCTACTCTAAAGCTTGAGATGGAATCTATGGTGCTGAAGCTAACTAAGGAGATTGAAGAAAAAAAGAAGAATGAGGAAAATTTGGCCTAGTCTTTAAAAGAAAAATCTAAAGAATGCAACAGAGTTAATAGTAGATTCATTCAGCTGGAGATTGAACTGCAAAAATCCAGAAATAATGAACAAGACCTTGAAAGATAGTTATTCTCATAGATGAACTCACTACTACAAATGAGTACAAGGAGAAGTTCAAGATCAGTTCTTCTAAGCTTGATGAGCTGACTAAAGGATAGAAGGATGAAAATGATAAGCAGGTCTTGGCTATGAGAAAGGAGAAAGCTCTGGATCTGCACATAAGGATTCTAGACAAAGAAATCAGATCAACAAAGGCAGAAAGTATCTGGTAAGACAACCCAATGCTCAAAATTTTAATGGTTACTGCTATGCTTGTAATAAATTTGGTCATATGGCTTCTCAATGTAGAAGTAAAATAAATTCAAGCAATCCATCATTTCTCAGTCAGTGTTTTAGTTGTAATAAGTTTGGTCATAAGTTAATTGAATGTAGAAGTATGACTGTCAATGTAAGGAATGTCAAATGCTACACCTGTGGAAGATTTGGGCATGTTAATAATCAATGCAGATCAAGAAGAAATCAATGGAATGAATGGTCTAGACAAATAAATCCAGTGTGCTACATTTGCAACAGATTTGGTCACATTGCAAGATTTTGCAGGAACAGAAACATGGATAGAAGAGGTCTGGTATACAAAGGAAGAATTTCACAGAAAGATAATAAAGGAAAAGGGAAAGTGACCATGGAAGAAATAATAGATCAAATGAAGAAAACATGGATAAATAAGAGTGAATCTAATGAAGGAAATAAGGAGAGTAGTCGCTTATGATGTCAAGTTGGTGAGACATTAGTTGGCCAGATATACTAATAGCAAGATGTCACGGCGAACTCATCTCATTGTCCCTGAGCTCCTAATTGTTCGGCAAGACATTCAGCTTTCAGCAAAACCTTTTGTCAAAGCTATCTTGTTTCAGTGAGAGCTTACCCTCTATGTGCACCATGGTCGGTGAGACTATCAGGTCGGGGAGACATTCCTCTATCGGCAGGACATCAGACCGATGTCAAACTTTCTCGGTGGGACCTCATGCCGAGCTCATTTCCTTCGTTGACACTGCTTCACTTCAGCGAGATCTCACCCCGATAGGGAAAACTTATAGCGAAGCCCCCATACTGTCGCTGAGACCTATGCTTGTCAATAGGACATATCCCTGAGATCACCATCCTATGTTGAAGGCACTCCGCTTCGGTGAGACATCATTCGGTCACTGAGACATCTCAGCGAACTCCACCTTTCCTCCCCGAGCTCACTTCATTTTAGTAAGACCTTATCGGGTCATCGAGACCTTACACCAAGCACCAAATACTATATCGAGCCCCCATATTGTCGCCAACACCTCAAGGCAACTTTACTTTCATTTTCCCTAAGCTCACCCTACTTTTCATTTCGACAAGACTCCCCTCCACTTCGGCGAGACTGCGATTAATCGGCGAGACCTCTCAGTGAAGTCACAATCATTTGGTAGGCTCAGACCATTTCGGGGAGACTTCATCCTGTCGGTGAGACATTTTGTCGAGATCATTTCATTTCGCCGAGACTTGTTGCTTGGTCACCAAGATGTTACAGTGAGGCCCCTTCTTTCTTCGCAACAACACTTGTTTTCGCCGAGACCTCTCAGTGAATGTGAACCCCTCTCCCCGATGCCGGCCCTAGTGAACAACTTTCAGCGTGACTTTCGCTGGTCGGGGAGACCTCACGCCAAAGCCTCTATCTCTTGGCAAGCTCGGACCCTTTCTGTTCGATGAGACCCCACCCCTGTCGGTAGGACCCTATGCCGAAGGAAAAAATATTTGGCGAGCCTAGCCATATGTGTAGCAGTCAGTGAGAGTATAGCAACCCATGGCAATTAAATTGTCTGGCCGACCGATATATTTCAAAAATGAAAAGAACCCCTTCTAGTCAGCAAGACATCTGGAAGGTCTTGGCAACTCTCTCCTTAGAGGATTTTCATGCCGAACTTGACTGAGGTAGGCCTTCCAACTGAGCTCCTTGTGACTTAGAATCAGATGTATGATTTAACCCTTGATGCAAATGTCCCATTTGGCCTTCTTGAATGTCTGAAACATAATTTATCATGTCTAATTAAGCCCGTAGGTAAAAATTGGGTGACAAAACCAAAGCATAGTGATGTGTTAACATCAAAGGAGAGAGTCCATTAAGAGTTCATTCCATAATGATATCGAGTGATAAGTTTATCCTAATCATGAAAACATGGAAAAAGGCCACACGTAGTCAAAGATTTCATGATAGTGGTATTGGTTGTGGAAAAAGGTCATTCCTATGTCAAGACACAGTTTAGTAGAAATCATGCAAGGAAAATTCCCTATGCAGTGACAGTATAGCCCTATAAAGTGAGAGAAAATGTACATAAGAAAAACATCAAAAAGAAATGGATTGTCAAAGAACAAAGGACAAGAGAATTTACAAAAAAAATCATAATTGAAATAAGGAATTCATGTGAAAAGGATACCTCATATACCTATGGAAGTTCTTCACAAAGGCATTCTACATAATGAAAAGGGTAAAGTCTCCATAGTACAGTCCATGAAAGTATTGTACTCTTCAAATTATATTTAACAAGGTATATGACTTAGATGTTAACAGTGAAAAGACAGTGTTTGAAAAGTGTTTAGTCTAGGAGCCAGAGGCTAAAATAAAAACGATCCATTACTATATTGCAAGCTTCATGAAAGAATGATAGACCAGGAAGAGTATAGAAAAGCTTGTTTAAATCCTAGAGATCATCAATCTCTGATTAGGGAGTGTCATGACTAAAAAAATAGGGTATATGATGGTTCTCAAATACATAGCAGGGGATAAGCAAAGGGTTATAGGTTTAAATGTGAGAAAAGGTGTTACCAAGGTCGAAGTGTGGTGACAATTTTAACAAACATTCCTTGAGATGTATTGTTGAGAATGTCATCAAAGAGAATGGATGAAAGTATCTAATCTATAAAATACACGATGCATAGTGACAAGAGGATTTTCATCTAAAGAAAATGTGAAGAAATCAAGGGTCATTTGGTACATAAAAGGAAATCTAGGACTATTTTGATAAACACAATTATAATATGGTGAAATGGGATAGATAAATGAAAAGGAACAAGGATTGTGTGATGACAAGCAACCAATAAAGAATGACTTTGAAAAGCTAGACAGTTTGTGTGTCGAATGTAGTACAAGGTTTGCAAAAATCAACAATTTTGGTTTCAAAATTAATGAATGTACATGTCAAGCTGACCTAAGCAAATAGTTCTAGCAAGTCTCTTACCTACTATGAGTTTTACAACACAAGATTAGAGGCTTCAATGACATGGACTTTAGTGTTTCTTTGGTGTTTTATTTTGTTGAACTAGATTGGGACCTCAAAAATTAGGTCTTCTCCTCTCTCAACTTTCTTTTGTCTCTGTTTACTCATTAACATATTGACAATCTTTTATTTCACAAAATGAAAGAGAATCATTCAGCATGAAATGCACTTACCCTCTTTCACCCCTTCAAACTTTATCACTAATTTTCATGTCCCTGGTTATTGAGAGTCAAGTTAAGCATCATGTCAAGTACAATAAACAATAGAATCCTTGAGTTTAAAATTCACCACAACAAAAAGAAAGAGCAAGGCAAACAAGAGAAAAAAAGCATAGACTGCACACAAGTTGTAAACCTTATGAAAATCAGCTACCAAGTCTAGCTTTTATTTGTACCTTAAGAGCCCTATAGCATGAGCTCAAAAGAGACTACTCTTTTGGATTAAATTCAATTAACAAATAATTCAATCTCACATTTTACTCATGTCAAGTAAGTCAATTCCATCTTTCACTCATCAATCAAATTAACTAATTAGTTGTCAAGTTAACTCTCAATCAAATTAGTTGACTGCTCAATTAAGCTAGTTGACTGATTAGTCAATTGAGTTGAATAGTTAATCATAGTTAATTATAAATCATATCTTTATCCTCAAAACTGATTAAATCAATCTTGGACATTCATATTTTCACCTCTAAATCTATAACTCCATCATTCCTTCCAAAAATTCGGGGAGCATTCTGAAAAATTCTTTGATCCATTTATGAATATTTGAGTCAAATCATTGTCATATTATCAAAGAGATTGCACAGTAGTTGAGCATCCACAAATCCATCAAAAAACATTAATCAACGAACCTAGCTGACCAATTAACTAACTTGATTATTATATTGCTATCATGGTTAAGCATGCTTGAGTTGGGATAGTACTGGGATGGGTGACCTCCTAGGAAGGCCTAATGCTTCACCTTTGTAAGAATCACCTAGACGCAATGAATTCCAAGTGGACCACTCATTATAATGAGAGATGGGTTCTTGTGAACCACTACTCATGAAACGTGGGTCAATGATTTTGACTCAAAAAAATACACGGTTGAATTCTGATAGCAATATCATAATTTGACACGATGTGGAAAATACCTACTACTTATCAACTATATTGATTGTTCAATCAACTAATTTGATTAATTTAAGAGTTAACTCGATCAATCAATTAGTTAAAAATGTGTTTGATGAGTGGAAAAATAAACTAATTGACATGAGTGAAACATGAAATTGACTCATTCGTAAACTGACTTTGATTGATAAATGAAATGTGGGTGAAGACAATTAGAATTATTTATTTAATTTAATTGGATATATGTGCATGGATTAATTAGAGATAATTAATTAGACATAGGGTAATATTAGAGGGAATAATATAATGTAATCAATTAATTGACTAAACGAATTAACATAAAATTGATAAATCAAAGGCGTGACAAGATGATGAGAATAACTTGACAATAGAATTGGTCAATTGACAAATGTTGATAGACTTGATCAATTCGAATGACTATTAGTCAATAGCATGAGAGTAGGGTGATTAAATGGGATGATTACAAAAAAGCTAAGGTGACAAACTTTAGGAATCTACAATAGATATGCACAAAATGAATTTGGTGGAAAGGCTTTAAAAAATTTCAAGCGAATAAAATTCACAGGTGTAAAGCCAAATTCCACAACCTTTGCCAACATCCTCCCTACCTATGCCAAAATGGGAGCTTTGAAACAAGATATGAATATCCGTCAATGCATAGACAATACACGACAGTATCCCTATAATAAATGTGGTGTATGGATTGCAATATTGCAAGATATGCACAAAATGGATTTGTTGAAAAGGATTTAGAAACTTTCAAGCAAATGCAATTGGCAGGTGTAAATCCAGATTCGACAACCTTTGCCAGCATACTCCCTACCTGTAATAAAATGGGAGCTTTGGACAGAGTATGTACATCCATCAAAGCATAACAGAAGGTGGATTTTTGTCAGATATTATGGTTGGAAATGTTGTGGTAGATATGCATGCAAAATGTGGAATCACAGGCAAGGCACGTGAACTGTTTGAAAAAATTCCTCAAAGAGATGTCATCTCATGGAATGCAATGGTTTCAGGTTTTGCAGAAAATTGTTTGTTGAAAATTCTTTCAAACGAATGCAATTGGCAGGTATAAATCCAATTTTTTTTCAGAGTCATCCCTGCCTGTGCCAAAATGGGAGCTTTGGGATGAGCTATGAACATGCACCAAAGCATAATGGTAGGGGAATTTTTGTTAGATGTAATAGATGGATATGCTCTGGTAAACATATATGCAAGATGTGGAATCGTAGACAAAACACCTGAATTGTTTGACAGAATTTCTCAAAGAAATGTCATCTCATGGAATGAAATGATTGATTGCAGAATATGCACAAAATGAATTTTGCAAGGAACCTCTCAAAATATTTGAATTAATGAAGTACTCTGGAACACATCCTAACATTGTAAGCTTTGCTTGGGTTCTAGGTGCATGCAGTTATGCAGGTTTAGTGGATGAGGGTTGCACATACTTCACACACCAATAACCCTTATTGCATTACAATGGCTCTACATGATGTGGATGCGATTGCTTTCAGAAATCTTTACTATCAAAAACCGATGATGCAAGGATTAAGAAAGGAATTGCCACTGCCAGGATGAAGACACTGTCAATAACAATGATACTTCATAAACCTAAAATGAAAGTGGATTTGATAGAAAATGTGTTGAGATAAAATGCCAAGAATTGTGGAAATCTCAATGAAAGATCACATTATTAAGTAATTAATATAGGGACTGCAAAGGCTAAATTTTTTGGAGGAATATGATAAAAACCTGTGAAAGAATGTGTACTACACAATGGAAAATCCTTTTTCCTTAAACAGACAGGATCCAAGTATGGTCTGTATCGCACAGGAAGTAACCCACATCACTGTGGAAAGACCAAGCAGCAAACCCTAAAATTGGTGTAATGTTCTAAATCCAAGATCCATTAGAGAGAAATGTAAGTATCGAAGTGACTTTCTTCAAGTCCCTTCAATAGGGCAAAAAGATTATATCGGGAGGACTCTTCAATATTGGCGTGAGTGATATGGATGTCCCTCTAATATCTCGAAAACAAGCAAGTATGTAAGTAGCTTCGTCGGAGGGAGAATGTTACATCAGGTCCCACCGATGGCCCAATGAGGCATATCGGGGAGAAAATTGATTATCGACGGGAGTGAAGTATTAGTTTCGTCAATCATCCAATAAACCTGGGAAGTATATGAGGGTTGCACATACTTCACACGTCAGTAACCCTTATTGCATTACAATTTACATATATATTTGATCATTAGGTGTGCATGGTTGACCTTCGTGCCCATGCTGGCTATATTGAGGACACCCTAAACATTATTACTAAGATGCTAGTTAAATATGTGGTACATGTGGATCATATATGAATATAGGCTGAGTATTTCCAGCAACATTTCTTTTTTAGTTGGATCCTAAAAATGTTGCAACTTATGTTCTTCTCTAAAACACCTGTACGAGGTTCAAATAGTAAAGAGATTGATGGAAGATGGAGGAATTAAAAGATACTTGGATGTAGTTGGATTGAAGGCCATAAACTAGTACATTTTTTTTTGTGTAGGAGACAAATCACATCCACAAACATGGTCGAGCTATGCAAAGTAGGAAAAATTGGCTTGGAAAATGAAGGTAGTAGGGTATAAAGAATCATTTATCTGCCACCATACTGAAAAGTTAGCAATTTCATTTATTTTTTGAACATGGCCCCTAGTACAACTATTAGAGTTGTTAAGAACCTTCAAGTATGTTCTGATTGCCACACTACATCTAAATTCATCTCCAAGATTGTTGCCAAAGAAATTGTTCTGAGAGATGTGATCCATTTCCATCATTTTAAATAGGAACAACTTTGGATGAACTAGAATAATATTATATTTGAGGGTAGAAAAGGGCCCTACAAGCTTCATTCATGAAATCATGTACCAGCCCATTATTGTAAAAGATTCTATTCAACTAGAGAACATTATCGATCACATGTTGCACCTCTAAGAGTATCAAAGAGGTTACTGAAGAAGAAGCCTCTTTCCAAAGACTCAATCTTACAATAGACCTACAAGAGGCAAGTCCATTATTGAAAACAGTGTTATAGCAACTTCTAAGCAGCAAGGGAATTGATTCAAAGCTATAAAAACTCTTTCAAGTGCAAGAGAACTATCTAAAGCTAAAACTTTAGGAGATCCCTAGTCCTTTATTTTTTCTAAAAAATATGTAGCATGTATCTGTAGGACACCTTATTAAATAATTTATAAGGTAAATATAAAAAATTATCCCTTAGTAGAATACGTATTGGAGCCTCATATGCCTAATAGTGGCTAGCTATATGATGACCTAGAAAACTTACCATTCCCTTTTACCTTTCTCATTAACATCAAGGAATGCTTATATCATAAGATATTTAAGGTGTATTAAGTGACAATTTCATTCAATACCACTGTTGCTTCACCTTTCTCAACACTTACATGATATTCCTATCATATTTTTTGGTATATTCTTACATGATAGATCTTTGAGACCTACTGTAGGTGTTTTCATCTATATATTTTTTCAATTACAAAGAAAAAATTATTAAGTTTTGGTACAGTTAAGTTTCATAATTACAGTAGTGATGACTAAACTGAATTGGACAATAAACAAGATAGAGTACATTTTAAATTTGGTTAAAAAGTAGATAAAAAACAATAAACGTGAAAAGAATAATGCAAAGCAAACCACCCAAGAAAGAATACAACCAAACTACTCCACAACTAATACAACCTAGAAATGGCCATTACCTGTGACTGGTAATTCCAAATGCATACACTTTGAGAATAAAGACTTGCAAGCATCCTGCATGAGGAGCAACAAATAGAACAATTAGTTTACTGTGGCTAAAATATTACAATTTTTTGTTCACTATAACATCACCTAGAAATATTATTTCTTAACTATAGTATTCAAGACAAAACAAATCACACAATATTCCAGATTTTAAAAACTAACGATGAATGCTTGACAAATGTTAAGCCTGAGAAAAGTCACCATATGTCCTCTAGAGTTAGAATAAAGAGAAAGGTGCTTTTAATGTTGCTTACTAGAGAATAGAAACAATTAGAAGCCCACCTTTTGACAAGGGATAGAAAAAATTGTAGTAATTTGAAGAACTATACAATATACACACAAAATTCAAGTAAGGTTAACAAAATTCAATCTCTGAGATAATTGTTCATTACAGACTTGAATATGATATCCCGGTATGCTATGTTTATAGAAAGGAATTAATATATTTAAGAAAAAAAGCTACTATAATGCACTACAGGAATTGTTACATAAGCAATTCTTAAACTTGTCATGTGATGATAAGAGATTACACTCTACAAGAATTGATGGCATATAGTGCAGATTTGAAAGAATAAGTAAAGAAGATGGTGCACAAGTGGACCTGAATTTATTGAATGAAATAGATATCAGAAAATTAGTTAGTACTAGTAAGTGAACCACAGTAGTGATTCAATGTGAACCACCTTTTGGAAGGTGTGTTAATATTTTCTAACACAGTAATGTAACAAATGTTTTTCCTTTTATCTTGGTAACACAAAAAATGCAGTAGACATATATGATGATGTAAACCTAAGCAGTAACAAATTTTAGGTGAATTTTATGTCATTCTAAAAATTTGGAATCCTTCATAATATATGATATATCAAAAAATAGATTCTTACATTCTATCTGGAAGCATTAGCAATGCTCCAACTTAAAGAAACAAAACATTCTTCAATTGTTTGAACTCTAAATACATCAAAATATTTTATGGAAAGAGCACAATATTGATAAAATGCATTATCTAAATGCAAGTTTTCAAGTAAATCAAGCTTTGAACCCCTAACATTTCACAAGTTTGATAAGAAAAGGTGCAATTACCATGGCTCTATTGGATGAAGATCTATTGATTTCACACGTTTAGATCTTTGGGCCAGTTTCCTCTGACAAAACAAAAAAGTAAAGGCACATACTCATTAGTAGACATTCCTAAAAAATTTAAATAAATGCTCTTCTCCTAACTTATTTTTTATGTCATTTGCTCTAATAGTGCAACAATGTGCAGTAAACATCATATATCCAGTAAACATCACTTTGATGGAAGCCCCCAATATTCGGTGCCTAAAAGAAGAAGACAAGCTAAGACTAACTGAAAGCTCTCTAACTAACTAGGCACAATACAAAGTTTCGATATACATTGACTCTTAGAGCTACAAAGCAAAAAGTCGTCAATATTCAAGTATACATTTTGTATTAGGTGGATTGCCAAGTTGAAGTTTATCGTTTTGGTTGATCATGAGGTCTAGACCGAGGAGTACAAAATTTGAACATCATCTAATGAAAATGGAAAAGAATCCATCTATGGGAGTTCCATTAGTGGGTCCCATACTCTAAATTTGCATCTAAATTTATCTTTTCCATAATATATATTATCTATGAAAATGAAATATGCCCACAAAATTGTACACCACTCAAACCAAATATTGAAATAATTAGAAACATTATGGCCAATTCTTTATAAGAAGAACGTGGATTAGAAAAATACCTTGATCTCAAGCTAAAGAGGCTACCACCGTGACCGGAAAATCAGACACAAAGATGCAATTAGTAAACGACCTTCAAGACATATCTCTCAAATAAACTAGAAAAACAAAAAGTAAACCAGATCTTTAGATTCCTTCCATAAAGTAGAAGTACCACAAATGATACAAACTATTATGCTTTCTAGAATGTAATTTTACAGCATTTGCATCAAATACAGGATAATTACAGTGTGTGATACAAGTGCAAAAAACCACTAAATCTTCAGATTATTTCTGTTAAGAAGGTAATGTGACAGATTATAATTAAAGAACTGAGTAGAATTATAATTAACACTATCAGCCTAACATTACTACATCGGGGGAACTCCCCTCATAGCTCCACCAATAGACTGATGAAAGCATCTCACAATACAAATATTGGCATAACAACACTAGCTTATATACAGTTGTATTTTCTCATGTAATGTCACTGCCTATGCTTTCAATCTAATATTTCTCCCTATACAGCCATGCCTTATTTTCCATTTCATTTTTGGAGTTTTTTAACTTTGGATAATTTTCCACCATAAAGTAAGATTCATTTTCATTCTTAGTGGGGAAGGGCCTAATGGTAGTTTTTTGGACATAATGATATATGAAACTCATTGAGTCATCCTTGCAAAGTTGATTTGTCTCATTAGAGATGAAAAATTACAAATCTAGGTTGGGTCAGGAGGATTAGTTCAAAGGGTGTTGGGTTTATCATCTTGTAGTTGTTTGCAGAGATAGCTTTGCTAGTTTGAGTGAAGGGTGAGGTCTAGTCTCAAAAAGGTGACGACATGGAAAGAGGCATGGTAGTGTTGGAAGATGGTCAGCACTCCCCTTGGGATTCGTGACATGGACTAACTGCCTCCCATGGATCCATTAACTCTGCTAGTTGTATTGGGCATTAACAGGTCGATCTTTTGGTGCAATGACAATTGTGGCCCAACAATTGGTATCAGAGCCAAAGGTGTCAAGTTCGAATCCCCTTGGGTAATGCTGAGGGGGAGTTTGTTGGAAGATAGTCAATGCTCCCCTTGGGATTCGTGACATGGACTAACCGCCTCCTGTGGATCCGTTAACTTTGGTAGATGTATCAGGCATTAACAGG
>VDFB02047230.1:382188689-382412170 GCA_007258455.2 Sequoia sempervirens
GACCTCTTTACAAGTTTACTATCACTAAATGTCTCAAAAATAGACATATGATATGATGACAGTCCTTTGATGTAATTAATATCATGTGCCAAACAACCAATAGCTCTTTTGAAGATAACATCTATCACTTGACATGACTGTCATCTACAATTTTCTATTACTCTCTATGCACAAGACTGTCCTACTCCATGTGACTGTCATCTTGACTATCATATAATTTTGTGCTTTTGTCATGCTTCATCCATGTCATCTATATCTTGCCCCACATCTTCACAATACACATCCTTAGCCATTTTCTTGGCCAGTTCATATGACGAGATGAATTCTCATGTCATCAAATGGATCTCTATGCATCTCTATTTGTTATATTTTCAGGCATAGCTGCAAATTTAAAATATTTGAAGCTTTTCTCCTCTACAAATAACATTGCACATGGTTCTTTATGCCTTTATGGATAACCTCCATTGAGTTCATAATATTGTCATGTATTTTTGTTCTTTTCAAGACTATAATACTAATTGTGATTTAAGGTAAACCACTTTACTACCCTTTCATGTCTATGATGTATCTTATGAATTGTTTAATGTGACCCTTTTAAAATCACCTTCAACATAACTTCCAACTCTTCTTTTTAGTCACCATCTTAGTTATGTTGGTATTGTTCATCTTTATTTGTGCTCATCTTATTTTCATGTTTTGTCTTCTTACCAGTGCTTTTCATTGACATTTAGGGTTACTCTGTATTCTTAAAACTCTTCATGCATTAGTCTATGTTATCCTAAAATCCTTCAAAACATGACAAAACTAGTAGCATGTCAATGAAGTCCCAAATCTTGAAGATACTCCATTGACTATTATACTTATGTCCACTAAGCTCTTTTACCACTATCCCTATCATGATAAAAAAATTATAGGCTGACGCATGCTCTCTCATCCATTGTATAGCTGCTCACCTTTTATACTTCTCATAATACACAAGTTTGCTATCTCACTGTCATGACATTAATCTCCATGATTGTAACCCTTCTACCATGTTTTCCAAACTGAACTGTAACAAGAGTTTCAATAGGGTTTTTGACAGTTCACATGATCTACACACAAAAATAATCACTATACCAAACTCTAAAAGATTCAATGAGATCATTCATGACTTTCTCTTTGGCTTCTTGTGAGATGAATTGTTGTTTTTGCATATCACACATTCTTCATGGGTTACTTGGCATTTGATTCTTTTCTATGGCTACAAAATCCCTTATAAGTATAGATAAGACTAAGGGCTTAATACAATGATTAATCCTTCGAAACTTAACATTGTATTCTAGGTATAACCTTGCTCAAGATAGTAATAGTCTCTTTTACTTGAACAATGTAGGGTTTTGCATTAACAACAGTATGAGAATAAAACCGTGTACATGTATAAGACCACAAAACCACAACCCTCTTGTCACAAATTTTTTCTCCTTTTGACTTGACAGTGAAACACAACAAAAAGTAGTGCATGTAATGTTTATCACAACATACTCCACTATGTATGTTGAGCAAACTTGGAGGGGAAAGCCAATCAATTCAATGGAAAAATAACATCCACTATGGATGGGGGAGGGGAAAAGGCCAAAAGAGAGTGGCTTTTGGGACCAAGAGAAGGGTCAATAGTGAAAATATCAAACTTGGTTTTATATGGGACTATCCTAGTTGTTATGTCTAGCCATTCATTAAAAAATCTATGGAATTATTTATTCACCATCTAGTTTAAAGAATTGAATTCATGATTGATATTGGTCTTTGCATGATTTATAGGATCAACATAAACTGCTTTTGAATTACTTTTTCCTATAGGCATAAATAAAATTTGTTGCTCTCCTGCTATCATATATACTTAACACTCATTTTAAGTAAAATTAAGTTTTTTTATATAATAATTTTCTAGATATGAATGTTGGTTATATATAGGTACTCCATGAAACTCTTGAAATATTTTTCAGCTTTCTTTATTGACAATCTTTTTATGCCTTCTCCAAAATGCTTCTATTTTAGCTTTAGGCCATTCACACTTACAGGTTTATGAAATCATGCTAGTTGAGCTTGCATCCTTTCTGGAGGAGGTGGTATTTGAAACGAAAACTAGGCCAAAATGGAAGGTATGTTGCACTCATCTTTATTTATGGATAGTAGGAATTTGAAAGGATTTATATGTCATGATCATATTCATGAGGCTGTCAGTCTTCGCAATAGATGTGATCTATCATTTTACATAGTGGAGAAAATGTCATTTATTGTGAATTTATTTGGAGTACCATTTAAAAACTTCTAATACCTTGGTAGCCACGATTGATTTGAACTTTAGATATTGTAAACCATCCCTACCATCCTTATTTTCTACTGAAATCATCTAAAAGGAAGAAACTCTAGGCATTTTAATTTTATTTTACAGAGTGCCATTAATGTCTCCAACATAACCTTTGTGAGTGTCCCCATGATTTCACAAAAGAAGTAGGCCATGCTGTCCCACAAAACACATGAAAATTAAAAAAAAATTGGTTATAGTTTCAGCTTTTAACTTGTGCTTAATTTATGTAATAAATTCTTTTATCATAATTTTATTTTTTTTCCTTTATTGTTTTGTGTTGTCCCTTATTGTCCTCTCTGCCACCCCAAAAGGTACATATTATTCTTTCTAATTGAATTAATTGGAAAATTTGAGATTTTGAGTGAAAGCATATTAGAGGTAGCTTTTCTGTCAGTAGCATTAGGTTTCTTTAGATTTAAATATTTTTGAAAAGCATAATGCCTTCTAAATTCCTAAAAATTTAATCCTCATTGAATTGTTCAATTCTCATTGTATCCAATTGAAGACTGCTGGTGGCATCATCTTTTCCTTCCATGTTTGATCCGATTACAATTCAAATGGTTTTGGATCAACTTCTTCCCAATAGTTCTAGGTGAGTACATTTTGAATGGTGCTTTTATCTATAGTATAATGTCAAATCATTCATTTCTTGGTAGTTGACATCTTTTTCCCTATCTCGCAATAGAGAATACAAGAATCGCTATATATCATGTAATTTCAAATATTATTTTTACCTCATTAACATTATTTTGGGATTTTGGTTATTGTTTCTTTTTAATTTTTGGGAAATTACTGGGTTTAGTAGGAACCTTGGTCAAACTAGGACTGGTCTGGACTGTGTACTGATCTTTGTCTAGGTCTAGCTTGGATTTTCCTAGGGTTTTGTTCCGTGCCTATGGACTTGGTACCTAGCAAGCAGTTCAACCCTGCTGTCAAACATTGATTGTTGTCCATGAGGCCACCTTGGAAGATGTTGTCTATCCTACAAAGATTGTTGGCAAGCGAGTTAGATACCATGTTGATGGCTCCAATATAATGAAGGTAAGATGATTAGTGATAAAGAAACCAACAAGATATGAAGATGAAGAGGTAAACGATCAAATTTTTTAAGGGGTAGTTCAATGGTAAGAGAAACAATGAAGTAACAATTAACATGGTCATAGGATGATAGTAATCAAAATAAGGGAAGCCTATAGATGATTGGAGCTCATAATCATAGATTGAAAGTTCCTTTGCAAAGATGTATCATGTACTTATGCATTACAAGGGTAAGGAACTGTAGGTTATGATATAAAATAATAGTCATGAACAAATGACAGTTAGAGGATCAACAAGCATTACAAGGGTAAGGGACTGTAGGTTATGATATAAAAGAACATTCATGCTCCTATTCTTTTGTAAGCTGTTGAACAACATAAAGGCAAGGTTTTGGAGCAAATTTCAGCTAGTTCTTTTCTCTCTTAGCAGTGTATTGTAATCTTTTCAAGTTATTTCATATTGGGACAACAAATTGTAACTCCATTTTCAAGCTTACACAGCTGAATGTAATATCTTTTTTATTAATAAAATAAACTATTTTTACCTTCTCATTGTTGTTTTATTGTGCAAATATTTTAGATAGTTGATAAGTAATCTTTTTGATTAATGGAAACCAGTTAATAAAAATGACTAAATATATGACTAAATTAATGACTAAATATATGACTAAATATATGACTAAATGACTAAATTAATTAAATATATGACTAAATTAATGACTAAAAATATGACTAAATTAATGACTAAATATATGACTAAAGTAATGACTAAATTAATTAAATATATGACTAAATTAATGACTAAAAATATGACTAAATTAATGACTAAATATATGACTAAAGTAATGACTAAATTAATGACTAAATATATGGCTAAAGTAATGAATAAATTAATGACTAAATATATGACTAAATTAATGACTAAATATATGACTAAATTAATGACTAAATATATGACTAAAGTAATGACTAAATAAATGACTACGATAATTAAATAAATGACCAATTAACAACAATCAATGACTAAATATATGACTAAATAAATCACTACCATGACTAAATAAATGACCAGTTAACAACAATCAATGACTAAATTAATGACTAAATCAATGACTAAATCAATGACCAAATCAATGACCAAATCAATGACTAAAAATCAATGACTAAATAAATGACAAATAGTTGTCATAAATTTGGTCCTGTTATAAAAGACCAGCAATAAACTACTAATAGTCATGTGACCAAAATTAGTCATTTATATGCAATTTTTAGTAGTTTATTTAGTCATATATTGTTGTTTTTGTACTAGTGAAGGCATCCAATATGGTGAAGAAGGGGCCATTAAAACCTGTAAATCAAACATCATGTGTTGATCATAAGCATGCTACTAAAAAACTAAAGGAGTAAGAACCATCAAATATAAAGGATCTACTAAGATATGAGTGAAAAATTCCATAAGATGAGGTTCTTTAAATGATTCAACAATAGTGTAATGGTGGGGAATAATATCTCTCCACTAGGAAGTTGCATCTACAACCTTACATTTGGAGCATTAACAATCCAAAGCCAAGTGACCAATATTGAAGTATTAGTAGCATTGAAAAAGGGTAAACCTACATGATCCAAAAGTTGAATGTGCTAGATTAATCATGAATTAGCTACTAATTAATTAATTATTGAGCTAATTTCATTTCAAGCACTTAAGCTAAACTTAGGAGTTTTTTTCTATTACTAGAGTGAGCTAATATTAGGTCATTCTATCTCATCACATAGGATTATGATATTTGTCATGATATAATCCCTTTATTATTTAGGGTTTTCTCTTATAAGCACTCTCCTTCATTGAACTCTAAGTAAGATTTTCATTCTATAAGTTTTTCTTCTTGAGGATATAGAAAATCATTATTTGTATCTCTCTTGCATGGAAGGTGTTTGTGTTCGTTGTTTGATCCTATGTCTCATGTTATTCAAAATTTAAATATGGTATTAGAGCATGGACTCAACAAACCCCTTCTTGATTTTTGAGGGTTTTCTTCAACTAGGATTGCAGGGACTTTAAATCTGGAATCTTCATATATTTTTTTATTATATATTTTAGACTTTGGGCAATTTTTTGTTATATTTTGGCATGAAAAAGACCTCACCATTGCGCTCAAGAGGCTGAACAAATAAATTTTGATATGTAATTTTCCCAAATTTGGCCTCAAGAGTATAGAAGGAAAAAATATCCACAAAGGCTATACGATGGTATTTTAAATATATAATATATATGTATGTATATATGCATATATACATATACATACATATATGCATAATATGTATACATACATATATATCTATCTATATACATACATACTTATCTATATACATATATAAATATATACATATAGATACATATATATGCATATATACAAACACATATATATATATATATACATACATAATATATATATATACATACATAATATATACACATATATATATACATAGATATATAAGTGCTTGTCACTTTGTCCGCCTTAGCCAATGGTCATTGATCGTTCAACGATAGCAACTTAGCCGCTAGACACTAACGAATTTAATGTCGTTGAGTCGCTAGCACCGGCGAGGCCTCTCATATGTTGCTTAGTCAATAGTAGGGGGATGGGGAATTATATATATATATTTTAAATGAGCCTTGGGGTTGCATGAGTGACCAATGCCCAACCCTTGGGGGGCCAATTTTTTTAATTTTTTTGTAATTTTAGCAAGATTAGGAAAATCACGATAACATTTTGCTTAGGTATCAAAATTAGGAAAACAAGATATCTTCAGAAAGCTAGTTCCAAGAACTATCCAATGGTGCTATTTTTTAATATTTTTCTACTATTACATTTTATTTCTTCTTAAAGTTAGATGTGTTTTTTTTACTCCCAAGCTCAAAACTTTTGACCAGTTTCTCCTTTTTTTCGCAATTCAAGCAGCATTGGAAAGATCTTTCAGGGATCTTCAAAGCTATCCATGCAATTTTTCCATATTTTCCTCTAGGTATATTTTATTTAGATTTTTATGTTTTCACATTTTGGTGAATTACTTAGACTTTTTAGCTCCTAGAAACTTTATGTTTGTGTGAGATGACTTTTTTTAGGCTGTTCTACACGTATTTATAGCTTTCTATCCTATTTTTGCATTTTGAGCATCTTTTGCATATAATTTCTCTTTTATAGATGCATTGAGATAAAGTACCACTATTGAACTTTCTTTTAGGGATTTCTCACATCTTGTTATGCTTATTATAGTCATACTATGTTATAAAGTTCCTTAGGTGGTTGTGTATTCCTTTTATTTTTCCATCACACCTTTTTCAAGTGAGTGTTTCTTCCACAACATCGAATCCTAGCGAATATTGTCTCATGCATGTGTGCCTTGTTTGCACACCCTTTTTTAGTTGTAGTTACTTTCATCTGCATGTTTAGATGTTCTTTTTTCTCCTTCATGCACTTCTTGGTGACACACAATTTCTCTGGACTTGTATTGGCTCTCCCTTTTTTGCATTATTGGGGGTTTCTATTGTTGGTGCTAATGCTTCCTTGGTTTTATTTTGGATTGAGCTACATATTTTTTATTTTTTATTATTGTAGTGGAGGAAAAATGACACCCCTCTACCTCCTCAAAGAGAGTTTTTATCTACTACCTCAAGGGAAAAGATTAGGTGACAAGGGTTGAAAGACATAGAGTCTTGACTATATTTTATGTTTTAGGATAGATTTCAGAATAAGGACTTTAGAGATTGAAAGAGTAGACTTCAGAGATCTCATGAGAAAGCTAGCTAGTTCTTGACCAAGGATGAAAATGCGGAACACTGACGTCCCTATGGTGCACTGTAGTCTCGTACATTCTGAGAATAAAACTTGTTGACAGAAACACAAAGAGTCTACTTGCTACTTGGAGACTAAAATCTGAAAGTTTTACTAAACTAATAGAATAATGAAAATGATAGAAATAACATAAAAAAACTAACATGCATAGATAAATTGAATGAAATAGAATGATAAAATAGAAAAGAGAAGAAAAAAATGACAAGAGGTCCAATGCATGAAGCCTCTCGCAACACTCCAAGCCAAAAATCTACACACACAGAAACGAGGAAAAAAGTTGGGGTTGTTTCGGGGCTTTCCTCAATCATGTTGGAATCAAGGAACACTGGGGGGTGAATAAGTGATCAACAATATTTAACATTCAATTCTGATCAGAAACCATGAAAAAATTTAAACTGAAATAGACATGCAAGCACATTAAAGAAACAATTAAAACACCATAACACCAAGATTTTTATGTGGAAACCGTGTTAGGGGAAAAACCACAGTGGAGATTAATCCATAATTTATACTCTGTTAAAAATATGAAGAAAAAGGGGAATGCACATGCATTCAGGCACACTGCCTAGAGCTCACTGCTCAAAATAAGGAAGGCTCACTGCCTTACACAATATTTGTAATTACAAAAAAAGGTTGAACTAAGAAGATAGCATCTACTAATGCCTAGTTTCAGTCCTGGTGAAGCTCATGTATCAAATTATGGACCTTCTGTCAAACTCTGCATTTAGCTTTGCTCTGCCTTAATTCGCTTCACAAAATCCTCTTCTACACAAGTGAAATTCACTCAAATGATCTTTTGATATTCACACAAACACCTACTTTTCTCTAAACACACACTCATACACACACCAAAATGAATTACTCAAACTCGCATATATATCCGCTAGCAAGAATTCAATCGCTCCAAGTCAGCTTTAGCAAAATATGAAATATTCTCCAACGGTTGGTTCAAATCACAAATCATATTTAATGCACACCCATCAAAGTCAACCATGAAATAGCTAGGACCCAAAACAAGATGTCCAACACAAGAAAAAATTAAACAAGTACTCCTTATACATCCGCGAAACACTACATTCACCAAGTCAGCCACAATGAGCAAATAAACAAATTTTTTTTTTGTCGGATCTCCAAGCTCGTACACTGATTAATGAAACATCAAAAAACTTACCAATAAGGTAACATATATGCTTAGAAAACTATCTTGGGGATCCACAACAAAAAATGATGATCCGATGAAGCATACAAATTGACAAACTACCTAGATACCCTGTTCTTCATGCTTTTTGCAGGTAATACTCTATTCTCTACTTTGCCTGTCGGTATGAGAAAATTCTGATCTACGGACCAGAATAATGACTTCAATTGCCATCAATTACAACACTAGAAGCCATATTCCAACAACATTCCCCTTTTTCATTGATGGCAACACTTAGTGAAAAATGACTAAGTGTTGAAACCAAGAGATTATGTTGCCAAAATTCAAAATTTCAAAACACTGCTCCCCCTTGGAATGACAAGGAATTTTTCATAGCACTCTCTCCCCCTTTGACATCAATGAAAAAATTTCACTTCTTTCTCTCTCCCCCTTTTCTAATTAGAAATAGGATCAAAATTTGAAGAAATACAACTGCTGCACAAGTCAGAAAATGATTTTGTACTTATCTTTCATTTCTGAAAGAAATTTCTTCCAGGCATCTACTGCAATCCCAATGATTAAGATCAAGCTATTGTTTTATGATGTGTGGTTGATGATCTGGATGAGGGATTCTACAATTGTAATCACTTCTTTTAACTTTTCTCCTTTCCTCAGAAACTCAATTAGCTGCTCTGATCTGCATTCAGTTAAATCCTTCACTTTCTAGAAAGTTTCCACAAGGGTGTTTCTAGCAAAGTGAACTTTTGCATGCTCAGTTTACAACTCATGAATCCTTTTATTTGTTGTACCTTCCTGGTCTTGAAACATGTTATAATCTTGACCAATTTTGTTCAACTCACTTTCAATCTACTCCAGCTTGTCCTTGTATTTACCAACTACATGAGGCCAACAAAGACAATAATTGTAGATGTTATTTGCTGAGTTTATACATTACCTCGACACATTCATTTGCCTTTTTAATTTTGTAAGGGATAGCCTAAATGCTCCTTCAAATGTAGAATTATTTCTTCCTCTTTCCTGTCCCGAGACTTAGAGGCCATAGTTTCCCTAATACATTCAATCGACTCTTTAGGAAGTACATTATGCAAAATTTCCAATCCAATGTTGTTGTGCACAAAGTAACTGCCTAGAGCGCTCTCAATCAGGTCCTACTCACATGTGGGTTTGTCTAACCATATATCAAAAATCTTCTGCAGTATCTTTGTTTTGAATAAAGCACCTTCTTCTTCACTTCCTTCTGCCATTTCTACATTTGGTTCAACTAATTCTGGGTCATCCATTGGAGTGTATTGTTGATGGGTGTTTTGCACACTTTCTCAACACAGGTAGTACGCAGGTGCACTACCTCTCTTGAAAGGAGATCTCTAACTGCAAGCTGCTAAAAAATCTCCCCAAGGTCTCTCGGGTGTCAGGTCATGACTTGCATGGAACTCCTTAGTTGATTTTGATGTGATTTTGCTGGTAATCACAGGGCGAACTTACGTAGCTGGATGCAAGGTAGATCTTCAAATCCAGAGCTTCTGAGATGGAGGTCAAGTTTCACTTTGCTGTAGGTTCGGATAGCGGTCCAAAGCTTCGATGTTTTCTTCAAGTTTAGCTTTACAATGTGCAATGAACCTTAGCATAGACTATTTCTTAAAAAAAAAGGGAAAAGAGCAGGGAAGATGGAAGGTTCCTGGACCTGCAACTAACTGTGAACAATAATTATGGAGATCCTACAATGGATAGCTTCCTTAAAACAAGATTTCACTTAACCAGAAATCTCACAGTCTCATGAAATTTGTGCTATCTTCTAAGGTCTACAAATATTTCACCTTTCATTCACCATATGTATGCATGAACAAAGATAAAAGTGTGGAGCAGCTTTGAATTTAAGCCCAAACTGACTTTACATAGCTATCTACCAACAATAAACAACAAAAAGTATGGACTAAGAAGGCATCTACACAACAAGAATTTTCACAACTACGAAACAACATTTCTAAAATCTATCAAAGCAAGAATACAGCTAACTAGAACAACAATATAAATCTAAGTAAAGCATTTAACAGTGGAGGTTGAATCAAGTAACATGTAAAAAAATTAGAAAATGCACCAAGTCAATGTATTTTCATTATAAATTTCTGTAGCATGTCTTTACAACAACTCAACTCTCTTTGCAAATGAGAGGAGAACCCCTATTTATAGTGCCCAAAAAGTTAAATGAATGGCCAAGATTAATTCTCATTGTGTGGCCAAGATTCATTACAAAATAGGGTTTCACCCACCTCCAATATATTACAATTTAAAATTACATTCTTGTCTCTTTCCCTATTTTGTCCTTTAGTAACGACACTGTAGCACTTTTTCCTTTGCTGATTGCTCTCTTTACTGTAGCTATTCCTTTGGGATCTCCTCATTGATTACAAGGCTGTCCTCCTGCTTCTTTGAAGTTGTATACTCCATGAATTTTAGAATAACTGGCTGGAGCTTGTCTACCTCAATGATCTCGTACTGCAACATCTGGTAGCTCCATTCTTTTGCGTTATCCTCAAGATTTTTCCACTCTTCATCATACTTTACGCCCTGATCTCTGAACAACTCTGATTGGTTGAAGGCACAGGCAGCAAAACTCTTGAACTCCACTATTATTTCACTGGACATCCCGTCCTCCATCTTCTTCTGAAAGTAAGGTTTTATCTTCTCTGGATCCATTTGCATTGCGGGCATATCATACTCTGTCACCAGCTTGAGATATCGAGCGCATTCTGCCCTAATTTCCTTGACCCATTCGATGTCTGGATCCACCTTACTCATTATTTTCTCCAACCTTTCCTTTCTGTTGTTGAAATCTCACCTCCACACATCCATCAGCTAGTGATCATCCCATTTGAATGCAAGCTCCTTTTCCCATATGGCTTTTGGTAACTGGAGGATGGCCTCAATCATTGGATAGGTGGAGTCATATGTTGCAGGGAAGTCGGTGTAGAGCTTCCTCGTGCTCTTCAAAGATTGTTGTAGGTCCAAGAACTTGTTGGCTGTTCAAACTGCCTGACTAATACTCATGTTCCCGACGTACAGGACTTGTCAGAACCAGCTCTCTGTAGTCTTGTCCAAGTTCTTTCTCCTTTCTAGCTTGTTAATCTGTTCCTTGGAAAACAATAGTGGTGGAGCCATGGATGTGGTGGGTATTTCTTCAGTTGAGGACCATTGCTGGATGTAGGATGTTAGATCAGCCACCTGAGCTTTAAGCTTGTCCTTTGAAACTTTGTCCTGTTGTATCATATGTACCATCGTGGCTACAAACTCTTCAAGGTGCTCCACCTTCTGTTCCTTGGTAGCAGTTCCTAAATCAATGGTGGATATGTTGTAGTTTATTCCTTCCCTGCCCACCATTGGTATGGCTATTTGCACTAATCGAGACCCAGAAGCATCTATTGCTACCTTGGATCTGATCTCAGGCTTCTTCTCTTTTCTAGTTGTGATCTGCGCTCGGGCTAAGATAGCCTCTAGCCTGGCTCTTGGGTCCTTTGGTGCAGGAATTTTCTTTTCAAGTTGTCTCCCTAGCCATTCAGGCATAGTAAGCTTTTCCTTAGGTGATTCACGATCACCCTCGCCTTCCTCAGCTAAGATCTCTATTTTCTTATTTCCAGGGGCCCTTTCTTCCATTTTAGCAGCATCTCCTTCTTCTTCATTGGAGTCCTGGATGAACACAAGGTGCTTGATGGGAGGCTTGGTAGGTAATCACTCCCAGGGACTTTCTTCTTTCTCTATTTCCTCCCCTTCCCTTTCTCCAGTTTTCTCAACCTCATGCATGTGCTCCTTGGGCTGCTCAATTTCGAGGCCCTTGACAATTTGAACCTCACTCTTAGGCTTATCTTCTCCTGCACTTTCCTCCTCTTGACAAGGGGATGAAACACCCTCTTGCAGTTCCCTTGTAGGGAGCTCCACAAATTCTGCTACCTTGTCTTCTTGTTGATGTCCTTCTTCTCTGAGAGGCGACCTTTCTACCTCTTCTTTATTGTGTTTTAGCTGTTGAGCCATCTCTTCTTCAACATCGTCATCAAATGTTTGTACGATGAGCCTACCACCGGCATCCTCCTCCTCACCCCCACTCTTGGAAGAGCTTGTTCCTTCCTCTTTGTAGGCCACCCTATCAATTTTCTGGTGTTCATACTCTGGGTGTTCATGGTATTCATCAGATTCCTCTTCAAATGGCTTCGAGGCCTCTTGCTCCCATCTCTCCCACTCCTCAGAGATTAGCACGGTGGCTTCCATAGCTGGCGGTCCTACCGGAGGATGCGAAGGTTTAGTAGTAGTGAGGAATTGCGCTAGGGCCGCTTGAAGAGTGGGGTCCATGAGGATCTGGGAGAGCTCAGAATGGAGATTCTGCATGTGTTTCGAGAAGGCCTCAGGCAAGGCAGGAGCTGGTATTGGTGCCGTTACTGTACCTAGTGGGAGTGATGTGGTAGGTGACATGGCAATAGAGGAAGGAGGAGTAGTTACAATCTCTTGTAGCCCATTGGGTTGTCGTCCCATGGTGCTTTGCATTCCTCTATGGTAGGCGTCTCCATCTCAATGAAGGTGGAAATGTGGAAGGTTTTTATAATTCCCTCAGCTGACATGTCAACAAGAATGTTCCCATCCTAGTCAACAATTGTTCGCGTCTGGGGTTGATATTCCTATCAGAAAGCCATGAAAAATTCAGGGGCCACGAGGGATGGAGGGAAGCATGCAGTTTTTGCAATCCCGCTTTGCCTAATCAACCTTGAATTCTTGGTTGTCGGGTTGACTCTGACCCTTCGCTTAAATTCATCGATATTGACGTAGCTGATATTGGTATTTGTGATTTCTTTCTAGTTGGTGATAATCTTCAAGTGCAAGGGTTCACCCTGGAACTGGTACTTCATCTAGTCCTTATCCTCTTTTCCACAAGGAGTCTTGCCCGATTTCTTTCCTTTGTCCTTTTCCATAGCTGCCCCCGAGGGTCCTGCTCCTGATTCCATATATCCTGCAAGCAAAGGCATAGTCAGTGCAACCGATCATGAAATATTTGATGCTAGTCAAAATTCCATGGATGAAATCATTTTTAGACAATTTATCATTCATAAGAACATACTTTTACTTCTAGATGTCATTAGTCCTTCGGTTGAGGGATTTCGGACAATTCGGGCCTGAACTTCCCCGACAGGGATGCTGTTTTGAAAGGGCAAATGGGGTAGTGCTATCTGGGAGATTTCTCCCTACAAAATTTTGATGGTTAGAAAGGCTTGTATCGAAGAGAGCTGAATTTGAGCATGTGGGTCGAGATCAGATTTCGAATTTGAGGTCGTTTAGATCATCTTGGGAGCATCCAAAGGTATAGGTCCAGAAGGCCGTCCACGGTTGGCTGTTTGAAATGGCCAGACATAAAGGGAATTCTGGGGATGAAATTCTAGGGTCTGGGACTCGGAGGGCTAGAAGGCGGCAAATGCTTTTCCTTCGCATTTGGAGGCGCTCAAGCCTGGAGAGCCGGGAAGCCGCCCCACTTTCGCCGTTCGGAACGACGATCACCAGACGAAAGTCTGGAGGGAGTGGCTCGGTGGACTGGACCTGATAACAAGGTTGGGTGTGAGACTTTCCATGCTAGGTTCATTCGACAAATGAGAGGGTTGGGGCCCAGAGGCCAGAAAGAAGCATGCACTTTTCCCTTTTGGAATGGCAGAGATGGGACAGAGTCTCAGTAGGCGGAGCCCGACAAGGGCGAGGATGTCAAAATTCAAAGATTTTTGATTTTGCGGTGAATGAAACCTCAGGGTCTGGGAGGTGGAGGGATGTTAGTGATCAACCATTTGAAATGGTGAAGCGGCGGCAGAAGTCTACGGACCGAGACCCGGTGAGGTGCTAGGAGGTGAGTTTGCACAAATTAGCGGACAACGAGAGACAAGGCGGGTCTTAGAGCTCAGGTGGATGGGTCGACTCCACCGTTTTGGAACGGTGAAAGCATTGTGGAGTTCCAGACATGGAAGTCCGGGGACTTGGGCCTGGAAAGCCAAAACGAAGGCCGAACTTTCAAATTTTAAGTTACAAGTTTGACGGAAATCGGACGACGAAGGTCCGAGGAGCCGGGCCCGAGAGGACAAATCGTCGTTTGGAGAGAATTTTGTTTCTAAGTTGTGATGGTCATCAGAAGACCCAGCCCGAAGGATGTGAACAACCTTGAGCGATGAACGACCACAACGAGGTGAAATTCTAGACATTCTAGGACATGGGTTTTGTGTGTTTTGTCAAGTTTTATCAATTGAATGTGTTTTTAACCCATGTTGTTCATCATTTTAGGTGTTAAAATCATAAAAAATTATCGGGAGGGTGAACAAAAAACCTACCTCAGGAGTTCGATGAGAGAAGACATGCAATCCGCTAAGGGTCAGCAAATGACGGCAACGGGTGCAAGGGCGATGATCGACGGAGGCAGTGATCCTCTTTGGAAAAAACTCCGATCTCTCTGGAAAACCTGACAAATGAAAATGACAAGTTGGGCAAGATATTTATACCCAAAAATGCATTTAATGCCCCCATTTAATGCAGGTATGGCTGGCTAGTTGGTTGGTGGATCTGAATTCGCGAACGACGGTGAGAGGTTCGGGGTCCGGGGGCTAGAAAGATGCGAGGCAATGACCATTTAAAATTCATTTTGTGTATCGACGACTGTGGGGATCTCGGGGCTCGGAGGGCGGAGTTCTGCCCCAAGTTTGCCGTTTTGGAAACGACGAAGTCTGCACGGAGTTCGGGGAGCGGAAGTCCAAATGGTCAGGCCCGAAGTAGATGAAGGTAGGCCAAAATGTTCACAAATTTCACTGGACAAAAAATAGGGAGCCGGGTCCTGAGGCTTGGGAAGGGGGAAATCTTCCGCCGTTCGGAACAACAAACACAAGGGGGAAACCCGACTAGGGAAACCCAGCGGGGCGGGCCTGGCAGGCTCCAAGGCCCCTGGCAGAGGCCAACTGCCAAGGAGACTCCGCAAGGCACCAGGACTTGACAAAATTGAAGGGGAGAAACACGGTCAACTCAAGATGAGACTTTGGAGGTACGTTGACCACCCAGGACACTAAAATGGGGCACACAAAATGAGGCAGCGACAAAAATGACCCAACAAGGTGAAAGAAGAAGAGGGTCCCCGTTTTGAACAGGGCATGTGTGCTGAAGGCACAACATGTACTCATTAGAGTCTTCATCTGGTATATCCACAATTATCGGTTCTTTACCTTTTCCTTCAGATTTTGAAGACTTATGTGCCAGAGGAGTGTCATCAACAAATTCTAGTGCCTTTTTTTGCTTCCTTCTATTTTACTGGAAGATGATCCAACTTCAAGTGCTTTTACCTGAATGGAAATGCTAACTACTCCAAAATTTCCCAACAATTTTCTAAAGAAATTTGCATAAACTTGCTCACAATTTTCCAGAGTATTAGAATGTTCAAAAAATTTCTTACAAACCAGTTCATTTTCCTTCCATACCACATTATCATTTTGAGGCAAACAATTCAAAAAATACATCATGATACCTATGATCAAAGTACCAAACCTGAAGGGGTAATCTGCATCCTTTGTCAATTGCACATTTTCCATCAATTGATCTTTTAGCAAACTGCATAGGTCAAAGTCTTGATCCTCCATTATCATTTTATGAGATATGTAAATTGTGCCTACTGAGGTTGCGCGTTCCCTATTTCTAAAGAAAATTTTGTATGAAATACCATGTGCAATGTACCTTGTTATGGGATCTTTGATTGTCGATATTACTAGAGCCTTTTGATCTCCTTTCACTCCGGTTAGGGTTTAGACTTCCTTGTTCCGAATCGACTTCTTTTTCAGAATATGCCCAACATTGCATAATCCTGTTAAATTCCTAATCACTTCTTTCGAAATGAGATAGGGTTTATCCAAAATAAGAGTATCCTCATTCAATCTGTTCAAGATAAACCTAACAACTTCCGCGTTGTCAAAATAAGGAAACTCATTCCAAATGTGCAAACTTTTATGTTTCGCACCTTCAAGCCACTTCAATTCATCGACCGACAACATATTTCTCACATCCCTGATCTTTCTACTGCTATATTCATCCAAATTCACAATTACTTTGATTTGCTTCATTTTTCTTTCCGTACCAAACAAGTTTTTCTACCAAGCACAAAATTCAAAATTCTATAAGAAATTGAAATACCTAATGAATTCGCAACCAAATTTACTTGACTCCTTTGAAATTCTACTACAAAGGCTCTCCTTTTGTTCTTCTTCAATGCAAGGTGACAAATGAGGGTTCCAAATACCCTTTTATAACTTCGTACACCTAACCTTTTTACTGCATTAATTTTTTTGCCCTAGGAGTTCTGGTAACTCTATTTTCTCATACAACAAGAGAAGAATTCATCTGTGGACCTTCTAGATCTCGATTTTCTGCATAGGTGATCATAGAAATATTTGTAGATTGATAGCACAACTACTGAAAATTTTCTGCATTCCGGTGCCAACTACTGATAGGAGGATAAAAGATTTTTCTTGAAAAACTCCCCCTAGGCCAATGGCCTAAGATCAATTTTCGGAGGCTGCTTTCGGTATGGGCTTATTTCCTTCATTAGATTCACTCTTATTTATCCATGTTTTCTTCATTTGATCTCTTATTTCTTCCACGGTCACATTCCCTTTTCCTTTATTATCTTTTTGTGAAATTCTTCCTTTGTATACCAGACCTCTTCTATCCATGTTTCTGTTCTTGCAAAATCTTGCAATGTGACCAAATCTGTTGCAAATGTAGCACACCGGATTTATTTGTCTAGACCATTCATTCCATTGATTTCTTCTTGATCTAGATTGATTATTAACATGCCCAAATCTTCCACAGGTGTAGCATTTGACATTCCTTACATTGACAGTCATACTTCTACATTCAATTAACTTATGACCAAACTTATTACAACTAAAACACTGACTGAGAAATGATGGATTGCTTGAATTTATTTTACTTCTACATTGAGAAGCCATATGACCAAATTTATTACAAGCATAGCAGTAACCATTAAAATTTTGAGCATTGGGTTGTCTTACCAGATACTTTCTGCCTTTGTTGATCTGATTTCTTTGTCTAGAATCCTTATGTGCAGATCCAGAGCTTTCTCCTTTCTCATAGCCAAGACCTGCTTATCATTTTCATCCTTCTATCCTTTAGTCAGCTCATCAAGCTTAGAAGAACTGATCTTGAACTTCTCCTTGTACTCATTTGTAGTAGTGAGTTCATCTATGAGAATAACTATCTTTCAAGGTCTTGTTCATTATTTCTGGATTTTTGCAGTTCAATCTCCAGCTGAATGAATCTACTATTAACTCTGTTGCATTCTTTAGATTTTTCTTTTAAAGACTAGGCCAAATTTTCCTCATTCTTCTTTTTTTCTTCAATCTCCTTAGTTAGCTTCAGCACCATAGATTCCATCTCAAGCTTTAGAGTAGCATTGTTCCTAGCAAGTTTTTCACATTCTTCAGTTATTTATTTTAGGGCCTGATTCAGATGAACATCTTCAAAGCCTTTATTTTCTTTCTGCTTCAGCTGATCACAAAGTTCCTTCCACTTTTCTCTTGAATCATTGATTTTATCCTTTAATGATTGAATTATTTTTTCGGCATCCACAAGATTTTCTTTTAATTCCATGACTTATGCTTTAGACTAATCAAGATCATCAAGTTCCACCATAAGTTGTTGTTGAAGACCACCAGAGTCCATTGTATTCCAATATCCACCTCAAGCTATTAAACTTCTGTAGAGGAACCTTGCTTTGATACCAATTGTTGGACTCAAGGAACACTGAGAGGGGGGGTGAATTAGTGTTCAACAAGATTTAACATTCAATTTTGATCATAAACCATTCACAACATTTAAACTGAAATAGACATGCAAGCACATTAAAGAAAAAGTCAAAACACCATAACACCAAGATTTTTACGTGGAAACCCTCTTAGGGGAAAAACCACGGTGGAGATTAATCCACAATTTATACTCTATTAAAAGTATGAAGAAAAAGGGGAATGCACATGCATTTAGGCACACTGTCTAGAGCTCACTGCTCAAAATAAGGAAGGCTCACTGCCTTACAAAATATTTGTGATTACAAAAAAAGGTTGAACTGAGAAGATAACATCTACTAATGCTTGGTTTTAGTTCCGGTGAAGCTCATGTATCAAATTCTGGACCTTCTGTCAGACTCTACATTTAGCTCTGCTCTGCCTTAATTCGCTTCCCAAAATCCTCTTCTACACAAGCAAAATTCACTCAACTGATCTTCAGATATTCACACAAACACCTGCTCTGCTCTCTACACACACTCATACACACACCAAAATGAATTACTCGAACTCGCATATATATTCGCTAGCAAGAATTCAATCGCTCCAAGTCAGCTTTAGCAAAATATGAAATATTCTCTAATGGTTGGCTCAAATCACAAATCATATTTAATGTGCACCCATCAAAGTTGGCCACAACATAGCTAGGATTGAAAACAAGATGTCCAACATAAGAAACAATTAAAAAATTACTCCTTATACATCTGCGACACGCTACATTCACCAAGTCGGCTACAATGAACAAATAAACAGAAAAATATCCTGCTGGATCTCCAAGCTCGTACACCGATTAATACAACATCACAAAACTTACCAATAAGGTAACATATATTCTTAGAAAACTATCCTGGGGATCCACAAAAAAAAATTATGATCCGGTGAAGCATATAGATCGACAAACTACCCAGATACCCTGTTCTTCATGCTTTCTACCAGTAATACTATGTTCTCTAGTTTGCTTGCCAGTATGAGAAAATTCTGATCTGCGAACTAGAATAATGACTTCAGTTGCCATTAGTGACAACACTAGAAGAAATATGCCAACAAATCAAACCCTTATTTTGGTGTTTCCACCTCTAGATAGCCAAATAGACAAATAGAGAAAATAATAGATGAAGACAATAGAAAAGTTAAAAGATAATATGCTACTAAAACAAATATGATAGCATAAATAGAAGAGAGTGTCATTACCCTCCCTTAAGAAAACTAGTGATGTCGAAAGAGAGTATATAACACTCTAGCCACATGCCATGAAGATCACAATGTCGATGAAGAATCCAAAATATGACAGATCTTGAGAAAATGGCGTATAAGAGAATGAGAATGAGAGAGTGAGAGCTAGAATGAAAGATAGATTGAAAGAATGCAAGAATGAGTTGAAGGAATGCGAGAATATGTTGATAGTATTTTTATATTTCTTCACTCAATTTTTTTCAAGGTTTGGTGCTTTGGAAGTTAGTTTCTTAAGTTACAATGTATTGCAAAGTTGTCTAAGTGTACTGGGTGTGTACATTCTTCAGGTGAAAGTTGTTGCGAAGGAGTTTGTTGGATTTTAGGGTATTTGTGAAATATTCTAGATTGTGTTCAGGTGATATTTGTTGTCCGCAAGTTGTTGTTAGATCAAAGGAAGCATGTACTTAAAATCTTAATGGTGTTTACAGGGTAACAATCAACCTTGGGTGTTTACACTACTTGAAAATTTTGTGGAAGCGTGGTATGGCATGTATGAGTGGATTTAGGTCCTAGATAAGGTGTGTTGTGGTCCACCTTCATTCCTTTCCACTATGGGAATTTTTTTGTGTTGACCTAATTTGAATTTATATGGCTGAGGTACATATTTGACCTTGGAGAATTCTTTTGAGGTTGAAGATGGTATATATATGAGTTGAGTTTTTGAGGGATGCAAAGACAAATAAGAATGACGCGAATCGCATAGTGATAAAGTGAAAATTTGAGAAGTGCAGTGTGAGATTACATGTGTTAGATTGTTGGATGTAGTGAGAAAAAGGTGTCTATATTGTAAGGAAAGCACAGTGTGGAAACGCCTTCCAAATGAAAAATTCTTAGGAAAGAAGTGCAAAAAATTTCATTTAAATCGAGTTAAAGTCATTAAGATGCACATTAATAGAACAAGAGAATATACAATTTAACACACAGACTTGAACACTAGATTTACATGGGAAAACCCTCACGGGAGAAAAACCCACACACAAAGTAAATTCACTTTGTATTACAGTAAATAAAGTTTACATACAAAGTTACAGACTCCACTCCCAGGTGTTAATTCACAACAAAAAACATTTCCCTTTGACCAACCTCGTACACAGATTCTGAATACAATTTTTTTCTCTCAAATTGTTACAATGCTTGTAAACATACAATTTCGAACATCAATCAACCGAACACCTTCTTCATTACAAGATGTTGCAACGTATACCATTCACCCATCGTCACTTTAGTTCTAGGAAACCAACCGTTCAATTCCCAACTGTCATTAACTATGTCGGGCCATCGAAGAGACTCTTTCATGCTCTCTTTGATAACACAAATTCCCTTTGATGATGTTCATTCACTAAACCAAACATCCACAGTCAGCCAAAAACCATTGCTTTCCACCTCAGCATCAAATAGGTCCCACCAAGATGCTCTTCACAACTTACTGAGTCAAACATCGACATATCGAGGGGACACCAATTCATCTCCCACCGATATAAGGAAGTCACATCGATGAAGCCTATTGGCTTGTCATAGCGGTTGATAAATAAGAGGTTTTAGAAACTTCAAAACCCACGACATGAGGTTCCAAGGTTCTAACCTTCTGCTATCTTGCAATATCACCATAGCTATCGGGTCATTGGAGAGACTCGAGATAGAGTCCCACCGACAAAACCAAGTCACACTGATGAGAGTCACCATGTTCACCACAACCCATTGATCTATCAGGGAGACTCAAAGTAGAGTCCCACTGATAATGCTAAGTCCCAATGACAAGATTCTTTCACATTCCATTGAGTCATCAAAGAGACCCAAGAGAGTCCCTTCGACGAGAGTAAGTCCTGCCGATGACGACCAAGTCATAGCTTCGGGCTGTCAGGGAGACATGAAACATAGCCCCGACGATCTAACCACTTCCCGTTGATAAGACACAACAGTGAATAGATATAGACCATTAGACCATCAATGGGAATGAGAACAAGGTCTCGCCGATAATGAATTGTTAGGCTGATAAAGAAACAAACACAACTACTATAGGAAGTCGATGAAGCCACTAAATTTGAGGCACCTTTTCCAACATGCTCCCACTTGACGAAGGACTTACTAGCTTTTTGAAAACTCGAAGTTACTGAATATCATAGGCCCCAAGGCCCATTGAACTGGAACACCACCTGTACTTGTCTATGCTCATAGGCTTTGTCAACGCATCAACGACATTCTCAAGAGTATCCACTTTTCAAGATTGACCTTTCCATCCTCCACCATATCACAAACGAAATGATACTGAATATCAATATGCTTCGTCCTGGCATGGAAAGTGGGATTTTTTGCTAAATAGATAGCACTCTGACTGTCACAACAAATAATAATATGCCCTTCATTAAAACCAACATTATAACAAAAATATCTAAGCCAAATGGCTTCCTTACAGGGGTGTGTTGCTGCCATATACTCTGCCTTAGTAGTAGATAAGCGACTACAACCTGCCACTTGCTCATCCAACTAACTGCACCACCGAATAACATGAAGATGTATCCACTGGTGGACCTTCTACTATTAATTTCCCCTTCCCAATCAAAATCCACATACCCACGAATGCTAAGATATCTCTGTGATCCAACCGGGTTGCCATGATAACACAAAGCATTCTCTGAAGTACCCTTCAAACATTTGAAAACTCTCTTCACAAAATCCCAATGTGGCCTTCCTGGATTAACCATGAACTGACTAATTACTCCCATTTCTTGGGAAATGTATGGCTTGGTACAAACCATTACGTACATTAAATTTCCAACTGCACTTGCATAAGGCACCCTGGTCATGTCCTCCATCTCAGTAGGAGACTTTGGAAAATCTTAAACATATAGCTTTGTTCCTTGCAACACTAGAACAACTAACTTCTTGCAATATTTCATACTAAATATCTCAAGGACAGTATTAATAAACTTACTCTAGTTGAGCCAAATCTTTCTACTTCCCCTATCCCTTTTGATTTCCATACCCAAAATATACCTCGCTGCACCTAAATCTTTCATTTCAAACTGTGATGACAACTGAGATTTTAAAATAGAAATAATACCCTCACTATTCCCAAAGAATAACATATCATCCACATATAGGGAAATAATATGTAAATGATCATTTTCAATTTTGTAATACACATAATGATCTGATTGTTATCTCACAAATCCCAATGACAACACAAAAGTGTCAAACTTTTGGGACATATAAATTTCTTCTTCCAGATCTCCATGAAGAAATGATGTTTTCACATCCATCTGCTCAACCTCTAAGTCATATTCTATTGCAAGTGACAATAGAAATCTGATATATGTCAGCTTAGCTACAGGAGAAAATATTTCTCCATAATCAATTCCCTCCACTTGGGAATAACCTTTCGCGACCATCCTTGCTTTATACTTCTGCACACTGCCATCTAGACCAATTTTCTTCTTAAATACCCATTTATAGCCAACATGCTTTCGACCTTCACACAAAGGTACCAAATCCCAGGTTTCATTCTTTTTCAATGATGCCATTTCCTCATTCATGGCTTCCAAAGTTAGGAATCTGAATTAGACACATTAATAGCCTCCTTTACAGTCCTAGGCTCATCAGTTCTAGTAATCAAAGAATAGGCACAGTTCGAATCCAACATAGAAAATCCATACCTATCAGGTTGTCGCTTTTCACGTGTAGACCTCCTCACAGGCTGAGGCTGAGGTTATGGTTCTTCTTCCTATTTAAAACTCCCAGAGTTGCTAGAGCTCTCCTTAGTTTTAGGTACACTTTGAATTTGCAGTTCCTCTTTATTTGGTGTTCGAGGAATTTCAACTACATCATTCTTCTTTTCTTCTTCTTCTATCTTTGACTGTAGATCAACTATAGAAGGTTTCAGCTCCCAAAATATTACACTTCTGCTATACACAAACTTCTCAGTAACAAGATTCCAAAGCTTGTATCCTTTCACACCAATGTCGTGGCCAATGAAGATATATTTTATAACTTTGTTTTCCAACTTAGATCTTTTCTCATTCGGCACATAAACATATGTTTCACATCCAAAGAAACAAATATGTCTTAGAGAGCGCTTCTTACCAGACCACGCTTCCATAGGAATTTTTTCAACAAGATCCAAACTAGGTGAACGATTAACCAAATGACATGTTGTAGCCACAACCTCAGCCCAAAAATTCTTCTCCAGACCAGCACTGCTCAACATACTTCTCGCTCTTTCCATCAATGTTCTGTTTAACCTCTCAACAACTCCATTCTATTGTCGAGTATAAGGTGTAGTTTTATTACTTTTATCCCATGGTCTTTGCAATACCTTTCAAAATATTTAGAACAAAACTCTCCGCCATTATCCATCCTCAAGCATTTAATTTTTCTTCCAGTCTGATTTTGTACCAAGTTTTTAAACTCTTTAAACCGACTGAACACTACTGATTTACTTCTAAGAAAATACACAAATGCCCTTCTCGAATAATCATCAATAAAAGAAACATAATATTTAGACTTAGATAATGAAGGAACATTCACTGGACCAAATACATCAGAGTGAACATAATATAGTATGCTAGAAGATTTATGAGGACTAGAGTAAAATGAAACACAATGTTGCTTTCCATAAATGCAATGTTCGCAAAAATCGAACTCAAGGTTACAATCAATAAGCCCTTCTACTAGGTATTTATTTTTCAAGGATTTTAAGCCTTTTTCTCCCATGTGATCGAGTCTATGATGCCACAACATGGTTTTCTCTGCTGGAAGCTTTAGCTCCAAAGAGTTTGCACCCAGAGGAACTTCGTTCTCCTTCTCTACACGAGCAACCTTTCTTGAATTTGTAGAGGCATTGTTGCATTGAACAACCTGTGCGTCCAACTTGTACATAGTGTGAATACGTACACCCTTGGCCAACACCATCGAGCCTCTAGTCATCTTACAACCACCGCTTGAGAATGAGACTTGCACGCCAACATCATTCAACTTACTAAAAAAAAGAAGATTACGAGTCAAACCTGTTATATGCATTACGCCATCAATTCCTTTTATTCTTCTATCAGGAAATTGTGTTGGTGTGAATAATTGTCTTGTACCTAGCTTATTCATTCACTAGGTAATTAGGGGACTTATTCACATGGTTAAGTTTACTTAGGTAAGATATTCTTTCTAGAAGTTTTAGTTGGCTTATCTAGAACTTATCTTATCTAGCTAGGATGCATCATTTCCTAGGTGATTAGGTTGTTGGTTGTCTCATGTCATAAGATCATGACATTTGTCAACATCATGTTTATTCCTATCTCTCAACCTTGCCCATATAAGCAAGGCATCTCATGTACATTTGTATTCAATGTTATATCAAGCAATAAAAATTCAACCATTAATCAATCTTGCATTGTGAAGCAAGCTTTCTTGCCATTCTCTCTCTCTTGTGGAAGTGGTTTTGGTCGCAACTGATCTTGGGGGTGTTGAGGAGTCACCATTTACTCCTACATGGTATCAGAGCTCTCCAGGTGTTGCAGATTCCTTCCTAGATTTGAGGGTGATATTTTGGCTTGAAGATTTTTGCTGGGTGCAGATTGGGGTTTCAATAACCTCATGGTTGAGTTCAGAAGGCTCCACAGATGAATTTTGACTATAAATTTGCCTATATTGGGAAAAGTTGTTTTTGAAGCAAATTTTTTTTTGCTGGGATAGCCTCCCAAGCGGTACGATCTTTCAATTTTCGCAAAAAAATATTTTGTGAAATATTTTCTACGATTTATTTCTATAATTTTTGGGCAAAATTATTTTGATTTTATTAAGCTATTCAAATATTTTTGGCAAAATATTTGTAAGAATACTGGGGCATATTCTTTTTCCGCGAACTGTTATAAGCTTGTGGCAGGGCACGTTGTACTTTGGTCGGCCCAGTTGCTGTCTCGTTGACCACCGTGCTTATTCCCATCTACCGATCTTGCTTTTCCTAGCTGCCAGCGTTGATTATTCATCCTTCTCCAATGTAATCTACATATCATATATGTCTGTGGGCCTTGTCAATCAGAAAAAATTGAGCCCACTAAGATCTCTGGCCAGGCAATCTCTGTCAGCTCCATTAAAGGTTTTGTCAGCTATTCCATCTGCGTCGGATCATCCCATTTGGTCACTACTTCCAATCAGAGGGCTTGTCATATCTCTGTGTCTGATTTGATCAAGGGTACTCGTCAGCGTCCTTTTTATCAGTAGTATCCTTGGTGAAGGTTTTCGTCAGATCTTGTACGCAGGTTGTCTAGACAGCAACATCGCAGGCTTATGGTCTGAGCTCCATTGGCGGGCACGAATCACCGAGGACTTATCACATTGGCGGTATATCCTCCTAAGGTCTCGTCTGCATCTCCTTCCACGACCTATGGTTTTTGGTAAAATAAATATTCGGCCCATGTTCATTATATCATTGGCATCACTGGTCATATAAAGGTCTTCTCACATTGTATTGGCTGGCGGGCTATCATATAAGTACATAGTCAAATTAGATCTGCATCGTCGCTCTGTGTCATCTTCATTGTCGACCATCAGATCAGCTATCCATCGGTTGAGGTGGTTGGGTCGGCGAATGGCTGTCACATCACCTTAATCGGTATGAAGCTTTATTATCCACCGAAGGTTCATATATAAGCTTTGCTTTTTAATATTAAACACTTTGTATTGCAATCTTTGAAGGCCGACCTATATTATATTTGTCGATGGGTGTTTTTTTATTTTTGCATTTTATGCAACCAAGGTCACATTGGTGACCGTGTCTCAGCCCTTAGGAGCCCAAAATTTTGATCCAATTTAGCCTTATGTATTTGCCCCCAAGTGCCTATTTATAGGCTTTTTTTTCATTTTATCATAACTTTTGCATACGAAGACCATTTTCCAGAAACGAGATATCATCAGAAAGCTGGAAGTGTCAACTTTTTAGTGGTGCAGATATTTTGCAGAGATTTTGCAGTTTTGTGCCATATTTTCCAAGTTGAAGATAGATCTCTATTTTTGGCTTTTGAAGCTCATATATTTGTAAATGGATGACTTAATTACTTTGGAGAAAGGGAACTATAGGCAATGGAGTAATTTAATACTCACTCATCTTGGTGAGAGGAATCTATTGTCCTATTTGTTTGATAAAGTTCCTTGTCCTAGCACAGTTGATGAGTATTGCATATGGAAAGGATTTAGGGCTGCTGTCTTTAGAGTTATTTTTGAAAATGTAGATGATGACTTTTTGGAGACACTTATTCACTTCGAATGTCCTCATGCTTTTTTGAATCACATTAGAGAGATGTATGAAGACCATGATTCTTCTCCATCTCTTTAAGCTCCTCTTTCCAACTCACATGTGCTTCTTCATTCTTCAGAGTTGACAATCCATGCTTTTGATCCTTTGGACGAGATTGAAGATGCTTCAGAGGTTCCTGATTCTTCATCTTATGTTGTTGAATCATTGAGTACTACCAGTGATTCATTGCAACATGTATCTGATAGTCTTCCTAATTGGGATTCCTATTTGACAGACATTGCTTCTTTGTTTGTGAAGTCTCACATTTCAGACTTGGAGGACCAATTTGAGGGTTTATCTCTCTTATTTGATGATAGTCATGGATCAACTATTGTCACTTCATGTTTGTCTTTGGAGCTTGTTCAAGATCAGTTCCCATTGGTTCCTGGTTCATCACAGTTTGTTGTGATTGGGCATGTACCTGATTGGATTGTGGCATCATCTTCATCATCCAATAAATTGGCAACACATGAGCAGATTTCAGAGACACAATCTTCTTACATATGGATTCCTCTTCCTACTTCCTATCCAGAATGGGAATCATTCCTGCATTTGTACTTGGTTTATCTTCTTCCCAAGGGGAGAAACATTGTTTGTAGGCACTGGATTATGTTTTGTCTTTAGACTTTAACCATGTTTGCAGGTGATCATACATCATGGGGAGGATATCTTATCTCTCTACTTCCCTCTTATGGGGGGTATTTGATTGTATATACATGATGTATGTTGTCCTTGGGGGGTATCATTGAGTCCTCCATACATCATGTTGTCTTGTTTTGTTTCTCTCTTTTGGAGAGGAGTTTTGTCCCACTGGGTTTTCTCCTTTTCTTCGCTTGTGAGAGATTGCATCATTTGCATTGTAAATGGGTACCTAACATGGCCTAGTAGCCGAGACCCATAGTTATCGTCTTTGCATAGTTTGCATAATAATCTTCTCCCTAAGTTGCACTTAAGGGGGGGTGTTGGTGTGAATAATTGTCTTGTACCTAGCTTATTCATTCACTAGGTAATTAGGGGACTTATTCACATGGTTAAGTTTACTTAGGTAAAAGATTCTTTCTAGAAGTCTTAGTTGGCTTATCTAGAACTTATCTTATCTAGCTAGGATGGATCATTTCCTAGGTGATTAGGTTGTTGGTTGTCTCATGTCATAAGATCATGACATTTGTCAACATCATGTTTATTCCTATCTCTCAACCTTTCCCATATAATCAAGGCATCTCATGTACATTTGTATTCAAGCTTATATCAAGCAATAGCAATTCAACCATTAATCAATCTTGCATTGTGAAGCAAGCTTTCTTGCCATTCTCTCTCTTGTGGAAGTGGTTTTGGTCGCAACTGATCTTGGGGGTGTTGAGGAGTCACCATTTACTCTTACAAATTGAATTCTGACTTCTAGGGCCAACAATTTCAAGAGATGAATCACTTTCCAGGTACACCTTTCCACCAACATACTTTTTATACTTCATGAACCAATCTCTGTGAGATTCATGTGAAAAGATGCACTTGAGTCAATAAGCCAAACATCATCTAATTCCCGAGTCGCTAAGGTTGCAATGAAGGAATTTGCATCACTCTGAGAAGAATCATTATTCGAAGAGTTTTTCTTTTTTTTCTCCTCTTTACAATCCTTTCGAATATGACCAGTCTGCCCACAATTCTAGCATTTCACCTTGGAATTCTTGCCTGGAGACTTTGATCTCCCTTCAGATTTGGATTTAGACTTCGTGTCTTTCTTCTTGCCTCTCTCCTTTTCCAGGCTCTGATACCACTTGTAAGGAAAGCATAGTGTGGAAACACCTTCCAAATGCAAAATTATCAAAAAAGAAGTGCAAAAAATTTCATTTAAATTGAGTTATAGTCATTAAGATGCACAATAACAGAACAAGAGAATAGACAATTTAACACACACAAAATTGAACACCAAATTTATGTGGGAAAACCCTTACGGGAGAAAAACCCACAAACTAAGTAAAGTCACTTTGTATTACAGTAAATAATGTTTACATACAAAGTTACATACTCCACTCTTAGGTGTTAATTCACAACAACAAACATTTCCCTCTAACCAACCTTGTACATAAATTTTGAATACAATTTTGTTCTCACACTGTTACAATGCTCGTAAGCATACAATGTCAAACATCAATCAACCAAACATCTTCTTCATTACAAGATGTTGCAATGTATACCATTCACCCATCATCACTTTAGTTCTAGGAAACTAACCATTCAGTTCCCAACTGTCATTAATTATGTCGTTCCATCAAAGAGAATCTTTCATGCTCTCTTCGATAACACAAAGTCCCTCTGATGATGTTCATTCACAAAAAAAATGTCCACATTCAACAAAAAACCATCGCTTTCCACCTCAGCATCAAATGGGTCCCACCAAGACGCTCTTCACAACTTACCAAGTCAAACATCACCATATTGGGGGGACACCAATTTGTCTCTGACCGATATAAGGAAGTCACACCAATGAAGCCTATTGGCTTGTCATAGTAGTCAGTAAATCAAAGGTTTGAGAAACTTCAAAACCCATGACATGAGGTTCCAAGGTTCTAACTTTCTATGATCTTGCGATATCGCCACAACTATCAGGTCATTGCAGAGACTCAGGATAGAGTCCGACTGACAAAGCCAAGTCACACCGATAAGAGTCACCAACATGCTCACCACAGCCCATCGATCTATCGAGGAGACTCAAGGTAGAGTCCCACCAATAAGTCTATGTCCCAACAACAAGCTTCTTTCATGAACCATCGAGCCATCAAAGAGACCTGAGATAGAGTCCCTTCAATGAGAGTAAGTCTTGTCGATGATGACCAAGTCATAGCTTTGGGCTGTCGGGGAGACATGAAATAGAGTCTCGATGATCTAACCACTTCCCACTGATAAGATACAATGGTGAATAGATAAATACCATCGAACCATCGATGGGACTAAGAACAAGGTCCCGCCAATAAAGAACTGTCAGGCCGATAGAGAAACAAACACAACTGTTGTAGGAAGTCAATCAAGCAAGAAAATCTGAGGCACCTTTTCCAACATATAATTCTTTAGAGAGACTATGAAGGTGTTGGTGATTTTGTGGTTGATTTCTTGTTGGCTTGGCATGACGTTTTGTCATAGATGTCAAAGTTTAGTTTCATGGTTTATGTTGGCTTCTTTTCATTTGGCGTTGTTGGCCATATCATGGTGCTTGTCATAGCCTTGAAGGCATGGGATTCATACAAAGGTTGATGGAAAAGTATTCAATCACAAAGTACTTGGTCATTCATATTTCAAATCCTTAATGTTGGTACTGTTAATGTTGATCATCCTTCTTCACATGGTGCTCAGGTATTCAAGACTTTTGGACTATTGAACTTGTTTAGGGTTCTTCATTAGATTCTAAGAGTCTAAAACCCTAAAATTTAGGTCTTTATTTAAAAAGTTTAACAAATTTTCTTTTTGGTCTAAAAACTTGATGACTTGCTATAGCAAGTTAAAGATAACTTAAGTTATGTGCTTAAGGTTTTTAAACCATTCATCAACTGACCCCTCCTTTTGTGCTAGCCAATCTAGCAAGTTATAATCTTTGCATACAATATTTGAATGGAGATCGATGATTTTTGTTTAAAGTTGGCAAAGGTGGGATTATAAATCTAAGGTCTATGTTTAAATATTCTAATAGCTATTTCTAGAAGTCTCTTCTTTGATGGGAGTCTAACCATCATATTTTTTTGCTTGGTTTTGTTTTTGTTTCAATATGAACAGTTTTGGGATTAGTTTGTTGGCACCAATTTGAAGGAAACCATTTGAATTTTGCATTCAGTATGTGAGGTGCCATAGTTTTGAAGATGGAATGAGTTTGGGGAGTATGTTATTTATTTTCTTGATTGAAATGTGATAGACAAAGAAAACTGTAACCTTTTCAGGTATTTAAGGTGATGTAGCTTTCATGAACAAAGCATGGTGTTTGCAGAAAGAGTCAATGAATTATTTAAAATTGTGTTTTCTAGATGGTTGAGGTATGTTGTGATAAGGTTGAATAGGGTTTTGATAGAGCAAATGTAATGTTCCGATTGAAAAGATAATGATAGGGAAAATATAATTCTTTTTCTTCATACAATTCAAGATGATGTTGGGTTTTATCAGATCATGATGACATGATGATGGTATGTAAGATTACAAAGTTGTATTCTTTACCAGAATGGTGTTAAAAGGATTTGGTAAGTGTGAAAAACTATGGTGAAACTTTGATTTTCTAGTGGTTTGAATTGAAACAAAGCAACCCTTTAAATTATTTCATTTTCCTTTTGAAGATTGTTAGTAAGAGTGGGTTTTTCACCCTTTTAGGGTTTTTCCACCCATAAATCTTGTGTTTTGTTTCTTCTTGATGGCATGTCACTTTGTGCATGGTTGCTTATCCGTGATTCAAATGTTGTGTTCTGATTTGCATATCTTTGTGATTCTCATAACATACAATATCTAGAGTCTTTGAATAATCAAGTGTGTTAAGTTTTGAAATTGGTTTTATTTGACCACTGATTCACCCCCTCCCTCTCAGTGGTCCTGTACTCCAACAAGTGGTATTAGATAATTAGGTCCCTTTGCACAAGTTTAATCAACTTGGGAGATTTTGGTAGTGGAGTACTCATCATGGCTAACCAAGAAGGTTGTTCTACTTCCAAAGCACCACTATTTGATGGTTTGAGTTTTTCTTTTTGGAAGTTTAGAATGGAAAACTACTCATCTTCTCTAGGTTATGATGTTTCGGCAGCAGTTGAAACTGAATATACTGCTACTACATCACCTTCCATCGTAGACGAGGAAAAGGCCTATGAGTGTAATGCCATAGCAAAAAATGCTATTTGTTGTAGATTGACCAATGATATACTTGTCAAGGTTATGGATTGTAAATATGAAAAGGTCATGTGGGATAGGTTATCTAGTATCTATCAGGGTGATGATAAGGTCAAGGAAGCCAAGCTACAAAAATTTAGAGCCAAATTTGAAGGAATAAGAATGAATGAAGAAGAGAAGATTGTTGATTACCTTTTAGGGGTTCAAGAGATAGTCAATGCTATCTATGGTCTTGGTGAGACCTTGGAGGAGAAAATAGTTGTCAAGAAGGTTCTAAGGCCACTAACAACTATTGATGGCCAATTTGACATAGCAACATGCAGGAAAGATGTAATCACCTTACCTCTCCTGAAAGAAGTGAATGTTAAATCAAACACTTCCCAAGGTCCTGGGTGTTGGGTCACAAGGTTGTTGTTTTGTTGAGTGGTCAATGAGGTTGTAATGTTCAATGGGCCTGCTAGTTATTGCGCTTCTTGGTTGCTACAAGATTGAAATCTATTTAAACCTACTCTAACTGAATGATAAATAAAATAAAAAGATAGATCAAGGACGCAAGAGAGAAAATAATGTTGATTCATTCAGTTAACCAGACCTGTTACTCTTCAAGGAATTCCTAAACTAAACTATAGACTAAATCAACCTGTAATCAATACAAAGCCATTCATTCATAGTGTAGAAATTAATAACATATTTCAAATCACAATTCGAACAGAAGAAAAAATAAAACTTTTTTCATTCCTTGAAGAACTTCAAATAAAATGATTAATAAAAAAATACCATTCCAGATTAAAAATTGAAGCAGGTTTAAGTCTGACTACTTCTACTATGATAAAATAGTTAAGCAACATTTACAAGTCCGGAAAACTTCACCAATGTATGGAAACCAATGTCTTCAAATTGACTCGATTAACTAAGAATGCAAAAATCTCTACCATCCACCCTATTGCTAAATTGTTGAAAACTTATAACTATAATGTCCAATTGATTTCCTAATTTTCTAACCCTCAAATGAGCTTGATTTCACAATAAATAGCTCTGCCAATTACATAATTCCCACCAAAATGATAAATCAAAAGTTGTAGCTTTTGCATGCATACAATCACTCCTCACAAGAAACTTTTTGTTTCAGCTCTTGCTTGACTTCGATTGAATTTAGTGAGATTTAGTTGATAATTTGCAATTTCCAGTTCCACTTTTAGTTCCACCTTTGTACGATGTGCAACAACATCCTTTTCCAAAAATTACTCCAAGAAGCATTTAGTTCACTTTTAGTTTGACCACAAAGTCTTCATTTTACTCCCAATTGATTATCTTTTCAACAACTTTGCCTCTTTCATATGTTAGTTTTGAAAATCATCTTTGTTGCACCAAAGTACCTGTAAAACATTAATGCATCAATTAATTTGCAAAATTAATAAACTTAACAAAATTTAATTAATTCTAAAAATCAATCAAATTTCCAAATTATTTTAATTAAGTGTACACATAATGAACTTTAAATTTCACAATTAAAATAATAATAAAATTGCCTTTCTGAATTAATGTTACTTCAAAATAAAATATCATAACGCTAAACAATGCCCCATATGGTTTTAAGATCTCAAACCCATTCGCATTTTGAATCTGGAAGTCAACCCAAAGCCATTGTGATCCATGAGACCACATTACTTTGAAGATTTTTATCAACAATTCATGTGCCCTGTTATGCATTTTTAACCCTAATGTTGTGCAAACACATCCCTGAATAGTATCATTCATAATAAATCCCCAATTTGTCATAGATAAACCAAATGAATCCAAACTCTCTACTTATGTTCAAGTTATGTAGCCTTATGAACCTAGAAGGTACCCAATTTAATATTATGTAGCAGTAGGGAAATCAATGTTGATGTATTTGAAAACCAATATGAGAAAACATCAATATCATCCTTTCCCTCAACAATTGAGCCAATTGTTTGAATAATGCGGTCAAATATATGTATCCACTTAACCTCGACATAATTCCAATGAAGAAGGCACCTGTATATAATACAAGTAGCCACAGGTGCATTACTACTAAATCCTTCAATCATTGTTTCCATGAGATGACATTTATTTTAGGCATTCTGTTAAAATGGTTCATGCATCCTGTCAAGGCTTCTCCATTTTGTGCCTGGGTATATACCAGACCTCAACTTTGCATCCGCCAACAACATTTGTTTGAGTTTCTGAAGCCATTCAACCAATTCAGTTTCTTCCAGGAAGAGTATTAATGGCGGATGAGACTTCTACATTCTGCATTTTGCTTTATGGCTTTCGGGAGCGAGATCCTGAATGAATTTGAACCCAGAAATTTTGAAACTTGGTGCGATGAACCTTCTAAGCTCTGAATTCCAAAAGCATCACTCTTTTTACCTTGAAGCAGGGTTGGAACTCAAACTTTCACCTACACCTGGTCATTTAAACTTTAAGTGTCAAGTTTCATCCCGAATTCAAATTATGAAAAAGACATTTTATTAATTTTCACCTTTTAAAATTGCATATTGATAGGTTTTGGGTTTGGGATTTTCTGGAACATGAACATTTTGTTACGGAGGTTCATGGTCCCTTTCGGAACCCGACCCTGAAAAGGCTCCTTCCCATAATTTTTAAAAATTTAAACTTTTTTGAGCTTGTTTAATTTTATTTTGATTTTTATGTTTTGTTGACTTTTTATGATTTTTGATTTTTACAAGATTTTAAAATCTTTTTAAATAACAAGATTCATTTACTATTTTTTTTAAAACTTTCTTTATTTGAAATATTTTAAAATAAAAGATTTATTTATATTAAAAGTTTATTTATTTTAAATTTAAAAGATTAAATTCTATTTTTGAACTTTTAAATTTTAAATTGTTTTTAAATCTTCTAAATTTATTTATTTTAACATTTTATTTTATTTTGTATTTTGTATTTTTCAATTTTGTTATTTTTTTAATTTTTGATTTTTTTGGTATTCCTTTTAAATTTTCTATTTTTTTATTTTGAAACCTTTTTTTGTATTTTTAACTTTTAATTTTTTTGTATTTTTTAACTTTTATTTTTTTTTTGTATTTTTTAACTCTAAAGGGAAAATGAAAAAGGACGGAGACGACAAAAATCAGAAACTCAAAAATGATGACACAATGATGAGGAAAATTTACGAACATATGACACAAAGACCAAAACAAACAAACAATGCAATGATCAAAGAACAAAATAAAAGACGACGACAAATGAAACCAAATGAACAAACATATAAATGAAGACAAAAAGAAAATGACGCGATGACCCAAAAACCAACGTAAAACCCAAAGATGAACAATGAAGAATGAAAATGAAGAGAAAAAAAGAAACAAGACAACGAGGTGAAAAGATGTCGATGAAAAGACAAGGATCAAGATCGGGACTGGACAAGGAACGTGAACCCGAACAACACCTGAACGCAAAGCAAAAATCAAGATCGGGAATGAACTTGGCACACAAACCTTCAAAAAGTGAAAGGTGTCGGTTCTAGTCCGAAATATGAATCCAAAAGGTAGACACACAAACAAAAGCGAAGATCAGAATCGGGTTAGAACCAATAACAAGAACCTTCTTAAGAGGTTCAAGGTTTTGATTCTAGTCTGAATTCTGACTCTGAAACAAATGAGGAAAAGGAACAAGTGGAGATCAGAATCGGGTCAGACCTGGAACCTGAACACTCTCTCAAGGACAAGTTCAGGTTTCATTCCCAAACCTGAGTCTGACAAAGGAAAACAAGTAAGTTCTGGGGGTTGTGAACAACTCCGGGATAGGACCAAAATGACAACAAACACAAAATGAGAGATGAAAACCAAAACAAGCAAAGAGGGAAAAGACGAAATGAGAATGACAAAGGAAAAAACACAAGATACAAACCAACAAAATGAAAGAAAACAAAGGGGGTCCCCAAATTTTCCAAGAAAAAAGTTGGGGTGTGTATGTAGGGCATAACAACAACCAAGTATTATTCCAAGATATTTGCTGTAGAAGAAAGGGATATAAATAAATTTACCTTAGATGAACTTCATGGCACATTTGCAGCTTATGAGATGAGAATTTATAATGAAGACTCCACAAGCAAAGAGGTTGCCTTTAAATATGTCCAAAAGGATAAAGAAATAAATTTTGATTTAGAGGAATTGGATGATAAAGAGTCCATCTTTGTAAGCAAATTGAAAAAAGGGTCAGGAAAGTATAAGGGGAAGCTTGCATTCAAATGTTTCAGTTGTGGTAAAATTGGACATTATGCTACTCAATGTCCCTATAAAGATCCTGAAAGTGATGAGGAGAACAATAGGAGACAATGAAAAAAGAAAAAATTTAATCCTAGAAGGAAAAAAATTTTCAAAAAGAAGAAAAGTCTATTTATCAAGGATGTTGATGTAATAGATAGTTGTTTAGAAGGTTGTATTGAAGAAGAAGAAACTTTGTTTATGACTATTGATAGTCTAAGTGAAAATCAGAAATAAAGAAGTGAAGATCAATCTGATAATGATGAAGAAGAGATTGATTTTGAGGGAGAGTTGAGATGTGCTCTTGGTGAAATAAAAAAAACTCAAAAAGGAGGAAGTAGAGAAAAGTAGCCAAACTCAAAAGGATACTGAAAATATGATCAATAGGGTTAATGAATCAGAAAAATTAATTGTAGATCTAAAGCTTCAACTTGAAGAGAAAAAAAGAGTTATAGAAGTCACCAAAATAAAGTAATACACCAAAGAAAAGGAGTGTTATACTTTAGAGGCAGAAGTTGTAGCTTTGAGAAAAAGATTAGATATGTGTGACAATAGTGATAAGTTAGTAGATCTCTTGGATAAACAAAAAGGCCACAAGGGCAAGACTGGTCTAGGGTTTGTAGAATGTCAATTTTCATATTCCAATGATCTTCAACATGTTGATGGTGGTACTAATGTCACAAATAAAAGGTTCATGAAACCATTCAATAGAAAAAGGAATACTTCATTCAGGTATAATCTACATTTCTTTGGTTATTGCTTTAATTGTAACCAATATGGGCATAAAGCTAGTGAATGTAGATTGTATCTAGAAGGAGGTTAGGCTTTTCAAGTAGAAATCCTTTTGAGTTCTTAAACAAGTTGAGATGCTTTAATTGTGGAAATTTTGGGCATATAGGTAAGTTTTGTAGACCTAATGTGGAGATGCAACAAAAAAGAATTAATGCTCATTCTAATGCTGGTAAGATGAAATTAATTTGGAGACCAAAGATAATTGTCAAAAAGATTGAAGCTATGCTTGTTCAAATTTCCTTACATGTTAAGAACAAAGATATATGGGTTGTAGATAGTGGGTGCTATCATCAAGTGACTGGGGATAAGAGTAAATTCATCAAGTTTGAAGATTATACAGGTGGATCAGTCAAGTTTGGAGATGATTTTTGTATTCAAATCAAAGGAAAAGGTACTATAACCTTCGATGATGATACACCATTGCATGATATATACTATGTAGAAGGCCTAAAACATAACCTTTTGAGTGTAAGTCAAATTTGTGACAATGGATTTTATGTTCTATTTAATGCTCAAGGTTGTGTAATAAAGAAAAAATAGGAAAATTTGTTGCAACAGGGTTAAGGACAAGAGGAAATATTTATAATCTTTAAGAGGCTATAAACAGAGATATAGATGGACATGCTTGTTTTATAGGACAAAGATGGTTATGGCACAAGAGGCTTGGACATGTAAACTTTGACAATCTTGTCAAGGTCAGTAAAAATCAGAATGTAAGAAATATGCCACTCATCTCTAAGCCAATCCGTAGCACTTGCAAGGAATGCCAACTAGGTAAGCAAACAAAAATCAGTTTTAAGTCCAAAGAATACTCTTCTACTAAACCTTTACAACTTGTTCATACTAATTTGTGTGGTCCTACAAGGACAAAGTCATTAGATGGTTAAAGATACTTTATGCTCTTCATTGATGACTATACTAGGATGACTTGGGTGACTTTTTTGAAGCTTAAATTAGAAGCATTTAATGATTCAAGATTTTTAGAAAGATGGTTGAAAGAGATCAGATTTGAAAATCAAACGTATAAGATCAGATAAGGGTGGAGAGTATACTTCAAAAGAGTTTGAGGACTATTGTGAGAGGCATGATATTAAAAGGAAATGTTTAGCCTCTAGGACACCACAACAAAACAGGGTAGCCGAGAGAAAGAATATAACAGTCAAGGAGATGGCAATAACAATGTTTCATGATGCAAATCTGCCTAAAACCTATTGGAAAGAATCAATTCATACAACTGTATATATTCTAAATAGGGTGCAATTAAGGGTAAAAACTAAATATCCTCCATTTGAACCATGGCATGGTAATTCAACAAATTTTGGTTATTTCAAAGTTTTTGGTAGTAAATGCTTTATCAAGAGAGATGATGAAAATTTGGGAAGTTTTGAGTCTAGGTGTGATGAAGGTATTTTCTTAGGCTATTCTACACATAGTAAATCCCATAAGTGCTTTAATAAAAGAATCAAAATAATAGTTGAGAGTGTTAATGTTAAAATTGATGAAAGTTTGTAGCCTTCTGAACAACAGATAGAAGATAATGAAGAAGAAGATCATGTACCAAAAGAAGAGATGGAAGTTCAAGTGGAAGAAGATACTCTTGAAAATCCTATGCAGTCTATAGCTAAAACTCCTTCAAAATATCTACAAAGAGATCATCCTCATGAGTTGATCATTGGGGACAAAAATATTGGTGTGTAAATAAGAAGAAATCTTGCTAACACAAGTGATCAAGTGCATGTTTGTTTGATCTTAGAAATAGAACCAAAAACCTATATAGAGGCCAACAAAGATGTGTTTTGGGTTAAAGCTATGGAGGAGGAATGAAATTAAATTGAAAAGAACAAGACATGGGAACTCGTTCCTAGACCCAAAGACAAGAATGTTATTGGGGAAAAATGGGTTTTTAGAAACAAACTTGATAACAAAGGTAATGTAATAAGAAATAAAGAAAGACTTGTTTGAAAGGGGTACTCTCAAGTTGAGGGTATTTATTTTGATGGGACATTTGCACTTGTAGCTAGACTTGAAGCCATAAGGATGTTTCTAGCTTTTTCAATTTATAAAAATTTCAAGGTGTTTGAAATGGATGTTAAATCAGATTTTCTCAATGGTGATCTTGAGGAAGAGGTTTATACGAAGTAGCCTGAAGGTTTTGAATGTGAAGAAAAACAAGATTGTGTCTATAGATTGAAAAAGGCATTGTATGACTTGAAAAAATCTCCTAGAGCATAGTACTCTAGGTTGGATAAGTACTTTCAAGGGAAAGGGTTCACAAATGGAGGTGTTGACAATAATTTGTATTTCATGACAAAATGTGAAGATATTCTTGATGTTGTTGTTTTCTATATAGATGACATCATTTTTGGTAGAAATGATGACATGTGTTATGCTTTTCCTAACATCATGAAATCTGAATTTGAGATGTGTATGCTTCGAGAGTTGTCCTTCTTTCTTGGATTGTAGGTCTCACAACTTGAGAAAGGTATCTTCATCTCTCAAATGAAGTATGCAAAATATTTCAAATGGATGAAAGTAGACCAGTTGGGACTCCTATGGTAACTAGATACAAGCTAGGTAAAGATGATGATTCACCTGATGTAAATCGGACCTTATTCAGATCTATGATAGGTAGTCTCTTTTACTTGACAACCTCAAGGCTTGATATCATGTAGGCTATATGCTTATTGGAAAGATTTCAATCCTCTCCCAAGCAATCTCATCTTAATGTAGTTAAAATAATCTTTAGATATCTCAATGGCACTATTGATTATGGTTTGTGGTATCCTAGACATAATGATTTTACTTTACTTTCCTATACTGATGGTGATTGGGAAGGGTGTATTGATGATTGAAAGAGTACTAGTGGAGGAGCATTTTTATTGGGTGGCAGATTAGTGTCTTGGCATAGCAAGAAACAAGACTTGGTGTCTCTCTCAACTACTAAAGCAGAATATATTGTTGCTGCCTCATGTTGTTCCCAGGTTTTGTGGATGTTTCAAACTCTCAAAGACATTAAGGTAGAAGTGTCTCAACCTATTCATATTTTATGTGACAATACTAGTGCAATCAATATCTCCAAGAATCTGGTTATGCACTCAAGAACCAAACATATAGCTATTAGATATCATCTCTTGAAGGAAAAATACTTGAAAAATGAAGTTGTTTTAGATGACATAGCATCTTGTGATCAGGTGGCTGATATCTTCACAAAGCCATTGGTAAAGGAGGTTTTTGAGCACTTGAGGGACATGCTTGGTGTTATTTCCCTTGCCTCTCTTCAATAAAATAGATTATTTGTGCATGGTTTTCAGAGGGAGACTATACATATATCCTATAATCCATCTTGTGGGTATTTTAGTGAGTTTTGGGCATGCTTCTTTGTCATTGTTATCGATAACGAATGCACAATAGTGATTACACAATGATAGTCATGATTACATAGTATCAGTAATGAATGCACAATATATCTGCTTTTGATGGATACTTGGTTCTTGTACAGTGGTCTTGATGGTGATTTGGTGTAGTTATTCATGTTTGGTATAGTGGTATTCATGTTGTGTGAATAATATACATCTGCCTAGAGTTGTTTTGGTCTTGAAAGACTCTTGTTGGAGGGGTATTGATAAAGACAATATTTCTATTCTTGTAGCACAACCAATTGTTTTGGACAGTTGTCTCTTGGTTACTCTGTTGGTTGATAATGTTTTGGTGCAATGGTATTCATGCTTGTTTTTTGGTGTAGAATGGTTGGTTTATCTAGTGATCAGTTGCAGTGGTATATCTAGTAAGGTTTGACAGCGAGCAGTGTTCTTTGACAGGTTCTATATGGTTTTAGACTATTTATATTTTATGATCTCTTTTTGTTCTTGTCAAAGTTTGATATTCATTCTTAGCAGGTTGTTTGCATGGAATTTTAAGACAATGAACAATGGCACGTTTGCTTCATATACTATTAACAATGATTTCTTGGTTTCAACTATGAATGCTTTCTTCACCAGATTTAGGAATAAATTTTCTTTGTTTGCAATTGATCTGTAGTGGTAGTGTTTACAAAGTCAAATACAAATGATCCTAATGTTCATTTTCCTTGCTCAAGTGGTGACAGTGTGATGTTGTGTCATGAAAGTGGTCTTTGACATTGATCTTTCTTAGTTGTAGAAGTATGGTGCTAGGGCTGCGATCACAAAGAAATCTAGTGACAGTGATTTGTGTGTTGGTAGGTACAGTGATCTTGGGGCAGTGTTTTTGGAAAGAGATTTGTGCTCAAATAGTAAGGTATTCCATTTTCTTTGGCTTCTTATACTTGGTGAAGTGGTTGCAAATATTCAATGTTCTCAGTATTTAGTGCTTTTGCAAGTGATAGTTTGTTATTGTTTCTTTTCATGAGTTCCTTTGTCATTGTTGTCAAAGGGAGAGTAATAAGGTGTAAAATTGCCTAAGTTGACATCAATGCCAAAGGGGGAGTTTTTTGGCTTGGCATGATGTTTTGTCATTGATTTCAAAGTTTAGTTTCATGGTTTATGTTGGCTTCTCTTCATGTGGTGTTGTTGGCCATCTCATGGTGCTTTTCATAGCCTTGAAGGCATGGGATTCATACAAAGGTTGATGGAAAAGTATTCAATCACAAAGTACTTGGTCATTCATATTTCAAATCCCTAATGTTGGTACTCTTAATGTTGATCATCCTTCTTCACATGGTGCTCATGATTCATATTGTCAAAGACATATGGTGTTTTGTAGAGGTTGAAGACTAATCATAGGTATTCAATACTTTTGGAGTATTGAACTTGTTTAGGGTTCTTCATTAGATTCTAAGAGTCTAAAACTCTAACATTTAGGTCTTTATGTAAAGAGTTTAGCAAATTTTCTTTTTTGTCTAAAAACTCAGTGACTTGCTATAGCAAGTTAAAGATAACTTAAGTTATGAGTTTAAGGTTTTTAAACCATTCATCAACCGACCCCTCCTTTTGTGCTAACCGATCGAGCAAGTTATAATCTTTGCATACAATATTTGAATGGAGATTGATGGTTACTATTTGTTGTGCAGTTTTGTACACACGCCCCACTTGGAGTGGGGACCCTTTTTTCGTGATGTCTTTTGACCTTTGGTTTTTATTGGATTTGTCTTTTCAAGGTCTTGGGATGTTGGTCTTCCTGACTTTGGTCTTGGCCTGAGGATTGAATTGGTTAAACTTGATTTTTGATGAAAGTCTGGGTTTTGACCTGTGTCCGGGATTTTCTAGCTCAGTCGGATTTTCCCGGGTCTTGGTCCATTGTCTGGTTATGGCTGAATTTTCTGAAGTCTGGGTTTTTGCTTGAATCTAGGATTCTCTGGCTCGGGCAGATTTTCCTGAACTTCGTTAAAATCCTGAAGGGTGCATTATCCGCAGAATTCTCGCTCACCCGGATTGTCCGTCTGGCTTGGTTTTTTCTGGAATTCCGTTCTGGGCTCGGTTTTCCGGATTTCCTCGATATGTCTTGTCGCTCATTAATGTTCGAAGTACATCTTCTCTGGCGCGAGTGTAGGTGGATTTAAGGCCTTTTGGCATTCTTTTAGTTTCATTATTTCATCTACTATTTGCTCTAGCATTTGAGTTCGTTCTTCTTGAGCTTTGATTGTTGGATTCGAACTGCTTGCGTGTGGATTGCTTGAACGCTGGTGTTGAGTTTCTCGTTGCTAGGGCACATTGTTTCACAGTGACTTCCTCGAGTTTGAGCTTCATCCAGAATTGATCCATGGTAAGTCATTGCTGACTCCTCCGTTTGTTTGCACTTTGATTGAATCTTTCGAGTTGATTGGCAGTCCTTTTAAGTCGGCCTTTGCTTGTTCCATGATTATGTGTTGAGAGAAGTAGGGTTTGACTTACCTTTTCACGGGTTTTATCACCCACACTATGCATCCCTTCATTTATCAATTGAATGTCGGGTGTATCCCTGTCACTAGGTGTTTCTGGTAGGACCCTGCTTTGTTGGTGTGTAGTTTGCTATATATTGCGAGGTTAGGGTTTCAGTGGGTTCGCCTGAATTTGCTAGGATCGATGGAGTTGTCGCAATTTTCATGTCTCGAGTTTAGCTCGACCCTATTTATACCTTGTGAGATCCCGGTGCTTTAGCTTGATCATTTCGAGGGATAGTATTTGAAATTCTGAACTTACCCTAGCTTTCATGGCAGAGGTCTGGTTATTAAATTTAGGGCATCGTCATCCCATTGCAAAAATCAGTCATTTGAGGGTTTTGGGAATCCAAATTCATGTGCAGTCGAAGTTTTGCTTATTGGGACTGATTTTATGACCATTGGAATCCAAATAGGGAAGTTTTGTGAGCATTCGGTCAGTGGTTTGCACGTTAACAATCGTTGGGTTTCTGAGGTGTTTGCGGAATTTTTGTGCACCCAGATTTTCCCAGTTTTTGCCATATCCATGGAGTATGATGAATTCCAAAATTTTGAGCTGTCTGCAGAAATATGACCTGTCTGGATTTTTTTGATTTCCTGCCTGGTTCCACTTCCTTGTGATTATCGAAATTAGGGGGTAATGAATTGAATGCTAAATGACAATTTCTTGTTGCTAATGAATGAATTTCATGATGGTCACACAACTCTTTCATTCGTATTAATGATTTATTCAACGAATGATGTCTTGGCCGCAGGAGTCCGTCTGGGTCGGATTTCTCTGAATTCCGCCCTGACTGAATTTTCCTGGTTGACTTCATTTTCCTGGTTTACTTCACTTTTCTGGATTTTCAAGATTGATGATTAGTGATGGATCTTAATTGTTTTATGTGGTTTCCAGGCTAACCTTTGATTGGAATATGGATGATAGTTGGATACTCATGAGGCTCTTTTGTAAATGCAGGCTGAATAAAGTAAAGCTGTGGTGGGAAAGTCTAAGGGTGATACTGAAGGGTCCTCCGTTATAGATGCAGAAAGATTGAGGCTGGATATGAAGAGCCAGGTGCCTAACAACAAGATTGCTTCAATATGGTATGAGGTCTCCAACACCAATGTAGGAGCATGGAGGTATGAGGAATTCAAGGCAAGAACAGCTCAGAAAGATCTATCGGCCCTGACCAAGGGGATGATGAAGTCTGGATTGGTCCATGTAGCAGGATTCCCTATGGCGGTCCAGTGTTACGAGTTGATATTAGAATGTGCCCGGCAATGAATTTGACATGCAAAGGGTCGTTAGCACCGAAGGAAGAGTCTTGGCGAACTTCAATCCAGTTTCTATCACCCAAGCATTTGACATGCCAAACTTGCCATGTGTGTGTGCCTTGGACATGGACTTGGCCAGAACTTACTATGAGGATGAGCCCACCAAGGCCCAGCAGATGATTAATTCTTGGTTGGAGAAACCAAAATCTCATTTTTCCAAACTGCCCAAGCAATTACACAGGATCAAATTCAGACCAAAAATATATGATGCGATCACACTATTGAGCAGAATGGCTAGTTTAAAGAGTGCTGGGGTATTGGAGAATTGGATGGTGCATGTGATCAACAAGATTGAGTAGGGTATTAATTACCATTGGGCAGGACTCATCAGTGCAATGATTGATAGACAACTGAGAGATGTGTTAGAAACAAAGAAGTTTACCATGTCCTCTTATGTGATATATGTGTTGGCCAGATTCTACCCATACAGGGGTTTGAATCCAAAGGGGACATTTGGGCAGGATATCGTCTATGAGATATACCCCAAATTGCACTTAGGAAATCAGAATTATAGAAGAACAAATGATGCATTCACAATGCATATTACTAGGTTGCTTCAAAATGCAGAACATGTAAGAATATCTGATGGAGCCAAGGAGCTAATAAAAAAATATGGAGCTTGGTTTATACAATATCCCACCTTCTCCTATATCAGAATTGACGGATGTCAAACTGCTCCATATAGATTGCCAAGATATCCTACTGATGACATTGTGCTATTGGAGGTTACGAGGCAAATATGTGACTTTGATGCTATTGTTAAAAGGGCAAATCATAAGACAGGGTTTGGTGGAGATTTCCCTCTGAAAATTGGTATAAGTGAGGTTTGTCCTTCAATTCAATCAATGCATACATCAGGGGATGAATTGAGTACTTATGGTTTCTCTCTCCATTCTAAGAGGAAAAATTTTGACATCACTGGAGAGGCGCAGAAGAAGGCAACCAAAGAATATCACCACAAGGATGATCTAGAGGATTACTGGGAAACATCAAAGATGACTTTGAAGCAAGAAAGAAAAGGTATTCTAGGCTTCCAGTTGATGTGATTAGAATGTACAATGTAAAGTTGATCCCTGACCAGTTAGAGGATGACGAGAATTTGGTTAAAGATCATGCATATAAGTCGGTCAAAGACAGGTCTATTGGAGAGGTAAATTGGGCTAAAAATGAGGTAACTGAGCTGGAAGAACTAATGGCCCCTGTTATGAAGTTTACTAAGTCATGGTTGAAGCACAAAGTATGGGAGCTGGAAAGTGAGAAGGTACCTTGTACCTTTAATCTAATGGGAAATCTGAATCCTCTTTCCACTTCAGAAGAATCCGGTGAGGATGATTCCAAAGGAAAAGCTAAAGGAGGCTCACCTTTCAAGATCAAAATCAGAGGCCCTAAGGAAAGTGATCCGGGACAGAAAAGGAAACCTAAGGGAAAGAAGAGAAGCCGAACTTTGAGAATAGGTAAGTCTGTAGAGGAGGAACTTGAGCAAGCAGAGAAAGAAGATGCCCCTCCAGAGCCAAAAAGGGCAAGGACAACTAGGGTTTCAAAGAGGAAAGATCAAGAAACTTCCAAGGATGAGGCAAACCCTCCAGTGGTTGATGTGGAAAGCTCGGGAGAAAAAACAAAGGTTTATTCGAGGAAATCAAGGACTCCATCTCCCAAGGAGACTATGCAAAAAATAGATCCTCTTCCAATGGCGTCCACTATGGAGCAACTGAAGGTTGCTTCCCCTTCATTAAGTGTACCTGGGCAAACAACCCATCAAGAACAAGAGACTAGTGGAGAGGCAGAACCATTCAAGGAAGGAGAACTCTTTGGTGCAGTAGCTAAGCTTGAGGTGGAAGGTGTGGAAATGCACACTTCTCCACTAGTACAGTATGAGGATTCACCAGCGAGCAGCAAAGACAACATATCCCCTAAGAAGGAGGATGTCCCTATTAAGACCCCATCACCTCTGCAAGAAGAAGAGCCCGAGCTAGGTAATCGAGGTGATCAGTCTCCTAAGAAAGAAAAGGATGAAATAGTGGAACGACATGAAGAGGTTAAGATAGATGAAATCCTGGTGGATCCTGCTGTCCCAGATTGGTTGGATAAGAAGATTGCAAGAAAGAAACAAGTTATTGTTGAAGACACCCCCCTTGATTGGGATGAAATTTTGGCCAAGATTGGCAAAGGTAAGAAGAAGAAGATGGCCAAGGTAGTTTCAAAGATAGAGAGAGATGAAGCAAGTAACAGGGTTATTCATATTGCCACCCTTGTTGCTGATAAGAGTAAAGATGAGGTCACCGGCAAAGATTACAATGTACAGACTATCAATCTTGGACCAGCTTCTATGGAATAGGATATTGAAGAATACAAAGGGTCCAATGCAGTAATAATTGGGAGATTAAGGAAGGAGACACAATCCAAGCATGAGCTTAAAAGGGAGAATGAAAAGCTTAAGAAGTGTCTAGAAGACTTGATGAAGCCTTTGCAATCTCTTCACCCATCTTCTTCTGCTGCGACTGGTTTCTTGCCTAAGGAAACTATTTCTGAAATAGAAAGGATGAAGGCTTCTACTCGGACTATAGTAGATTGGTTAAAATATGTACAAGTGAAAGGAGATGATGTAATAAAGGAAATCCTTTCAATTGGAAAGGATGCAGTAAGAGCTAAAGACTTGTTAGAGCATGTTTTATCTCAGGACAAGGAGGATATTGACCTTCTATTGCAAAAGGCTAAAGTGGTCATGGAGTATGGTAAAGACCAGTTGGTTGTAGATGGAGTCCTTTCTTCATCTAGAGTTAATGAGCCTTGGGAATGGTTTGAGGCTTTGCAAGTTTGGAAAAAAGCCATCAGGAAGATCCATAAGCGAAAGAAACAGATGGATGGTGATTTGACCGGTGTTTATGATGGATGTATTGCATTCTTTGAAATAATAACTGGCAGGTGGAAAATTGCCCCTAAGTACTTAAGTTTAGAACAATTGAGGGAATGGTGGCATGATGTCTATGCCCCTGATTCTGAAAATGTTATAACAGGGCACCAATTGGATGATGCAGCAAATTACTTGGCTGTGATGGACAAGTACCAGGCAAATAAAGGTGAGTGGGATAAAATTGTTAAGCAGTCGAAGGAAGAAATTGGATCCATTGAATGTCGGCTCAAGATCCTACCTTTTCCACCTGTTGCTGAGTTGGATAGGGTATTTTTGAAGGTTTAGGATCAGAATAAGGATAAGGGAGGCGGTAGGTAGTGCCAATTTTGAGATTTGTGCTTCCCTATTATTATAGGGCATGTGTTGATCTGGGCTGCATTGAGGAATGTGTTTGGGCCGACCTTGATGATGTATCGGCATTTAATGTGTGCCTTATTTTGAAATTCCTGAGGCCGACTTGTTTTGGCTACTTTATTTTGTAAATGTTTGGCTGGGCCGACATGTTTTGAGAATCCTCTATAAATGCATTCTTTCCTCATTGTAAAGGAGCTAGTTAGATAGATAATAGAGACAAGCTAGATTAAGGAAGAGCTAGAGAATTTTATAGTAGAGATAGTAGTTAGTTCTTTGAAGCAAATGCTGTAACACAAAACAGTGGAATTGTTGCTACATTTAGTGATCTAATACAATTGAAGACATTGTGGTTTCTTTGTTGAATTCTGTTGTGTTAGTTTATCTTGCATGGTTCCTATTGTTCCATCTTTGAAATTGTTTAAAGATATAAGATTTGATGTTAGATTTAGAGTTAGATTAGTTTGGTGAATAATGTTCATGGTTTTATGCTTGGAATGTTTGTAGCAATCTCTAGTCTATACTCCCAGTAACTATCTGATTGTAGTAGACTGGTGAAGTCAACCTGGACCATACATCTATTTGTGCTTAGTTCGATTATGGATGAATATCTATGATTTGAAAATCTATATACCTTAGAAGATTGCACCGTTCTTGTGATATTGCATTGTGGGTTAAGCAAGAATTGGTTATTTGAGATTGGTCCATTCTAGATATCTGTCATTTGCATTGTTCATCTTAGAAATAGTTTAGATCTCATTATATCTTTGCACCCTCATCTTTTGTCGTTTCCTTATTATTTTGGTTAGATTTAGGATCTAAGATCATCATATTGCAAGATTTGATAAATTGGAAAGATACAGTTTACTTGTAGTAAGGTCCGATTGTGATTACCAACATTTTCACATATTATCTGAGTTGTTTATGCATTGTCATGACCTGACACCCGAGAGACCTTGGGGTGATTTTCAGTAATTTATTGTTGAAGATTACCTTTCAAGAGAGATAGGATATTGTATTTTGTCTGAGTTGTTGCTGTGCAGAAAACACCATCAACACTATTTAAAGTTGGCTGAGGTGGGATTATAAATCTAAGGTCTATGTTTAAATCTTCTAACAGCTATTTATAGAAGTCTCTTCTTTGACGGGAGTTTAACTGTCATATGTTTTTGCTTAGTTTTATTTTTGTTTGAATATGAACAGTTTTGGGATTAGTTTGTTGGCACCAATTTGAAAGAAACTATTTGAATTTTGCATTCAGTATGTGAGGTGCCATAGTTTTGAAGATGGAATGAGTTTGGTGAGTATGGGATTTATGTTCTTGATTGAAATATGATAGATAGAGAAAAATGTAACCTTTTCAGGTATTTAAGGTGATGTAGCTTTCATGGACAAAACATGGTGTTTGCAGAAAGAGTCAATAAATTATTTAGAATTGTGTTTTCCAGATGGTTGAGGTATGTTGTGATAAGGTTGGATAGGGTTTTGACAGAGCATATGTAATCTTTTGATTGAAAAGATGACGACATGGCAAATATAATTATCGTTCTTCCTCCAATTCAAAATGATGTTAGGTTTTATCAGAGCATGATGACATGATGATGGTATGCAAGATTATAGAGCTATATTCTTTATCAGAATGGTGTTAAAAGGCTTTGGCAAGTGTGAAAAACTATGGTGGAAATTTTATTGTGCAATGGTTTGTGTCGTCCTCCTAGAATGATCTGATAACTCAGCCTTTACAGCTATGATTCAGAGATTGGGCATCTAACTTGAATAGTTATTTTAATAATCATGAAGGTGTATTTAAATTTTCAACCCAGGGATGTGAACTTGGAATGGGCCAACACAGTATGTGCACTAGGAACTCTTAAGTATCCATTTCTAATCTACAACTAAGAAACACACAATACGGGAAGTAAATTGCTTGAAAAGGAAATAAAGAAAATGTTGAACATCAACCAACAACTATGCTAAACTGGAATGCATAACAAGAATAAAATCTGGGAAAAAAACAAAAACTAATTTTTCTGCTTTGGTTGCAGGAACATACACATAATGGACTTCTAGTGGCTGTAGGAATAGTCGATGCTAGATTTCCAACTAAGTACAAAACATGAAATAATAATTAAAATAATTACTCTAAAGAATGGATTACTCACCAAGTGGAGCCCCTTGGATGAGTATCCTCTAAGACTAATATGAACTCAAATGATTAAACTCAGAATATCATCTCATTCATTGGAAAATGTATAAAAAGAGTAGCAACATGGTTGTATTGAACAGTGAAGAATGCTTAATACATCATCAATATCATTTACCAAAAAAAATCAAGAACTAAGAACCCCCAAGAAGAAGATTCGAATCCTTATTTATTTTACTAGCTAAACAAGGCATTCAACTCCCACTAACTAAGAGGACAAAATTTAGGGAAAGCGAGGAAAAGAGTGGTGGAGCAGTTACGTCTGCAGGGAATCTAGTCATACATGCATGCCCAAACGTGGACTCAGCACTGCAGTAACTCTTGTGATTTCCCAATGCCATAAATACAAGGTGGTTACAATTGAATGTCGTGGGGAATCTACTTCCATCGTCCTTCAGTTGAATCTTTTGAATGATTCCCCTACATGATCATCTGACGGTTTCCTTTCTCAACTTAGCATCCACAAATTGTGTCCTGCATAGCAATGTTAGTATGCATAATAATTGCACATCTATAATCACCTTAAAGAACATTCATCAACCATACACAAAATCAATATAGATAACCACATAATATGCCAATGTCATTAAAACTTCACATAGATAGAGTTAAACCCAATGTTAATGGTTTGAGGAAAACATTATGCAAATATTAACACTTAACTACTAAAGTTCATGACAGTGCTAGCAAATGGAATATAAATTCTACTCAAAATTCGACCAAAAACTAGGCTCATCATTCCCCCCCAACCTAACGTCTTGCTGGTCCTCTAGTAGTGGAAGGGTTGTTCTTTTGTTTGGTCAAGGCTATGAAGTTTGCAACTGCTAGTTGGCCAACATCTGTCTCAGTAGAGCGTGAGTCTGGATCCCAATAAAATCCTCCCAATCTATCAAATTTGTTCCATCTTTTCCTTTATGTAGCAATATCATATTGGTAGAATTTGTAGTTTGGTACTGGCCAAATGAGAATGGGTGCCTGGAAAGTCAGGGGAAGCCAAAATCTCCCCTTTGTTCTACCAATATGAATATACCTATCAATTCGCTTCAATGCTGTAGCATAATTAAGAATAGAATGGGGCTCGGCTTGTTTTAACTCATCTATTAAACTATTCCATCATTGGGCTAGGTATCCTCTTACAAGCTTCTCTTTTGTTGTTGCTTTGACCTCATATTCAATGTAGATAGCTTCAATTCAGGGCATGATTCTGTTACCATAGCTTGGTCTGAGAAGCATCCTGAGCCATTCTCTGCAAATATCTCTTGGTTGGCTTGACTCAACCCTGATGGCTAAGGGGATGTTAGATTCCATTTTCTTATAAGCATTGTTCTACTCACCCCAATTAATCTCATTTTGTACCCAAGACATAAATGCTCACAGCTGAATATCCCCAACATATAGCAACAAGTTCCAATCATGATCCTGCCTGATAGCATAATTGTGCAAATAGAATTCACATAACATATTTTTCATCTCAGGGGAAGCAATCCTAAAGGTGTTGAAGAATTTGGTAGGAGTTTCAATGGAGGGGTTTAAATCTGAAACAATTTTGGCAACTTGAAAGAGAGATATTTTTCTTTCAAGTGCAGGACATAAACCCTTGGAGGAGCTCTGGATTCTAGAATTTGTGGCACTGGGATTACAATGTCATCTACTTTCTTCTTCAAAGTAGCAATCTCCTCATTTTTCTCCTCAATAACCTCATCCCTCTCTTGGAATTCATTTTTTAGCCTCTTCCTCTCCAGTTTCCATTCTTCCTCTCTCATTTGTATTTATGTCCATAAATTTAAAATTGTTGCATGAACCATAAAATCAGGAGGGTTATGAATTCCTACCAGTGTTTTTGTTGATGGATGCTCCCCATATGGTACTATTTGCATGAACTCGGGCTGTCTAGTTGTCTTTGGCTGCGGGGGTACTATTTATTCGCCCCCCTTTGTTACAGGACCTCTTGTTCCTGTTCCTGGTTTTGCTCTGGCTCTTGTTGTGCTTCTTGCTATGGCTGTAGGAACTCCTGCTCTTGTTCTTGGTTTTGCTGCAAGAACCCTTGCTCATCCTCAAATTCCTCTACGATATTAGCAAGGTCTTCCAGTGTTATGTTTGCTGCTCTTTCAAATATATCCTCCTCTTTTTCTTCAACATGATCTTGTTTCGTTGGAGCTTCAGTGTCCCCATGTGATGTATCGCCATGCCCAGGGCTTTCCTGTGAAGGCATACAAAAAGCAGGCCTAGTTGGTTTTGGCTTCCTAGGGGTGCTTCTTACATTTTCCTTTGGCTACAAGATGAATAGGGTCAGCCTTTCTCTTCCTAGCACTCGACACCTCTTTCTCAATAGGCTGTGCTTGGGATTTTTCTTTTTCTTTTCTTGTTTCAGCGTCTTTCCTCTGTGCCCTGGTTCTTATTAGGGTTTGTAGGGAGACATCATCATTAGAATCAGATGAAGAGCTTTCTTTTTTCTAAATGTTTTGTTTCAGAGGAACTAATGTTTATGGATTCTTCTGCTGCTGTAGGAGGATTCATACTAGAACTAGCACCAGAAGTTGAAGCACAGGAGTGGCTTCAGCTATGCTTAATCTTTTGCTAACCCTACGAGGTTGGGGTAAAAATCTAGGTTGCAATTCCTCAGGTCTAAATTGATCAATATTGAAAAATTCTTCCCAGGACATCTCAGATACATTATGCAAAGATTTCTTAGACAATAATTTTATCAAGCAATGGTGGGAGACAGAATTGTCCCTACCTTTTTATGTCTCGGTAGCCATGATGGAGAGAAGATTGTATAGAACATTGGGCATGTTCATCCTCCTTCTATGCCTCATGTGGCTCAAGAGCTTGAAATGTACTAAATGAAGGTTTGACAAATGTCCCTCATAGGTGATATACCTTATAATGTAGACAGTTGTTTGCTTCCATGGTTTGGGCAAAGACATTCTTTTTGCACCCTGCTTGTCTATGTTAATTGGTGAGTCACCATGTACTGTAAATTTTTCTCTAGTCAACCTGACATCCCTAGAGGCAAGGTAATGCTCACCATCAACAGGTAACCCTGAAACTTCTGCAATTCTCTCTTCAGTTGCCACAACTTCTAACCCTTTTACTGTGGCTCTTCCTTTAGAGAATGTTTGAGCGAATTTGAGTGCAATGCCTTCGTCAAAGCCATCCAACTTCATGAAATAATCAAACCATTCACAACATTGAAATTCTACCAGGCATTGTGCATCTTGCAACAAAACATCATGAACTGAGGGATCATTTGGAATTAAGACACCTCCCATTGTTTGAAATCACTGTCACTCAGCAAAATTTCCTTCCTCTGCAATTTTTGTTCTGAAAGCCACCACCTTTCTGCTAAATTTTCATTTCCAGTGTCAACTGAATTTCCTTCTTTGATTTTGTTTTTACCATTTACTACTTATAACTCAAGACTACGACAAGGCAATTAAGGCAAGAAAAGGGTGATAAATGAGAGTGATAATGGAAAGAATTGGCGGCTCAGTTAACATCACTTCACACATGCAAGCCAAATTTTCAAATCGGCTTATTTAAAATTTTTGACATAGCCAAATTATGATTTGACACGAGCAATATATTTGCATTTTTTATTCCCCACCAACCTAAATTTGGACATGTGTCCACACATGTGAGAAGGGAGTGATGATTTGACAAGAAGTAATGACATATTATGTAATCGCTTATAGTAACGTGCCATGATTAAATAAATGCACTTAAAAGGTAATTAAGAGATGAGAATTACCACATACATACCTGAGTGTGCGAAGGAGGCATTGGAATGATCATGGAGAGAAAGCATCGTTTCACCTTTTTTAGAAATAATTGAGTAATTAATGAAAGTGACATGAAGTGAAGTGAGGCAAAATAAAATGATGGAAGAGAGAGAAAGGTGATATACATGGATGGATGGGTGGATGGGTGAAGAAACGGATTTCCACTAGAGTGGACATATTTATTATGAAAAGTATGTACCTTAATTTATCCGAAAGGTGGGACGCTAGGTCCACCACTTTTGGCTGCAGGAAGCTCGTGTACTGAACGCTGGGTGAATTGTTGCAGTAGCTCTTCCTCAGTTTTTACAGGGTTAACTTACATTCCTTTGTGAGAAATGTAGTGGCCAAGAACTACACCTTCTGGATAAGCATACGCTCTCCATAGGCAAGTGAAGGTCATATTTGCCTAGTCCTCAGGTGCAATTGGAATTTGGTTGTAGCCGTTGATTCTAACTAGGAAAGAAAAGTACTGCGTTCTTGCAAGTGTGTCCAAAAATTGATCATTGAAGGGTGGAGGAAAGTGACCCCTCCTGGTGGCAGCATTAAGTTCTTTATAATCAACACAAACTCACCACTTTCCTCCCTGCTTTGGCACGATCACTAATGTAGACACCCACTGGCTATCAGAAATAAGATAGATAAATCTATCATCTAACAATTTCTGCATTTCTGCTTTACCAATTTCTCTCAATGCAGGGTTGATTTTTTGTTGAGGCTGTCTTACTGGTTGACAATCATCTCTGATGTAGATCCTATGAGTGCAGAGTGTAGGATCCAATCCCTTCATATCATGATAGTCCCATGCAAATGGATGTTGATGAGACTTCAGTAAGTCTATTGTTGTAGGAACAATGTCTGCAAGAACAATGGCTACAGGAAGAACATCTGCGGGAATAGTGGCTGCAGGAAGAACATTTGTAGGAATAGTGGTTGTAGGAAGAACATGTAGAAGTGTTTTGACCGAAGTAGAATATGATGTTTCCTCCACTTCATAATGGTTTAGAATTATACTAGATAACACTTTATCTTCATCTTGAAGCTGCATGAAAGGACTTCTATCTAACATCATGAGCCAAGCCACTAAATTAACTTCTTTGGCCTCTTCACCAACTTGTGGCCATACAAAATTCTCTTCATTATGGGTCAACTGAGCAGGAAGATAAAGAACAAGATTTTTTGGTATTCCTACCATAAGAAATAGTCACATTACCTGACCGACACCCAATATAAGCATCTTTTGTTGCAAACCATGGCCTTCCAAGGATGATAGGATATCCTTATAGGGTGGCCTTAGGAGAGAGAGTCATGAAATCTGGTGGATACTCCAAATAGTTTAGAATTACCACAAGGTTTTCTACTATACCATCAGGCTTCACATTAGAACTATCAACAAGCTACAAGACAATAGGAGTAGATCTCATACTTGCAATATTTAGTTGTTGCAGGATGTCCCTAGTCATCGCATTGATTTTTGTCCCCAAATCAATCAGGGCATTCTTTACTTGGATTCTGTTGATAACAACTATTTCCATAGGACTGCCTGGGTCATTATACTTGGAAATAGTCACTTTTCCTAATATGATATTAGTGAGTTGGCCCACCACATGAATTGTGGTTGGGTCTTTCTTTTTACTACCTGGCTTCTTAAGACAAGCTTCCTTGATAGCTTTTTCATAGATGGGAACATCCTTTATGGCCTGAAATAGGGGTATCTGAACACATATATGCTTTAGCTGATCCATGATGTAAAAATTTGTTTCTTCCTTGTCTTCCTTATGCTTGGAAACTTTCAATCCTTGAGGAAATGGTGGCTCTTGTGTAGTCTTCCTGGCTGGAATTGGTTCAAGATTTTTAGGTATAGTTGGCTGAACAAGATCATTCATAGGTTCCTCTTCCACAGGTAGCTCAGTTATGGTGGGATTGGAAGGGCCTAGTAGAGTGGTTCCTAAATGTAGATGGATATCACTTATACTCACAACATATGCAGGGAATTTATTTGAATCAACAAAGTATACTGGCTACTGTTGTGGTGTGTTATTTGGGTGGGGTGTGGGCAGAGCTGGTAGCTGAGTAGGTTTGGGTGCATTGGAGCTTGAATTAGTAGGTGGAGGCATTATAGCAGGCTGTTGGGATTGAGATGGTTGCATGCAACTGATTGTCTGGTTTGACCCAGAAAAAGATAGTGGATCTGGTAGTATACCTTGTCTTGGAACCCAGGGCTTCCTCTATGCAACAAAGTAGACCTGATCTTCCTCAGTCTGAATTGGTTTGAACTTAGGTGGAATCTTGTTGTGAATGTTAGCTACCATCTTGCATCTATAGTCCTTCCTTTTTCTACAATGAGGATAGTATTCTATCAACGTTGCCTCTGCCTCCTCATGTTTGTCTTTGGCCTGAGGTGTATCCATCCAAGTAGCTAGATTGTTTGTAATATCCTACTTGAAGTCTGCCAACAAATTAGTAATTTCCATCCTTGAAATTCCACTGGTAGATGACTTACCCACAGAAGATTAGAAAGTTCTCTCTTTCTTTGAAGCTGCTTTGGAATAGTTCTGAAATATTTTCTTGATATCTTCCCAAGGAACTTGAGTGATATCTCCTCCTTCCATTAGGTCCAAAGCATCGGTGCAACTCTCATTGATTCCTCTTGAGAAAATAAACTTTTGTGATTCTTTATTGAGTGCATGGTGTGGATATTTCTGCAAGCAAAACAAAAACCTTGAAATACAATCTTCCAAGCTCTCATCTTCCTTCTACTGCATCCTAAAGACATCACCTCCTCCCGTATCTCTTTCCCTGCAATATTCCTTGTATTTTCCAAGGAATTTTGTCTTCATGTCCTCTGAAGTTTCCATGGTATCTCTGCCTAGACTCATAATCCATCCTAGTGTAGCTTCTTTTAAAGTGGTAGGAAATAGCTCAAGCCTAGGAGCATCAGTGGTACAGTCATGACTCTAGTAGAGTATGTCAAACTCAAACAAGAGGGTATCACACATTTCTTCTTGATGGATTCCCAAGGAAAAGGGGTTATCAATCTAGTTTTGATCTTCAATGGAGGCTTCAAAACTTAGTCAAATTAGGATATGCGTCAGCAAAGGGAAATGGTTCCTCTTTCTTCTTCATTTCTGGGTAGATTTGGAAGCTCAACTAGTTCAAATAGATCAAGATCATTCTTCTATTCATATGGTATCAACTTAGCATCAGAAACTCACAAAAATAATGAGAAAAATAATGGAAGATCATTACTTGGCTAAACAAGGGGTATTCTAAGAACAACTCAAGAGAAGTGCTATGGCAGAGAAACTATCAATGACTCCAAATGAATTCCTAGCTTGACACCATCCCCGACAACGATGCCAAAAATGTCATCCTCCTAGAATGATCTGATAACTCAACCTTTACAACTATGATTAAGAGATTGGGCATCTGACCTGAATAGTTATTTTAATCATCATGAAGGTGCATTTAAATTGTCAACCCAGGGACGTGAACTTGAAATGGGCCAACATAGTATGTGCACTAGGAACTCTTAAATAGCCATTTCTAATCTACAACTAAGAAACACACAATACAGGAAGTAAATTGCTTGAAAAGGAAATAAAGAAAATGTTGAACATCAACCAACAACTATGTTGAATTGAAATGCATAACATGAATAAAATCTAGGAAACAAATAGGAACTACTCAGTCTACTTTGGCTAAAGGAACAGGCACAGAATGGACTTCTAGTGGCTGTAGGAACAATCGATGCTAGATTTCCAACTAAGTACAAAACATGAAATAATAATTAAAATAATTACTCTAAAGAATGGATTACTCACCAAGTGGGGCCCCTTGGATGAGTATCCTCTAAGACTAATATGAAATCAAATGCTTAAACTCAAAATATCATCTCATTCATTGGAAAATGTATAAAAAGAGTAGCAACATGGCTGTATTGAACAATGAAGAATGCTTAATACATCATCAATATCATTTACCAACAAAAATCAAGAACTAAGAACCCCCAAGAAGAAGATTCAAATCCTTATTTATTGTACTAGCTAAACAAGGCAGTCAACTCCCACTAACTAAGAGGACAACATTTAGGGAAAGCAAGGAAAAGAGTGGTGGAGCGGTTACGTCTGCAGGGAATCCAGTCATACATGCATGCCTAAATGTGGACTCAGCACTGCAATAACTCCCATGATTGCCCAATGCCATAAATACAAGGTGGTTACAATTGAATGTCGTGGGGAATCTACTTCTATCGTCCTTCAGTTGAATCCTTTGAATGATTCCCCTACATGATCATCTGACGGTTTCCTTTCTCAACTTAGCATCCACAAATTGTGTCCTACATAGCAATGTCAGTACGCATAATAATTGCACATCTATAATCACCTTAAAGAACATTCATCAACCATACACAAAATCAATATAGATAACCACATAATATGCCAATGTCATTAAAACTTCACAGAGATAGAGTTAAACCCAATGTCAATGGTTTGAGGAAAACATTATGAAAATATTAACACTTAACTACTAAAGTTCATGACATTTCCAACAAATGGACTATAAATTCTACCCAAAATTCAACCAAAAACTAGGCTCATCAGTTTGAATTGAAACAGAGTAATCCTTTGAATTATTTCATTTTCCTTTTGAATATTGTTAGTAAGACATGGAGTTTTTCCAGTGAGGCATGGTATTTGTCAGTGAGACATAAGAATTTTCCAGTGAGGCTTGATTATTTGTCATTGAGGCTTGGTTAATTTCCAGTGAGGCTTGTTGTATTGCCAGTGAGGCATACAATTTGTAAACAAGTTTTTAGCCAATGTGGCTTAATAAAGAAATTGTTCAGAGTGGTTTTTTCACCCTCTTAGGGTTTTTCCACTCATAAATCCTATGTTTTGTTTCTTCTTGATGGTGTGTCACTTTGTGCATGGTTGATTATCCCTGATTGAAATGTTGTGTTCTAATTTGCATATCTTTGTGATTTTCATAACATACGATATCTAGAGTCTTTGAATAATCAAGTGTGTTAAGTTTTGATTTTTTTCTTATTTGACCACTAATTCACCCGCTCTCAGTGGTCCTGTACTCCAACATTTCTTCTATTTCTTTGAGATGGATTTCTCATTGTAACACTCTTCTCTATCTTCTTTTCTATTTTGGCAGTGAGCCCTCTGGATGTAAGCCTTATTATATTTGGTGTTGATATTAATTTATATTGTGTTAATCCATACCGTGGTTTTTGCCATCTTGGGTTTTCCATGCAAATCTAGTGTTCTTTTTTGTATTGTGTTGATTTGATTCAGTTTTTGTTATTTTATTTCATGATAAAAAATTCTAATAGATTAAAGGTTAATTGAATGAATCTGTATCTGAATATTTATGAGGGTTTTGAAGTTTTAAGGTACAACTGATTCACTCCCCCCTCTTAGTTGTCTTATGCATTCAAAAATTGGTATTAGAGAAAGGTTCCTTGGAAGAAAGTTTAACTGCTTGAGGTAGATCTGGGATGGCACATAAAAAATAAGACTCCTATGTTTGATGGAATGTAATATGCATTCTGGAAGACAAGGATGAAAGGTTTTCTAGTTTATCTGGGATTTGATGTTTGGAAGTTAGTTAAAGATGGATATACTATGCCTGTAAATGGTCCAAGAACTAATGATGACATCAATGACTATGAAAGCAATGTTAAAGAGAGATATGATCTCTTAAGTGGTATTACAAATTTTGAATTTTTGAAATTAATGAGTCTAAAAACTATTAGAGATATTTGGGTAAAGTTAGAAAGCATTTATGAAGTAGATAATAAGGTCAAAGAAGCTAAGATGTGGAATCTGAAGATCATTTTTGAGAACCTATGGATGTCAGAAGATGAAAATGTTACAAGATATATTTAGAGGGTAGATGAAGTTGTCAGATCCATCAAAGGTCTTGGTAGAGAACTCAAAGAACCAAAATTCGTAAAGAAAATTCTCACAACTCCTCCTAAATATTATAGTCATAAAGTTTTTGCTAGTTAGGAATTTGAAAACTTAAATCAATATACCAGAGATTAGTTGTATGGTTCTTTAACTGCTTTTGAGATGAGATAATTTGGTACAAATAGTGGTGCAAAAGTTGAGACTACTTTTAAGGATGGAAAATCAAAGGATATCAAGGAATCGGATCAGGAGGATATTGATGATGTGGAATAAAACTTTGTAAGGAGAATGAAGAAGGGTATTGGTAAGTACAGTGGTGAGTTTCCTTTCAAATGTTTTAATTGTGGAAAAATAGGTCATTATGCTTCAAGATGTCCAAATAGAGCTTTGAATAAAAAATAGGGAGAACAAAGGTAAGATGATTAAGAAAAGTTATTATGCTAGAGAAGATGCAAGTATTTTTTATGATGAATTTTATTATGGAGATGATGGCGATGAGTGTTTTTTCATGGATTTAAATGATGAATATGTTTCTCTAAATTTGAGAAATGTATGAAGGAAAGTCCTCCAGAGACAAAGGATAATATTGAAGGTACTTTGATATCTGATTTTTATGATAGACTGGAGAAGAACTACTAGATTATTGATAGTGGATGCTCTAATCATATGACTGGTGACAAGAGTAAGCTTTTTAAACTTGAAAAATATGAAGGAGGATGTGTTAGATTTGGTGATGATACATCTGCTAAGATATGTGGAAAAGGTTCTATCATTTTTGATGGCAAGCATAGTACTAATGATGTCTACTATGTTAAAGGTTTAAGGCATAACCTCTTGAGTGTTGGAAAAATGAGTATCAAAGGATACAATATTATGTTTTAGGATGATGGATGTGAGATTAGAAAAGGATTCAAAACTATGGTTGCTACTAGAAGGGCATATTGAAATGTTTATCAACTCAAGGGTTCTAATGGTCACTACTTTATGAATCAGATTAATGAAAGTTGGTTATGGCACAAGAGGATGCATCACAACAATTTTGGTAACTTAGTAAGAATTAGTTTAGTTCAGTTCAAGCTGAGATCTCTATCGAAGATTACAAATCCTATCAATGTTGTCTGTAAGGAGTATCAAATTGGAAAGCAAGCAAGAAGAAGCTTCAAATTCAAAGAACAATCTACTACCAAATTTTTGGAATTGATACATATAGATATTTGTGGTTTTACAAGAGTAAGAAGTCTTCAAGGTGACAAGTATTTCATGCTATTAATTGATGATTATGCTAAAATGACATGGGTTACTTCTCTCAAAGAAAAATTAGAAGCTCTATACAAGTTTAAAGCATTTAAAGTTATGGTTGAGAATGAAATGAATATGAAAGTTAAAATTTTGAGGTCTGACAGAGGTGGTGAGTTCACCTCCAATGAGTTTAATATCTTTTATGAGAATATGACATTAAAAGGAACTTGTCCACCCTTAAGACTCCTCATCAAAATGGAGTGGTTAAAAGAAAGAATAAGACTATTCAAGAAGCCACAAGAACAATGATGAAAGAAGAAAATTTACTGGAAGTCTACTTGAGAGAAGCAATTCATATTGTTGTTTATATACTTAATAGGGTCCAAGCAAGAGAAAACAACATAAAGATTCCCTATGAGCTATGGTATGGAAGGATCCCTATTGTCAAGTACTTTAAAGTGTTTGGAAGCAAATGCTATATCAGAAGAGATGAAGGAAACTTAGGAAAGTCTGATGCAAGGTTTGATGAAGGTATCTTCCTTGGATATTCTACTAGAAGAAAATATTACTAATGCTATAACAAGAGATTGGGAAAGATTTTTGAGAGTGAAAGTTTCAAGGTTGATGAATATTTATAAAAGAATTCAATAGCAATAGATGGATATGAGTCAGATGAGTCTTCTTGCAGAGAAGAAGAAAAAGCTAAAGAAAAAGAAGTGCATATTGAAGAGGAAGAAGCTCCAGAAAAGACTCCTAAATCTCCTAAGTATGTGCAGAAGAATCATTTTGAAGAAAAAATCATTGGAGATAAGATCAGAGTTATACTAACAAGAAGGAAAGCTACTGAAGAACACACAAATCTATGTTTAATTTTTGAAGTTGAACCTAAAATAGTGATTGAGGCATGCAACGATGAATATTGGATCAAGGCTATGGAAGAATAACTATTGCATATTGAGAAGAACCAGACTTGAGAACTTGTCCCGAGACCAACAAACAAAAATGTAATTAGAACTAAGTGGGTGTTCAGAAATAAACTAAATGAGAATGGAGAAGTGGTAAGTTACAAGGAAAGGCTTGTGTGTAAATGCTACTCACAAGTTGAAGGAATAGATTTTGAGGAGACACTTGCTCGAGTGGAAATAATAGAAGCTATCGGTATATTTTTAACTTTTATAGCACATATGGATTTCAAAGTTTATTAAATGGATGTGAAGTCTTCTTCCCTGAATGGATAAATGGAAGAAGATGTATACACAGAACAATTGGAAGGATTTCAGTTATCAGACAAACCAGATATTGTCTGCAAATTGAAGAAGGCATTATATGGATTGAAGGAAGCTCCTAGATCTTGGTATGCAAGGTTGGATAGGTATTTGATACAACAAGGATTCAATAAAGGTACCACATATATCAATCTTTACTTTAAAGTTGAAAAAGATCAAATATTGATTGTGGTTGTATATGTTGATGGCATAATATTTGGAGGCATGAAGCTATGTGTAAGAAGTTTGCAAAAGAAATGCAGAAAGAGTTTGAAATATCTATGTTTGGGGAGATGAATTTATTCCTTGGACTACAAATAAATCATATAGATAAAGGAATTTTCATTTCACAATCAAATTATTTCAAAGAAATGTTGAAGAAGTTTGGAATGTAAGATTCTAAACTGGCGTGTACCCCTATGGTTACTAGTTACAAGTTGAGCAAGAATGATGAATCTCCTAAGGCTGATTAGAGCAAGTATAGATCAATGATTGGAGGACTACTATATCTAACTGCTACTAGATTGGATATCATGCATGTAGTTTTTCTTGTGGCTAGATTTCAAGAAGATCCTAGAGAGTCACATGTTGTAGTAGTGAAAAGAATATTTAGATGCTTGAAGGGCACTCTAGATCATGGCTTGTGGTATCTAAAGGATACCGATTTTACTCTGAGTGCTTACACAAATGTAGATTGGGCTAGTTGTGTAGATGACAAGAAAAGTACAAGTAGTGGTGCATTCTTTCTTGGATGCAGATCGGTGTCATGGATAAGCAAGAAATAAGATTCAATGTCTTTATCTACTGCATAAGAAGAGTACATTACAACAACATCTTGTTGCACACAAGTGTTATGGATGAGGCAAACATTGAAGGATATTAATGTAGTATATGATGAACCAATTTCTATCTTGTGTGATAATACAAGTGCTATCAATATTTCAAAAAATATGGTAATGCATTCAAGGAAAAAACATATCTTAATCTGGTATCACTTTCTGAGAGATAAGGTTGTAGAGAATGAAGTAAAGCTTGAGTATGCTCCTACAAATGATTAGGTTGCTGATATATTCACTAAGTCTCTTCCTAAGGATACATTTGAGTATCTCTGGGAGAAGTTGGGGGTTATTTCCACTCCTTCTTTGAACTAGATGCATAAGGAGATGCATCAGTCTAGTGGATTTCAGGATCCATTCTTTGGTCTGGACTGATGATTGGTGGCTACCTCTCAAGGGGAGTAGGTAGTGACATTGTTGGTTGTTGCAGTCAGAAAGAGCGAGTGTTGTCATTATGCACTGGTTGCTAATTAGTGCAGTATGGTGTGTGCTCCTAAGGGGGAGTATACTAAGTAGTAAAGGAATAAAGTTGTAGAGAAGTTGTGAGATGTTTGATTGATGTCAAAATGAAACATATGTGATGCAAATATTTTGTCCTTTGGCATTAATGTCAAAGGTGGAGAGAATAATGTTAAAAAACAAAAGGGAGAATGAAGCATGTGAAAAAGATAAGTTGAAAGGGGGAGAGTAAGTAATGTGAAAGAGTAAAAGAAATAAAGTCTTGAGTTAGTTGTGTAAAGGGGAGAAAGAAAAAGAGTTTTTAACTATTGTGTCTTTGATGGTTTTTCACATCATGTGTTTCCATCAATGAAAAAGGGGGAGATTGTTTCAAATACGAGTAGTTGGTGTTATCATTGATGTCAACTATATGAGAAGAAGATTGTTGCAATATTATGTGTAGTTGTTGGTTTTTTCTATGTTTTTGCATTAATGATGCTTTGATTAGTTGAATTATGTTGTCATTAGTAAGCTATTGGTGCCTCTAGTGTTGCTTTGATAAGATTCTATCTATGGATGTATGGTTGAGTTGCTATGTTGCAGTTGGATTGATGATGATGATGAAGTACTAAATATGATGAGGATGTGTCTCTAGTGCTTGGTTTCTAAGTTCTTTTGAAAAAAATTGATAAAAAGAGGAAATAGTGAGTTGTAGTGTGTTTTGGGTTGAAGAATAGTGTTTTGGTTTTGTTTCGCATTTCTTCTAGGTTGAATATTTTCCTATGCATTTTGGATATGTTTATCAGAGGTGTTGTATCAAGAATTTGGTGTATTGGATCATTGAGCAGAGGAAGTTGTGTTCACCAGTGTGTGAATTGTGCATTGTAGAGGTGTCGGGGAGAAATTTTTGTGCTCCACGTTTCTCCAAAATTTGGTTTCAAGTCTTGCAAATATGGAGGCATTCTAATAGTGTTGGTATCTTTCTTCAGTAAAAGTTTTTCAAGGTTTGGTGATTTGGAAGTTAGTTTATTAAGTTACAATGTATGACAAAGTTGTCTGAGTGTACTAGGTGTGTACATTCTTCAATTGAAAGTTGTTGCAAAGGATTCTGTTGGATTTCAAGGTATTTGTGGAATATTCCAGATTGTTTTTAGGTGATATTTGTTATCTGTGAGTTGTTTTTGGATCAAAGGAAGCATGCATTTAAAATATTAATGGTGTTTATATGGGTAATGGTTGACCTTGGGTGTTTACACTACTTGTAAAATTTTTGGAAGCATCGTGTGGAATGTGTGAGTGGATTTAGGTCCTAGCTAAGGTGTGTTGTGGTCCACCTTCATTCCTTTCCACCACAAGAATGTTTTGGTGCCAACCTAATTTGAATTGCACGGTTAAGGTGCAAAGTCGACCTTGGAGAATTCTTTCAAGATTGAAGATGATATAAATATGAGTAGAGTTATAGAGGGATGCAAAGATAGATAAGAATGATGCGAATGATATGAATTGCAAAGTGTTAAGAGTACAAATTTGAGAAGTGCGGTGTGAGATTTCATGTGTTAGATTGTTGGATGCGGTGAGAAAAAGGTGTCTACAATTCTTCAGAGAGACTGCAAAGGTGTTGGTGATATTATGGAGGATTTATTTTGTTGCTTTGAGATGGATTTCTCATTGTAACACTCTTCTCTATCTTCTTTTCTATTCCGCTAGTGATCCTTTCTTTCTCTTGGGTAGTGAGCCCTCCGGCTATGAGCCCTATTCTATTCGGTGTTGATATTGCTTTATATTGTGTGTTAATCCTCACCATGTTTTTTCCTATCTTGGGGTTTCCATGCAAATTTGGTGTTATTATGTGCATGGTGTTGATTTGATTCAAACTTTTTATATTATTTCATGATAAAACATTCTAATAGATTAAGGGTTCATTGGATGAATGTGGATCTGAATATTTATGAAGGCTTTGAAGTTTTAAGATACAACTGATTCACCCCCCCTCTTAGTTGTCTTGTGCATTCAACAAGATTTTTATTACAATTTTTGTTTGAATAGAAATTGCAAAGAGATAAAATAAAAAAGAAACAAAGGCTCAAGGCTATTGTAAACTTTTAACTTGCAACAACTAGGGTATTCCCTCCATATAACCTATATATAGAAAAAATGGAGTGTGTATATATTATTCACAAATTTAAAAATCTAGAGTATCAAAATCATTTCATTGAATGTGAATTAAGAAATATTTTTTAAATTTTGGTGGAATGATTTTTTTTGATAAAATAAATATATGAAAACAAAATAAGTATGTGGTATACACATCATTGGTAAAGGCAAGGAGAAGAAATAGGTTTAAGAATCACATAGAAATTTACAAGTATACCTAGCAAAAGGAAATAAAGGAGGAAAGCAGTAGATAAAAAGAGCAGTACCTTAGAGAAATGATAAAAATATCTATGATCAATGTGAATAAATATATAAAGGTGGAATCAATTAAACTATATAAAAATATAGAGAAAAGTATAAAGAACTTTAATAATGAAAGATTTGAAACTTAGAAAAATTACAATGAAGATTGACAAATCCAATACCTTAGTAAAGAAATGTAACATAACACAATGAAAGAGAAAGTAAAAGTACACAATCAAAGGAATTGAGAAAATACTTTGAACAATTATTTATAAGAGTTGATGAAAGAAGAAAATAAAATAATGTCTTCAAAACAAAAAGTATCTAAATTTTATATACAAATATTAATTCATATAAACATAACATTTGGAAGCAAACAATCTAGAAAATTGGTGATTTGAGTAAAAAAAATCAATCCATTGATGGTCTATAGGTATGGTTTAATATGCTCACTAAATATGTAACTCAAAGAAGGAAAGGGATGATTTCAAGTGAGGCTACAACAGTTTTTTTGGGAAACAATATACAAAATCAATGATATTGAATTGACATCAAATAAAATTCATAATATGAATGATGCCTCAATAAAAACATTATCCATTATTTAGTAGTATATAAAAATAGGTAAAGCATATGATTGTTGAAAGAGTGTGACAATGTTAGTGGATCTACATGCAAGGGTATAAAATTTATCAATGTTGAGTTTCCCAATGCCTTTTAACCCAAAAATAATAATTACATAGGATAATTTCAATAGGAAGATGAATAATATAATAAAGTAGGAAAATGAATAGTTTCTTAAGAAGTTATGAGTAAAAAAATTGGTTTTGTTAAGCTATTGGTAACCTTGAAACTAAGTTTGTATGATACAATAAAGGGAATCTCCACTCTTAATTACAAGCTTTTTACATACATGTTAGTCACTATGAGATAGAAAATTAAACTTCTAAAACATTATATAGAAGATGATATCCCAACCACTATCAATGTAGAGTATAATTCAATTAGCATTATTTTATTTTTTAAAATTGTTCAATTTGTTGTAATTTTTTATTCAATATGCTCATACGATATTAAAACTTTATGTTAATTAAGTTTTGTGACAATATGATATTATATAGTTCAAGAATTTGAACAATGGACATTGAATAAAAACTATGGGTAGCTTTATTTTATCATTATGGTGTTCTTCAAACCAATATTTTATAGGTGTAAAACATTATAATTTGAGTATCTTAAGATTTATTCAAATATTTTTTTTATTATATCTATTTCTACCCTGATGAATTACCAAATAAACTCTACAAGTACTAATAAATTTTATAATAAAATTTAAAAAATAATGTCTAAATTCTAGATTTTAGAATAGGAAATTGAAAAATCATAATATGTTAATTATTAAATGAAAATTGAAACCTAATTTGCATATATAGTGCCCAACTAGTAGATAAAATTTATTACAATCAAGAATAATTTAGAATATAAAATACATTATAAATAATTAATAAATCTCTTCCAATTGCCAAATCATTTGCTCACTTTGACTATGAGGGCCATCCTAATCTGGATCTTTTTTAGTACTTGTCGTGAGGCATAGTACTATTGCATTCAATTCTTCAACTCATTTTGTTAATTAGTTATTAATAATTTGGCTTTGAACAAATTAAAAACTAGAATTTTGTGCTCTTTAAATATAATTTGATTTTTTAAAAGTGAACATGTTAAAAAACTTAATTTTAAAAATTGTAAAAATTATTTCTCTTGAACATAATTGGCTAAGAAGGTTGGGGTGTTATGAGAAAATTTATAGGGAAAGCAAGGTAAACTATTTTTTTAATATTTTTTCTTAAGAATGATTTTTCATTTTTTGCTTTATAAATTCATTTCACCAAAGAAGTGTGGATGGTCAATTAGGAAATTTTTTGGTTTATTGTTTACATACATTTGTGTAGTATACATGAGGTCAATTGGTAGGCTATTTAAAAAATGATTTTATTTGTGCAACAAAGGTCTCAATGGAGAAGTGATAGCTTCAAATCAAATATGCATCTACTTATAGGGATTCAAACACAACTAAAACAAAACCTTTGAATTAGGAAGATAATAAGGGTCCATTACCAATAGGCTAATGATATGTTTGAAATAGGGAGATAGGGAGAGAGAGGGAGATATGTGGATAGAAAGAGGGAGAGATATGGGGAGAGAGAGAGAGAGGGGGGTAAGGAGATAGAGATAAAGAGAAAATTAGAGATAGCGATGGAGATGGAAATGGAGATGGATATGGAGGAGAAGGATATGGAGAGAGAGAGGTTGAGATAAAGAGAGAGGAAAAAGGGATAGATATAGATCCAAAAGAGATGAATATATAGAGAGTGGGAGAGAAGGAGAGAATGAGAAAGGGAGAGATAGAAATTGATATATAGAGAGGGATAGAGAGAGGGAAAGATATAGGGGTAAAGAGAGATGTATAGATAATGAGATAGAGATAGAGATAGAGATAGGGAGAGAGAAACAAGGTGTGTGTGTGTATGAGTAAGAGAGAAATGGAGAGGGATAGAGAGGGAGATAAATATGTATAAATAGATAGAGACGAAGGTTGATAGAGGGAGAGAAATAGAGATAGGAGAGAGAATTAGAGAGATATAGAAAGAGGAAGTGATAGGGAGAGGGAGAGGGAGAGGGAAAATAGGGATATAAAAAAGAGAGAGATAAATATAAATTGGGAAAGATAGAGAGGGAGAGAGAGAGAGAGACAAAGACAAAGACAAATACAAAGACAAAAAAAGAGATAAATTTAAATAGAGAGATGAAAGGAGAGAGGAAGAGGGAAAGGGAGAGATAGAGATAGAAAGAGGGAGTCAATGAAAGAGGGGGAGATGGAGAGAGAAATATAAAGATATAGGAAGAGATATATAGAGAGAGGTAGATAGAGTAGGAGAGATAGAGGGAGAGATGGATTAAATAAGAGAGAGAGATAGAGATAATGAGTTATAAATAGATAGGAAGAGGGAGAGATGGAAAGATATAAACAAAGAGGGCAAGAGTGAGAGATAAAGTCTAGGTGATATATAAAATTAATAGAGAGGGAGAGAGATAGAGAGAGGGGGAGATATATATATATATATATATATATATATATATATATATATATATATATATATATATATATATATATATATATATATATATATATATATATATATGAATAGATAGAGAGGAGGGAGGATAAAGAAGTTGAGAAATATAGAGAGAGTGATGGAGATGGAGATGGAGATGGATATGGAGATGGAGAGAGGGAGAGAGAAATAGAGATAGAAAGAGGGGGATACAAAGAGAGAGGGAGAGAATGAGAGAGGGATAGATGGAGGGATAGAAAGATAGAGATAGGAAGTTATATATAGAGAGGTAGAGAGAGGGAGATATCTATATAGAGAGGTAGGGAGAAGTACATATGGGGAGATATCATAGAGATATGGGAAGAGAAAGAGAGATAGATCTTTATATTTTTGTATCCCTCTCTTTCTTTATATTTTTTATTATCTCTCAATCTCTCTCTTCCTCTCTCTCCCCTATTTCTCTCTATATTTGTCTTCCCCTCTCTTTCTTCTCTCTATCTATTTCCTTCTCCCTATCTTTCTCCCCTTACTATTTTTTTCTATCCCTATTTATCTCCCTCCTCTCTCCCCCTTTCCCTCTTTATCTCTTGATCTCTCGACCTCTATATATTTTTGTCTCCTATTTCTCTTTATCTATCTATCTATCTATCTATCTATCTCTCTTTATGTGACTATATCTATCTATGTCTCTCCTCTTCTCTCTTTTCCTGTCTCTCTTTCTTTATCTCTCTTCCTATCTCTTCCTCTCTCCATATTTATTCCTTTATATCTATACCTCTATTTTTGTATCTCTATCTCTCTTTTTATCTCTTTATATCCCTCTCCATTTCTCCACTTCTCTCTCTTTATTTTCTCTTTTTCTCTCTCTATCTATTTTCCTCCTAAGTGTGCAATGGGCACATTGATATTGGAGCATCCAAGTATATTTTCTATCTGCAACAATTTTCATACATTTTTGGTTTTGTTTTAAATTTCTGGTTTTGGTGTGTAAGCCTTCAATTTTGATGGAGTTGTTTATATGCCCACCTGGCGTTCAACCTGAAAATTGTTTTAATAATATTTAAATCCAATATCAATTTAGCATTGGGGTTCATAATGAAGGGAAAATTAAATGAATTAGAACTTTCATGCTCTTGGCTGGAACCCAAAATTGGGCAATTCATTTCTCTTATGCATAGAATTTTGGCAGATGTGACACCTTATTCATGCAGAAATAAAAAAAAAATAAACTCATGAGTTTTATGCTAGTGTGGGAAGAGAAAGAGTTGGGGAAGATTAATTATAGCTCGAAGGAACTTAGGCGCCCAAAAAGTGGGAGGCATTTAGAGGTGCCAAAACTCACACAAGAACAGAGGAATATAAATCAAACTATGTAGATTTGGTATTTGTATATATGAATGTGCAACTATATATATAATTTGAATGTCTACATAAATACAAATAAGAATTAAATTAAAATAATTTAAATTATTATAATTATTAATTAAATTATAATTCTAAACCTATTATTATTAATTATTATAATATTTAAAGCATTAAAATTAGGATTAGGATTACAATTAAGAATGAGGTAAAAAATATGGTTAGAACAATTCAAAAAATAAAATAAATTAAAAAAATACATTTTACTAATAAAAATCACTAAAATATGATTAATAGATATAATGCTCCAAAATTTTATTCATCTAATATCTTTATTCCAAATCTTATTCCCAGTATTAATTCATAGATTTTTTTTTGTAATATCACTCTACAATTCTTTATTGTTAAGGTTAGGATTACGACCATAGTTATGGATAGTGTTAAGGCCATATTTAGGCTTAGAGATAAGTCTAGGATTAAAATAATGGTTTATAATTTATTGTTAGGGTTAGGGTTAGGGTTAGGATTAGGGTCAAGGTTAGGTTAGAGTTAGAGTGTGAGTTAGGGTTAAGGTTAGGTCATACAAAAAACTAATTCACAATACTAAAACACTATAATTAACAAAACTTACATTTATTTTCATTCACATTAATAAAACTTACATTTATTTTTTCAAATATTGAAAACAATAACTACAATACTATAAAGGCAAGTACTAGCCACTATGTGGCACTTGTTTTGTTATGTTTATACTTCCACTTAGTTATATCTCATTAATTCTACTAGATATGGCATACATTAAACTAGCTGTGCTAACATTCTTTAAATTTTTGCAACAACCTTCTTATTTCACATGTAGACCTCTTAATTCATAATGCTCTTTCAAAAGGAAAACTTTTGATATCATATCTAGTTATATGCATCCTCAAGAAATTTTTGAATTCTTATAAATTTATTTCTTAAATTTAATTTCAATAAACTCAATACACTAAAACACTCATTTTTCACTAATCCAAATATCATGGTTTGTCATAGATCAAAAAGTTTGAAATATTTTAATATTGAATCATACAATATTTACTTTTGACTTAAGATTTCCCAAAGCTTTGTTATCGATTCATCTTGGAATAAAAACTTCATGATTTTAAAGTATTCCAATATTTATGTTTTAAATGGGTTGATACATTTGTTAGATTAGTTTTTTAATAATTATTTCTATATGTTGTCTATTGAATTCTAAACTTTTAGATAGTTGTTTAGGAAAGATCTTTATCCATTTATAAAAATTGTATGGTTAATAATTTCTTTAGTATTGAGGATACAAAATATACATAGATTCGAGTAGTTCATCTTGAGGGAATCATTCTATAATATTTGAGGAAAGAGATCTCACAATATACTTTAAATTAGTACTTATAGACTTAACAATATTTCCAAAAGTTTCCCTTACAATAGGCTCTTATTTGGTAGTGAACCAGACCCTAAAAAAATAGTACAATGGTATCTAATATCCTTGTACTAGGACACTTACTCCTCAATTGTATTAAAATATAAAAAAATTAAGAGTATTGTCTAATTTATATTAAGTGCCAACTATTATATTTTTAACTTATGGATGGTTGCTTTGATAGGTCTAGCATATCAAGGGTCTTGCATATCATTTTATGTGTTTTTTATATGTTTTTAAATATACATAGTTTTTTCTTAGATTTTTTCACAAAAGTATTTTTTTAGACATTTTTCACAAAAGTGTTCATTTTCGCAACATGGGATGAATACTAGATATGCCACTTAAACTAAAAAAAAGGCCATGGAATTTATCTATTGTGAGATTATGCTCATACATTTATCCATTTAAGGATGCTATTATAAAAATAATATTTTCATTGGACAATACAAACACATTAATATAGTATCAACATATTTAAGAAACTTATTTCTTGTGGTTACTCCCTTAGAAAATTGATGAAATTCTAAAAAACCATTTAGGACTTCGATAAAAGTATGAGTATTTATGTATTAATATTCTAAACTTATTCTTGTAGACTAGACCTTAACTTTTGATACTGAAAAACATTTTTTCATAATTATGAATGTAAATTTATTCTATGGGCTATGTAGTGAATGGCAGTTGTATACGATGAACACCAAGTTTGTAGCTTAACACAAAGATCTTTCCTATCATCTTATTCTAAATTGATTTCTTGTAAATTATACCTTTAACTTTTGGTACTGAAAAACACTTTTTCATAATTATGAATGTAAATTTATTCTATGGGCCATGTAGTGAATGGTATTAATATATGATAAACACTAAGTTTGTAGTTTAACACAAAGATCATTCATATCATCTTGTATTGTTGAATCACCGCCCAATCCTATGAACATCAATTTTTTTGAAATTTAATAGTCATCCATACCCCAATATCATTCAAAGGTTTCTTAACCATTTCAAATAGATTACATGATGTATCATTCTCCTTCATTTTATAAATAGAGAGTAGATGAGGTTGGAAAACATGATTTTATGCAATATACATATGCTTATATACTCAAGAAGTATTATCTACTACTATAACTTTATTTAAAGAGAATGAAATAAAATATTATTTCTTTTCTTGTGTATCCTATTTTTCACCTCAATAAGATAATGTGTCAATTCCCATATATTAATTATTAAATAATATGTAGGAAAGTTAGGAAAACCAATAAAAGAAAATAAAAATATTATATTCTAGGTAGTCTATTGGAGGGTGCTATTTAGTTAAAATATGAAAAGAAACACTCAATCAAATAATTTTTACTATTTGTGTTGTTCTCATCATGTTCCCAAATGGAGGTTGAATTGAACCTCCACATTCACCAAGATTCACCTATTTTTTAATATAATAATTATAAACCATGGCATGCTTAACATGAATATATTATTTCTTTGTTTTCCATCTTATCTTTGATTTTTTTAAATCCATCTATATATTAGTTGTCATGAACTTTACCAACATTTTTTCTATGGTGTCAAATTTTAGCTATAATTTATTGTCTCTACCATATTCTCAACTGTAATTTTACACCTACATTCTATATGAGTTTCATTTTTATTTTCATTCTCAACTTGTTCAAAGAATGGGTATTTTAACACACAATCAATATGAAAAGTACTTGGTAGATCCTACTCAAGTGTCATGCTTATGTAGCTTTTATTTTCCCTTCTATATAGAATCTCCATTTTCTTGATCAAAATTTGAGGTAGGTTTATCAATATTATTGTTGTCACCACAAGAATCCTTTGTAATATCATCTCTCGCATTTTCATGAAAATTAATTTAATATTCCTCTAAGGTGTTCCTTTATTCATCAATATACTGTGTAAATTCTAATGTTATAGGTTGATTTACTAGTACTAGACCACACACATTGCCAAAACATGATATTATGTTTCTACAGTTTGATGAGTATCCCTTACCACTTCCAAGAAGCTAACTCTTTCTTGACATCTCTAAAAAATTAAAAATTGTTTTAAAGAAATCTACTTTGTTTGAAGTCACTATGAATAAATCAATACTATTATTATTGGTATCAGTTGTAATAATGAAACTAAATAATAAAATCAACAAAAATAATCATGGATCCCTAAGGTCTAGATGTATCACTACTCAATATTATCTATAATAATGAAACTAAATTTAGAAAATAAATAGGAGAAATTTTATATTATAGATTAATAGAGAAATTATCACTTGCCTCTCTTTGAATAACTAATTCATATAGTTTTCTATGACTCACTAATAAAATAATTTTAAATAGGAAAGGAGCACTATGCATAGAAGAAACCAAAGAAAGGAGTCCAAAGTAGTTTTTTTAAGGATATAAAGATTCAAGAATTGAATTAATATGAATGGGAAGTAGACAAAAATGTATAAAATAATATTTAATTTTTTTAATTATATTTTTATAAATTTAAAATTCAAAATTATAAAACGGTGGTGTAAAAATATGACAAATTGAACATGAGCATACAATGTTTGGTATAAATTTTATTTGATTAAGAACATAATTCAAAATATATGCAATGATTTCAAGGTTGTTATGGCCCTGACCATATCATGGAATTATAATGTTATTAAAGAAATTGATACTCATATAGGATGAAATTTTAATGGAATTAGTGAATATGTTGCTAATTCAAACATGCCTCTAAAATTATAGGTCATTCCCCGTTACAAGTGTGTAGTATACTATGGAAAAAATATAATGATATAAATGATTCGTAAATAAATTGGTGGAATATTAACACCAATTAGATTAATAAATCATAAATTCCTAGTGATTTGGTCCCTTGATATTTTCCTTAAATTTACCAAAATCAATTTGGTCAATACAAAGTATTCACCAATTAGGGAAGATTTTCAAGGAAAAAAACTACTCCTAAATGACACCTTTCACTATTGAAAGGTATAGACATTTTAAATTTTATGGTTTTCAAAATTTCCCCAATCCTATCACTAGTGATATTAGAGATCATCTTCCCAAGTCTTGTGGCGATAGTTCAAAATTAAGGAAAAAATATCTCTAGGAATATGTCAAGTTGATTGACAACTATAAAGTTAAAGATGAAGATGTTATGCTAAAAATATTTATTCAATTGTTAGAAGTAGATGCAAGAGATTAGTAGTTATATTTTTTTAGTCTTGTTTATTTCTATTTAGAATGAGTTCAAAGAATCCTTATAATTTGGTTATAGAATTGATCTAGGTTTAGTATCAATGAATTCATAAATATTTAAAATAATGATTTTTTTTCATGATTTTAACTTGAGGTTTGTGAAATCGATGGGGACTATTTTAGATATTTTAAGGATCAATGATTCAATGGGTTTCAGATTAAGGGATAAAACCCAACTACACTTCAACAAGAATAAAATTTGTCCATTAATATTGATGAGAATCTTAAATTCTCAAAGATGAGTGTTTTATTTCAAAGTAGTAACACTACTAAAGTACCTCTTTTGATACACAATTTGGTTAAAAATATATAAATATTCATTATAATTGAGATAAATTTATATCATGTATGAGATCACCATTTTGACATGTAGATTATGGATAATCTCAAGAAAATGGTAAAGAGAAAGATAAACTTTTGATGAATTGTGATGAGACCAATGTTGATATTAAATTACAAACCGATGATAATAAGTATAAAATTGATCTAGTAATGAGTGTATTCTAACATGGTTGATTACATAGTGAATGACAATGAATGTGATGTAGATGAGTAGTTTGAATATCCCTATTTTCTAGTAGATATGTTTTAGCTAGCAACTTTTGAAATGGGTGCCTATGTGAAGACCCAAGTTACATAAACATGATGTGTGAAGAGGGAATTGTCCCTTATTCAGATGGTTTTTAAAAATAAATAAATAATGACGTTGATGAATTTATCCATTTTGTTAGCATATAGGAATGAAAAATATTCAAATCCAAAGTTCAAATTTTCCTATGGAAAATATTGTGTGAATTCCTTTCTATCAATGAAGATTTGAACATGGTTAGTGATAGTGATCATCCTATTGTTAGGATTAAGGTGCCATCCACCTTATAAATCCCATGTCATGGTTCCAACATCCTTGGAAAGTGTCTCTAGGTTCTTAGGGTGTATTGGGGAAATATTTGGTAATATTAATTCTCACCATTGTTTGTAATATGCTCATAAGGGGTGATGGGTCCACTAGCAATGGTAAAGGTAAGTTGTGGACATAAATATTTAATATTATTTTCCCCACATGTGGGCACCTAGAATGGGATGATAAAAGATAAAGGAAACAATAAATGAGTGATTATAGGGATTCTCCAAATGGGTGCTTGGAATGAGGCAACATGTGTCACTTGGTTTTCTAACATTTATTGTATTTAAAGTAATGATTATCTCTCAAGTTTGGGCACCCAAGTTAGAGGGAAAGTATTTGGTGAAGGGGACTCCCCTTGCAAGCTAGAAAAACACAAAAAAAACCAATTTTTCATAGCACGACTTGTTTTATTACTGAAATGACATTACAGAGTTACATGCCATCTCATGGGCAGCTTCTTACATGCATCTACCGATTGGCAGATCTGAGTTCAACCTCGGGTTCCACTATCACACTGCGAGCTACCCCATTACTACCTCCCCACCACCGCTTGTCTTCCCGTAACCTTTATATTTTGTTCTTATTCTCCAGGTCAGCCTTGACATTCTTTCCTCTATTGTCGTAGTATCCATGCATATTCTCTAGGTAGTTACATAGACTTTCATGATTGCATTCTCATTCGTTCTCCAATAAGTCATTTTCCAGTCATTCATTGCATGCCTATAAATCCATTTTTACCTAGTCAATTAGCAACAACGATGTGAATCAACAAATGCTACCGTGCCATGTGTCACCACTAGGTTTTCCCATTTTTCCAACTCACCATTCAGTCATTCCCCCACCATTGTCTCCTTGTCGTTGTATCGTTGGGACCATCCCAAGAGTCCTGCCGATGAAGGTCAATCACATTGATCAACACATTATCATGATATGAGTCCACCTTGTCGCCACACAATTCAAAACAAGGATGTGAATCGCAAGACCATTCAAATCACCATCAGTCTATAAACATCATCAACATGTTGGGTCCCACTTGTCATCCAACCTTCCATCACCCCATCGCTTAGACTCATTATCATTTCCCACTGATAGCCTATAGTCACTCTGATGCATGTGTTATCATTATATCATTGGAACTCACTTCCCCATCCTACCAATACACCCAAGTCCTCCCAATGTCATTTGTTAACTTCTTTATGAACATCGGGTTGTCGGAGGGACTCACATTAGACTCATGTCGATACGCAAGTGTCCCACCGATAGATGACCATAGGTCCATTGGGGAGACCTAAGTTAGCATCCCACTGATGATATACATATTTCCACTCACAAGGGATATCATCCTGTCGTTGGGACACCAGATGTTGTCCAGTTGATAAGTAATCCTCCTGCTGATGTAACTCTACACACTACTCACTCACCATTGTCATCAGTATGTCATTGGGACTTGTAGGAAAGTCACACCGATATGTTAAGGTCCTGCCGATAGAACATGATCAACCCTTATTAAAAACAAACAAACACAAAAAGATGATGCAAGATTGTTCTTTTCCCTGGACGCTCCTAGATCAGACACTCGAGGTAACTCAAAAATGTTTCATGAGTTGAACTAATAAACATTTGTAGAATCCATGCTTTTCCTAGATCCACCTATTCACCTTATCTTTCTAAACACCCTTCCAAACTTGCTTCTATAATTTAATGTCCCGACCTTCTTTCATTCTTCCTCTCTTCTGTCCTCTTTTAACAAATTTCACTTCCCACCAATCTGCACTATGAAATTCTAGAAAATCATAATCTTCAATTTTATCTCTTGCAGGAAACTCATGCATTACCTTTTCCCCAATTACTACTGTAACAATCGTTTCATTTTCACTCTCCAATTGTTCATTATGCTCCTCCTTTCCTATATCTTTTGGAAAGTAATTCTCAACTGCAATTTCAGTGTCAGGACCATAATCAAAGTACTCATACTTTCCTTCCTTCTCATTTGCATCGTTATCAATGTCAAGAATACATTCATAATATTATTCCTGGTCGTCCTACAATAGACTGTCATCAACTGGAAGGTCCTCAACCAAACTAGCGTGCACCTTCTCACCTTCGTCCTTACCAATACTTTCAATCATCAAGGTACTCACTTATGTAATACCTTCGTCTACACTAATCTCATTAGGCTCACACAAATCAGTAATGACATTTTCATAAAGAGCATATTTTACCTCTTCTTTATCCACCAGAGCCTTCAGGCTACACCTTTTGAATGCAATCAACATAGCTACAACTTGCGTGAGAAAATCCTGGTCTTCATCCTCATCCTCTTTAACTAATTTCCTAACTCCATTAACCAAGCATTTTCTAGTGGTATTACATACCTTTTCTTCTTCCTTATTCAAAGGTTTTAACTTATGCTTGACTCCATCTTTCGTCAAATGGTAGGTATTAGCATAGCCATCATGTATTACTTTCTTGTCCAGCTGCCAAGGTCTACCTAACAATAGGTGAAAAACATCAATAGGCATAACATCACACAAAACTTCGTCATGATAGTTACCAATCTTAAAGCTTACCAGTCATTGTTCATGCACCAAAACCTTACGATCATCCTGCAACCAAGCAATACTATAGGGTTGTGGGTTCCTTCTCTTTTGTAGCTGCAACTTATTCACCATTTCTTTAGAAACAAGATTGTTAGTACTACCACCATCAATAATCATATTACATACTTTACCTTCACATTTGCATTTCATTCTAAACAAACTCTTGCTTTGCATTGGTTCATTGTCTTCATGCAACAAGGTTCACCTAGCCATCAAGGCTTCTCCTCCTTTAGCTTCTTTAGAATGTGGGGACTACACATCTTCATCTACATGGGCAAATTAAGCATTTCCATCAGGCCTCCTATTTGACTTTCCTTGATGTTAAGGACACTCAAAGGCCCAATGTCCTTCTTCTCTGCATTGAAAACAGGTTCATCAAAAACCTCTTCCTAGTCCTCGTCCAGATCTTCCTCTACCTCTCTCATTCTGCTCACAAAACTTGTTTTATATTTCAACTCGTTCACCATAGTTGTCCTTGATGTCTCTAATCTATTTCCTATCCTCTTTTTGCTACACATAACTTTTTCTTTTCCCTTTCTGCTTATGCTCAAATTTTATGTTCAATCTTTCTTCCACCTTTAATGCAAAGTGATATGCATCCTCAATGGTGTATTTTCTTACTAATGCCAATTCCTCTTTTATGCTTGGCTTCAACCCATTAATGTAGTGGGCTACCTTCTCCTTGCTTGCTTCAAAATTTCCTATTCTAATAAGGATCTTATAAAAAAAATTTGTATACTCCTTCACCGTCCTTGTTCCTTGTCTCAGATTTTGCATCTTCTTGAGCAGTTCCAATTCATAATCAACTAGATTAAATTGTTTCTTCAATTTTGACACCATTTTGTCCCATCTGGAAATACTATCATTCCCTTGTCTCCCTCTTTCTAGCTGGATCTCTTTCCACCAAATACCGGCATGGCCCTTCAACTTGGTTTTTCTAAACTTCACTCAGTGAGGATCTTCAATATCCTCAAATTTGAAAAATTCTTTCATATCATTGATCCAATCGATCAATTCCTCTAGATTTAAACTCCCATTAAAGGTTGAAACCTCCATCTTAGGTCTCTTCCCAATGTTGGATATCACTCTCATCAACCTCATTTCCTCAGGATCCATCTGATCCTATTCTTCCTCTTCTATTTACCATTCTGTTTCATCATCACTGCCATCTCTTTCCTGATGTATTCCTCTCCCTCTTCAGACCTCTTCTTGCAAGGATTGCACCTACCTTGTGAGGGCTCTAAGTTCATCCCTGAGAATATCTCTTCCTCCAGCACCTCTGCCTTTTCCTCTACCATGCTAGGCCATTATTTAAGGCATTTTGTTCTTATCCCACACTCACAATTCTTGCTACAACTGCCTCACATTCGATGCTCTGTTATAGACTTAGGAACTCCTGCTCTAATCCCACTTGGTGAAGGGGTCTCCCCTTGCAAGCTAGAACAACACAAAAACAACCAATTTTGCACAACACAACTTGTTTTATTACTGAAATGAAATTACAAAGTTACATGCCATCTCATGGACAACTTCTTACATGCATCTAGCGATTGGCATATCTAAGTTCAACCTCAGGTTCCACTATCACACTGCGAGCTACCCCATTACTACCTCCCCACCACCGCTTGTCTTCCTCCAACGTTTATATATCGTTCTTATTCTCTAGGTTGGCCTTGACGTTCTTTCCCCTGTTATTGTAGTATCCATGCATATTCTCCAGGAAGTTACATAGACTTTTGTGATTTCATTCTCATTCATTCTCTAGTAAGTCATTTTCCTGTCATTCGCTACATGCCCGTAAATCCATTTTACCCTAGCTGATTAGCAACAATGATGCAAATCGACGAATGCTACTGTGCCATGTGTCACCACTAGGTTCGCCCATTCCACCAATCACTATTCATACATTCCCCTGCCATTGTCTCCTTTTCGTAGTATCGTTGGGACCATCTCAAGAGTCCTGTCGATAAAGGTCGATCACACTGATGAACACGTTATCACAATATGAGTCCACCCTGCTGCCACACAATTCACAAGGATGTGAATTGCAATACCATTCGTTAATCACCGATAGTCTATACATGTTACCGCCATGTCGGGTCCCACATGTCATCCAACCTTCCATCACCCCATCACTAAGACTCTTTATCATTTCCGACCGATAGCATGTAGTCACTTTGATGCATGCATTATTGTTCTATCGCTGGAACTTGCTTCCCCACCATACCAATACACCCAAGTCCTCCTGATGTCATTTTTTAACTTCTTTATGAATGTTGGGCTATCGGAGGGACTCACATTAGACTCCTACCGATACACAAGTGTTTCGTCGATAGATGACCATCAGTCCATCAGGGAGACCTAAGTTAGCATCTTGTTGATGAAGCTCACTCTTGCAGATGATATACATACTGCCACTCACAAGGGATATCATCCTATCATTCGGACACTGGATGTTGTCCGGTCGATAGTTAATCCTCCCACCGATGTAACTCTATGCACTGCTCACTCATTGTTGTCATCGATATTTCATTGGGACTTGTAGGAAAGTCACACCGATATGTCAAGGTCCTACCGATAGAACATGATTAGACCTTGTTCAAAACAAACAAATATAGAAAGATGATGCAAGATTTCTCTTTGCCCTGGATACTCCTGCATCAGTATTGGAGAAAAAAATGGTGTCCTTTAAAATTTTGAAGAGATAATCTATAGGTTGGGGAAGTTTGGAATGAAGGGTCATATTTTGGAACCATGTTTGGTGTAATATATGCCTTCACAAGTCTATAAATTCAGCTTCTTGGATGTAGAATTAATGAGGAACAGTTGAACATAGTGTTACTCTGCATGAACAAGGATAGATGGAGGCATAAGGAGGTTGTTCACAGGGACAAATGTGTTGCCATGTTGGAGGAAAAGAGGATAATGTAAGTGGCTATATTGTAATCTCATTTATTTGATGATAATGCATACTTGGCCTCTCTTCTTGGTCAATTTTTTCTCCACTAGGGTTTCTCCATGTAAATATTGTGTTATGTGATGATCTTGTGTTTCTAATTTGTACCTCATTAGTGATATCTTATGGTGATAATATTCTTTATTTATTGTTGTTATAAGTTCACATAAGGTAGTGTTTATAAGCATGTTATGTTGGCCGATTTTTAACATCATAAAGAAGATGGATCTAATCATGGAAATTTTGTATTAAGACAACTTATTTTTTCAGGTTTACATATAAGTTTCATATTTTCATCTTTTTGTAGTCCAAGCCTGGAATCTCATCCTTTGAAGTCATTTTTTGATAGAGATTGAATTTCCCAATAATCGATATTGAACTTGTTTATTTCTCATCACCTATACATAGAGTCTTAAATTTCACCCACTTTAATAAAATATTTTTTTTGGGGTATTTGTTTCCAATTCAAATAATAGTGAACTATATTATTCTAATGATAAATATAGTCTATTCTATGCATCTTGTGCATATATTTTACCAAAGTTTCAAAAAAATTGTTAGGGTGTGGATGATGCTTTTATCAATTTCAATATAAAGGATAGTTAGGTATCACTTCCTAAACCTTTGAATTTATGATATGTAAACTTGAATCTTGTGATTAGGTTAGTGTTCAATTGTTTTCTTCTTTAGTTGAATTTTAAGTATTTCATTTTCTAATTCAATGTGATACTAATTTTCTTTGATTAGAGGTAAAATAGATGTTTTTGAAAGGGACCCAACCAATTTAAAACTAAACAAAAGATAAATAAATATGGATTTACAATAATAAAGCTAAAACAACACTACAACCTAATAATATCAAGAGAAAATAAAAAAAGCACCCAATTAGACTAAAATGTAGAGATAAAAATAGAAGACCAAATGATTAGAGATCATTCAAAGTGATGACAACCTCCTATTCCCATTGAAGATATTGGAGACAAGAACTAATATCCTTCACATTCATGGTGATCTCAAGTTTTTTACCACCCTTGGTGTGAATTGAAGGTCCCTTTAAAGACTAACCATGATAGTTTTTGAATATCTCCTTGAGCAATTTCATGTTGTTCAAGGAGTTAAAGTGATCACGACCTCACCAAAGTTAATGATATTCTACTAGTTCCTTTGATCTCATCTATGTCCTTCTCCAAATTCCCCAATCTTTCTTCCTTGATTATAAATTATTCCTTCATTCAAAGAAATTTCTCCTTATTATTCTATTCTTTGTAGAGTGTGCTATGCATCATATTCCTTTTTAGCTAAAAAGAACCACTTTAAGATTTTGTAGTGATTGTCCATCTCCTTATAAAGATTATTGGTCTTGATGGCCAATGAAAACTTATAGAAGTAACACTATGAAGAGTCCAAGATAGGAAGTGGGTTACATTTGCCCGATAAAAAAATATAGGCCTAAACAATCCACCTTAAGAATTTCATTTTCAACATTTATTTCCTCTTGATAATACATCTCCCTCTTCTCTTTACCTTCAAGTTGGCAACATCAAACCTAAAACCACCACTATTGGTTTCAAATTTGGGGTTCTTCTATCCTTATTTATGCTTTAAAATCCAATATCATCCCCTCCATCCTCAAAATCATCCTCACCATCCTAGAGGTCATAAAAAATGTGGGTTTTTCTAGAGGAACAAGATACATGGTCAAAAGAGGATGAAGAAGGTGGAGGGGAAGGGGACAAAGCTTTCTTTTGGAATTTTATGAGGGGGTCCCAACCAAAGTGGGTAATAATAAATGGATTGGGATTCAAAATTATAGATTTTTTAAAAATCAAAAGGATTAGGGATTAATGTAGGAGAAAAATTCAAGAACCAAGTACTCTAAAGAGGAGAGGAGGAAAAGGGAAATATTAACTTCCTTTTTATGCTAGAAGTTACTTAGGAGAGAAAAATCATAGGTGTAGATTGTGTTGAACCTTCCCTTTAGAGCAATGTAGTGCATGATTTAGAGGACAACCTTAATCCACAACTATGGAAGGGAGAGTGTAGTTTACCCAATTTGAGCTCGATTAATTATTTGATCCTCATTCATAAATATCTTCATCACCTCCTCACCATTGTACCCATATTTGAACATATTTCTCCCTTTTTTTTAGATGATCTAGTGACTATGGCTAGAACCTCCTTAGATATGTGAAGCTTGAAATGCATTAGTCCTATAGTTCTAGTTTTCAACAATTTCCCTTGATAGAGTATCAAAACCATTCAAATTATCCATATAGGGAGTAAGGTTTTCATTCTAAATAATTCTCTACATTTTATATTTTTCTTCATTGAATTGCATAATAAAGTTTCAATCCTATTAGGATCTCCTCCTATTTTAACCCTCATTTATTTTTTTCGTACCCAACTATAGATGTAAAATTTATAACTCTCCAACAAATAATATTTAAGAAATAATAAAATCCCCAATTTTGGTAAGGAACTCTCTCAAAATCTTAGTGCTTTCACCATGCTAAAGAATAATGAATCCCATCATTAATGGAGTAGGGAATACCATTGTGCCATGATGGGTCACTATTATAAATTTGTGAGATCATCACCATCTCATATGGAAAAAAATCATTTTGAGACCATTTATGTAACCCTTCGATCATTAATCCTTTGCTTGCATATAAATCTACTGTAGTGTTGTAATTTGTAACCCTTGAAAATTTCACACTATGTTTTGCTCCTCCTTTAGTTATTGGACCTAATTGAACACCTAATTTCCTAAATTATGTATTCCACAAATCATTTTAAACATTTACTAACAAGTTTTAAGCATAAAAAAATGTTATCATTTAATACTTTTCCCTTGAATCCTTAGATTCCAAAAAAATAGGTTTGAGACATTGGCGCCTAGGGCACCTATGTCCCCCTATTTTGGCTCCAAATTCAAATATGTTGGTGTCAACATTTTATTATTTGAAATTCAAATATCTAAAGTTAGTCGTTGAGATTTAATTCTTAGGAAATTATATTAAATGCCTACAAATACCTAGTTATTGGATCACTTGAAAGGTATCTAGTAAGAAGGGGAAATAACAAGAAATTATTGGAGAAATTATTATCAAGAGAATCCATTAGAGGATGTTTTGCATCAATTAAATATCCAAACATCAGTCAAAATGTATGTGAGTGTGTTTATTTTTATGTTTTCATATTGTTTGTGAAGACTAATCCTTGTAGGTCTCCAAGCAATTCAAGAAAATCAATCAAGAAAGACCCAAGCCTTGAGGAGATGTGTATGAATTCAGTCCTTCAAGGAAGCTATTGAAGGGTGGTGAGTTGCATCACTTTGTGGATTCATCATTCCTTCCTATCATTTATTTATTTATCATTGATATTTCCATTGTGGAAGTGCAAACACTAACACAGGGTTTGACCAAGGCAAGCACCTAAATGGCACAACCTTTATTATCTCTTTGAGTATGTAGGTTTTAGGTATGAATAATATTGAAATAAGTTTTGAATATCAATTATTCATTGTTTCAATTTAAACCCTACACCTTGACAACTGACATAAACTTAATTACAAAATCATCTGACTATGATCTGATAGTGCAACAAGCCGGACATCTCCGATTTGGTACCAGAGGGATATGAAATCATATCATAATTATCCCTACAAATACAGTGGCACATGGGGCACCTATGTCCAAAATTTTCAGCTCCAAATCTATATTACATGTGTGCAATATCCTGCTTAGCCCTATCCTGTAATATGTTTATGTCCATGGTTTCTCATATTTGATGTATTTTCATTAGAAAAGTAATTTTTTATCATTATGTCAATTGAATCGTTATATTTCATCCTTAGGTCAATTTCATATTTGGTTAAGGGAAGGTTGACTCACCTTTCAGGTTGTAAGTCAATCATATATCTTGTCCAAATCCAATCAAACCCCCATTCCATCCTTACATTCAAATGAAATTAGGGAAAGGTTTCCAAACCCTAAAGTGAAATCTCTAAGGTTTCCTCTTTCCATTCATTTCATTTTGGTGAACTTGACATGTTAACATTATATACCTTTTTAAAATTTTAAGCATTGCAAGATCTAGGTTTGGCATTGCATTGTTTTGCAATTTTTATTTAGGCATTCATTTTTGCATCATAAAAAACATAAGAAATTCAAAAAGTTGCATATCATATTGCATTATAAGTTGCAATAGGGTTTATTTCAGTCATTTTAACTCAACTTTACATTCAAGTGGCATCTTAAAACCTACATTAGGTCATTTAAAATCTAAAAAAAAAATGAAAGTGTCATTGCATGTATTTAGGATTCTTGCATATAGTTAAAAAGTGAAAAGTTGCATTGTTTTGTTTCAAAAAGAATATGAATATCATGAATTTTAGAACTTTTCATATAAGAATCAATTATTTTTTGCATCTTAGATCTTAAAATTACATTTACAATTGTCATCTATTGTTTAAGCATTTTCAACATTGTTTCCACATTTACATTTTATGTCACATAATCTTAAATTTATAAATTTCTAAAAAAATGTTCACTGTTAGACCTGTTTGCACATAGACATAGATGCCTTAAATAGTATTACATACAATCAAACTTTGAATTTTGTAAAATTCTATCCAAGACATAGGCACCCTAGCCCTACCTTTTTTGGCTCAGATTTTTGTTAGATATTTGTCTTTGTGTTCTTTGTCTGATTCTACTTTCTAATTTTTATTTCTGAGTGTTTTACTATGACTGTTTGATAATTTAGTGTTCATAGTAGGCACACTTAGTGTCTTGAACTTGTATGAGCTTCATGAACTAGTTTCCTATTACCAATACTTTTTTGAGACATAGTTGTATACTTATGGCATCCCACACTATTGTTACATTCATTGTGGATCTTGAGTTTTCCAACTCTTTCACACAAGGTATTGCCAATATGATGCCCATTTTGGACTCGATCCCTAACCCTACCATATTAATGAAAACTTCACAAACAAGTACCTTTATGGATGTTGAGACTACTGTTGCACATTTTTCCAAAGACAAACTAAAATAATTGGACAGACTTAGAAGGATTGCAAGACTACCTAAGCACCGAATCCTTAATCGGACAAACAATGCCTATAATAGACAACTTAAGGAAACTGATCAATGATGCCAAAGGATTAGAGGTGTTGTGTAGCCTAGCCCATATTATGGATATAAATATTCCTACGATGGCTAGTTGCGCTCAATATTTGGGGTACACTCAAAGCCAAGGAGGAAGTCAAACCTCTCTCCCTATAACTATACCCTCTATTCCTACATATAAATTTCCATCCATAACATCAACGATACAGCCAACAAATGGAATAACTCCAACCTTAGGGTTCTCTAGTGGGTATCCTTATAGGTTTATTACATCACATATGACATCTCAAATTTCATCATTGCTAATAAACTTATAACATTGTAGTCCACCAAACACTTACACAATCCCACCATATTCATCACATTCCCAAAAAATTTCAAGCAATGACTCAGTCATCAATCAACTTTTGCAAAACATAACCTCACTATAATAACAAATCTCAACATTGAACCAAGCTCAAAATAGAAAACCATTATAATATATAAAAATGAGCCCTTTGTCACTTGAAAATTTGAAAACAACCACGTCGCTAAACACATAAATTCCTAGGATTGAGAAGTATAATGGTAAAGGAGATCCTAATAGTCATATATAGGCCTATACGACATTGTATAGTGACTTCATCTTTGAAGATAAGCTCCTAGCTAAACTCTTTCCTAGTTCATTGAAAGACAAGACCTTGGAATGGTTTTTCTCATTGCCAGACAATTCGATTCATTCATTCAATGAGCTTGTTGATGCATTCATACCCATTTCCAAGAAAACATAGGCCAAAAAATTATATTAATTGATTTAGTGAGGTTCAAAAAAGGAAAACATGAAAAGGTGTGAAATAAAGGGAAAGGGAGGGGTGCACCAAAATGGATTAACAAGATGATGGAGCTCACTTTTTACTAGTTATTTCATTCAATTATGCATAGAAGAATATCAAAAAATAAACCTAACTGATATAATAGAAAAAATGTAGGTTTTAAGATGGTAAAATGATGTGTACCTGTTGGAAAAAGTGCTTTTCGAGCCTCACTGAGGACTCACTCGCCTAGTGGTGAATGGGTCCCTACTAGGGTTTTGGAAAATCAATTTTTGGGTTTTGTTCCTCAATGTTTGCACTCCCAGATCCTAGGTGTTTAGCTCCCGAAAATTAGAAATAAATTTTGTAGAATAATTTATGTGATCTTGCAAGAAAGATGACAACTTTGAAAACTTTACAATTTTGACAACTTTTTCTTTCCACTTGATATTCTACCTAAAACCTGCAATCACACATCAAAGAGGAGAAAAATGTTGATTGTTAGCGAATAGGGGTTTTCCTTGGTCAAACCCCATTTTGTTAATTAAACCTTGTAATGAAATAATGCATAAAAGGAAAGATGAATGAACAATGTAATGCTACACCTCACCAATCCTCAATTGAACCTTAGAGTACAAATCAAAAATCTTGCATGAAGTGGCCTCAATGAATGTATCTTGAACACAACACTTGATTAGAAACAACACCTTGAATATGCTTAAATTGGATCTTCAATGCTACATAAACACATTATCTCAACAACATGCATGATTCACTATGCATTTGACATGTTGAAATGGATCCTTGATTGCTGCAATAAACTTTAATAATCTTCCCTTGAATGCCTTCATGAATTCTCATGAATGCTCTTGTGAAATTACTCTTGATTGCTCATAAAAATTCTTAGGTGAAACTAAGTGAAATAGCCTTGTATTTATAGATAAATTAAGATTAAATCCCAAAATTCAAATAACACAAGCTGACATCAGATCTAGGATTTGAAATCATTAAATACTGCCAAAAACATATCCCAAGGGGGTTGTCTTAAGTTACGTGAGGACCCATTCGCCATTGGGCGAATGGGTCCTAACATACTTAACTAGGACACATTTCGAGGATTGTGAAATGTTATGTCAAAAGGGTGTCCTAAGACCTAGTGAGGACCCATTTTCCATGTAGCGAATGGGTCCCAAGTCACTAGCCTAGGACACATTCCTTGTAAAATTAAGTGTTGTGTAATATTATTTAAGAGTATAGGGCTTTATCCCTCAACAAATGCAATAAATTAGGCTTGGATTTGAATTTAAGGGGTCAATTAAGGAAAATTAAACCTCAATTAATTAATAAGGCCCTAGATTAATGTGAAAGTGTAAATATACACTTTACAAAACCCTATATAAGGCACCACTAAGTCCATTTTATTAAAAGCGGCCCTAAACTTAATGTGAAAGTGTAAAACAAATTACAACACTAAATCAAGGCAACATTAAGCTCATTTTTTAATTATTCATTCCCAAATTAAGGAAAAAGGGATACTTTTCTATTACTACATTTTTCCCCCACTTTAGTGAGAGTATGACCCCACATCAAACTCACACTAAAGTAGACATTCAAGACACTTGTGTATAAAACAATGACAAAGAAACACAATTATACACTATCAAAGACCAAGAAAAGATCAAGCCTAGACCACCCAATGCGATGTGGAACACATCTAGACTATTGGTTTTGTGCTCACTCTGGGGTAGTGGAACCTTAGGCCATCCAATAGGTGAGTATCCCTCTAGGAAGGTGGATTAGTGAGAAATTCATGCCTACACGTGTCAGCTTTCACTGTACTTACCATACCAAAGCTACCCCTCTGATAACTCTGATAGGGCGCCACTCACATCTTGTCTATGCTTAACAAGTTGTGTTATGATAAGAACCAATGCACATGGCAAGGCTCCCTAGGTAAGCAAGGTGTGTTATGCTAGGTGGCCTTGAATTAGGGTTGCGTTTGTTCTCCATAAGGTTAGTGAGTTGTGCTACACCAAACACTTATGAACATTTTATATATATAGGTTTTGTTCAAGGGATTTTGCTTCATTCGTGTAAGGTCTTCTTCTTAGGGAACATTTGCCTAATGTCTCCAAGAGAGGACAAATATAGAGTAATAGATTTCCACTTATGGGATGCATCGCTTCACATCAAGCCACTAAGGGAATTTCGTACGCTAAGAAATATTGCACTCTTGGAGGACATCAAACCCAATGACACCACCAAGAAAATGATGCATCACAAGAAAAATAAAATCATACCATAAAATATGCAAAAAAGTTGAAAGATGTTATTGATGTATGCCCTCACTTTAAAGCAGGTGCTAACACTAGTACAGTGAGAAATTGCTTTAAAGTAGCCAATGTTCCATCCCAAGACATGAGAGCTTACTTGGAAAGCCCTATGCCAAGTCATATGTTCCTGAAATAGAGCTACGTCATAAAAAGGAAGGAGGGGTTCCCCCAAAAATATGGAAGGGATCTATGGATCTGGGGTCAGTATATCTTTGCTACAATGTTGTCATAGAGCGTGGAAATGTCATCATTTCCCAAATACTCATAGAATTGGAAGAATGACACAAAGAGAGTGAAAACAAAGAAAAATCCTTTGGGTCAACATGGAAGAGACCTAAATGTCTCAATGCCTTGCATCATCCCCAAAAGGAAAACACAAGACAAGTGAAAAAGGAAAATGTTTATGACATAGAGAAGAATGTAGATACATATAGAGGAATGCACAAAAAGAAATATTTGTACATAAAATAACACGAGGGATCACATTACACACATTCAATCACATAAAGAAACATGAAAAGAAACAAAGCAAAAGACTAGTAGGGTAAATGCAAGTCAACCTATAGCAAGTCGTCTGCATCCCAATCTTGGTCGGTATATACAGAAGGTAGAAAAATAGCCAAAGGGACCACATCAAGTGCCAAACTAGGACACATACCAAGTTCAATACTCTTATTAGGAGATTTGTCATTTAAGCTCATAGAAGAGGAAAGCAATGATTTCAACTCATTATACACTTGTTCAACAATCTTAGCAATTTCAATGTCATCATCTAGATTAATCAAAATAGGAGGTCAAATGATAATGTCCATGGAAGGTTTTTGTGTACGTTGTGGTGAGGGTACAGATTCATCATGCATTGCTTTAGGCAAGTTTGGATTTTGATTTTCTATGTTTCTCTTTTTTTCTTTAGATTGTAACATACGAGCAATAACATGACGTCTACGCCTATGCTCTCTAGCATTTTGATTTCGTTTCAATCTGTTATCAATTTCTGTTTGTGTAGGAGTAGGTTTGTTAATTATAGGTTTATTTTCTTCCCTTAGGGGAGGAACTTAAGAAACCAGAGGAGGTTGTTCAACCACTTTCTCTTTAGATTTTAAAACTTGTTTAGCTTTAGGAGGCACAATGGGATTGTTTTGATTGTCTCGTGGTCTCTTATAGGAAATGGTAGGAGTATTTGTCATTGGTTGTTATTGGATATTTGGAAGGGTTTTTTTTTCAATCATTGGTTCATCAAGGATAGGTGGCTTAATCATGGGTGGAGGCATTTTTTTAAGGGATAATTATGCTATGCGCTTTGCCTTGAACTTTTGATATGCTTTGAAAAATTAGTCCTCACAAGGTCTAATAGGTTCAATAGGCTCAGGCCAAAAGAAATCCAATGAAAATTTCCCTCGGGAAGACACAAGATTAAAGCCACTATGATGAACAGTAAAGATTTCATTTCCAAAGGGAAACTTTAAACATTTATGCACAATCGACAGGATGAAATTCATGGAGCGAAGCCATGGATAGCCTAACTTCACATGAAATTGGTTTGACGATGGGATGATGGTGAATGAGACATTTAATGTTTTCGGTCCAACTTTTAAGGGGAGATCTATCAATCCCATCGTATGACAAGAAAAACCATTATGCGTTTTGATCCATGCTTTCAATTTTTCATATGTATCTTATAGAGTTCATGCAAAAATAGGAATTCTTCAGTGTTCACATTCTCTACACAGATGGGATCAATTAATATCCCATTAGTAGGTTTGTCATTGATTTTTCCAGCTATGTAAAGAGGACCATCGGGTGCATGTTTAAGTATGTCTTTTTGTGAGAAATAAATTTCAAGAGGAATTTTGGTTGATACCTTACAAAGTTTAGCTTCGATAAATAACACTTTAGCTAGTTCATCCACATTTTCATCTTTTATGTTTTCATCATCCGTATTAACATTCATCACATCATTCTTTGTTTCACTAGCTTTGAAAAATGAAATAGTATGTTTTGGCATGGGATTTGTAAAGATTTGTAATTTTTGGTTAGGAGGAGCTACAAAATTATTACCTTGATTACTCACACCTCTAATTAGAAGATGATTAGAATCAATGAGGTCTTGCACAAGATGTTTAAGATGCTTACAATATTCCACATCATGTCCATTTTTTCAGTGATAATGGAAATAAGAATTCGGTCTAAAGCCAGCGAGCAATGGTTTATTAGGATCAAGAGCTCTAACAGGAGGTAAGGAGAGCATATTATTTTCTACGAGCTGCAACATGATATTATGAAGGGTATCAGGTAAAGGAGTAAAATTTATATTCCTACCCCCAAAGGAAAAAGGATTTGTCATCTTTATAGCAGCCACTTGGTTATCAGTTTGTTGACTTGGTTGAGGGGAGTTAAGTTGTAAAAATCCCCTATTTTGATTCTTGTAAGGTTGGTAACTATTTTGAGTTGTGGATTCAAAATTTTCAGGATGGCTAGGGTGATTTTTCACATCATGACCGTAAGTTGTATTCTAATAATCATGAAGAGATGTACATAACTGTGTAAAGGATGGGAATCTCAACATCTCAAGTTTGGTTTGGAGTTTACTTTGTAAGTTGGTAATAAACATTCGTTGAAGGTCGGCATTAGGAATCTTAATGTTTATTTGTGAATAAAGTGTTTGGTATCTTGCTATGAAATTCATCACTTTCTCATCATCCTTTTGTTTGCATGGCATTAAATCAGCTAGGGTCATCTTGGGACCCATGTGAAAGTTGAAATGGTTGTAGAAAGCATCAATAATCTCATTGAATGAACCAATTCAATTATTGGGTAAGGAAGAGTACCACTCTAAAGTAGTATCCTTCAAGGATCTAGGAAATAGCTTGGCTAAGAGCTTATCTTCAAAGATGAAATCACTACATAGGGCTATAAAAGCGAAAACATGGCTAATAGGATCTCCTTTCCCACCATATTTCTCAAATATAGAAACTTCTATACCTTGTGGAATTTGTGCTCTCAATATCTCCAAGGATAATGGATTGGTTTTTATGTATTGCAAAGGTTGACCATTGTTGTTTTGATTTAGGGTTGCAATTTGTTGTTGAAGGGATTTCATGCTTTGTAAAAGTGTGTGAAGGATGACATCATTGTTATTAGTGTAATGTGGAGGGGAACAATATGGAGTCATGTATGTATGCAGAGGGAAAGTGAATTGTAAATTTGTGAGGGAGGATGGTTGAGGAGATATTATATTTGAATGCACAAAGCTAGAAGGATTCCCAGTGGAAATACCTAAGGAAGTGTTTACATTGCTAGTAGGTTGGATTATTATGGTCACTTGAGTGCTAGTGTATGTAGGGATGGAAATGGGTATTTTAGAAGGAGGAATTGAAGTTCCACCTTGGCTTTGGATACACCCCAAAGCTTGAGTGCAACTAGTGATGGTAGGGATAGTTTTTTTGAGAACATACACATTGGTTGTAGGTATGGAAGGAATGGGAAATGAAGTATGAATACTATGATCCATAGGGGGTTGATTATCAAGACTATTAGGAAGAGAACTAGAAAACCCAAGATCCACAGTGAATGGTATATCACGGGATGTCATGAGTCTCGAACTACATCTCACAATAGTATTGTTAATAGGACACCAAGTTGTAAATCTCATACAAGTTTTACAAACTTAGTGTGCAAACCCCAAAAGGGAAAGAAGCTTAAAATGAAATGCAATGACCTAGAATGAAATGTGTAAATGCAATTTTTAGATTCTAAACAAGGTAATTAATTGATTGCACTATGTAACAATTTGAAAATGAAATGTTGTAAATGGAATTTTGAATTTAGACAATGTACTAAATGAACCAAATTAAGTTAGATCTAATGAAATGAATGAAATAGAAAATCAAGAAACTATAATAGAGATTTGATGACAACAAACATAATCACAGAACTGAAGTTTTTAAATACTAGAAATGCATATTTAGGCTCGATCAGGGACTCATTCTCCCCATGGAGAACAAGTCCTAGATTAGGATTTTGAGACTGATTTTTACATATTTTCAAGTCTTTTCTAATGATTTTTAGATTCATGTCCGCTACAGTAAGTTTCAGGTTCAATTTTTTGTAAATGCAATATGCAATGCAAGTTGGAAATGTGACAAAATGATGAACTAAAAGACCTAGTTTGATATGCAATTTTGTTTTTAATTTTTAAATGCAAGTTTATGTGATGCAAGATGATATGTAAAATGACTATTTTTTTTGTATTTTTTAGATTTAAAGAATGAAAATAATACAATCGTAAAAACCTTGGATGATGTGCAAATTTGAATGCAAACTAAACACCCTAAATGAGATCTAATTCAATGCAAATGAATGCAAGCTCTAATCTAAGATGAAAATAAATCCTAAAATAAAATAAAAACTAAAATGCTCAAAAAGTTGGGTTCACCAAAATGAAATAAAGGGAAAGGGAGGGGTGCACCAAAATGGATTAACAAGATGATGGACCTCACTTTTCACTAGTTATTTTATTCAATTATGCATAGAAGAATATCAAAAAAAAGAATTAACTAATATAACAGTAAAAAGGTAGGTTTTAATATGGTAAAATGATGTGTACTTGTTGGAAAAAGTGTTATTCCGAGCCTCACTGAGGACCCATTCGCCTAGTGGAAAATGGGTCCCTACTAGGGTTTTGGAAAATCAATTTCTGGGTTCTGTTCCTCAATGTCTGCACTCCTGGATCCTAGGTGTTTAGATCCTGAAAGTCAGAAATAAATTCTATATAATACTTTCTGTGATCTTTCAAGAAAGATGAAAACTTTGACAACTTTTTAATTTTGATAACTTTGGTTCTCCACTTGATCTTCAACCTGAAACTTGAAATCACACATCAAAGAGGAGAAAAATTTTGATTGTTAGGGAATAGGGGTTTGCCTTGGTCAAACCCTATGTTGGTAATTAAACCTTGTAATCAAATAATGTATAAAATGAAAGATGAATGAATAATGTAATGCAACACCTCACCAATCCTCAATTGAACCTTGGAGTACAAATCAATAATCTTGCATGAAGTAGCGTCAATGAATGTAGATCTTGGTCACAACACTTGATTAGAAATAACACCTTGAATATGCTTAAATTGGATCTTCAATGCTACATCAACACATTAGCTCAACAACATGCATGATGCACTATGCCTTTGACTTGGTGAAATGGATCTTTATTTCTATAATAAAATTTATTAATATTCCCTCAAATGTCTTCTTGAATTCTCTTATGAAAGTACTCTTGATTTCTCACAAAAATTCTTAGGTGAAACTAAGTGAAATAACCTTGTATTTATAGATAACTTATGATTAAATCATGAAATTCAAATAACACAAGTCGACATTAGATCTAGGATTTGAAATCATTAAAATACCACTAAAAGCATATCCCAAGGGGGGTATCCTAAGTTAAGTGAGGACCCATTTTCCACAGGTCGAATGGGTCCTGGCATACTTAACAAGGATACATTTTGGGGATTGTGAAATGTTATGTCAAAAGGGGGTCCTGGGACCTAGTGAGGACCCATTCTCCAGGTGGTGAATGAGTCCTAGGTCACTATCCTAGGACACATTCCTTGTAAAATTAAGTTTTTTGTAATATCATTTAAGAGTGTCAAGCTTTATCCCTCATGAAATGCAATAAATTAGGCTTGGATTTGAATTTAAGGGGCCAATTAAGGAGAATTAAACCTCAATTAATTGATAAGGCCTTAGATTAATGTGAAAGTGTAAAGATACACTTTACAACACCCTAAATAAGGCACCATTAAGTCCATTTTATTAAAAGGATCCCTAAACTTAATGTGAAGGTGTAAACCACATTACAACACTAAATCAAGAAAAAAGGGATACTTTTTCCATTACTAAAAGGGTTATAGAATTTATAGGATGATATCAGTTACTATACTCACAAATCACTCTCCATGACTCTCCATGACTCTCAGAATGTGATTAGTTAGTATAAAGAAGCATCTTCATCGACTCCTATTGAGAAATCTGAATCAACACCTCAACACAACTATCAACCATTCAGAAAGAAAAACAAGAACTTTATCAAGCTAAACACACCTCAAACAATCAACATCATTGAAACACAAGTTTCCACCATAAGTTGAACTCCCTATCAATTTAGAACGAGATAGAAAATTTACAAAATTGTCTAATTCCCTTCATTCAATCATGTTGCAACTCTTGAGCAAAAAATTAATCCCATTGCCTCTTATTTGAAATGTGGATACACCACAACCATTATCTCTAAAATTCAAGCCAAAAGATTTTTTCAATATCATCGTACACATGGACATGATACAAAGTGATACATACATCTTAAAAATAAAATTAAAGACCTCATTGACTCTAATCACATCTAGTTGGGTGATGTTAATGACAAAGGAAACAAGTTTGTTGCCCCTCCAAATCAAAATTTATGTTTTTTTATAAATCCTTTTTCCAAATCACACATCCAACTTTGTGCAAGCTTGTGATGATAAGAATGATAATATGAATGAAGTAGATAACATGGTTGCTTTAATAAATGTTCAACCTCATAAGGTACAAACCACTTTGTTACTTGACATTGCTTTCACCCATATTGACGCATCCATACATGCACCCAAATTCCCAATGGTCCTCTCTATATCACCAGATGTATCAATGACAAACCTACATAGGGAATACTCATTGATCCTTTGTGTTTATAGAATGTGATCACTCAGGAGTTCTTGTATGTGCAATATGAGCTTTATCAAGACTCTTATGAACAATCAAAAGCATGGTTGAAAACTCATGATGGTTTTTCTCTCCCTATGATAGGTTTGATCACTCTTCCTCTTAAAGTTGCACTGAAACAATTAATTCTATTATTCTCCATCATCTCAATGCTAGAAAAATTATGTGTGAAGCTAGGCTACCCATGGCTATGCTCCATAAATGTTGTCTTGTCAGTTATACACAAGTGCATAAAAAATCCCATTTGAAGATCAAATATACGCAGTGCATCATAGTGGGTTTAATCCTTTGTCTACCCATGAAAACTTTTCCTTGGATTTATTTTGGCCTCAACCTATGGAACCTATTGAAATTCTTGAGGAATTCTTTTTTAGGTCATATAAAAAATTTAAGGCAAAGTGCATAACATAACTATCCCTTAGCAATATTCTTGAGAATGATAGGTCTATGGTTTTTAGGATCCTCCCCACCAGTTTGAATGAACCCATGCCCGAAGAAAAGGCCCTTCCAACTAATCAAAGTATTTATGCTAGAGTTCCTCCACCTATATCATACAAAATACCAAGAGACAATTGAATGATTCCTTTTGTGCCTCCAAAAAAAAAGCAAGTGTATAGACCTAAAAAGATAGTGGTTTCCCAACCATCGGTGGTCTCTTCAATTCCTCCCTTAAGGGAAGAAAAGACACTGATGGTTGAGAAACCAACCCTTACACATTCACAAATTGAAAACTGAACAAGAAGAAATATAAATGATAAAGAGCATAGGTGTAGACATCGTGCTATTGCTCTCCAATTGGAAAAAAAGAACAAAACATTACCTAGCAATCAAACACATATGCAAAGAAATCAAGAAGAATTACAAGTTTCACCAAAATAAGAAATGGAACCAAAACAAGAAATTGAACAAGAGCATACAACCGAAATTGTCATTAAACCTACCATGGTGATAAATTTGGATGATGAAGATGAAATCACTAAAATTTATGAACAAGTGCATAATAATCTTAATTTGTTGTTTTTAAAGTCTATGAATTTAGATGGGGGAAACCATGATGATCCTCTTGATGAGAGTGACCCACCACATGTTGAACCTGGTGATGCTCTAGTACGACACTTATTGTAGTCCCTTTGGCTAGTTTTCCACCTTTTGTATATGATGAGAAAGATTGGGATGTAGATGACCTACTTTAGGTTATCTCACATGAGTGGTACTCCTTCATTGTGGTTTATTTGTGTGTTTTTGTGTTTTCTTGTGCATGATGTGATACCTCGTGTTGTGCTTCTTGGTTTGTATTTGTGTTTTTGAGTTTTCTTTGGATGACTCTTGTTGCTTTTTGGCACAAGGATACAAAGGAAATGAATCTGTTGTGACTTTCTTCTATTTGTATCTCCATTCTATATGTCATAAACTTTGTTCTTTTTGTCTTGTGTTTTCCTTTTGGGGACGATGCAAGACATTGAGACATTTAGGTCTCTTCCATGTGACCCATTTTTTTTTTGTTCTCCCTCTTTGTGTTATTCCTCCATTGTGTTCATTTTTCCATGAGTATTTGGAGAATGATGTCAGTTCTGAGCTCTATTACATCTTTGTAGCAAAGACATATACTGACCCCGAATTTGCGGATCTCTTATGTGTGTTAGAAAAATGTGTCTTAACCTTGCAATTATATATGATTTTATTGTTGATAGGATGTATGTTGGTATGTGGTGACTGATCATGCAAACACTATACACTCGTAACAGGATATAGAGTTTGGGGTATTGCATCGAATTTCTTTTTTCATTGACATGTCAAGGTTTTTCCTGCTAACACATCAAGGTTTTTTCCCGCTGACAAGTCAATATTTTTTCGTTAACATGTCAAATGAAAAATGAGCTTGTAAAACCCTAATTCTAGAAGGTTCCAAAAAAAAGCTTGTTATAAGTGGTTGGGATGTATGTAGATGTGGGTGTATTATGAGATTTTGATAGCAGTCGTGGTGTATCTTCATCTTTGAGTGGTGATACTCATGTGAGAAGCTTTCTCTACAAGTATATTGTAATCTTTGTGATTGTTGAATAATATATTGGGTAACTTTTGGAGTGTGGGGTTTTTCTCTCGAAAGGGTTTTCCCCATGTAAATCATTGTGTTGTGGTATGCATGATGTTTTTTTTATTTCTGTTTAAGTTTTGTAATTGTTAAAGATCTATAAAGGTCTTGCATTATTATCCTCTCAAGGTTAGTGTAGGAAGTTGTTCTGCTACCTTAGCTTCCTTACAAGTGGTATCAAAGCCTGGTCACCTTTGGTTTTAGTTGTGGGTTGCTGGGTTTTATGAACTAATCCAGATTTGAGTGGGAGCTTGTGCAGAAGACACTTTGTGATCTTGTTGCATGAATTTTGAGATGGAAATTTCATCAGGGAGAATAGAGGTGGAAATTTTTTCTAGAAATAATTTTGAGATGTGGAAGCTAAAGATGGAGGATCTGTTGATAGATCGAGATCTGTGGGATGTTGTTGATGAGAATGTTTCAAGGCCTATAGATCCTAATCAAGCTACTCAATATGATGTTATGGATCGTAGAGCCAAGGGTCTAATCAGATTGTGCTTGGTAGAATCTATTTTAATTAATGTCCATGAAGAGACCTCTGCACATAAACAATGGAAGAAGCTTGGTGAGATGTATCAGGAAAAATATTTAGTGAACACAATTTTCTTGAGGAAGAAGTTGTATTCCTTGAGAATGGAAGTGTGTGAATGAATCATAGACCGCCTAGAAGCATTCAATATGTTGGTGGCTTAATTGGCATCAGTTGGTGTCAAAATGGATGAGGAGGAGAAATGTCAGATCTTGCTTTGTTCTTTGCTTGATTCATGGGATTCTCTTGTTATGGCTATTGGGAGTACTTTTTTTATATTGAAGACTAAAGAAGTGGTGGGTTCTTTGCTTTCTAAAGAGGTGAGGAGGAAGGTATACATCACTTCCATGGAGTCCCTAAATGTTTGTGGAAGATCTAAGGAAAAAAGGAAAGAAGAATGAGAAGCATGACAAATCCAAGTCCAAGGGGAGATCTAAATCTCTTGGAAAGTCCAAAGTTATTTGCTGGAATTGCGGTAAGCCTGGACATGTTCGTAAGGAATGAAAAGGAGAAAAGAAGAAATTTGATTATGATTATGATTCTAAGAAGGAAGATGGTGACATATTCATTGCAACTTTGACAACTCATGCAGGTAATGATGCATGGTTAATTGAATTAGTTGCATCTTTTCATATGACCTTTAATAGAGATTGGTTTTGTGAATATGAAGATTTTGATGGAGGTAAGGTGTACTTGGGTGATGATTCTCATTTATACATTGTTGGTTGTGGTAAAGTTAAAATCAAGTTTCCTGATGGTGGAATAGAAAGGATTAATGTTGTGTTGCATATCCTTGGATTAGCACAAAATTGTTTATCTGTGAGGAAACTAATAGATATGGGTGTCTAGGTAGTATTTTTTGATGCAGGATGCAAGATGGTTAGAGGTGTTATGGTGATTTCTATAGGTTTTAGATATGGGACATTGTATAAGCTAATGCATGCATTGTTGAGTGCAATAGTACTTCTATTAAAAAAAAGTTTGTAGAAGAAGTGAGGGTTTTTCCTTCATCGGTCATGGATTTTGGGTGCCTAAGGGTGCTCTTTCTTTTGAGACAAAGTTACCTATAGAGAAAATAATGTTATGGCACCAAAGACTTGGCCACATTGGAGAAAAGGGTCTAAGGACCTTGAAAAATAAAAACCTTGTTGAAGGTTTTTCTGATTGTAATCTTGAATTCGATTTTTGTGAGCATTACATTTATGGAAAACAAAATCGCATTTAGTTTTACTCAAGTTCTCATAATCTTGTGGTGTATTGGATCTTATTCATTTTGATATATTTGGTGCTATAAATTTTCCTTCAATTGGTAAATCCACATATTATATTTCATTTATTGATGATTATAGTAGGACATTGGTATATTTTGTAAAAAGTAAAATTGAAGTTTTCAGTTGATTCAAAGAATTTAAAGCAATGGTTGAGTTATAGATTGGAAAGAAAATAAAATGTTTGAGGATTGATAATGGTGGTAAATTTTTCTCTAATGATTTTGATAGATTATGTAAAGATTGTGGTATTCATAAACAAAAGACAACTTTGTATTCTCCACAACATAATGGAGTTGTAGATAGAATGAACAATACATTGATGGAGAAGACTAGGAGAATGTTGAGGGTTTTGGGATGAAGTTGTTACTACTAACTGTTACTTGATTAACAAGTCTCCTACATCAGCTCTTATTGATAAGATGCTTATAGAGGCATGGTCAGGTCGCAAGCCTTCATTAAGATATCTTAGAGTTTTTGGTTGTGAGGCATATGAACATGTGTCAAAGGAGAAGCAAAAAAAGTTGGAGAACAAGGCTATGAAATGTATCTTCATTGGATATAGTTATGGTGTGAAAGGATACCAGCTTTGGGATCTTATTGCACAGAAGGTAATACATAGTAGAAGTGTTATTTTTAGAGAAACTAAGCCTTCTATTACATTGTAGCCAGAATAAAGTAAATAGGAAGATGTGATTCAATTTTCTTCTACACCTGAGAAAGTTGAATTGAGGCCCAAGGATAGACAAGAAGTTTAGGAGAGCTCATCTAGCTCTGGGTCTTCAGAAGAGGAGGAAGAACCTCCAACTCAGCTTGTTCGTAGGTCTACAAGGCATAAAAAACCACTTGAAAGGTATTCACTTGATGATTGGAGATGTATTTTTTCTTTGAATACTAACATGGATGGGCCCAGATCTGTAGAAGAGGCACTAGATATGAATGATGCAGAATCCTAGAAGATTTCCATGGATGAAGAAATGACATCTTTGAAAAAGAATGATACATGGGATCTTGTACCATTGCTTGAAGGATGAAAACTTGTTGGTTGTAAATGGGTGTTCAAGAAAAAGATTGGTTCAGATGGAGGTATTGACAAGTACAAAGAAAGATCGGTTGCAAAGGGTTACTATCAAGTTGAGGGTGTTGATTATGGTGGGATATTTTCTCCTGTTGGAAAAATGGCATCCATTAGATTTTTTCTTTCTATTGCTACTGCTTATGATTTAGAGGTTGAGAAAATGGATGTGAAAGATGCTTTCCTTCATGGTGATTTGGAGGAGGATATTTATATGACACAACCAAAGCACTATGTGGTGAAAGGTAAAATAAAATTAGTTTGTAAATTGAAGAAATCTTTGTATGGTTTAAAATAGAGTCCTAGGATGTGGTACCAAAAATTTGATACATATGTGTTGAGTTTGGGATTTGAGTGTTCTAAATTAGATCATTGTGTTTATTATAAAATTGATGGTGATCTTTTCCTATTTATTGCATTATATGTTGATGATATGTTATTCATTGGTAAAGTGAAAGGTATGATTTTAGAACTGAAATATCAACTTGTTGCTAAGTTTGAAATGAAAGATCTTGGTGCAACTAAACACATTTTTGGGATGGAAATTAAAAGAGATAGAGTGAACAGAAATATATGGCTTGGCCAAATCAAGTATGTCAACTCAATTTTACAGAATTTTGATATGCAGGATTGTAGATGATTGCGTGTTCTTGTTTTAGTTGGAACAAAGTTATCTGTTTCAGATTTTCCATCTCCATTAGAGATGGAAGACATGAGAAGTGTGCCTTACCAGAGTGTAGTTGGAAGTTTGATGTATGTTATGGTTTGTACTAGACTAAACATTGCTCAAGCAATAGGATTTCTTTCTAGATATATGTCTAATCCTAGTAGAGTTCATTGGGATGTAGTTAAAAGAGTCTTCAGATATTTGTAGGGTACCTCAGATTATTCCTTATGTTATCATAGTAATATGACTGAAGATGATATTTCCCTTGATATTCATGGTTATGTTGATTCAGACTGGGTAGGTGATGTTGATAGCAGGAAATCCATCAGTGCTTATGTTTTTACTTTATTTGGTGATGCAATTAGTTGGATGAGTAAGAGACATGATGTGGTTGCTTTGTCCACTACTGAAGCAGAGTATATGGTAGCTACTCATGCTTGTAAATAAGCCATTTGGCTTAAGATACTGTGTTTAGATATTGGAATAAAATATGGTGTAGTGACAATTTATTGTGACAATCAAAGTGTGAAATGTCTAGCCAAGAACCCAAAATTTTATGCCAAGACCAAGCACATTGATGTACAATATCATTTTGTTAGTGATATGGTTGAAGATGTAGGGTGAAGCTAGTTAAGGTAGATAATTAGATGAATGTTGTTGATTCTTTAACTAAGCTTGTGAGCACATAGAATTTAAGATGGTGTTAAGAGACTATGGGCCTTTCGCCCCTAGCAATTAAAGAGACGATGGTTACACCCTCACATTGCTCTTGTAAGGTGTTTGAAAAGTGGGAGATTTGTTGGGAAAATATGTCTCAACCTTCCAATTATATATGATTTATTGTTGATAGGATGTATGTTGGTATGTGGTGGCTGATCATGCAAATAATGTACAGTCGTAACAAGATATGGGGTTCGGGGCATCGCCCCAAATTTTTTTTCGTTGAAATGTCAAGGTTTTTTCCCGCTGACACATCAAGGTTTTTCTGTTAACATGCCAAATGAAAAATGAGCTTGTAAATGTTAGAAACAAGCAACACTGAGAGAGGAGGTGAATCAGTGTTGTGCAAAAATTAACTTTATTATTCTGACCTTTAATCCACTTGGAACATTTATTCAACAGTAATATGTAGAAACAAAAAATAAGAAACCACACAACCATAACACAAGGATTTTTACGTGGAAACCCTATAAGGGGAAAAACCATGGTGGATGGCCAGTCCACAATAAGTTATGAGTATACCCAAAAGAAATATTACAAAATGGGAATGCATTTGCATTTAGGCTCACTGCCTAGAGCTCACGGGCTCACTACCCTTACAATGGTTTGGATTAGATCCAAAAGAAAATGAACTGATTGAATAGCATCTACCAATGTTGGATTACAATTCTAGTTAAGCTTTGATGATGAACTTCTGTCCTTCTGATTGATATTGAACTTTTTCTCTTCTCTGCTCAAGTTCGCACACAAAATCCTTATGCACAAGTGAAACTGTGCATGATATAGCTCAAATATTCCTTGAATGTTCGCAACATACACCAATACACCTACTTCATTATTCAAAATGATGCAATCAATCATCTAGATATATCTGCGACTAGGGATTTAATTGTTACAAGTCGGCTCAACAAAACTTAAGAATATTTGCAAGTTGTCAGCCTAAATCATGAATAAATTTGATGCTTATTCAAACAAGTCAGCTAGTCTATGGCTAGGACCAATAAATAAACATTTGAATGTGAAAACATTTTAAATGATTCCACTGTACACATCCACAACACACCACATTTCTTGAGTCGGCTACAACAAACAAATAGACAAAAAAGTGTCCTATTGGACCTCCAACCTCATATTGCAACTAATGCAACACCACAAAACTCGATAATAAGATAATCCACATGCTTATTAAGCAATTCCAGAGGTCCACAACACAAAAAGATGATCTGGTGAAGCCGTCTAACTGGATACCCTATTCCTCAAGTATTATGTCGGTAATACACACTATATCACTTTATCTACCAGTATGACTGGATACTGAACTATAGACCAAGGGGATGACTTCAGTTGCCATCAATGACAACACACGAAGCCATATTCCAACAATCTCCCCCTTTGGCTTTAATGGCAACACTTAGTGAAAAATGACTAAGTTTTGAGACTAATAAGTACACTGCCAAAATGCAAAATACTACTCCCTCTAAGAATATCAAAGCATTTTTCACTTCACTCTCTCCCCCTTTGACATCAATGAAAAAATTGGGGCACCCAAAATTTGAAAAACGGTACAAACATATCCAGAGACTTACAAAAATTTGAAGACATCTGCAAAGACATTCTTCAATCCATTTAAGTTTGAGTCCCACACGCTTTTCAGACTCTCCAAAATAGTAATGTGACCACAAAGAAGATATGCCAAAGTTTCTGCAGCTTTGAGATTTATCGGATCAGGAGCGGTCATAGCACCTTTAGCTTCTTTCAAAGCATTCACTATCATCTCAATCTTTGGACTTATTAGCCCCCTGAGTTCACTAACTCTGCCAATAATCCTTTAATTTTCAATCTTCAGATTCTTTATTTGGTTGATCAAAGATATTACCTAACTTTCTTGATGACAAACACTATCGGCTAATGGGTCAAATGTGTTGAAAATAGTAACCAACTACTGCTCAATATCTTTCACCTGCTTCTCATTTGCTCCAGTAAATTTTGACAAAATTAGGGAGGACTTGTATACTTTGCCTCCTTCAATTATAGCACTTTGAACATTCTTTATGTAGGAGCCTAACAGATTTTTATATTTGGCAATCAATTCCTTTAGGCTATTAACTCTCTTCTCTTTGAACTCCTTCTGCACTTTAACTAGAGCTGATTTCTCAAAAGATTCAAAATGAGAATCTACAAAGCTTATTAAATTCTTCAACTCACCGGAGGAGGAACCTGATGGGTCCACAACATAAATAGGCATTATTTTTTGTAGGACTCCAAATGCAAGCTTTAACAGTTCACTGTCCTCAATGTGATATTTCAATATCTTTTCTCTAGCTTTGGCTTGGGAAATTTTAGCGACCATCATCTGAATTGGAGACAGAGTGGAAAGGTTGATTGCATTTTCATCCAACTTAGGATCTAGCTCATCCTGCTGCTCCAACAAAGATTCCTTCACTTCCTCTATTATGATTTCTTGCTCCTTTTTCTTTTCAACCTAAGATTCTGCTTTAGGATTGGCTTTAGGCATTTCAATTTCTTCAGTATGAGCCTCTTTTTGTTTAGCAACCGCCTCATTTATGACAGGTGTCTCTGAGTTTCCCACATTGGGAAAGGTCAGAATATCCTCAAACTCTGGAGGATTAGACACATTCATGTTTTCCTCATTCACATTCCCTTCTTCTAATTCATTTACCTTCACATCTACTTCCTCATTTCCTAGAGTATTTTCAGTATTGATCTCTTCAATATTTATCTTTTCCTTTGACAAAAATTCTTCCAAGATTACCTTAGTTTCACTAATAACAACATCAGTGTCACTAATCATGAGCTTATTGACTCTTGAATTGCTTCTTAATTCCTTTTTGACCTTTAGAAGAAATAAATCCATTTCTTCTATTGACATCTCTAGGCACAAATCAACAAGAACTCTTTTCCTAATATTTTCTTTCTCTATTTTGGGACTCTCTCTCCTAGATTCCAAAGCATTATATAAGATTGTAGGCAAGCCATACATGATTTCAACAAGAGTTTTATTGAAAACATTCAAGTACTTAATAGTAGCTTCTTCAAGAATCTTCTTACCTGATTTATCAAAAGTCTCATACAGGTCACAAAGTGGAATAAGGTTTCCATCTTTACTGTTGCATTCTCAACTTCCTCAACAGACATGTTGGGCTTGTCAACTTTGGTCTTTTTCTTTGCTTCTTCACCTTTTCCGAAAGGTTTTATCTTGTTTAGATTGACAACATGAGTCCCAGTAGCCTTTTTCTCCCTTACTACTTCTTCTGAGTCAATTTCTTCCTCTTCATTTGCAGATATAGCTTTGTAAGTTCTTGAGCTTTTGTTCTTCTTCCTTCTTCCAGAAGCTTTGGTTTGAGTAGAATGTGCTGCAGGGGAACTCCTAGTAGATCTATTGTTCACAGAAGATGTTTCGAGCCCATCTGATTCAGCCTTTTCCTTCTTCTTAGCCGCTTTAGCTTCATCTCTTTGCCTTCTTATTTCTTTTAGCTTTTCCATAGGAAGACCCATACTCTCTGCAAGAGCTTATGTTTATTTTCTTACCTTTCTGATTGATACTGGCTTCCTCAATTCATAATGAACTTGTAGGATTTTCTCCGCATATGTACCAAACCTTTCTTCATTCTGATCTAGTGGTGAATTTAGTAGATGTTCAACATACATCCTCAGAATGTTTCCATCTACTTCATACCACATAGGCATGATCCAAACTATTCTAGGATCAACAGCTTCCATGTGACATTGGTCAATGTCAATCATGAAGCATATAGTGTCTTTGTACTATTCCACTATTGCGGTAGGGATTCTCTCTCTGGCATGCATCAAAGTTTGAAAAGTTTTAAATGTCCCCACAGGATTGTGTTATAGTTCTACCGATCACCAAGTCCACATAACATATCTTAGATCTGAACAACTACCGACATATCTTTACGCCATTGAACTTTACCAACTCTCAGTAACTCGCCTAAGAAGTAGAAGTATAAACAGATTAACAGGTTTCCTAACTTGAATACATTCTTCTTGTCCTTCTTGATTTTTCTTAGATTCTCTAGTAGTTGATCTTTGAGCAACTCACATAGATCAAATTATGCATTATGTTTGATCATTTCATATGCTATATAGATGGTTGTGCCAGATACATAATTTTCCTGACTCGAATGGTATATCTTGTAACCTATAACCATAGATGAAAATTTTACATCAACCTCAGCAATATGATCTATAGTCATTTCCCTTCTGTCCCAATGAGAGCCAGTCACTCTAGTAACCTCATCATTTTTCACCAACTTCAAAACTGGGAGTCTACCAATGGAATTTAAGCCTGTGATTGCACAAATAGCTTCTTTGGAGATTTTGAAAGGCACATCTAACCACATGAATTCATCATGAACATGACTCATAATATATCGAACCCACTCATCTTCTTCGAATATGGGAAATTTCATGAATTGCACAAATTTTTTGTCTTCTAGGGTTTTGAATTATGGTTTCATAGTATAATCTTCTTGAACTATGGACTGAGAATACAACTCCAATAACTGTGAGCTACCCAAATCTTCAATATTTGTGTGCACATATGCCCTAATATCTTAAATGTGCAGAACATTATACGACACCGATGAAAATGCACCTAGTGGCTCTGTATCTATAGAATTATATGGATGCCATTTGAATTTTGGACACAGACTATCCTTAACTTTGACTAACAGAAGAGTAGACATAATTGTGAGCACACAAATTTATAGGTTTTGTAATAAATACCTTTTGAAGATAGAACAAAATTTGATCGCAGATTCTCCTCTATGCTTGAATCTCTCTCAATTTGTCAATGATTGCCTTAGAGCTCTCCAAACTTCTTTTCATCCGAATGCAGTGAGGAAAATGAGGGTGGAAGCCATTCTTTTATTGATCACAAACCTAACCCTTTACTTTTGTAATAAATTCCCTTGTCCTAACTCAACCGGTTTACTGTCTTTTATGTTCCGAGACAGATAATTCCTATGAGGATCTCCAATATTCTTCACTAATTCTTTAGGATTCATTTCACAATGCCTAAAAAGTGCCAAATTTCCTATTGAACACATCCGAACTTCAATGCCAATCACTTGTGGGGGGTTTAGGAGTTTTTCATAATAGCTCCCCCTATGATAGAGGCCTAAAATCAATTTCCTGAAGTATTACCAAAAGTGGCTTCTGGTGTGGATCCATTTCCTTCCGCAGAGGGATTCTTATTCACTCATTTCTTCTACATTTTCTTTTGTATCTCATCAGTAGCGACTTTCCCTTTTCCTTTAGCATCCAGTTGCATGTTTTTTTTATTGGAACTTTTCTATTCCAACATAATCTAGAAGTGTGACCAAATTTGTTGCAGATGTAACACACAACACTTCTATGTCCAGACCAATTGTTCCACTGATTTTGTCTTGATTTGCATTGGTTAGAAATATGTCCAAATCTATTGCATGCATAGCATTTGACATCTCTAAGAAAATTGTTCAGCACAATTTTGCATTCACTTGACTTATGACCATACTTATGGAAATTAAAACACTGACCTGAGAATGATGCTCTACTTGTATTCACCCTACTCCTACACTGAGAAGCCAAATGATCAAATTTGTTGCAAGTATAACAATAGCCATTAAATCTTTGAGCATTAGGTTGCCTTACCGGATTTATTCTGGGTCCATTCATCTGACTCCCTTGTCTGAATTTTCCTTGATCAGAATTCCTTTGTCCGGATTTGGAGCTTTCTCCTTCTTCATATCCAAGATCTCGATGATCACCATCAGTCCTTTGTCCCTTGATTAATTCATCAAGTTTGGTTGTGCTTGCTTTGAATTTCTCCTTATACTCATTTTCAGTAGCAAGTTCATTTCTGAGATCATCAAGCTACTTTTCAAGCTCCTCCTGATTGTTCTTGGATTGCTCCAATTCATTATCTAGTTGGCTGCATTGTTCTAACTTTTGTTTCAAGGATTGTGCAAGCTTTTCTTCATTCTTCTTCTTGTCCTCAATTTCCTTGGTCATTCTCATCATGATAGATTCCATCTCATGCTTCAAGGCAACATTCTCTTGGGAAAACTTTTCACATTCTTTTGTTTTCTCTTTCAAAACCTGACTGAGTTGTTCATCTTCCATGGTTTTGTTCTTTGTTTCAGCTGACCACATAATTCCTTTCTTTTCTCCCTTGATTCATTGATCTTGTCTTTCAAGGATTGAATGAATTTTTCTGCATTCTCAAGATTATCTTGCAATTCCCGGATCTCATATTTTGACTGGTCAAGATCATCCAAAGCCACCATAAGTTGTTGTTGAAGACTGCATGTATCCATTGAGAACACTTTCCAAGATCTCCCCAAGCTATTAGACTTCTTTCAAGGAACTAGCTTTGATACCAATTGTTGGAAACAAGCAACACTAAGAGGGGGGTGAATTAGTGTTGTGCAAAAATTAACTTTATTATTCTGACCTTTAATCCATTTGGAACATTTATTCAACAGTAATATGCATAAACAGAAAATAAGAAACCACACAACCATAACATAATGATTTTTACGTGGAAACCTTGTTAGGGGAAAAACCACAGTGGATGGCCAGTCCACAATAAGTTCTGAGTATACCCAAAAGAAATATTACAAAATGGGAATGAACTTGCATTCATGATCACTGCCTAGAGCTCACTGCTCAAAAGGATGGGCTCACTACCCTTACAATGATTTGGATTAGATCAAAAAGAAAATAAATTGATTGAATAGCATCTACCAATACTGGATTATAGTTTTGGTAAAGCTCTGATGACGAACTTCTATCCTTCTGACTAATATTGAACTTCTGCTCTGCTCTGCTCAAGTTCGCACACAAAATCCTTAGGCGCAAGTGAAACCGTGCATGATATCGCTCAAATATTCCTTGAATATTTGCAACATACACCAATACACCTACTTCATTCTTCAAAATGATGTAATCGATCATCTAGATATATCCGTGACTAGGGATTTAATTGTTACAAGTCAGCTCAACAAAACTTAAGAATATTTGCAAGTTGTCGGTCCAAATCATGAATAAATTTGATGCCTATCCAAACAAGTTGGCTAGTCTATGGATAGGAACAATAATTAAACATTTGAACGCAAAAACATTTTGAATGATTCCACGTTGCACATCCACAATGCGCCATATTTCCTGAGTTGGCTACAACAAACAAATAGACAAAAAGTGTCCTACTGGACCTCCAACCTCATACTGCAACTAATGCAACACCACAAAACTCGATAATAAGATAATCCACATGCTTATCAAGCAATTCCATAGATCCACACACACAAAAAGATGATTTGGTGAAGCCGTTTGACTGGATACCCTATTCCTCAAGTATTTAATACACACTATATCACTTTATCTACCCGTATGACTAGATACTGAACTGCGGACCAAGGGGATGACTTCAGTTGCCATCAATGATAACACACGAAGAAATATTCCAATAGTATAACCCTAATTCTAGAAAGTTCTAAAAAAAAGCTTGTTATAAGCGGCTGGGATGTATGTAGATGTGGGTGTATTCTGAGAGTCTGATATTGGTCGTGGTGTCACTTGATCTCTAAGTGGTGATACTCCTATGAGAAGCTTGCTCTGCAAGTATATTGTAATCTTTGTGATTTCTAAATAATATATTGGGTGGCTTTTGGAGTGTGGGGTTTTTCTCCCAAAAGGGTTTTCCCCATGTAAATCATTGTGTTGTGGTATGCATGATACTTGTGTTTATTTTTGTTTAAGTTTTGTAACTGTTAAAGATCTATAAAAGTATTGCATTATTCTCCTCTCGAGGTTAGTGTAGGAAGTTGTTCCACTACCTTAGCTTCCTTAGAATGTGTTCATCTTTTGTGTTGTTTGTAACATTACATTTGGGGGCAACCCCTTATCATGAGGCAACTTTATTTAGAAACATATAATTGGCATAAGGCTTTCCAAATAAGCTTTCATATCTTTATCGTATGACATTTATCATTTTTCTACCTTAAAGAAATTGCTCACAATATGGTGTTTAGCAATTTCTTTAAGGTGGGGGAATACATTGAAATTATTTGCTTCACTTTGTTCACATGTGTTGGACTTAGTGATGTGTTGAAATTGACATTTTTGCTTCACTTTGTTCACATGCATTGAACTTACTGATGCATTGGCATAACATTTTTATAGAACCTTATTAGAGTTATCAGGGGGTATAATTCTTGGTATGGTTATGGGTACAAACCTAGTGAATATCAAACTTCACTAGACCTTGTGTGTTTCTCATTTTTCTACTTTATCTTGGGGCCTCACCTAGTGAATATCAAACTTCACTAGCTCATGTTTTCTTTTGTTTGTGATTCACCTTGTTAGCCCGTGATTCATGAATGCCTTTGGTGTGGGTCCTAACATAATGAAACTTTCTATTTCATGAGTATTCATACCCTTCCTTTGTATTTTGTGTTGACATTGTGTATGTTTGTGTATGTTGTCTTTTTCGTATTTCATATATGTGTGTTCCTTTGTGCTTACGTTGGTTTACCATGGGATCTTGGATCCTAGGGGCTTGTGCACTTTACCTACATTCATAGTCATCCTATCTCTTCAACATTTGTACATTTAAACCCCTCTTGACACATATTTTTCTACTTTAGTGTGAGTTTGAGTGTAAGTTCATACTCTCACTAAAGTGGGGGCTAAATGTAACATCATAAATTGTCACCCTTGACAATTTCACACTATGTTTTTCTCCCCCTTTAGTGATTGGACCTAATTAAACACCTAATTTCCTAAATTATGCATTCCACAACTCATTTTAAACATTTACCAACAATTTGTAAGCGTAAAACAAATACTCTTATTTAATACTTTGACCTCAACTCCTTAGATTCTAGAAAATAGATCTAGAACACTAGTGCCTAGGGTGCCTATGTCCCCATATTTTGGCTCCAAATTTAAATATGTCGGTATTGAAATTTTATTATATTTTAAATTCAAATGCATAAAGTTGGCTGTCAGGATTTAATTTTTGAGAAATTAGATTAAAATGCCTATAAATACCTAGTTATTGCATCATTTGAGAGGTATCTAGTAAGAGGGGAAAATAACAAGAAATTATTGGAGAAATTATTATCAAAAGCATTATCAAGCAAGTCAAGAGCAGTCATTAGAAGATTTATTGCAACAATTCAAGATCCAAACATCATGTCAAAATGTATGTGAATGTGTTCTTGTTTGCGTTTTCATATTGTTTGTGAAGACTAATCCTTGTAGGTATCTAAGCAATTCAAGCAAGAAAGACCCAAGCCTTAAGGAATCCACTGAAGGGTGGTGAGTTGTAACACTTTGTAGATTCATCATTCATTCCTATAATTTATACATTTATCATTGAATTTCCATTGTGGAAGTGGAAACACTAACACGGGGTTTGACAAAGGAAAGCCCCTAAATGGCGCAACCTTTCTTCTCTCTTTGAATGTGCAAGACCTTTCAGGTTTGAAGATTTAAAGAAGTTTGAAGATCAATTATTCATTGTTGCAATATTTAAAACCCTATATCTTGACATCTCGTGAAAACTCAATTATAGGATTATTTGACAGTGCAACAAGCGAGAAATAGAAGCTCTGTTTTGGCGAAAGAGTACTATGAAATCATATTAGAATTATCCCTACAAAGATAGTGGCACCTAGGGTGCCTATGTATAGCATTTTATGCTCCAAATTTATATCACAGGTGCACAGTGTCTTGCTCAACCCTTTCCTATAGTCTGTTTCTATCTGTAGTTTCTCAGATCTACTATATTTGCATCAGAACAATAATTTGCATCATTAGGTCAATTGAATCATTGCATTTCATCCTTAGGTCACTTTAGATTTGGTTAAGGGAAGGTTGACTCACCTTTCAGGCTATAAGTCAATCATATATCTTGTCCAAATCCAATCAAACCCCCATTTCATCCTTACATTTAAATGAAATTAGGGAAAGGTGTCCAAACCCTAAAGTGAAATCTCTAAGGTTTCCCCTTTCCCCATATTTCATCTACCAAATTATTACATTCTCTATATATATTGAATCTCCACATGGGTAAGACTAGATACGAAGGTGAAGGAATTATTGATGAGGTTATCTATATACTAGCTAGGGATAGAGGCCCTTTTGATATAATTAATGATATTTAAAGACTTGTCCACCTTCAAGGAGCTAATACCAAGATCATGGAAAAGGGAAAGACCTCAATAGGTAATTGGTGCTAGAGAAAAAATAATAGATTAGATGCCTAGGTTAATGGTGAAGCATTAACAATATTTGCTAAGTAGTCCCTAATAACCCCACCACTAACACAAGTCTATAGATTCCCTTGGTGTGATAACCATTTTCAAATACACAACATTGAGCTATATTTGATATTTGATGTAAGTTTTATGATCCAAGAAATAATGATATATCTGTTGTCAATCAGATTGCACCCGAACGCTTGAATAATTAAATTCAGCAATCTGTTGAAACATAGGAACTATCTTCAGGCTGTGGGTAATCCTATGGCGAAGATAGAACCTCTGGATTCTAGGCCGGCTTCCTATATGACAATCAATTAGGTACTTGAATGATTTTCTTTGAGAAAAAGGTAAGAAGAACTATTGCTAAATGCATGAAACTTGAAACTAAAACCTCGGCGATGCACCTAATGATGGTATTGCATGGAACCTGTTTCACAATTACACTTCAATAATCCTATTCACACAACTAAATCTGAACAGTTTAACCACATAAATAATTTATATGAAGGCTTGACTGTATTACTATCTTCGAAGGAAAAGAACGTCTTCACAACTAAAATAGTAAAGTAAGCCAAAAGCACAACATACAACCTGTGGAATCAAACTTGATTGTATACCAGCACATATGAAATGAGGTGGGAAAATAAAGGTTTCTAAGATTAAACACGATAAATTCCTTATCAAATTCACATAGCATGACACCTGAGGTTCTGAAGGCAAACACTTTAGCGTACTGAAAGGTAAAAGGAAAACTCTGCAAATTGATGAAACTTGATTAACCTGTAATAACCTGCTATTGTATTAATCTGTAAAATGCTGAGTTACAAGATAGTCTTCTTTGCTGAAGGAAAAGGTAGAAAACAAGAACTGGAATGAAAAACAGTTAAGTTTTTCAATATATACAAAAAAAACCTTTCCAAAAGGCATGCAAAAAGAACTGAAAGTCCAACTCCAAGAAAGGGTGATAATTCCAAAGCCAAATTCGAGCAAAAGAAAATATCTCTGAAAAGGAAGCCCAAAACCATGCAAAATAAGTCCAATCAAGCTCAAACTCACTGCCAAGTCATAACTGATACATGCACTATTCCAACTGAATTGCAACTCCCTAAAAAAGTGGCTTAAAGTGTAATGCCCCGTCTTAATAACCTAAGAATGTTGCAATTGTGTATAATGGTGTAATTTTTTTTTTTTAAAGTATTAATATTAAGTTAATTAAATTGCATACATTCATTAAGCTATGCGACATTACACTACTTTGAGTTTTCCATAAGTGACTTAAGTATTTCACATTGCACATATTAATTAATAACATAATCATTTAAGATAAACATTACTCAACATTGAATTTCATTTAATACTCCATTAAAGATAATATAAGGTACAAACATGTTTCCATACATTGCATTTGGTAAAGTATAAAATACTCATCCATCTGATGAGTAGTTCAATAATATTTACAATTACATTTACATTGTTCATCTCATATACAATTGAGGGATGTTTTCAAATACATCATTTACAATAAGGAAAGTACATATAAATTTCCAAGTGCGAGTTCTTCATCCATGAAGCTCTCGATGCCTTGATCACAAAACTGGGGACCCAACGGAGTAAGGTGCATGTTCCACCCAACCATGTGGTCCCGTAGGTCCACCTCCCGTGCTAGGAGATAGTAATAAGGTTACTTAGACCTAATCTACTAACCCTAGACACTAGTACTTAACAAACTAATGGTTACATTGCTTCCAGATTTAGACAATTGAATGTATTAGACACACAAGGTTGACTGTTACTTTAGGTGGAGTGTCATCACAACATTGCAAAGGTTACCCTAGTGTTTCTTCCTAGGTTCCGGCCCCCAATCCTTGGGTTACCTTGGTAACGTCTTACGAAACCCGGCCCCTATGCAAATCATTGTGGAATCGAATGTCTTTTAAAAGAATAAGACACCGATTTGCCATTCCAGGCCTTCTCGTCTTATACTTGAGACTGAAGTAGCTCAAGAGTCATAAGCGAGGCATATATATATCTTGTTAAGTGTTTTAATCTAACTACTGTGTTCTTTAGTTTTCACTGACTTACTAACTCTTTGTAAGTTACCCTGACACCACTTTGTGTGTCGGCCCTTACAAAAAGCCACTCCCCTAAACATAACATGGAATCTAAGTTTTCTGACTAAGGTTTACAAAGTGCACAAAGTACATCTCACAATAACAAATAATTCCCAACGGTATCAAAACACCGTATTTAACACATGCACAACCCAAGTTGACTTATGAAACATATTTAAACAATAATACACCCTTTTAACATAATTTATTTTGGAAGACTTATACAACAAAGACTTTCCCCAATTTGCCCAAAAAGAAACACGTACAAGAGCAAATCAAGAAAAGTAAAAATCTATTGTTCGGATATATTAAATCCATATACATTAGTTTGAAAACAACATATTTATAATTCATCTTAATAAAGATCTATCTCAAAATCAATAAAAATATCCATTTCATTTAATCTATACTTTTTTTTATTTCCTCAAATTCACTATATATTGTTTTCTATAATTTCACAATCTTAATTTTTACATGCTTCATGATTTAAAGAAAATATAATGTCTTAAAAATAACTTTCCAAAATTATTATTATTTTTTAAACATAATATATATATTTATATATATTCAGTTAATCATAATTATACATTATTTATATATATATATATATATATTCATATACATATACATATATATATATATAAATATATAAATATATAAATATAACAATAAATGATAACATTCGAATTTAATGCATGCTATATAAAATCTGAATTAAAACTTTAATATAAAATTCGCAATGTAAAATTTGCATATTAGAAGTTTATGTAAATAAAAACCCTATGGGCCGTTAACCGCCCTCCCGTGCAGGCTCGTTCGGCTGCTGTTGCTGCACCGGCCCTCCCCCATTACTGTGTTTTTTTTTTTTAATTTTTGCAATATTAAATTCAAAATAAAATTCCGCGGATATTTTCTCCGCTTTTCGGATTTCGATCCGAACTTTTAAATAAATATTCGCCTGTACGGCGTCTTTTTTTTTTAAAAGAAAAAAAAAACTTCACATAAAATTTTATATGATTTGGAATATCATATATATATAAATATTTCACAGTTTTCATATAAACAGGTTTTAAACAAAATTTCTACAGATATGAAAATAGAGTAACTGTATTTTTTTTTAACAGTATGCACAGTACCTTCTCTAAATAATTTAAATAACTCCTTGAGGTTTAAATTTAATTGTTGATACAAATAATTTCTCCCAAAGTTTGATACAACTGTTTTCTACAGAAATGTTTTTAGCAGAAAATAACAAAGGCTGTAGGAAAAACTTTTTAAAAGAGAATATCTAATTTCTCTACAGAATATTTACCAAGAATCATAGGAAATTTAACACTAAAGAAATGAAATAAAAATCCTTTCCCCAGACATTCTTTTCAAAAATAATAAATTATACAAATTAAACAAGGAGAATACCTGAAACTTGATAATTGTCTGTAGAAGAAAAATCCTCTTGCCTGTAGCGTACTAATTCCAAAAGCTACTTCAAAGGAAATCCCAAATCCAAGAAAGCTTTTAACTAACCACCAAGATCCTCCAAGGGATCTTCCACAAATATACAGTATTACCCAAAAAACACAACAAAGAATTTTTTTGCAAAGCTCAAATATTTTTCCGTTAAGAAAAATTGAACCTCTGTGATTTCCCCAAATCCAATATTACCTCCGAGAAATTTTTCAACAAACCCAATAAATGAAACTTGCACACATGTTGAGAAGATGCAAAAATATCTCAACCACTTCTCGACAAACTTACCAATTTAAAATTTTCATGCAATTAATTTATTTAATTTAAATTTACAATTTCCAAATGCATTTTTTTTTAATTTTAATTTAAATTTACAATTCAAATGCCCTTTCCTCAAATAATTTTAATTTAAATAAATCTATCTACACACAATTTTAATACAATTTAATTTAATTAAATAAATTCAATCTTTAAGATCAAACCTTTTAACCAAATAAGCTAATTAATTAATTAAATAATCATGCAGCTAATTTCTTCAACATTTAAAAATTAATTAAATATCAATAAATTAAAACATAATAAACTAACATTAATATTAACCAAATTTTACCTTTTCATGCAATTTATCCAAATAGAAAATAACTAAACAATCCTATGACTCTGAACTAAAACAGACAATGTACTAAGATCGAGATTATAGATTAGACTAGGGTGAACCAAACTACTATCTCCCAATCAACGTTTCCGTTGAGTCTTGACACGCTCAAATCTGAGTACCCAGGTGGAGTCGGTGTCATGTACCTGCAATTCCTGCAACTAAGCAATAATGTGCATATATATATATAAATCAAGCATTTAACAGACACACCGTGTGGAGAAAATCACGAATATCACAGGGCACTCGCAAGCGAGTGATGCGATTTCGTTCTCCACTTCACAACAGACTGATGAAATAAATTAACAGTTAGTCCATCATAAACATGTACATAGCAATAATCATTTGAAAGTAAACATCTACATTATCTCAAAGCATAACAGAAATCAAATATCACAGTACAATGTATCATCATGTCACAGAGTTAATCCACTATCGCTCAAAAACCAGCGATCAAAATATCCAAACAAGGTATCATAGTCTAACAGTGTGAAAACATAATAGTAGAAAGCATAAGCATAAACGGAGGGGTACTACATCCTCCCCCCCTAGGATCAGGCTTGCTCCTGAAAGCCTGCGAACAGATAGGGATATAGTTCCCTCATGCGTGTCGCATCCTCCCAAGTAGCTGAAGCCTCATAGCTAGGATCCCATTGGACCCTCACCTGATCAACGTCTCAACCCCTGAGACCGAGCGTCCAGCACTGTAGAATGGCCACGATCTCCAAAGCCAGCTGCCTGTCCTCTACCTGTAACGCATTCCAATCAAGTACATGAGATATGTCGGGATGATATGGTCTAAGTACTAATACATGAAAAACATCATGAATACAAGACAAACTGGGTGGTAAGGCAAGTCGATATGCCATGGGACCAATTCTCTCTAAGATCTTGAATGGCCCAACGAAATGAGGTGCAAGCTTAGAGCCTTTTCCATAATAGATTGGACTCTTTCGCGGTCGCACTCGAAGAAACACTCTATCACCAACATCAAACTGTCAATCTATTCTATGCGCATCGGCATATTTCTTTTGCCTATCCTGAGTTGCTATCAGATGTTCTCTAATACGGTCAACCTGTTGCTCCATGTCACGAAGCATCTTAGGTCCAAGTAATACTCTATCCTCAAGTCGATCCCAACTTAGTGGAGTTCGACAAGGACAACCGTATAATGCCTGAAATGGTGGCATACCTATGAAACTCTGATATCCGTTGTTGTAAGCAAATTCTACTAAGTATAGATAATCCTCCCAACGTGATTGTTGGTCCATTATGTACATCCTAAGCATATCCTCTAATATTTGATTAACTCTTTCCGTTTGACCATCAGTTTGAGGATGATACGTTGAACTAAGGTTCAACTGTGTACCTAGGGCATGTTGTAATGAAGTCCATAGGGCTGAAGTGAATACGGGATCTCTATCCGATATAATCCTATGAGGAATCCCATGCAATCTAACGATGTCCTCCATGAATATCCTAGCTACGGATGAAGCATTGTAAGATGATTATACAGGTGAGAAGTGAGCTACCTTAGTCAATCGGTCAATAGTTACCATAATGGCATCGTGTCGACGTGATGACGTAGGTAATCCTACAATAAAGTCAACAGATATAATATCCCATTTCCATTCGGGAATGAGATGTGGCTGCAATAATCCAGCAGGATGTTGATGTTCAGCTTTAACTCACTGGCATTCAAGACATCTCGATACAAAATCAGCAATATCACATTTCATACCAGGCCAGAAATACAATTGCTGAAGATCGGCATGCATTTTCTTGACACCTAGATGAGCTGAGTATGGAGCTCGATGAGCTTCAGTCATGATTAATGTATGAAGACTCTCAACATGTGGTACATAAATACGACCTAAATACCATAATATACCATCTGGTTCTAAAACATACCCTGCAAATTGACCTTCTAAAGGTCTACCGGATTCAATCTCCATCCTCACTTCCTGATATAATCTATCAGTAGGAAGTGCAGCTAATATTTGACCTCTCAAATCTACTTCAAGAGTAGTAGCAGAGATCTCATGTCTACGACGACTAAGAGCGTCAGCCACTACGTTCTCTTTTCCTTGAACATATTTTACATCAAAATCGTACTCACACAAGAACTCCATCCACCGTCTTTGCCTAGCATTTAAGTCAGGCTGTGTAAAGATGTATTGCAAACTACGGTGATCAGTATGAAGTTCAAAATGATGACCTAATAGGAAATGCCTCCATCGAACTAATGCATGCACTACCGCAGCTAGTTCTAGGTCATGAGTATGATAGTTTAATTCATGATCTTTGATTTTGCGAGACTCATAAGCAATCACACGTCCATCTTGCATCAAAACTGCTCCCAAACCCTCTAAAGATGCATCCGTGCATACTACGAAATCCTTAGTAGGATTAGGAACAATAAGTATAGGCACATTAGTTAACTTTTCTTTAAGTGTTTGAAAAACCAACTGACATTGTTCTGTCCAAACAAACTTCTTCCCTTTCCTTTGAAGAGAAATAATAGGATGACCGATTCTAGAAAATCCCTCTACAAACCACCTATAGTAACCAGCTAGACCCATAAAACTACAAACTTCACCTACATTAGTCGGCGCAGGCCAATCTACAATAGCTTGGATCTTTGAAGGATCCACAACAATACCTTCTCTAGATATCACATGTCCAAGGTATTTTATTTCAGTTTGAAAGAAATCACACTTCTTCAGGTTCGCATACAATTGATTTTCCCTTAAACATTGCAATACCTGTCTCAAGTGTTCTTCATGTTCCTTCATGTTTCTCGAATAGACTAAAATATCATCGAGAAATACCAGGACAAAGCGATCAAGGTATGTATGAAAAACACCATTCATTAAACTCATAAATACTGGTGCATTCGTTAACCCAAATGGTACTACTGTGAATTCGTAGTGCCCATAACGGGTTCGAAAAGCAGTTTTATGAATGTCTGCTTCAACTATACGCAATTGATGGTAACCAGATTTCAAATCGATTTTAGCGAACACATTAGCTCCCTTAATTTGATCAAAAAGATCATCGATTCTAGGCAAAGGATAACGATTCTTAATCATAACCTTGTTCAATTGACGATAGTCAATGCATAGCCTAATAGATCCGTCCTTCTTCTTTACAAAGATGACAGGTGCTCCCCAAGGGGAAACACTTGGATGAATAAAACCCTTCTCTAACAGTTCCTCTAACTAGATACGAAGTTCCTCTAACTCCTGAGTCGTCATTCTATAAGGAGCTCTAGATATAGGTTCAGCTCCAAGGACTAAGTCAACTCTAAAGTCTATATCCCTCTTCGGTGGCATTCCAGGAATGTCATTAGGAAACACGTCTGTGAATTCCCTAAGAATAGGATGATCATCAAGAGATACCTCTCGACTCTCACCTTCTTCCAAATCAGTAACTGTTGTTGCAAACAGTTGACATCCCTGGCGAAGACATCTCTTTAATTGCATAGCAGATATCATCCGCAAAGAGATAGGTCTTTGAATACCTACGATTTCCACTTTCGCACCTAAATCATTAATGCAACTAACTGTCTTAAGTTGACAGTCAATCACAGCATGATAAGATGCTAACCAATCCATACCTAAAACTATGTCATACGATCCTAAAGGTGTAACATATAAATCTACCAAAGTAGTTAACGTACCAATTTTTAGTTCACAGTTATGTACTAAGTTTTCTACTGCTACTTTCACCCTTGAGGCGAATTCAACTTGCCACTTACCACCTTGCTTTACCGCCATAAGACCACAATGGTCAACGATGGTCGGTGAAATAAAGGAGTCAATGGCTTCGGAATCAAAAAGAATAGAAACACTAACACCATGTAACTTACTTGAAGTCTCGACCACTGTGTTCTGGTGATCGGCTTGGCGGTCATTAACCGCAACATATACTGTATGTGCTCGTCCTGCATCACCCACTGTAGGCTCTGAAAGTGTAGGTCGAGGCCCAAAACCAGTAGAACCTCTCATCGGACACTGCCTAGCTATGTGTCCCTGCTGTCCACAAGAATAACAACCTGTACCTGTGCCTCTACCGAATCCTCTACCACCCGAAGGTGCATTGGATTGCTGGAAACTACCCCTACTGACAGTAGACTGAGCACTCTGCGCAGGCTGATCCTGCCTATTGCGCTTGTTGCGCCACCAGTTTCGACCCTTTCCTGTTTGAGGACTATTTTGTTATTGTGGTTGAGGGTTATTGTTCTTTTGAGGTGTTCGTTGTTGTTGTTGCCCACCCTTTGTGGGTGTCTGTTGGTTCCTAGAGGAACCTCCTATTTGTGCCTGTCCACCCCGTGGACTAAAACCTACTGCAGGAGCACTACCAATTTGCACTCCTGTGTGACCACCTAATGCCATAATAAGGTTCTCCTCTACTATGCGAGCCTTCTCCACCGCAACTTCCATAGTCTTTGGCTCAAAGACTCAGACACCACCACTGATGCGGGCATTTAAACCCCTAATGAAGTGTTGTACTAGCATAGGCTCATCATCGCCAATACCAGCATACTGCTTGAGTTCATAGAACCTACGTTCATATTGCTCTACAGAAAGAGCCAATTGACGTAGATCATGGAACTTGTCAGCCCTACACTGCCTCCAATGTTCCGACAGGAACCGAGCTCTAAACCTCTCGAGAAACATCTCCCAAGACACTGATCCAATATCCAAGTGGAGCTTCTGCTCCTCTAAGCACCACCAAGTAGAGGTGAATCCTCTCAAGTGCATAATAGCGCATCTGGCACGTGTATTGCTACCGTAATGGTGCATGGCAAAGCATCTACCCGAATCTAGTAGCCAGGTCTCGGCCTCTAATCCTTCTCCTAAACCATCAAAGGTAGGAGGGCATGCCCTCAGTAAATCCCTCATGTGACCTGCAATAATAGAATCCTGATGTACTGAGTCATCTACTCTCCTAGGGGATCTATCTCTCTCTCTGACAACCTCCTGCTCAACATCCTGTCTAGGTCCAAGATGAGCTAGGACCTCCTCTAATAATGGACGTATCTGAGAACCCTCTATTGCTGACTGTTCGGGATTCTGTCCCTCATTTCTCTGACCCAACTGTTCTGCCTGATCACTGTGGTGAGGGCTAGGAGGGGGAGTAACTTGAGGGATTGGCCCTTGGCCTCCACCTCGACCTCTACCACGACCTCTTCCTCCTCACCTAGGCATGTTCCTACACATAACAATAACGAGTCTTAGATACTATTCAACCAAGGCTAACAGTTGCGACACTATGTACTAGGTCAACCTAATGGGCTCGTGATTACCCAGAGTGTCTAGTGTTTGTAACCTAGCTCTGATACCAATCTGTAATGCCCTATCTTAATAACCTAAGAATGTTACAATTGTGTATAATGGTGTAAATTTTTTTTTTAAAAGTATTAATATTAAGTTAATTAAATTGCATACATTCATTAAGCTATGCGACATTACACTACTTTGAGTTTTCCATAAGTGACTTAAGTATTTCGCATTGCACATATTAATTAATAACATAATCATTTAAGATAAACATTACACAACATTGAATTTCATTTAATACTCCATTAAAGATAATATAAGGTACAAACATGTTTCCATACATTGCATTTGGTAAAGTATACAATACTCATCCATCTGATGAGGTAGTTCAATAATATTTACAATTACATTTACATTGTTCACCTCATATACAATTGAGGGATGTTTTCAAATACATCATTTACAATAAAGAAAGTACATATAAATTTCCAAGTGCGAGCTCTCCATCCATGAAGCTCTCGATGCCTTGATCACAAAACTGGGGACCCAACGGAGTAAGGTACACGTTCCACCCAACCATGTGGTACTCGTAGGTCCACCCCCCATGCTAGGAGATAGTAATAAGGTTACTTAGACCTAATCTACTAACCCTAGACACTAGTACTTAACAAACTAATGGTTACATTGCTTCCAGATTTAGAAAATTGAATGTATTAGACACACAAGGCTGACTATTACTTTAGGTGGAGTGTCATCACAACATTGCAAAGGTTACCCTAGTGTTTCTTCCTAGGTTCCGGCCCCCAATCCTTGGGTTACCCTAGTAACCTCTTACGAAACCCAGCCCCTATGCAAATCATTGTGGAATCGAATGTCTTTTAAAAGAATAAGACACCGATTTTCCATTCCAGGCCTTCTCGTCTTATACTCAAGACTGAAGTAGCTCAAGAGTCATAGGTGAGGCATATATATATATCTTGTTAAGTGTTTTAATCTAACTATTGTGTTCTTTAGTTTTCACTGACTTACTAACTCTTTGTAAGTTACTCTGACACCACTTTGTGTGTCGGCCCTTACAAAAGCCACTCCCCTAAACATAACATGGAATCTAAGTTTTCTGACTAAGGTTTACAAAGTGCACAAAGTACATCTCACAATAACAAATAATTCCCAACGGTATCAAAACACCATATTTAACACATGCACGACCCAAGTCAACTTATGAAACATATTTAAACAATAATACACCCTTTTAACATAGTTTATTCTGGAAGACTTTTACAACAAAGTCTTTCCCCAATTTGCCCAAAAAGAAACACGTACAAGAGAAAATCAAGAAAAGTAAAAATCTATTGTTCGGATATATTAAATCCATATACATTAGTTTGAAAACAACATATTTATAATTCATCTTAATAAAGATCTATCTCAAAATCATTAAAAATATTTGTTTCATTTAATCTATTTTTTTTTTTATTTCCTCAAATTCACTATATATTGTTTTCTATAATTTCACAATCTTAATTTTTACATGCTTCATGATTTAAAGAAAATATAATGTCTTAAAAAAATAACTTCCCAATTTTTTATTTTTTTTAAAACATAATATATATATTTATATATATTCAGTTAATCATAATTATACATTATATATATATATATATATATATATATATATATATATATATATATATATATATATATATATATATATATATATATTCATATACATATACATATATATATATATATATAAATATAAATATATAAATATAAAAATATAACAATAAATGATAACATTCGAATTTAATGCATGCTATATAAAATCTGAATTAAAACTTTAATATAAAATTCGCAATGTAAAATTCGCATATTAGAAGTTTATGTAAATAAAAACCCTATGGGCCGCAACCCCAACCGCGACCTCCCTGTGGGAGGACGCGGCCGTGCCAGGGCTACGCCCAACAGCCTTCGGCTGCTGTGCGCAGCCATGGTGGCTGCGCCCACTGTAGCAGAGGTTGGGGAGGGTTTCGGCCCTCCCCCATTATTGTTTTTTTTTTTTAATTTAATTTTTGCAAAATAAAATTCCACGGATATTTTCTCCGCTTTTCGGATTTTGATCTGAACTTTTAAATAAATATTCGCCTGTACAACATCTTTTTTTTTAAAAGAAAAAAAAACTTCACATAAAATTTTATATGATTTGGAATATCATATATATATAAATATTTCACAAGTTTTCATATAAACAGGTTTTAAACAAAATTTCTACAGATATGAAATAGAGTAACTGTATTTTTTTTAACAGTATGCACAGTACCTTCTCTAAATAATTTAAATAACTCCCTGAGGTTTAAATTTAATTGTTGATACAAATAATTTCTCCCAAAGTTTGATACAACTGTTTTCTACATAAAATTTTTTAACAGAAAATAACAAAGGCTGTAGGAAAAACTTTTTAAAAGAGAATATCTAATTTCTCTACAGTATATTTACCAAGAATCACAGGAAATTTAACACTAAAGAAATGAAATAAAAATCCTTTTCCCAGACATTGTTTTCAAAAATAATAAATTATACAAATTAAACAAGGAGAATACCTGAAACTTGATAATTGTCTGTAGAAGAAAAATCCTCTTGCCTGTAGCGTACTAATTCCAAAAGCTACTTCAAAGGAAATCCCAAATCCAAGAAAGCTTTTAACTAACCACCAAGATCCTCCAAGGGATCTTCCACAAATATACAGTATTACCCAAAAAACACAACAAAGAAATTTTTTGCAAAGCTCAGATATTTTTCCGTTAAGAAAAATTGAACAACCTCTGTGATTTCCCCAGATCCAATATTACCTACGAGAAATTTTTCAACAAACCCAATAAATGAAACTTGCACACATGTCGAGAAGATGCAAAAATATCTCTACTACTTCTCGGCAAACTTACCAATTTCAAATTTGCATGCAATTAATTTATTTAATTTAAATTTACAATTTCCAAATGCATTTTTTTTTTAAAATTGAAATTTACAATTGAAATGCCCTTTCCTCAAATAATTTTAATTTAAATAAATCTATCTATACACAATTTTAATACAATTTAATTTAATTAATTAATTAATTTAATTAAATAAATTCAATCTTTAAGATCAAACCTTTTAACCAAATAAGCTAATTAATTAATTAAATAATCATGCAGCTAATTTCTTCAACATTTAAAAATTAATTAAATATCAATAAATTAAAACATTATAAACTAACATTAATATTAACCAAATTTTACCTTTTCAAGCAATTTATCCAAACAGAAAATAACTAAACAATCCTATGACTCTGAACTAAAACAAACAATGTACTAAGACCGGGATTATAGATTAGACTAGGGTGAACCAAACTACTATCTCCCAATCAACGTTTCCGTTGAGTCTTGACACGCTCAGACCTAAGTACCCAGGTGGAGTCGGTGTCATGTACCTGTAATTCTTGCAACCAAGCAATAACGTGCATATATATATATATATATAAATCAAGAATTTAACAGACACACTGTGCGGAGAAAATCACGGATATCACAGGGCACTCGCAAGCGAGTGATGTGATTCCGTTCTCCACACCAATACACTTCACAACAAACTGATGAAATAAATTAATAGTTAATCCATCATAAACATGTACATAGCAATAATCATCTGAAAGTAAACATCTACATTATCTCAAAGCATAACAGAAATCAAATATCACAGTACAATGTATCATCATGTCACAGAGTTAATCCACTATCGCTCAAAACCAGCGATCAAAATATCCAAACAAGGTATCATAGTCTAACAGTGTGAAAATATAACAGCAAAAAACATAAGCATAAACGGAGGGGTACTACATAAAGCATGCAAAATTGCCTCATTTTTACCAATCCGCCCATAATATCTTGAACTCAATCCATGCATGATCAATCTTCAGTTGAAACTAATGTAGAACTGGAGAAATACATGTCTTAGCTTTACATAATGTTCTTATTTGCATTTAGATGACAAATTAATCAAATGATTTATTTCATCATTCAATTAATTTATTTACATTATTTATGCAAATAAGAATAAAGAAAAATAAAGCTAATTTATTTCATTTCACATTATGATCTTCAAACTCAATAATGTTTTTTCGCACTTTTCATTATTGACAATACTTGGCATAATTTATCTACTAATGATGTCGACCACCATTTGACTATGCTTAGGCAGAAATTTATCAAAAATAAAAAGGTTCTGCCATAACACCCTAGCATTAATCTTCATCACCATTTGACAAGGCCGACCCTTTGCTGATTTCAAAACGTGGCCATGAGGATAATAAAAACAAAATTATTATTAAAAATCATTACAAAAATATGCAAAGAAGAATTAGGGCGAATGACAAAAGCACCATCGAACCCTAAAAGAACATCACTTTTTGCATTTGACTTGGAAACTTCTAGGGAAGTCAGCCACCACCATAGAGGGTTTGAAGCTGGGATTTGATCAGTTCTTGTCATTTTTAGCCATGAAGAACTTCGAATCTGGTCATTTCTGGGCGAAATAAGAGCAAAATGACATTTTTTCAAAAACGTAGAGGCACTTTGGGATGCGATTTTTTTCAGTTCTAAATGAGGTTCTTTCATTTATCTGAGCTTTTGCTTCAAATCTGGGCATGACTCTTCATTATTCTGGCTGCCATTATCATCTGAAGTTTCAAACTTGTCAAGAGCTCTTCAAATTCAAATATTATGAAGATTTTATGAGGTATTTAGAGACAAAAGTCTGGTTTTTTGCTTTTGACGAATTTCTAAAAGTCTTGTATTTCTTGAAGCTGCTATAAACATCAGAAGTATTTTTTAGAGATGTAGAACAAACTTGCTTGAAAGAAAAATGAATCTGGTCTTTTTCTCTTTGAATCTGCAAAAGACTTCACTTTGCAAGCCCGCCATGAGGATTTTCTGAAGTATTTTCTGGAAACAAAGAAAAAACTTGCTTAAAAAGTTTGAATCTATGTCTTTCTGAATCTTTAGATCTGTAATATCTTACTTTTCCAGCTACGCCATGGACATTTTCTTTCTGATTTTCTGCAAAACATAGCATTTTGGACTCACAACAGATAAAATACTTTATTTTATGCATTCTACAGCCACGTTTTTCCTTTAAATCTGAAGCTGGGCATTTTTAATCTCATAGATCTGATTTCTATTCATAAACAACAAGCTTTTAAACTCAAGATGAAATACTTCAATTTTTTGGAAATACAGCCATGTTTCTCTAAATCTGGGCATTTTATAAATTTCATAGATCTGATTTTTGTTTATAAACAAGCTTTTAAATTCAAAACTGCATTTTTTGTGTTTCTGTTGGCTTTAGAAATCTAAAACTTCATCGTATGATCTTTGGAGAACATGAAATCTTGATTGACTGTCCTGTGACACCTATGAATATTTCTGATTTTTATCAAAGTGTTGTTTATAAATGATAATTGCTTAAATATGGACCTTTCAAAGTAATGACTTGCATCCACCTAATCATATTCTGAGTTGATGAATCATGAAAGTTTTTGTTTTCTGTTGTCTCTTGAACTTAAATGCATGATCACTACATGCTTTTGAAGCTATGAATACTCAAATGCATGAATACTCTGCCTCTCTTCAAATGTAAAGAGGCTCTTCATTTCATTAAAATGCAACTTAAAAATATGAAGCAGAGCTGAACAAAGTATTATCAAAATTGATGAGTTCTTCACACTATTCTTTTGAATTTCTTTGAAATAAGGTTGCTTATATGATTATCCTTTAATTTCAGCAACTCTCTTAATGACTGTTTTAACAATGTTAACAAACTCTCGTATGTAACTTGAGAGTGTATCCTTTTGATATGCCGGGCTCAACCCTTGTGGGAGCCCGTTTTACTCCACATATCTGCTAAAATGAACTTGAACATGATAAACCTGTTCCTGCACACTGAAACAAACATGTTAGCAAAATAAAAGAAGCTGAAAGCTTCCATTGAATTATGTCTTTTCGCTCGATCTTTTTCAATTATTTGATGAATGCTTGGTTTAATGCAAATTACATTCCTGTCTATAGCATAGGCATAAGGCAGAAAGTAATTCACCATTGCTTAGAGTATAACTCTAATACCATTTCCTTAATGATTTTGTAGGTACATAGAGCGATGAAGCGAGGCTGCAACTGCTTGGAGGCACGACAGCTAGAAGCACCAACAAAGTGATTCATCATTACAGGCAATGATGAATTGCTTCTCTCCTTTATTCTTATGTTATTTTCAGCTATGTAGCTTGTGCATTTAAATTTTGTATTCATCTCTTGATTGTCAGAAACAAACTCAGTTACTCACACGGCTTGTGCGAGATTCAACATTTCACAAAATGAATAAAAGCATCACTATGCAAATTTTCTCAATTTTCTGTTTTAAACGTTTGCACAATAAAACTATGACTCATATGTAAGATGATCTCAATGATGATCAATGAACACTTAATCAACAAAACATGAAATTTTTTTGTACCTATAAATGATGAATTTCATCCAGCTCTACCTATTTGCTCAGAGTGAAAAATAGGTAACAATATCTAATAAGTGTAATTTATATACTTTATAATAAAATATTCCATTCTAAATTGGACTACAAAGTCCTCATATACATTAGATTCCATAACACCAATAGATCCATTTTTTTTTTTTTTGGGAGATATTAGCATTATTAGTATTCAACTAGGTTGTGGTAATTCTTTTAGAACACATTTCGAGAAGTCATTGGAAAAATGGGTCTTTTATAGAGGTAAGTGTTAGTTTTATGTTTCTAGTGGCTTTAAGTAATTAGAAAATGGTTGTAGAAAAATGGGTTTAAATATTTTAGAATTGATTAGTGGTATACATCCCAAATAGAACCACTATGGTACTAGCTTTGCATTTCTAATTTAAGGCTTCTATTTTTTTGGGGAAACAATCATAATTCTTACCCCTTAAAACAAAATATATTCATTTTAGATGTTTGTAAATATCTTACACTTGGAAAGTCAAATATATATATAAAAAAAAAGGATATGCCTTTAGTTAAACTTTTAGGTCTCATAAATAGATTTTGGGGCTATAGTGACAATCTTAGTAAAGTCTATATTTATAGTTTAATTGCGGTGGCTATATTTTTTAAAAGAAAAATAAATTTTTATATCCATGAAACCATTTTAAAAAGGATTTTAAAGGGGGATACAAGGTGTATGGGAGGATTAATGTATTGAGTTTAGTTTTATATATGGAAGGATTAATGTATTAAGTTTAGTTTTATATATGGATTGAAGACATTTAAAAAATAGAAGAAAAATATTAAAAAATGGTTTTTTCATGTTTAAATGTAGTAGGCTCATGTTAAAAAGGTAAAATGGAGTAAATGTTAAAAAAATTGATATCTACTTTTTAAATACAATCAAAGAATCCTCTACATACTACAATTTGACTGGAATTTCACTCTCTTGAATTCTAAAATGAAATTAAAAAAATATTTTGTTTCATTTTACTTTCAAAATTGAAGGTGGACCCATACATTATTGAGAGAGAAAATTTATATGTAAGGGGCAATATCAATCTATGTAATATAGATAATGTTATGATCATAATATAATATATTCCTAATTATATATTATATATTTCTAAGGATAAGAACTTGTGGCATCCTTAACCCTAACATAAATATTAGTTAAAACACCAATACCCCTTAATTAGGATGATGGGTATGTCCCTACATAGTTTAGCCTATAAATAAGGAAGAGAACTCTCTCTCATATCATAATATTATACAATATTAGATTCATATGTTATTATTTGATTGTTGGAGGTCACCCCCTCGATGTGGTCTACTATTTTTTTTTATAAATATTTCCAAGAAATGTTTTAACTTAGTAGGCCAACATACAAGTAAATACTAAGCTCTTGAAGCTAAAACAAGCTTTTGAGATGAGGATTGTGGCTCTTGAAGAAAAGTTGGAACAGGCTTATCTAAAATTGGACAAGGTTGTGGATGTTAGCAAGTTTGTCATGAAAAATGAAGCTAAGGGTATGTGCTTTCTCAATGAGAAGGTGAGGCAGTGGATGGAGGAAGCATTGGGTGGGAAGGATGTTGTTGGTAATGTGGTTGGCCTTACTAGTGTTTTGATTAAAGAGGTTAGTGATAAGGGTCCATGTACTAGGACTCGTAATAAAACTAAGTTGAATGTTGGGATTCCTGCTAAGGAGATTACTAAGGTGATGGAAGTGCACCAAAAGATTATTGACAGTGATATGGAGGTGGTTGATATTTTAAAGAATCTGTAGTCCTTATTTTTTTTGCTCCTCTTTTCTGGTAGCTATTTTGCTAGTAGTTTGTTGCTTGTTGGATTTTTTCTAATTTTCATGCTTTTCTTTTGATGCAACATTCTTTTTTGTAAAGGGTTTCAAGGCCTCTTCAAAACCTGTTTTACCTCTAATAAAAAACATACAATTAAATACTAATTTGGAAAATATAAGGCACAATAAATACAAGTAAATTATGCAACAATATATTAGTAAATGCAATGTGGAAAAGGAGACAACAAAAAAATAATATATAGTAATGATTATCTATGCAATGTGTTTGATGATACTCAAACACTAAATTAAGTTGCTCCCACTTTTAACCAACCATACTCATTCATAGTTGTACTTTACCTATGCATTGTCCATTAACGTGTGCTTCTTTAAAAATGCTATTTAATGTTGGGATGTGCTAGAAACTAGGGATAAAAATGATTTCCAGATCAGTAGCTTAACATCTTAGCACAACATTCAAATGCTAGCACAACTATTTTTTATCAAATAAAATAAAGGAATACACCTGGTGACATGGAATGAAAAGGTATATTATCAAATAACAAGTCATAGTTTGAAATCACATAAGAAATAACTAGCTGAATAGTATAAAGGAACAAAATATAGTGCAAATACTAATAGTTAAAATAAAAAATAATCTAGAATTATTATACATATTGAATGGAAAATATAACAGATATAGATATAGGATTTTGTAGTACTCTAGAAAATGTAACAATATTATGAATATTGAAGATGTCATAATAATGACACATGGAATTAGTCTTCCAATATGTGTGGTATGTATAGAAGACATTAGGGCTAATGTGGAGGTTCTTCTCTAGCTTGTGGTCACAATGGTTGCCTAGAGTGTCTATAAGGGTTACAATTATGTTGTATGTGTCATGATATCCCATTTTGTGTACACCATTTGTTTCTAATTTGAATATTGGATTAAACAATAATTTGAATGATGCATTAGAAAGAGTGAAGAAAATTTCATGCATAGATAGATATACAACCTCCCAAGTAAATTGATTTATTAACTCAAATAGAGTCTTTAAATTTCTAGAAGAAGCATACTCTTGGGTACTATTGTCAGTCAGAGTTGCACCCTACTAAACAAGGAGTTCAACATTCCAGCGAAACAATAGAAATGAACTCAAGGTGTGGAACCTTGTGTAGTGAGGTAAAATATTTAGAGAAGGATGACCTCCTCTTCAAAACCAGTTGCAATCATTCTAGTCCAACCCAACATCAATAAACTATATAATAACCCTAAAATATGAACTACATGAGGAAAAGGGAAAACAATGGCGCACCTAGCTTTAAAGTGTTTCTTACTACTTGTTGCACAGGGTATTAATAAAACCATCGAGAAACTCACACAATTCTCCATTTCACCAGATCCATAAGAAAGAAGGGATAGGAGTTTGAAAGATCAAAGGGGAAAAGATTACCCACAATCATCCCTTACAACAAATTAGCACCATCAAGAAACCTATATAATAGATGAAATTTCATGCATGCATAGAGGAACCAAGAGTTACACAAGATACAAGCATTGAGAAGAGGAAAAATATTGATCAACTTATTAACACAGAGGCATAAAATCCAATCTTACAATTGCAAGAATGTAAAATGTATAGTCTACAAGAGAAAATATTGAGCAAAACCCAAAGGAAGAACCCCTGAAATGAATATATTTCTTTCCTTTATAGATTAGGCATAACTTAGAACTACAAAATGAACCCTAACCCTAACCAAGTTTAGCAATGAAGTTTGTGTGTGAAAGGATTCAACCATCCTATGAAAATCGTGGTTAGGGAATGGATTCATTAAAAAAGGTCAATAATCTACAATAAATGAGCATGGGAGCCCATAAAATTCACTTGCAAAATTTTGGGGGAGTAATACATGCCATCCTTGAAGCCCCATAATCAAAACAGGCCACTCAAATAGTGATTCAAGCATTAATGGAATCACCTAGTAAACATGTCAAATCCATTGAAAGGTCAGGGCATTAGGCTTGAAAGAAAACCTTTGCTATGCATTAAATGATGTGGAGCTGCCAATTGGTGGTTGGGTGTCGAGCCTGCTTCATACCTTATGCACATCTTGGCATTATATCATTAGTGATTGGGCTTTGGGCTTACTGCTTATCACATGCTAGAAGAAGGAAGAGGGGAGAAAGCATAAAGAGTGAACAGTAAAGTTTGAATGGATAACCCTTTTTGGGCTTTGGAGGTCGGGAAGGAGGCTTATACCTTATCACAAAGACAAAAAGGGTAAAAGGGAAGACTAAAGGATGAAGTACGAAAGGAGTGATTGGGGTTCAGAGGGAAGAGTTACCTATTGCCAAAGAAAGGTAAGAGGTAAAGGAAAAGGCTGAAGCTCGACATCTGAAAACTCATCACTTAGCCAAATTTTTGAAGGATTGAAAGTGAGAAGAAAGAAAGTTGGAATATGAAAGTATAACATCCAAAAGCCAAAGATGAGATTTCGGGGGTTGGAGATTGGGAGGAAGGCTTACACTTTGTGAGGAGAAAGCGGTAAGGCTAAAGAGGTAAGGTCGAAGGCCGACACCCAAAGAGCAATAGAAGAAAAGGTGAGAAGATAGAAGAGGTAAGAGGGAAGACCAACCCTTGAAGTCCAACAAGTCAAGACTTAGGAAAATCTTGAAAGGAATCATCAAGACTTTGGTGATTGAGGGTAAGGCTTGAGGCTTACCAGAAGAAAGTGATGAGGGTTAAAGGGAAAGGCTTAAGGCCAAAACCTGAAATACTTAGGGGAAAATGGAAGGAAGAAAAGGAGTGGGAGTGATGAAGAAGGCATGCTAGTAGAGAGGTAAGCGAAAGCCCAAAAGTTTGAAACATCAAGACATAGCCAATTTTAGGACCCTTCAAGGAGAATTCATGCAAGATGGCCCATGTAGGATCTCTTAGATCAATTATCAACATGATGGGTCAACAAAGGGTGGCCTGAAATGACAATAGGTACAAATATCAATTTTGTATAAAGGACCTTTATTACATGTTGAGCACACACCTTACAATGATAACTCTAATATAAAATTATTTTCTCAAGAAACAATGCCAAGAATCCCCTTCCCTTGAGGTAAATATATATGAATGTTCTAAGTGGCCTATATACAATTGTACAAGGGAAAATATATTAGTTTGTCATCATGAACAAGTGCTTTAGGCTACATCCAAGTTAAATTGTTATAAGAAGTTAACTTTCCAAGTGCATCCCTATTGCATGTAGATAAGGGTGATAGTCACATTATTTGAACAATTCTATATGTAGGGACAATTTATTAAGTTCTTGATAGTGTGGCTTCTTGTTGGATGCGTTAAAAGGAACCCTTTAAGCTATGTGTTTTTTGAATTCTCCATTGTTAATTTTATGGAGGAATATTGTATAGAGCATGTTTAATAGATAAATGTATGTTATCTAGAAAATCTAGAGAGTGAAAACCATAAATTCATTATGATCGATAAATAATTTAAGTAATACATATTATATAGCAAGTCATGATGTATTTAACTAGACTTATCCAAAAGGATGAGAAAATTATCTTTCGGGCTTGTCAATGGAGCAAGAGATCTAGAAGTTGAATAATATTTTGAAAAATTATTTCCATAACTTTGTTGAGTATAACAAAGAAATAATTCATAGAAATTAAAAATTCCAATGTTAATTGAATGCCTATAAAATAAGTATTGTCTAGTGCAAGCACCACCATCCATTAATTAAAAATAGTAGTTTCTTATGGAGGAAGAAAATTTAAATTCAAATTCTTATCAATAGATGAAGGAATCCACTCTATGGCTCTCCAAAACAAAGAAAATTACAATTTTATAATATGTGAGAATAGGGGGGAATATGAAGAATGAACACATCATATAGAATGATGTGAATAAGGAGCTAGAGATAAATTTAAGGTTTTATGTCTTGAAAGGAAAAAGTGATAGCTAGTTGAGCAAATAAAAAAAGGGAGGAAAGGTTTTAAACCCTAAAATTTCATTGCCATGCCATATTGTAGTTTAAGGAAGTAACTAAGAAAGTAGGTATGGACATAAACATGGAATTCGTCCTAGAAGAAATGAGGATCATCAACAACAGTGACCATGAATTACTAAATAATAATATGTGAGGTTGCTAGCTTGTATTGGAACTTGGAATAGAAGACATGACAAGGCCAAAACTATTGGTCAAGCCTTTAGAGATTGAGAGGAGAGAAATAAACAAATAAAGAAAATAAATTATAAATGAAAAAGAAGATAAAGTTTTAGAATTTTAGTTATCATATGATGTTATGGACTTTATAGTTGAATGTCAAACATGTTATATTATTATTATTTTTCTAAAGGGAAGTATCTATAAAAATACACTTCTACAAATGGGCACAAATAAATTTAGAAAATAGGTGAAAAGAAATAGAAGATATAATGGCATCGAGAAAAGTCTATGAATCATACATGTTAAGTTGGTTGATCATGCCCAAGAAATATTGTAGTATGGTACATGGTTTATTTGTAGACAAGTTTTTTATCTTCAGGCTTGTAACTTTGAGATCCATCATAAAAGGCCAATCTCATAATCACTACACCATGTGGATAGAATTTTCCTATTTAAATATGGAATTCCATCTCTTTTTGAAAGATATTATAGCTTGGATTGATAGAGTTATCTTTTGTAAAAATAACTTAAATGAATTTTCTATCCTAAGAATTCATCCTAGGGTTTGTGTGGAAATTAATTTGAATAAGCATTTTCCTAAAGATAAGGAGAAGAGAAGAGGGATTTTGCAAGTGTTCAAGATAGCCATGAGGGCTGCATAATGAAGATAAAAAATAGATTTAAGAAGATGAGTGAAGTAAAGAAGTTTTGAAGACATGAGGATAAGCTACAGGAGTTGCAGGTGGAGTTGAGATGCTAGAAGGTGAGTAGTTTGCAGGAGCTCACATATTTGAGCATAGATTATGTTTGAATGATATTTCATTTGCATATTTGATTTTTGTAAGGGTTTTACTTGTTCATCCGTCCATTGATGACTGAAAATCATTTGTAATTAGATTTCTTTAATAGAAAAATTCAGTGGTTTCATGTGCAGACAATTTGTTGAGGTTAATTTGCAATCTCCTTATTCTATTTTAGCTATTGTAATTATTATTCTATTTTCTTATTCTATTTCCTTGTCGAGGTATGAATAGAATGTTCTTTATTTCTTTTTCCTTATTCTATTTTCTAAGTGTATGATTCATAGAATTTTCTTGATCCCTACACATACATGCAACTTAGAAAAATGCAAGAAATTAACTCAAATCTGTTGGAAATTTCTCATAATCTTCATACAAAATCTTCTAAATTATTACAACTTCAAGGCATAACTGAAAAATACATTCATTTACAGCCATATGGGTTGATGCATTCCATTACAAATCTGAAACTAAACTAATTTAAAACAACAAATAACAATCAGAAAAGTATTTCCTTCAAACAAAATTCTTTGACAAGATTTTTCTCTTGCATGTTGCATACTTTTAGTGGATCCCTTTTGCTACAAATTAAACCTTTGTAACCCTATCCATGTGTTGCTACAACTTCATCTTTATACCTAAAAAAAAATGGTTTCTTGGTCTTTTCTCCAAGGGCTACACCCTAAGCCTTCCTCTCCAAATTTTGGCATCAAGACCAAAATTGTCAAGTTTAGTATCTTTTTAACAAAGAATTCACCATCATTTCTTGTAACTCCTTAATTTTCACGCCCAACCTACAAAATTAGTCCAACCATGGTAGGAGGGTCCTCAAAGAGAACAATCCAGACTGTGTAGCAAGAGTGACACAACAAAAGAAAAATGAAATATGGAGGCAAATGAAAATTAAAACATTCTCATTAATAGAAATGTCAGTTACAATCAGACGACAATATCCAAACTTATAGATTCAGCTCACAGACCTAACACAACATGTTCAGAAATACAACATTCCAATATGCTCCTATATGCAAGAGAAATATTACATATAAGATCTATCTTAATCTACTTAGTCTACCTCCTAATGATCTATTACAATCTTTATGTCATATTCGCAAATTTGGAATCATTTGCGTCAGCCAAAGATCGTTACAATCTCCAATGAAACAAAATGTAATAGGCGCATGAATAGGTCGGCCTCAATTTTGAATTACTCCTTAGTGAATGCATAGGATGAAGTGTGGAACTATAATTAAGGTTGGGGACACTCCATGGAACAATTAGAATCACACCGTCAAGATCCACAAGTTATGGGAAAGATCCATGAGATTAAACTAGCCATTAGGTTTGAAAATTATTCTGGTGCCAGTTCAAGAAACTATCATCAAATCCAGAAGCGATAATTGTCGAAAAAAGATCCAATCGTGCTCAAATATTGGAATAAGGAAAATGAACATGTCCATGATGTAAACATAAATCCATAGGGTCTGATGAGAAAATATGACAAATCCACCAACTTGAACTAATGAGGAACTGAACAAGAACAAATAAATTGAAAGAAAATATTTTTGGTTGATGCAAGATTGCCAAGAACTAAGGATGCTCTTGCATCAGACATCCGGAGTTATTTAAAAATTGAGTCCCTCACTTCGTTGAAGGAAAACCAAGATGGTCTACCTTAGCCTAAGAAATCGAAGAAGAATCCTCCACTGGTATGCCCTTCTACTTCATGAGATATTCTTTGTACTGTCTTCCACGCATTTTCCTCCCATCTTTGGCTTCCAAAATCTCTTCAATCTCATTTGACTATTGTTTAGGAAATTGATTCTCCAATTTTGCTTTACTGTCTTCACTGAAATCTGCTTCATGGTACTGATGTAGATCTATAATGTTGAATATAGGTGATATACCCATGTCACCCGGTAACTCCACTTCATATGCATTTCCTGAATCAAATTTCTTCAAAATCGTACAAGGTCCAAACTTCCTCATCTTGAGCTTATTGTATGTGTCAACTAGAAATATTTCCTTCCTGAAATATACCATCACTTCATCTCCAACTTTGAACTCCTTGTGTCTCCTCTTTTCGTCTGCTTTCTCCTTATACTTCCAGTTCATGTCTACCAATTGATCCTTCACTTAAGTATGCATTTTCTTCATATGTTCTACAAATTCCTCTACTTCTTCACTCTATTTATCTTCCATACTAATGTATCTCAACTCTGATATACCTCTAGGATGAACTCTAGTAACAATCTCAAAAGGTGTCTTTTCAGTACTCCTGTTCACTGAATTATTGTAAGCAAACTCTACTTGTGCAAGAACTAAATCGCAACTTCCGGTCTTCTCTCCAACCAAGCATCTCAGAAAATTACCCAAACTCATGTTTACTACCTCTTTCTATCCATTAGTCTGTGGTGAAAAGTAGAACTGAACTTTAAATACGTCTTTAACTTTTTCCAAAGTGTCCTCCAAAAGTAACCAACAAAATTTGTATCTCTGTCTGAAATAATACTCCTAGGTAATCCATGCAATCTGACCACTTCCTTCAAAAATAATTATGCTACATGTATTGCATATGTTTTCTTCTTACAAGGTATGAAATGTGCCATTTTAGAAAATCTATCCACCACCACAAATATAGAATCATTACCTCTCTGTTTCTTTGACAAACCAAGTATGAAATCCATGCTGATATCCTCCCAAGGTCTCTCTAGAACTGTCAAAGGCTTATACAATCCAACATTCTGACTACTCCCTTTTGCAAATTGACAAATTCTACAACTTTGCACAAATCTCCTAACATCCTTATGAATCTATGGCCAAAAGTAATTTTAACCTACCAATGCTATTGTCTTATCGACTCCAAAGTGTCCTAACAATCCTCCACAATGGTTTTCTCACCAAGTTATCCCTCATTGAACTCAGGGGTATAAACAACTAATTCCCTCTTAACAACATATCCTCCTGAATGAAATAATCCAACCACTAACTCCTATCCTCCAAAACTGGTTCTTTGCAAGCTCTCCAAGGTTCTACATAATTTGGGTTTTCCTCATACAAGTTCTTTAATTCATCAAATCCTAATACTTCCACTCTCATCTTTGTCAGTAAATTCCTTCTCCTACTCAAAGCATTAGAAAATCTATTTGAATTTCCACTCCTATGTTTCTAAACAAAAGTATAACTCTGTAAGAATTTCACCCATCTCATGTGTCTCTGATTCAACTTACCTTGACTGTTCAAATATTGCAAAGCCTGATGATTCGTATACAACAGAAACTCCTTACGTAACAAGTAATGTCTCCACTTATTCAAGGCTTGAACTATGGCATAGAACTCCTAATCATACACTAAATATTTTCTCCTAGCATCATTAAATTTTTCCTTGAAGTAAGCTACTGGTCTTCCTTCTTTACTTAATACTTCTCCACTTGCATCGTAGTCTACCTGAAATACCTTATTAAAATCTAGTAAAGCCAACACAAGCTGCTGAGTCACCTTCTGTTTCAATAATTCAAAACTTCGGTCTGCTCCAGATGTCCACCTAAAATCCTTCTTATCTCCTCTCATTGTTTTCGTCATAGGACTACAAATAGAACTAAAATTCCTAATGAACTTCTATTAGAAACTAGCCAATCCATGAAATGATCTTACCTCTCCAATGCTTTCCGGTGTAGGCCACTCAACAATTGATCTTACCTTCTCAGGATCCATCTTCAATCCATCCACAGATATCACAAATCCCAGATATACCAATTCTTCCTTCACGAAACTACACTTCTTAATGTTTATCAGTAACTACTCTTCTCTCAACCTCTGTAAAACTTGTCTTATATGCAACAAATGTTCTTCTCTACTCTTAATGAAAATCAAGATGTCATCCAAATAAACAATCACAAAATTTCCCAACAATTTCTTCAATACCTCATTCATCAACCTCATGAAAGTACTCGGTGCATTTGTTAGTCCAAAAGGCATCACCAACCACTCATACAATCCTTCATTTATCTGGAATGTTGTCTTCCACTCATCCCCTTCTCTAATTTTGATATGATGATATCCACTCTTCAAATCTATCTTTTTAAAGTATCTAGCTCCACTCAAAAAATCCATAATGTCATCCATCCGGGGCAAAGGAAATATATACTTCACTATGATCTTGTTGATGGCTCTAGAATATGTAAACATCCTCCATTCCCCATCCTTCTTAGGTGCTAACACAACAGATACTGCACAAGGACTTAAAAATTCTCTGATAAAACCCTTCCTTAACAACTCTTGCACTTGTCTATTCAAGTCTTCATTCTCTGCCGGTGTCATCCAATGTTCTGCTTTATTAGGAAAACTAGCTCCAGGAATCACATCTATGCAATGACTAATAATCCTCATAGGTGGCAATCCATCAGGTACATTATCTGAAATGATCTCTTCATACTATGTCAACAACTCCTTTATCTCTTCCGGTTGTTCTCCTACATGCTTCAAGTCTTCAACCTTCTTAGGAACTAGGGCATAACACATGCTCTCATGTCTCAATCCATCCAGAAACCTCCTTCCATCAACCAAACAAATTCTTGCACTCGTACAAACCTCAACTCTAGGAACATCTTCCAATGGTAACAAAGTCTGCTTCATCCCATTAGCAACAATGGTATATGTGTTCTTCTTTCCATCATGAATAGCCCGTCTATCAAATTTCCAAGGTCTTCCCAACAAAACATGGCATACATCCATAGGCATGACATCACACAAAACTTCATCATGGTAATTTCCTATCTTCAATTTTACCAAACATTGTTCACTTACCAGTATCTTATGCTCATCTTGAATCCATGTTGTATGATAGGGATTTGGGTGTTTCAATATTTCCAACTTCAATTTGGTCACCATTTCTTCATAAACTAGGTTCTCAGAACTTCCACTGTCAACAATCACCTTGCAAAATTTATGATGCAGGAGCATCTAGTGGTGTAAGGGCAATCTTGCATCACCCAAAAATAGTTAAATTTCATGTTTCTCAATTTTTAGATGTTTTTACATTTTTGGATACCCTTTTCATCATAATGAAATTCCCAATTTACAGTTTTTATTTTCTATTCCTGGGTGGAAAGATATTGCAGTTTTAGTTTCCCAGATTTGCACCTGAAAATCTTCCAAGTCAGATTTGAGGCACTTAGAGTTCCTGGAACGGCCCTGAAACTTGCCAAAATTGGCGTAGCAAATTTTGAGCGCGTTCTTGACTTCAAGACCTTTCCAATGGTTCAAACGGTTCACAAATCGAAGTCTCGGATCAAAAGTTATGGCCTCGAAAAGTTGGCACACTTTCTAGAAGATACAATTGAAAATGCTCTTTTGAAATTTGAACTTCATGTTGTAAATTTTCGGTGCCAAACAGCCTAAACTCGAATTTGAATGTTGTTTTGGCTCCAAACTAAGGAGGAGCTCTATTTATGGGCGGGTTTCTAATTTTTGAGTAACTTTTTGGGGGACAAGCTCACATATTGCGAAAGGGTTATTCTGTAGCTTTCTGTAACTTGCATGTGTTGTAGAACTTGGGGATTGAGATCCTTTGCATGTAAGAAGCTCCATTTTCTGAATAATAAAATTATTCTCTTGTTTGTGGGTTATTTTCTGTGTCTCAGGCTGTGCCCTCATCAATTTACCACCTACCTTGCATCTAGTTTGAAACAAATTATTTCTTTGCAATGGCTTCAACTCACTTTGACATAACACTCTTCTATTCACCAACACTTCTCCATCTTCTGGTTTGTTAGCTAATTTGACATGATATTCCTCAAGAAAGGTTGTTCTTCTATTATTCTCTTCCTTTCTGCTTGTCTCTCCTTGATTGCATTCAAATGCTCTATGTCCTTCTCCACCACACTTAAAACAAGTTCCCTTGAATACTCTCTTCTCCTGTCCTCTATCATATTTTCTATAACCCTCATTCTGGTAACCACCATACCCTCCTCTTCGGTAAGAATTTCCATCACCTCTATGGCACAAATCATCATTCTTGTTGACTTCCTTATCTTTATTCTGATCTGCAAAAGTTCCTCTTCCTCCTCCAGTAAAAAATATTCCTCTTTGTCTCTGCTCATGTCTTTTATTCAACTTTTCTTATGCCTTTAGGGAACATTGATATACCTCTTCCACACTCTACAACTTAGTCAAATTCATCTCATCCTATATAGATGACCTCAAGCCATTCACATATCTAGCTACTTGCTTGATCTCATCCTCTGAATGTCTAGATCTGATATTCAACTTGTAGAACTCCTTAGTATACTCTATCACACTTGACTCCTGCTTCAAATTTTGCAACTTCCAGAACAAATTGATATGATAGTATGCAGGCATAAACTTTGTTTTCAACTTATTTACCATCTGATCCCATGATTGTATCTTCTCCTTTCCTCTTCTTTTCCTATCTTTCTACAAATGTTCCCACAAAAGGGATGCATGTCCTTTCAACTTTGTACAAGAAAATTTCACCTTCTTATCTTCAGTGGTACCTTCAAAATCAAAATACTTTTCCATCTTTGTTATCTAATCAAGCAATTCATCTAAATCCAACTTACCATTATAATCCGGTGGATTGAAATGTGGTTTTGTATTTTCTCTAGTTAGGGCTCTTATGAACCTCTCTTCTCCCTGATCCAGGCTAGGTCTCTTCCTCTTTCTTCTTGTACTTCTACTTCTTCATCCCTCACATCATCAACTGGTCGACCTCTCCTCTAGGCCGTTTCAACTACATCTAATATGGGAGCAATTCCTCTCAACATCTCCATTAAAGTTGGGTCTGCATTTCCGCATGCTCCATTTCCTCTAACATTTCTTCTTCCTACCATCTTTACACAAGTCCTCTGCAGATGTAGGTTAGATCCTCAGTCTGCCACCCCATAAAAAATCTTCAACAAGACTCTGCAAATTCTGGCGATCTCTCACAGATCAAATCTGAGTCTGATACCAATATAGGGCAGCCATGGTAGGAGGGTTCTCAAAGAGAACAATCTGAACCATGCAGCAAGAGTGACACAACAGAAGCAAAATGGAATATGTAGGAAAAAGCAGATTAAAAAATTCTCATTAACAAAAATCTTAGTTACAATTGACCGACAACATTCAGGCTTATAGATTCAGCTCACAGGCCTGACACAATATGTTTAGAAATACAACATTCCAATATGCTCCTATATGCAAGCGAAATCTTACATATCAGATCTATCTTAATCTACTTATTCTACCTCCTAATGATATATTACAAGCTTTATATCATATCCACAAATCTGGAATCATCTGCGTCAGCCAAAGATCATTATAATCTCCAATGAAAGAAAATGTAACAGGTGCATGAATAGGTCGGCCTCAAATTTGAATTACTCCTCGGTGAATGCATAGGATGAAGTGTGGACCTATAATTAAGGTCAGGGACACTCCATGGAACAATTTGAAACACATTGTCAAGATCTGCAAGTTACGGGAAAGATCCACGAGATCGAACTAGTTGCTAAGTTTGAAAATTATTTTGGTGTCGGTTCAAGAAATTGTCATCAAATCCGGAAGTGATAACTTGCCGAAAAAAGATCCAATCACGCTCAAATATTGGAATAAGGAAAATGAATATGTCCACGATGTAAACATAAATCCACAAGGTCTGGAGATGAAATATGACGAATCCACCAACTTGAACTAATCAGGAGCTGAATGAGAACAAAGAAACTAAAAGAAAATATTTTTGGTTGATACAAGATTGCCAAGAACCAAGGATGCTCCTGCATCAAAAATTCTCATACAATGTATTAAAAATTAATATAATAAATGTTAAAAGAATCTTTGAACCCATCTTTATGAAATTTCCAATTTTGGATGACAACTTGAATTCCCCACTCCGCTCAATAGGACACCAGAATAGAAAGAAATCTAACAACTCAATATTGGGAATCAAATTTCCATTGCTATATTTAAGGAATAATAAATGAGTTGTCATAGAGTGTATCTCCCAAAAATAGAATAAGGAGATTTAAAATTAACTTTCTCCTTACAAATATTTTTTCCATGTATGTGTTGGGAGACATTTGCATGTATTTGATGAAGTAGGGGATTCATACCCTTCAAATCTGAAATCAAACACTTCATACACTTGCTCCAAAATATCTCACAACAAAAACTTAAATCAGAAATAAAGGACTTGCAAATTAAACTCCGCCATTTGTTTGCACAAGAAAACATTAAATTACTCAGTTAAAGAAAGTTGATTACAACTTAATTTTCAATCATAATTGGACTGATGAGCAGCAAATAAATCCTTACAAAATCTGATATGCTAATGGAAAAACATTCAAATACAATCCATGCTCAATCTTTGTGAGCTTTTGCAAACATATCCTCATTCCAGCATCTCAACTCCACCTGTAACTCCTGTAACTTTTAACTATTCATCTATAAATTTAATGGATTGATATAAATTAGTGTCAACCTGTAAAAAAAAAAATTTCATGAGGCTTCCCCGAGAATGCTACGCCTCCCCTTTTCTCCTCCCAAAATTTCTCTTTTAAAACTTTATCAATGAAAACTAGGTTTTTTGTTGCTTAACTCCTCGTGAAATAGAATTAATTTCATATGCTTTATTTGGGCCTCACCAATATGGCATGACCCTTACTTGTTGCACATGAAAACCTTCATAAATTAATTAAAAATCATTAAAAACCCATTTCTAGCAGACTTGTCAAAGATAGGATGTTGTCGTTTTTATTCTCCACCTTTAACTCCTAGAAAAGCAAAAAATCAAGGCAAGTCCTAGGTGCCCACTTCTCTAGTCCCTACCTTTTAGGGATCATGATGAGGTTTTGCAACTCCTCGATTTCAAAAATTCAAATTCCCAATAAGCTTTTGAAATAATTTGCAATTAAAGATTTAAGTTGCTTTTCTTACTTTTTCACCCCACTAGCCAACTTGTCAATGTGCAAGGGAAATATTTGGAAAATTTAATTATTCAAAAATAAATCATTTGTCATCCTACAACATGAGTTCAAGCAGAAATTAACTTATTTCAACAATCCAAAATTTCTCAATTGAAAATTAACCTTTTTTTGTTGATACAGGATAGCCAAATGTCATGGATGCTCCTGCATCACCTAAAGATAATTAAATTGATGAGTTCAAGATTTAGAATGGAAAAAATAATAGTATATTTAAACATGCCAAATACATGTTTCTATAAGTAAAAAAATAACATCTAATTCATGGTTCTCCTATTAGGAAGAATAGACTTGCTTAGCCAAACATCACTTCACCTCTCCTAATCCTCTTCATCTAACCTCCTCAAACATCTATCCCTTATTAGATAACCCCTTCTCTACCCATCTAATATCTATCCATTCCATCTTCCACCACTTTCTAAAGAGTGTTAGATCCAACCCTCCTCATTACACCCTTGTCTTATAAGGATGTTATGTTTGATAGTTTGGGAATGGTAAGAAAAGGAAGGAGCCTTCTAGTTCTCCTCTTGTTTCTTATAATCATTCTCCTTCTTAGGTCCAATCATCTTCCCCTTCAAACTCTTATTTAAATTCTCCCCTTTGGGAATCTTCACCCTCTATCCCTAGTGAACTTCAATGATCAAGATCTCCTTCTTATTCCTCTAAATATCATTACATATAATGATCAATATGTAATATTTACCAATCAATATTTCATTTATATAATATAATCTATGGGCGAAATTCCTTTTTCTTAAAAAAAATATTTACCAATTAATTTGTAGTGTTTCCATCGTAAGATGAAAGTTCTCTTCTTTGATTGAACCATGAATTGTAATTTATTCTCTAGAAATATTAGAGGGATCTCCCTCACTAGAAGTTTAGATTTAAAGAGGAAATTAAGAAACACAGACATGTAATATCATATTTCTTAAAGAAGTCAAATAAGTGAGGCTCATCTTGAACTATCTCTCTATAACATATGGAAATATGTTATCTTCTTGCATAATTTTATAGAGATAAGAGTGTATATGTTTTGGGTTTGTTAGCATGGTTGTCTAAATATGCCATTAATAAGGGTGAGGACCCTTCACATAGTTTTATTTAGGCCCTTATCTTTATCAATGATTACATTAGATTTTGCTCCATGTACACACCACATAATGCTAAGGAAAGGGTTTCTCTTTGGGATTGAATGTATGTAAATATCGCTATTATAGATTGGGTCTTAGGTTGAAATTTAGACATGGTGGAACATTATAACAATCTTATTTTAATTTCACTAACCTCAATAGAGATGCATTTGAGAGTTAGATTTATTGTTGTAATTCCTTGGATGTGGTTGATACTTGTTATGACAAATATTTAAGCCATGTTGACAAGTAATTCACATGGACTAATTTTAGAATAGGACAAATAAAAAATTCTACAAGTTGGATAGATTTTACATCTCTCAAAACCTTCTTGTTTCTCCTTTCCCTTCTAGTTCTTATCGTAATTATTCCACCGCCCTTTTTGGTCATTTCCCTATTCTTTGCTCAATTTTTCTTTCTCATCCCCATCATACCTCATCCCAATTTATATTCAAACTTAATACCTCACATGAAAATGCCTAGTTATGCGGTTGTACTTGTGGGTATCAAGAATTTCATACCTAAGCCACATAATAAGTAATCTTGGATTGATTTGTGGTGCTATACTCTCTCTAAACACCATAACAAAAGTCTAAAATTTGATGGGTTGTCTATTGAATTTTAACAAATCATGATTTAAGCTAGTTGTTTAGGGTATTACAAGACCATAACAAACTAGATTTTTTGGAGGAAACAACATTCATGATAATTTGATCTTAGCTTGAGAAATATGAGAATGGGCTTACAATTAGATCAAAATACTTTGCTAGTCAAATTAGATTTTAACAAAACCTTTAATAAACACATTGGAAGTTTATCATCAGAATGATGCAATGATTGGATTTGAAACCCCAAATTTATGTCATGTTCAAATGCTCTTCAAAGACCGATACTCGTCTTGTCATCAATAAATCTTATATATAATTCTTTTCTTCCAACATTCCATCAAACAAAATTATCCCTTATCACCCTTTCGTTATGTTAAAATACATGTTAAAATAAACTATACAAATCCATCTCATACAAAACATTTCCATTCCTCAGATTCTATAATCATCAATTCCCATTATGTTGATGCCAACCTTCTTTTCCTCCCACATTCACATCTAACTAAAGCCCTGTCACCATCTAGGAATCTATACATCTTTAACCATTTTGTGGTACTAAAATGTAACACAATAGGAAGTCAGATGGAATAAAAGACAAAGTGATGTTAAAATGTCTTATAATCATTGACCTTTTTTTTATCTTTTTCAATGTGTACATTCCACAATTAGGATCATCTTAATTATATTAAATTCTCTTGGTCTTCTAACACAAGATATTAGTGGGACAACTTTTAAGGTGAAAACGACCTAAAGCATATAAGATCAAAAGGGAAGGAGTAGTATTTAGTGTAAAGGGCAAAAAGATAATAATGTTGGCCTCATTATCTAAAGATTTTGCACGGTCACAAGGAATAAAGAGTGTAGCAGGTATGTGTTGTGAAGGTGAGCAACAAGTGGGCTTAGATGGAAGCTTATTTCTACGCCTTTACCAGACATTTCTTCCACGTGGATCATATAAAGTAATAACGCCAAACTGCTGCACTCATTTATGTGTTTTATTTTATTCCTTTTAATGGGATTTTATGCCCCATCTTTTTCCCTCCCAATTCCAAATCTCTATCCTATTGCCAATAGTCCCTCTCCAAAGGATTTTTTCACCAAGTTGAGAATTATCAATGAATACATCAGAATATGGTTCGATTGGTGAAGCATGACTTGTTTTTAATGATTGATTTTTTTTGGTTTTTTTATTTTTGTAATAGGGGATATTCCAATTTGGTATATATATTGTGTTTGGCTTTAGGAAAATTCACTGCCAACAATTCACTGACAAAAAATTCACCGCAGCAATTCATCGTCATGGAAAATTCACCGACGAAAACTTCATCACCAAGTAAAATTCATCGTCAACAATTCACCGCGGTGGAAAATTAACTGCATATATATTTTTAATATATATTTCGAAAATTTTGATTTTATTAAAAATATTAATGCAGTGCGTTTAGTAAAAAATTGCAACAAGATGCTTTAGCCAATTGAGCCAGGTCCCCACCCCTTAGTTTTTTGTTGTGAGTATGTATGTAAAAACTCTTTAATTTAAATTTGATAACTATTTTTTCTCTCGCTCTTTAATTTTTGATGATGGATCATTGAGTGAGATTCAAAATGTTGATACCAAAAATTTCAAATACAATTAAATTTAGAAACATTATTGAACAATGTTATGAATTGTGAAAATTGAATATCTTTAAAGCTATTTAATACAAATAATTAATATTGAATAATAAATATAAATTTGAAAAATAACATATAAGTATATAATTTTTCAAAGTAAAAGAAAAACAAAAGAATTATTGAACTAATGAATGGTGGTGCTTTCTAGATTGACATATTTAAGATATCTATACTAGTGTTATTTTTTTGTTATATTAATGTAGTTATTTGGTTTTTTTTTTTTTGTCAAAACATATTGAATAATTGATTTAATACTAATAGTTTGTTTTGTAAAAATGGAGATGTGTAATTTATAAATGATAATTATATTTGTAGGAAAAATAAATGTTTCTTACATAAATATCTAGAGTAAATAAATTCAATAAGCAATAGTAAATAGGTTACCTTAGATAGAGAGAGTTAGAAACATATGCTTGATTGGATATGAAATAGATATTGAGTTATAATTATAAATTGCCTATGAAATAATTAGAATAAATGTGTAGCTTGATATTAATTAAACAAAGATAAGATTGATTGTGACAAGTGGAAGCTATTTGAAATTTGATGTTAGATTTGAGACTAAGGTAAATTGTAACTGCTGAGTTTTGTTATTGTGAGTCAATCTAAGTCACTTATACATTGTAGAAGTGATCTTCATGCCTACAAAATTGATATCCAACAAGAGAAAATGACCTTTGATCATGGATTCAACCCAAATACATACAAACACTCAGTACTTGCAAATAAAAGATTTACCTCAATTGTCTAGACCTCTAATAAAAATTGACAATGTTGATGAACACCTTATGGAGCTTGCTTTACAATTCGATTCTCCTTGGTCAAGCCCTTACATTTGATTCATTATTTTTGATAATTGTTAAAAAATAATGCATAGCAAATGCAAAGACACTATAATAAAAAGAGTAACTTGGAAATTGAACAAAGTTATAAGGAGTGACAAATTGACCTAGTGTGAAACTAAGATTTTGGAGCTTATTGATAAATAGGTTGATGCAATCAATATGCAAAATGTTATTATAATTGACATAAGATAAAATATGAGAAGTGAAACAAAAGTAGTGAGTAATAGTGTTTGAGGGATTTGTGATAATACATGATAATTCTTGATAGATAATGACCCATGAGTGATGTCCTTTTATATGTGACCTAGAAACACAATTTGAAAGTTTTGGTTCAAGAATCAACACAAATGACTAGTTGAGATTGAATCATTGTAGGCCTAAGGTAAATTTTAAAATTTAAATACGAGGATCAAATCTATACCACATAAATAACTTGCTCCATTTTCATTCTTATACATTTGACTCAAGAGTATTTATATTGATAATTTAAGAACTAATCATTGTTTGATTAGATTTTATGTTCTATTTTTAGAGTTAATTAAAAATTAGTATCAATGAGAGTATTAAATTGGTCAAAACCATGTGTTAGGACTATGTACTCTAGACACCTATATAAGTAGTGTAAATTAGAGTATAAAATAATAGCATATGCACTTTTTTCCCTTATATTTTTCTCCACTTTGGTGTGTGCATGTAAGTTTACATAAACAATCATACACAAATAAAAAGTAGAAGACAAACATAACTAGAAGTAGAATTGTTAGAGCAATCCAATCTAAAGTCAATTTTTGAATTGTACATAAAATTGAAAGTGATTAGTAATAATATGTTATTCTTGATGTTGTGTGTTCCACAAAAGGATGCACACAAATCAAATAGAAAAAAATTGATAAAAAATAAGCATGACAAAATGATAATATGTATATAGAAAGTAAAGATAAGTATGATACCTTGAAAACATGAGAAATATTAGATAAAATAAAAAATGAGAGATGCATACCTATAAACTTGCCTTAGTGTGTATGAAATATGAATGATGAAAGATTCCCCCACTTTTACTCCCAAATTAGAATAATCATACTTATTGGAAACTACCATAAGTGAACAAGAACATTATCCCTAAGTGGCAAGAGCAAGTGAAATGTATGGTAGAACATAGAATAACATATGCAAATAAACATATAAAGAAAAGTATATTAAATATAATTATAAGTTGTATATCACAAATTATTTCCTCCAATGAGACTTTTCCCTTTGACATCATAATATACAAGTGAATAATGATATACTAATGTAATGATGATACTTTTGGATAATTCATAGTTTATCTCTCTTAAGAGGTGGCTTGAAATGTATCTTTTGGAACCTTTTCCTCATTGTAATTCTCACTATGTATTTTTGTAAGAATATAACTATATATTGGCCTATTTATGTGTACTTCTATGTAGAATTTGTACTATCCTTAATTATATATATTATATGACATGCTAGATGTAAATTATTTATTTTCCATATAACATTAGTCATCTTATCATTAGCCTTGGAAGAATCCTCCCTATCATGATGATGTGGTGAAGATAGACACCATAACCATTGATATCCTCAAATTATATCACCTTGTTGCCAATAAGATCGTAGATTTTATGTTTGAGTGACACATATCTACCCATAGTATGTCCACATGTTTGATGATAATCATATAAATACTAAGCTATATTATTATGTGGCATATGCCTAGATTTATCAACAAGTTTGGTGGGAGTCAATTTGAAAATTTTTCCTTGTAATGTTTATTTTAATATCACATGTGGATGATATCACAATCTAGTGAAATTCATTTGATGTATTGGGATGGAATAATATACTCATTCTCAATGAAGAAAATGTATGACTTTATTTTTTTCTTAACTCGAATGGTACGATATGTTTATGATATTGCATGCTACTCACTTGATACCAATAAATTAGATGAATTTTTTGTACCATCGTAAATTTTCACCCTTGACAATTTCACCTTATGTTTTGTCCCCCTTAAATTATTGGACCTAATTAAGTATTTAATTTCCTAAATTATGCATTCTATGGACCATTTTAAATAATTACTAAGGAATTACAAGTAGGAAATAATTGGATTTATCTAAACCTTGCCCCTAACATTAAATTTCCTAGAAAATATGTCTAGAACACGCACACCCTGGGAGTGAGTGTCCTATCTTCCCTCCAAATTCAAATATGTCGGCTATGGAACTTTAATATTTGTAATTCAAGTGTCTAAATTCAGCCATTGAGATTTAAGTTTAGAGAAATTAAATAAATGCCTATAAATACCTAGTTGTTACATCGTTTAAACATTAATTGAAATTTATTGTAGAAATTATTGTCAAGAGCATTCAAGAGAAAGTCAAGAGCAACATTTCAGAGCTTTATTGCAGCAATTCAAGATCCTAACATCATGTCAAATCTTACGTTAGTTTATGTGTGTTCATGTTATCATTTTTTTTATGAAGGGCTAACACTTTTGTAGGTCTCCAAGCAATTCAAGCATTCAAGAAAATCAAGCAAGAAAGATCTAAGACCTTGAAGTGATGTGCATAACTTCACTCCTTCAAGGAAGCCATTGAAGGATGGTGAGTTGCAACACTTTGTGATTTCATCATTCCTTCCTATCCATTATCATTTTATCATTGGAAGTGATATTGTGGAAGTGGAAACACTAGCATGGGGTTTGAATAAGGTGAGCCCCTAAATGGGATAACCCTTCCTCTCTCTTTGAATGTGTAGGTTTCAGGTCTATAGAGGATTGAAAGGAAGTCTGAAGACCCATTTTTCATTATTGCAATCAAAATCCTTCATCTTGTCAATTCACATAAACTTAGTCACAAAAAAATATGAGAGTGTTATGATAGATTTGTAAGCATAAATATGAAACTCAGATCTGACATCAAAGGACTATGAAAATAAATCTAGAAAATCTCTACAAGGACACTCATGCCTTGGGTGTGAGTTGTTGGAAGATTATGGAGATTGTTGGAAGTTGGTCATTGAGAAGATTGGAAGATGTATGGCATATGATGCTACTATGGTGTTGTCATTGATGTCAACATTATTGTAATATCAAAATTGATGCATTGTTGGTATCTGATGAGCATAATTGAATGTATTGATGGAAACCCATTGCATAGTTGCATTTTTGTTAGTCTGGTGCAAACCAAATATCTTGCAGAATTGCCTAAGTCTTAGAGCATAATTTTCAGTGTATAGTGAACCAATTTTGAGGTTCACATTTCTTTGCTATGAAGAATTTGGTTATGTAATTCTAAGGTAGTTTTGGTTCTTGTTGGAGGATTCTAAAGCCAAGGTTTCACATCTAGAAGCCCTTTGCAATTGAAGTTGGAGTTGACAGAGTATCACTTTGGATATGGAAAAATTACTATGGTAGTGTACCTATTTGGAACTATCCACATTCCGCTGCGGTTGATTATTTTTCTATGCACTTTTGTGGGAATGTTTACAGGTGTTAGAAGTGTGTTGGGTCAAAGTGGCAGGTGTTCAGAGGTTCGTGTGTCAATGTGTAGTTGAACAGTTGGTGTATTTCTTTGTTGCTTCACTAACGATGCCGACCTAAAGGGTATGTGGTTGTGTAGAGTTAAAGTAAGTTTGGATTAGACTTATGGTAGCAATTATTGGTCCCTATCAACCTATTTTGAAGTATTACATGTTTTGGAAGCATGTATGTTTGGATCTTGAGTCGACAGTTTGTTGTTTTGTATGGTACATCTAATTAAATCAACCTAATTGATGTTGTAGATGTTTGTGGATGTAATGCATATAAATGTAAGATGATTTTGGTGTTATTGAGATGAGGTTGCGATTATATTGTGTAAGTAGAGTGTGAATGTGATGTGAAGAGTTATAGAGAAAATTATGATAGTAGTGGAGAATGAAGTGTGTTAGATCAGTTTATAGAGCTTAAATTGGAACTATCTTCAACCTATCGTAGATGCATTGTATTAGTTCAAATCTTTGGCAATGAGACATCCTATTTCCTGGCAGTGAGCCATCTCTTCTATTCTCTATTCTCTAGATAGTGAGTCCTTCAGACAGTGAGTCCACCTATTAGTGAGCCATTTTGTAATATCTTATGACCGGTTATAATATATTGTGAGTTAATCCTCACTATGGTTTCTCCCTTTTTGGGTTTTCCACGTAAAATATGGTTTTCTTTAATGTGATGCATGCTTTATATGTTCCTTTCTATTACTACAAGTTTAATGTGATGCATTAAATGAATGTTTAAATTTGTTGAAGCTAATGATTTTCAATGAATACTGATTCACCCCCTCTTAGTATTCTAGGTGTTCAATAATTGGTATCAAAGCTTAGTTCCTTCAATTGGATTGATCGTTGAGGTAGATCTTGGAATTCAAACACATGGCTACAAGGAAGTTTCCTATTCCTCCAGAAGAGATTATTCCTAAAGGGTTTATTGAAGAAGATTATGTAGTTGATATGGAAGGAGAACTCAAATTAGCTCTTGATGATTTGGATAAAGTAGGAGATGAGAATAGAGATCTGAAAAAGGATCTTAGTGATGTAGATGAGTGCATTAAGAAGTTGAGAGAGAAAATCAAGAAATCCATAGATAGAATCAAGGAGCTCAAGCAATCAAATGAAGCTATCAAATTTTAGACTTTTCCCCATGAAAAACTATTGACATCCCTAACAAAGTCACCAATAAGTTGGTTCTCCCAACTAAATCTTTAATGCATTCTAAAGATTAGCTATATCTTATGATTAAAAGTATTGGGAAGTTGTCAAACAAACAAGAAATATAATTCATGATAAATTTCCTCTACACTTTAGGTGATGAAGGCACAGCCCAAGACTTAGAAAATAACCCACAAACAAGAGAATAATTTTATTATTCAGAAAATGGAGCTTCTTACATGCAGAGGATCTCAAATGCCCAAGTTCTACAACACATGCAAGTTACAGAAAGCTACAGAATCACCCTTTCGCAATATGCGAGCTTGTCCCCAAAAAGTTACCCAAAAATTAGAAACCCGCCCATAAATAGAGCTCCTCTTTAGTTTTGGAGCCAAAACAACATTCAAATTTGAGTTTAGGCGGTTTGGCACCAAAAAATTATAACTTGAAGTTCAAATTTCAAAAGAACATTTGCAATTGTATCTTCTAGAAAGTGCGCCAACTTCTCAGGGCCATAACTTTTGATCCAGGACTCCGATTCGCAAACCGTTTGAACCGTTGGAAAGGTATCAAAGTCAATAATGCACTCAAAATTGCTACGCCAATTTTGGAAAGTTTCAGGGCCGTTCCAGGAACTCTAAGTGCCTCAAATCTAACTTGAAAGATTTTTAGGTGCAAATATGAGAAACTAAAACTACAATATCTTTCAACCCAGGAATAGAAAATAAAAACCGTAAATTGGGATTTTCATTATGACGAAAAGGGTATCCAAAAATGTAAAAACATCTAAAAACCAAGAAACTTGAAATTTAACTATTTTTGGGTGATGCAAGATTGCCCTTACACCACTGGATGCCCCTGCATCATGAGGGTTTGCAAAACCTAGGTGGTAATCCCTTTATGACATAAAATTAAGATATGCAATATGATAGATAAATGATGCATAGCAACAAAATTCCCATACATTATGATAAGGATTTACAAGCCATTTCATGAAAAAAATATACTATATAAATAAGAGATAAAATCCATGTATGACAAGATAAAATAATTACAATTAATTTAGAATTGGCATATGATTTATCATTTTGATTAATTTTTTGAGATTGGTGGGATATTTGTAGCTAGATCAATGCCTATATTAGGGCTAGAAAGTCACGAAGCAACATAATCCTCAATTCAAAACATATAAACAAGTTTTGATGGCCAATCTAAATACTATTACCTTATAACAATGTGATCCTATTTAATAATCTAATTGCAACAATAATGTACTCAATATTTTTATGAAGGAATTTGTTGGAAAAAAAATGATAGACAACTGAGAGGGGGGGAGAATCAGTTGACACAAAATATTAAAATTTTCAATATTTACTTAACTTTAATCTTAGATTTGATGAATGAACAGTAAACCACAAGAAATCAACACATCAGAAACAAGAAGAACACCAAATTTTATTTTTCATGGAAACCCTGTTAGGGAAAATTCTACGGTGGATGTTAGTCCACAATATTATACCCTATTAAAAGCATAATGAAAATAGTAAGGGGAATGCACATGCATTCAAGCACATTGCCTAGAGCTCACTGTTCAAATACAATAGGGACTTACTGCCCAACAATACAAAATAGGATTAAATACGAAGGGTATGAATTGAGAAAATAGCTTCTACACAAGCCTGATTACAGTTCCAGTTAAGCATAGAAAAACTCCTTCACTCTTCACTCTCACTTTGCTCTATAATTGAATGAATGGATCAATTATCACAAACTTGCACTATCTTTGACTTCTCTCACACCATACACACACTAACTTTCCTCAACCAATCACTCATATATATCCTCATTATGGAATTACATCAACCACTTAGTCGGCCAAAAAAATAAAACATATTTACAATGTTAGCCTAAATTAATAATTGAATTTTTAATGCAAATTAAACACCATCAGCCAATACAATGATGCGACCTAAAACACTATCCATGAGCACACCAAACATTAAAATTCAATATCCAAGGATCTAAAACACGTTACCACCAACATGTCAGCCAGGAACATGAAAACCTAAACATGCACAAGAAAAATCTTTGACCACGAGCACACCAATCAATGCAAACGTACAACAATGATGGAGAATGATCTAGAAACATCCACAAACATCAGGAACTAACATAGAGGCATCCACAATAACTAGAATTACACAAAATTCAATCAAGAACACTAACAAAGACCACAAAAACACTATTAGAACACAATTGTTCATAGCACGATCAAGTCTTCATTCGGACCTTTGAAACTTCCAATAGATGAACTAAATACTCTCAACAAGAAACCCTTTAGTCCACAACAACTGATCTTCAACATATAGAACAAAATACCTTCATGACCTTCACTGTTCCACTGGCAACCTGTAATTCTTCATTTAACAAATTTCTTAATATCCTTGACATATACAACCTTCAATACAATAATGTTAATAGTGTTGACATCAATGAAAACCGCATATCAACAACACAACCATAGCATCCAACAATCTCCCCCTTTGGCATTGATGGCAACACATGATGTGAAAAACACCATCAACACAACTCTTAATCAACACTTACTCCCCCTTAGATTTTGACTCTTCTTCCTTGACCTCTTCTACATGGTCTTGTCCCCAGATAGGCAATAGTTTTTCACATAACTCTTCTCCCCCTTTGACATCAATAGCAAAGATAAGCATTATCTTCCCACATACAAGCTCTGAACCACATATTTGCACATCTAACTACTCCCTCTAAGTAGTAGCCACAAAAACATCAATCTGGATCATGAAATATAACTTTGAAGCATACAGATTGATGCAAGTAAATGCATCTCTTAGTTTTTATTAGGAGGGATAATCACCCCTAGCATCCCTCGAAGATGCTCAAAAGTATCCTTCGACAATGGCTTAGTGAAAATTTCTGCAACCTATTCTTTGGTAGGCACATACTCTAGTCTAACTTCTTTCTCATTTACTTTCTCCCTCAAGAAGTGAAAGTTGATGGATATAGGCTTAGTCTTAGAGTGTAGCACCAGATTCTTTGAAATGTTTATTGCACTTGAATTGTCACAATATATGGAAATAGGATCTTCATATACCACCCTGATATCTTTCAACATATATTTCATCCACATCGCTTGAGTATAGTTGTTTGTAGTAGCAATATACTCTGCTTCAGCAATAGATAGAGAAATGGAATTCTTCTTTTTGCTCAACCAAGACACCAACTTATTTCCTAGAAAGAAGGCACCACCATGAGTACTTTTCATATCATCTAAATCTCCTGATAAATTTGCATTAGTATATGCACTCAAAGTAAGATCATCATCTTCAGGATACCAAAGTCCAAAATCAATTGTTCCTTTTAGATATCTAAAGATTCTCTTTACAATAGTCACATGAGATTCTTTTGGATCATCCTGAAATCTAGCAACCATACATATAACATTCATAATGTTTGGTTTGGTGTGAGTTAAATAGAGAAATTTTCCAAGGATTTATCTATATCTTGTTTGATTTTCCTTAGGAGAATCATCATTTTTTGTTAACTTGCATCCGGTTACCATGGGAGTACCAATAGGTTTTGAATCTTCCATGTCAAACTTCTTCAACACCTCTCTCACATATTTGGATTTAGATATGAAGATCCCCTTGTCTAACTAAGTAACTTGTAGTCCCAGAAAGAACTTCATCTCTCCAATCATACTCATCTCAAATTCACTCTTCATTTCATTAGCAAACTTCATACACATATTATCATCTCCTCCAAAAATAATGTCATCAACAAAGACCTCAATAATTAACTCTTTTTCATGATCCAACTTGAAATATAAGTTTCTATCAGTAGTACCTTTATTGAATCCAAGCTTCAGTAAGTATTTGTCTAGTCTAGCATACCAGGCTCTGGGGGCTTGCTTAAGTCCATTAGAGCTTTCTTCAATTGGCAAACCATGTCTTCCTTATCAGTTAGTTGAAATCCATCTAGTTGTTCAATATAAAATTCTTCTTCTAGTTCTCCATTCAGAAAGGCTGACTTCACATACATTTGATAAACTTTATAGTTCTTATATGTAACATAAGCAAGAAATAATCTAACAGCTTCAATTCTAGCAACAGTGGCAAAGGTTTCTTCAAAATCAATACCTTCCATTTGTGAATACAATTTACATACTAGTCTTGATTTATTTGGACCAATTCACCTTGTTCATTTAGCTTATTCTAAAAGACCTATTTAGTACCAATCATATTTTTATCTTTAGGTCTGGGAACAAGTGTCCATGTATCATTCTTTTCAATCTGCATCAGTTCTTCTTTCATAGCTTCCATCCAGTGTTCATCATTGCAGGCTTCATTGACATCTTTAGGTTCAATCTTGGATATTAGGCAATACTCTTTTGCTATCTTCCTTCTAGTTTGCACACCTTTACTCTTATCTCCTATGATTTTATTTTTAGAATGGTTTAGCTTTACATACCTTGGAAATTTAGGACTCTCTCAAGCTTCTGGTTCTACTATTCTCTCTTTTGGACTTGTACTTGTCTCTCTTTCTTGACTTGATTTACTATAACAAATTGAAGTTATTTTACTAGAACATATGACACAATCTGAAGTCGATTCTATGTCTGAGCATTCTTCCCTTGATTTTTATTCTCTTCATCTGAATCATATCCACAATATCTAGATGATCTAGTAGAGTCCTCATCAACTCTTTTTTTTTAATCTCAACCATCTTTCTCAACCGGTAGGCCTTGCTTTTGGTATAGTAACCTAGAAAGATTCCTTCATCACTTCTTGTATCAAACTTTCCTATATCCTCATCTCTCTTAATATAGCATTTACTTCCAAAGATCTTGAAATAATTAACAATAGGCTTATAGCCAAACCATAGCTCAAAAGGAGTCTTACCAAAATTACCATTGACATTTACCCGGTTCAAAGTGTACACAACAATACTTACAACTTCACTCCAATAGATGTGAGGGACATTTCCTTCTATCATGATTGGTCTAGCAACATCCATAATTGTTATGTTCTTTCTCTTTGTAACTCCATTCTATTGTGGGGTTTGGGGGGCAAATAATTGTCTTCTGATCCCATGCTCTTCACAAAAGGAATTAAACTCCCTGGAGGTGAATTCACTACCTCTGTCTGTCCTTAAGCATTTGATTTTTAGTCATTTATCATTCTTTTCCATAGCTTTGAAACGTTTTAACTTCTCTAATGCTTCACACTTTTCTCTTAAGAAAGCTACCCATATCATCCTAGAATAATCATCAATAAGAAACATAAAGTACCTTTCACCATGAAGAATTTTGACTTTGGAGGGACCACAAAGATTAGTATGCACCAACTCCATCAAGCCATTTGTATGATGTTGTTTGCTCTGGAAGGAGACTCTAGTTTGTTTTCCCATTTGACATTCCTTGCAAATTGTGTTAGCAGGCTTCACTAGCTTAGGTAGATCTCTTACTACTTGAGTGGAACTTACTTTGACAATGTTATCAAAATTCACATGACACAACATCCTATTCCATAACCAAATTTCATCTACTTGAGCAATTAAACAACTTTCACTAGCAGTATTCAGGTGAAAAATATTACCTTTTATCTTTTTACCTGAAGCAATTATCTTTCTAGAGCTTCCAAGTATCCTACATCTTCCATCTTTGAACTGAAGATCATAACCATTTTCCACCATATGTCCAACACTCAATAATTTGTGCTTCATCCCTTCAACATAAAGACATCGTCAGTGTTGTGCTTACCACCAAGAAAAATAGACCCTCTGCCACGAATCACACCAGCATTGTTATCTCCAAATCTTACAACCTTGTTGTCATACTTTTCTAGAATTACAAATTTTCTTTTGTCCCCAGTCATATGATGTGAGCATCTGATTTCAATAACCCACTCATCCTTATCTTCAATTTAGGTTGCAAGAGCTTTCTCAACTTTAGCAGATTTAGTATCCTCAAGACTATTTTCAATGGTAGCAATGAAAACCCATTCATCTTCATTTCCATTATCTTTATCAGACTCATCATTGGTCACTCCTTCTTCAGCATAGTAACATTTCTTTTGGAATCTAGACTTGTTAGGCTTAGATCTAGGCACTCTTTCAGGACACCTTGATGCAAAATGACCTATTTTACTATAGGAAAAACATTTAATAGGAAACACTCCTTTTATACTTACCTTGTCCTCTGCCTTCTTTCTTCACAATAAGTGCTTCCAATTCTTCTACTTCTCTTTCTTCATCTTCAAGTTGTTTAATTTCTTCTTCATACTTGAATGACTTTCTAGAAGATTTCACTAGATCATATCTTTGCTTCTTTCTTTCAGATACAATAGCCTTAAATGTAGTTTCAGTCTTGGAAAAAAATTCACCAAATTCACTCAATTCAAAGGAAACAAGTTTACCAATCAGTGTATCTCTTGTCATACTTGTCAATGATCTGGTTTCTTCAATAGAACGGGCCTTTGCTTTGTAAGAGGGAGGCAATGATTTGAGCACTTTAGCTACAATTTCTTCATCTTCTAGGGTACTATTGTGATGTTTTTCACACATCGCCCCATTGCAAATGGGGACTCCCTAATTGGCGTTGCTTTTCGGTCGTTTTGTTGTTGTCTCTCTTTTCTGCTGTCTATCTTTCTGGGATGTGCCCACCTTTGATCGTAAATTGGGTTTTTGGCCGAGTCTTTAAAATTAGGGTTTGATTCCTTCGCACCAATTTGAATTCAACGAGGTGAATAAATTGAAATCTTAGAGTAACGTTGTTGTCAGTGTGCTTCCAACAAGCTCTCAGCTAAATTTCCATTAAACTCTGGGTACTTACTATTTTTAGTAAGTGTGCAATTGCAGGGAATTCGTTAGAATTTCTGAGATTCTGACAGTCACACAACATTCAAAGCACATCAGGCTGCTTGTGTGCAAAATTTCAGCGAAAACAGACAACTTTCTATTTTTAGCAGTCCAGCTTTCGGGACAAATTTTAGGGTTCAGATGCAGAGTTTTTCAGTGCATGTCTGCATATTCCTTCTAGGTTTTTTCAATACCTTCACAACAGTATAACATGCAAAACGAGATGACAAATTTTAGGGTTCAGCCTTCAGAGGCTATTTTTAGGGTTTGCATGTCAGGGTTTCTTTTGCATGTCAGATGATTCTTGGTGGGTTTTTCGAGAGCTTCGCAGTGGTGTGACATGCAAATGGAGATAATCACTCAATAAGGAACTTACTATTTTTAGCAGGTGCGTCCTGGCAGCCGCTTCCCAGCAATTCAGAATCATGAGTTGATCGCAATGCAATAGAAACGAAGGCAAACAGAGATCATTTGATACACATGCAGAGCAAATTAGGGTTTCCAGCTTCGGAGCCTAAAAAGAAGGGCAAAAGGTTAGAATTTTTGAAAACTGGTGTAAACCACCGCGATCAGCATCCTTTAGGCTATCTGCTTGTAAAATTTCAAGACAAACGGAGCACTTACTATTTATAGTACGTCAATTTGGAAACAGGCTAAAAATAGCAAGTCAGGCGCATGCGTTGATGTCGACAGGCAGGTCATGTGGTGAGGAGCGCCTCATTCAAATTTCAAGTCAATCAAAACAGTGAAGCTATCAGAAGAAAGCAATTACTATTTATAGTAAATCATCTTCATAAATGGGCTAAAAATAGCAGGCTGACTAAAAATGGCAATGCCGACAGAACCACAAGGTCATGGGGATGCTATGTTCAAAATTTCAAATCGTTCTGAGCTTCAGAGATACAAATTCAGAGGACTTACTATAAATAGCAGGGCATGAAAGCTGGCGAAAACGAGGGAAAAATTCTAAGTCTGAAGCTCATCCTGCAGCCATGGCACAATGCGCCCAAGGGAACTCAGGAAAGTTGGAATTTATTCTAAGTGTTGAGGAAATCCTCCACCACCCCCTAAATGCGCCCATCCTTCAGGCATGGAAAAATGCGCCCAAAAGAAAGAGGTCAAAGGAAAGTCAACGAAGTTTATCCACCTCCTATGCCAAAATGCGCCCATCTTGGTCTTGAAGCACGAAAAAATTTCTAAGTTAGAAATATCCTCCTCCACTAGTAAAATGCGCCCATGCTAAGAAGTTCAACAAGAGAAGTCAAATGGTCAAAGATGCTCATCCTTCTCCACACCTCAAATGCGCCCAAAGGAAAATAGGGAGATAAAAAATTCCAAGTGTTGAAGATATCCTCCTCACCCATCAAAATGTGCCCATGCAGGAATAAGCTGAAAAAGTAAAAAGGTCAACAATTTTCATCCTCCATCATGTGCTAAATGCGCCTATGTTTGTGAAGTCAACAAGTCAAAGGGGAAGGCGTCATGAATGTTATCCTTTCCTCTAGCTCAAATACGCCCAAGGTATAAAGTTAATACTAGGCGTTTGAAAAATATTCACCTTCAAGTGTGATGTGCACCATGCAAGGTGAAGTAAAGGGAAAATAAACATAACTAAGGCGTGGAAATCTAAATTTCTTTCAAGGGTGAATAAAATGCAAGGCGTGTGAAGTGAAGCATGCTAGGCATCAAATATGCTATGCGCCCAGGGTGATGAGTGAAAATAAAATATTGCCAAGGCATGTGAAGTGAGGTATGCTAGGCGTGATCAATCTTCTTCAAATGTCAAATGCGCCTAAGGTGTTAAGGTAAACTACAAGGTGGTGAAAGCAAAGTTGATGCTAGGCGTTGAAGATTTTTTTTTTTTTAAAAGTGTCCTTCATGGTATAAAATATGCCCGGGATAATGGAAATAATATTTCTAAGTGAGTTGTTGAAATAAAATTTTCCTCGCAGGCAAGGTGAGCAAAGTTGAATAAAATTTTCTAAGGGAAAATTTTTCAAAAAATGCTAAGTGATTCAAAAAATTTCTAAGGCACAAATATTTCCTCCTCTAGAAACTACGCCTAGACTCTGAGGTGATAAGATTTTCCTGAAGTCCGAGTGAAGTTGCCAGTGATGAAGTCAGAAGGTGCCAACATTTCAGGATGAGTTAGAATTTCCAAGTCAGAGCAACAAGAAATCTTCACTGATGTGGAGAACGGATTTAAATTTCATAGGGAAATAATTTTCTAAGGTTCAAAATTCAAGAAAATTAAATGAACCCGTTCGTTGTATACCCATGAGTTCATCGCGTTTTGGAGGAAATTTTCTTCTGGGTATTGAAGATTGTCAAAGAGGAACGGATTTTAGTGTCTCCTGCACTTCGCCAAGGCTTTCAGGATGGAGATTTTTGATAGGCACTCAAATAATGAATTTCCTAAGGGAAATTTGAAAAAAAATTCTAAGGCAAGGAAAGAAATGTTTGTGAAGATAAAATGCCTCGGTGGACGAATTTGAAGTTGGGTACCTAGATAATTTTTGATCAAATTCCTGATGAAAGAATTTTTCTCGAGTCTGAGCTAGATGAAATATCATAAGTGAAGTACGCCAGGGAAAAAGACAAGATGGGTTGAAAATTTGGCCAAGGCATGAAGAATTTGAACGCGAAGTTGGCTAGGGAAAGACAATGAACACTTGGAAGTTAGAACATGAAAATCCTGGTAAGTAAGTTGAATTCATATTATGAAGTGTTCTAATACTCTTCTCCTTGCTTGTTTTGCAGGAGGAACATTGAGATCAGGCGATGATGACTTATGGTGATCCAAGATGATAGAAGCTCGAGCAAAGTTGAAGAATGTCAAGAAGAAGATCAAGGACAGTGTGAACGCATCTACAAACGGAATCTTCTAGAAGGATGATGGGAATTATGGCTCATTTATTACCCCACTCTCTTTTGTGGTAGTTTTTAGGGAAAATCTTGTTTAGGGCTGAGGTGGCACAATCTGGGCCATCCAACCGATTGTAACCCTAACCGTCCATTGGACTTGGCCAACTATAAAAGGGGGAGTCCCCCTCATTTGTAACTCATTAGAGTAGAAGTCAGAATAGAGAGACAACTAGGTGATAGCTTAGGAGTAACTTAGTATAGATTGATAGTGTAGTTTGAAGAAGAGGGAAAGTTTTCCCTTTGAAAACTTTGTAAGAAATTGTTGTGAACACTCTCTCAATAAAAGAGTTTTTCATTGATGGTGAATTTCATCTTTGTTGTGAGTAGCTAGCAAGGTTTCTTCGTCCTTCCGATTCAAATGGTAGTGTAAAATAGTTCTAAGTAGTATAGTTTTCATTCCATGCAAGTAGATGTTAACTGTGGAATGTGGTGTTTGATCTAAGCAACTTCGTCTATCCATACCACTAGTGTATTTGCTGATGGTGAATGCGCCTTGTGTGGTCAACTGGAATATCATGTACTTAACTTCAATCACAGTTTGAATAATGGTATGCGTCGTTGTGATGGTATCTTTATGTCAAGTGGTGATTTGAATATCTTTAGTCATCTCCCTTGAAGATTGCACTGACTTCGTGGAAGCTGTCCGATGCGAGGCAAAGCAAAGTTTGGTTGAAGTTTTCTGAAGTTGAGCTCCATATCCCACACCTTAGAATAGATTTAGACTCTCTAAACCCTACCCCATTTCAATTCAGTACTTTCTGATTAAAATAGGAAACCCGTGCTTCATAGATAAATCTTTCGAGCATTTGAATTCTTTTCTCTGCTGCCGAATAGTTTTGTAAGTCTCCTTGAAATACCAGCAAATCACATTGAGCCAACTGAGCCTATTCGCACTGAAAGAACCTTGGAGTTGAACGTACGAACTCTCTCGCAATATTAGCATGCAGAATACTTTGATCAAGAGAGAATAGGGTAGCCGTTGGCGACTTTATTCTGCGTTGGTGCGGTCACGAAAAACACATCAACAGGTACCACCGACACATCTAATACCCATCACTAGTTCATTTAATCTCTGCATAAAAGAAGACATATTTTCATCTTCACCCATCTTCAAATTTTCATACTTGCCTTTCAAACTGTGTAGCTTAGTCATCTCCACATGTACATATCCTTCATAAAAAGTTTCCAACTTCATCCAAATCTCATGAGTTGTCTTCAGACCTATCACATTTGTCATTTTTGAATCTTTTAAAGCACTCAACAAAGATTCCATAGCCTTGACATTATTCTCAGCCTCTTTAATCTCATTAGTAGTGGAAGGACCATTCTGAGGAATAACATATGTATTATTAGTAATCTTCCAATAGGATTCACCAATACACCTCAAATGACACTTCATCCTAGCTTTCCATAGTGAGAAGTTTGTTCCATCATATCTATGACTGTTCTTCTTGTATGATGCCATCACAGATTACCTCAAGTTTTTAATCTTCTTCAGAGGAACTTGGCTCTGATACCAATTGTTGGAAAAACAAGGACAGATAACTAAGAGAGGGGGTGAATCAATTTTCAAAGAATATTAAACTTTTCAATCTTTACTTAACTTTAATCTTAGATCTAATGAATGAAGAATAAACCACAAGCAATCAACACATCAAAAACATAGAGAACACCAACATTTTTTTTACATGGAAACCCTGTTAGGGGAAAAACCATGGTGGATGTTAGTCCATAATATTATACCCTATTAAAAGTATAATGAAAATAGTAAGGGAAATGCATGTGCATTCAGGCACACTGCCTAGAGTTCACTGCTCAAATACAATAGGGGCTCACTTCCCAACAATACAAAATAGGATTAAATCCAGAGGCTATGAACTGAGAAAATAGCTTCTACACAAACTTGATTACAGTTCCATTTAAGCACAAAAAAACTCCTTCACTCTTCACTCTCACTCTGCTCTATAATTGAATGAATAGATCAATTATCACACACTTGCACTATCTCTGGATTCTCTCACACCACACACACACTAACTTCACTCAACCAATCACTCATATATATCCTCATTATGGAATTACATCAACCACTTCGTCAGCCAAAAAAAAAACATATTTATAATGTTGGCCCAAATTAAGAATTAAATTTTTGATGCAAATTAAACACCATCAGCCAATACAATGATGCAACCCAAAACAATATCCATGAGCGCACCAAAAATTCAAATTTCAATATCCAAGGATCTACAACACGTTACCACCAACATGTTAGCTAGGAACATGAAAACCCGAACATGCACAAGAAAAACATTTGACCACAAGCACACTGATCAACACAGATGTACAACAATGATGGAGAATGATCTAGAAACATCCACAAACATTAGGTACTAACAGAGAGGCATCCACAACAATTGGAATTACACAAACTTCAATCAGGAACACTGACATAGACCACAAAAACATTGTCAAAACACAATTATTCATAGCACGGTCAAGTCTTCACATGGACCTTTGAAAGTTCTAGTAGATGAAAAAAAATTCTCAACAATAAATCCTTTAGTCCACAATAGCTGATCTTCAACATACAGAACAAAATACCTTCATGACCTTCACTATTCCACTGGCAACCTACAACTCTTCTTTTAACAATTTTCTCAATATCCTCAACATATATAGCCTTCAATACAATAATGCTAATAGTGTTGACATCAATGACAACCACATATCAGCAACACAACCACAACATCCAACAAAATTTAATATATTCCTTAAATAGAAAAATATCAATGAAAATGACTTAGTGCAAGAAATTTGAAGAGAATAACTGAATAATATTTTATTAAATTGCTCAAAAGGAGTAGTACATTACAACATGAAAAGTATGATAAATTGAAGAATGTTTTTATATAAGCCTCAATTCAAAATGTTCACTATTGCTACAAATATTTTATTATAGACTCTAACCATACCCTAAAACATTAAAGACCAAATATCCCACCCAAAATTATAATCCTTATAACCCACTATAATGAATCATAACTCTTTTAAATATAGAATGAATATGCAGCTTGGGATAAAATGACACTTGTCATGTTTTACACGTGACAACCAAAATTTTGTTTAAAAAAATGGGGTTACAACCCATAACAAAAATAGATTCCCCTCAACAATTGAAGCTTGAAGAAACTTTTGAAGCTATTATAAAAAAAATGTCAGCCTGTCCTAATGTTGAAGAAAAAATTTGAGAACCTTGATGATATGGAAGAATTGATATTAATCACCATAATATTCCATCCATGAAACATACATTTATTTTGAAGGAATTGAAAAGCTAGGACTTTTGCAACCTTATTTGTGTGTGCCATATACATTTCATATAAGTTTTTTAGTTTCTTTGATGAAAATAGCTAAAATTGACTCTAACTTTATCATTTTTCCCAAACTATTGTTCAAAAAAAATGAGACAAGTTCATCACCTACAAAAATGGTGGCACATAAAGTAGGCAAGATATTATTAAAGTTTAATTTCCACATCAAATATCTTGACCTCACCATTCTCATCCAAAATTTTAGGCATTAAATCCTCTTATAGTGGCTTAAAGAATTCAATTTTTTGTTTAACTAAATATCCAATTTTCTCTAAAAAGAAGATATATCCCTTATCAATCTTAGCACTTGATGAGTGCTTGCTAGTTTTATAGGGGTAGTGGGATGAAAATTTTCTTGCATGTATATTCCTCCCATCAATGACACCCTTAGAATATATGTTCTTAGGATTTCCTTCAAATTATCTTCATTTTACATATGGCTAGTGTATTCTTTCCTCAATTTTTTATAACTAGCCCATTTATCATTCAATTAGTGTATAATGCATGATAATATCTAGCCCAATAAATCATCAACTAGATTTAACATATTCCTTTTTCCTTTCTCCCTTGCAACTTTCTCTACTTCTTTATGCTGCTTCAACTATTCTTTTAGTTCCTTTATCCTTAGTATGAACATTTCTCTATCCTAAAAAATTGTGTCCATAAAACTATATTAAGTTATGGAAGGCTTAGATTTGATTCTTTGAGGAGAAGGTATTATTATTGAACCTTATTGTACTCCTACATCAATTTTATGTGATCTTTCTTCAACTTCTCTTCTCAAATTCTTCTTGTAGCTTCTTAGATGTAGCGTTAGTAAACAGTATTGTGCTCACAACAAAGATGTAGCTTGTGGGGTAGTTGTATCACCTAGTATTATAAAAATTAAGATTCTAATCATATCCTTGATTTCTCTTCCAACCTCAAGTATCTTCCTTTTAGAAGTCATTTCCCATATTGCTAATATCACAAACTTTGTGTTAAATCCAAACATAAAATATAAGTCCTTGGCATGTTCCCAAAATGCTTGTACTTCCTCATTTGTGTCCTACCACTTATTGGTTTCTAGTGCAATTGTTGAGGTTACATCAAAAAGGGGGAAATTCTAGTACAATTATTTCAAACATAAAAAATGAAAATAAGAATTTGGATGCCCTCCACCACCTCCCAGAGCCTTTCAATATGTGCTACTGAGAAGAGGTTTCTATTAAAATCTACGAAGTAGGAAAATGTCTCCATCATATTCCACTCCAGACCAACATGGAGTAAGGAGCTTGTTCATTCCTTAGTGCAGTGGCAATGTAAACATCCCCCACCAGGCCAATTCATAGATATTTAGTTAGATTCCCCAGAGTAGCTTCAACTTGAGCTAAATGGGCTAGCCAAACTGGACGTTCTGTAGCTTTTGCTCCCTATTCCAACTTCCCAGAAGTAAGGATGAAATTGTATAAGAAGCACTCAAACAATGCATAATTATGCATGTGAACTTGGGCCAAGAAGTTTTCTCCTATTATCTTCCTAATCACACTCTCCTCCACATCACTACAAATCAAGAAAACCTCTCTAAGATGGTCTACAACTAGCCTCCTCACTACACTACACCCCACACATTCAATTGAAATGAAATCACTCTTACAGGTGGCATCGCTCAAGGTACTTGAAATGTTGAAGTGAGAATTAGTATGTAGAGAATGAGAATGCCTCTGTTTAATTTATAGGAAAAGAGAGTAAGCTGGAATAATTCACTCAAAAGAAATTAATGGTGCAAGGACATTACAAGTCACTTTGAAATAAATAAACCTAGTATTGATGTGATATTGTGTTAGAAAAATAAGCTTTGGCATTGGGTAAAATCTCTACATTTAAATAATCTGCATGAATAAGATCCTTAGTGGGCAAGGCATTAAATGCTAAATTGAAGAATTGTAGACTATTCACACAAGAAGGTAGTTAGGAGGATTATCTACGAGGAGAGATGATGTACTTCCTTGTCTTAATCAATTAGTATATATGGTGCAATCTTAACCTCCCTCAAAACAACCATAGATTCTTATTTGAGTTGGTTAGGTAGAAATCAATCAATTATTTACAAAACACTCATTTGGTAAATTAGTGTTTACAATTTCCCCAAAGATTCAGTTTTCAAGAAGTTGGTGATCGTTATGATGTAAAACTATAAATATGATTTTGGCAGACCTTTGAAGGGTTCAATTTTTTTATCCCCATTGCACTTTGATGCAAGAGTGATAATCGATTGAAAAGAAGCATCAAGTTTTTGCAGTTTTATTATTTTTTGTTCTTTTTCTTTGAGCAGTGAATTTGAATGCAATACTTAGTATTTATGAATGAGTCTTTGAGCTTTGATAAGTGCTAGAATTATAATTCTCTTTGTGTATGGTGTGTTCTTTGGTGTTTCATTCATTGTTCTTCAGTTAAGTGATAGAATTGTAGTGTGTCGAGTCAGTTATCTGCTATTAGTAATCCAATATTTGAGTTGTGATATCAATGACATATATCTTTTCAATTTTAGTTAATTTTTCTGCAAGTTGAATTTCATCACATTTGCATCATGGCTATGAGCAAGTTCTAGTTTTCCTTTCCTGCTTTCTGGTCAAAAGAATACCCATTATATTTAAATTCAAAAATCCAAAATTATATCTTATGAGGGATCTATACCTCTAAAATTCAAAAGAAGATCACCAATGAAATGGTGATATCTCAAATTGTTTTTTGTTGATTAGTCTTGAACTTCAAGGGTAATATAGAGTCAAACTAAATCATTCTTTTAAAAGACCAATCCATCGACCAACATTGTTGACACTTGGTGCTAATTCATTTTTCTTCATGGTTTATTCATATACTCAACATAAACCAAGGAAATTACCTAGGCCTAGTTCATTTAAGTGGCATGCGTCATCATAGCATGGTGACCTACAAGTTCACTCCAAGTGCATACCAAGAAATTACACTCCATGGATTGAATATGTTGCAATGAGAGAGTGCCTCCTATACAAATAGTGGCCTTGACATGTGCTATAAGCATATATTATTGAAGAAGGAAATGTGGCAACTAAGTGCATGAGCAAAAAATTAAGAAACTATACTTTCTCAAACTTGCACTAAAAGGAACAAGTGTACTCCAATAAAAATAAAGATAAATCAACATGGAAATGGTCACATAGACTTGGTGCAACAACGAAAAGGGTTATAATGGAATCCACATGGCACAATAGCACATGATCATAACTTAGAAGCTAACATGCATCAATAAATTGCGCTACATGGAGTGGGTTCACTCAAATAAAATAATTCCATATGAACATGGGCGAGGATCACTAAATAATTGATTATGAGCTATAACCGATCTTCATGTTGGAGAAGTTATCTCTCCCTCTCTTGTTCTTCGTAATGGATTTATTCCACGAGTGGTTAGTATTTTGTTGTTTCCACCTTGCTTATGTAATGGTGATGTCATCTTGTTATTATCGTTGTGTCGTTGTGTTCATGCGAAACTTGTTTTCACATTTTTGTGCAAGTGCAACATGTTGATGTTGTATCTTCGGTCTTGTGGTTGTGTTTAAAAAAAAAGTTGTTTAGTCAAGTTTTTCCTTGTGCTTCGGGTGGGGCATTATACCTATATCCTTAAAAAATAAAAAAAATATTTTAATAATTTTTAATTTGACTTCCTTTTTCAAATCACTTCAAGACACCAATAGAAAATAGTTCACCTCAATGTGTTAAGGAGTTTATGATGACCAATTTTTTTATAGCACTTCAATACATCAATAGAAAATTGTATTTCATCTTAATGTCTCAATTTTAATTTAGCATCTATTTTATAAATCAAGGTTATTTTCTAATCCCTAAATATTTTTTTAAGAGATGTACGTCTACCAAAGAATTAAAATAAGTCCAAATTATTGATTAAAGTATGTGCATGAATAATATTTTTTTCTTTTAAAAAGAAACAGTAATTTAAAAAAGATTTCATTATGGAATGAATGTGAATAAATTCATGATATAAGTAGTTTTTTATTTGTTTCCAATTAAGCATGGAACATTTTGAGGTTCATGGAGGATAACTTATCATTAGAGGCCTTGGAAAAAATGAAAAAAGTACAATGACTCAAGATAAAAGGGAATTGCACCCCTAGCTTATGATTTTCAGTGAATTTCTTATGTATCTCTATAATTTACCTTAAAAATTCAAAAAAAATGATCTTATCATTATAAAATTTTGGGAGAAAGAAAAGGGCTCTAATGAAGCTTATAATTATTATGTAGGAATACTTGGGGAATTGGATTAACCAATGTCTCTATCCATCTATCTACTATTTTCTTGTACTGAAATTCTTATTGTATCATCCCTAGTCAACTTATACAAGGTAAGGAAAATAAAATCTTCATTGACCCTTTTAAAATGTTTTTGAGAATTCTTATATTGCAGCTAGATATAATTTTCCTAGAATCTTCTTTTTTCATCTCCTTCTCTAGATATTTCTTTTATGGTCAATCTTGGGAAGGATGCCTATCTCACTAGCAAATAGATGATATACACATTGTAAAATTATTTGTGTTCTAAATAGTGGCGAGTTAATGGTGCAAATTGACACTCACTAATTGATCCTAATAAATGTATTCCCTATACTTGAAGATCATATCCATAAATGGATACATCTAGGTGTGATAAAATCTAGAGTCTAATTTAACCATCACTCTATTTAGGAAGGTGATCATGCCACCATTTTCTTCTTGGAAATATAATGTTATAATATTCTTTAGAATCTTGGTGCCTTCCTTTCTTTCTTTCATCAACCAATATTTTTTTAAGTGCCTAATCATCCTTTTCATAAACTTTCTAAGATTTTTCCTCGATGATGGTAGTCAAACTTTCCTTTAATGGAAGGAAAAAGAGATGGGTTATGAGCCCAAGGGAGATATATAATTTGGCATTCCAAATTATGACTCTTGTTGTCCTAGTGCTAGGACCATAATTTTAAGCACAAGATAGAATGAGCTTCAAGCTCTACAAGAAAATCAACTATGTGGGCTAGGCTTGAATTAGAAATTATCCTATATTTAGGTGTGCTCCATCTCCAAATTTTATCTCATGAAAGTTATCTAGGTTGATATGACCTAAATTAGTGTCAAGATATCCTAGAATGTGGAAGAGATATTAGATTCCTTAGAGACTCCTTCAAACTTATAATTCATAACTTTGTAGGAAATTTATTAAACTTCTTTGATTTATTGATCATACTACATTTTAATAACGAAACGTAATAATTTTCCACTTTTTAATAATTCATCTATAGTTTATGCCCCTAAAGTAGATATGTATTTAAAGGGGGTCTTATTTAAGCATAAAAATACTTTGGATGGGTTGCTTATAACTCAAGAAACTAGATATTTTCATTAGAAAATTTATCAATTTAAGCCATTAGTGAGCCTAAAAGGTAAACTAGAAACATGAATTAGAACTTGGAGTTTACATTAGTCAAGACCAAGAGTTGGGAAGGAAATAAAATATAGGAATTTCCAAAAGAGTGATATGTGTTGGGTTGTGGAATGGAATGGAGGTTGGGAGGGAGATGGAAATTGTAATAGGAACATAGAGTCTTAGGTTTCAATTTAGTTATGGAGTCTAAAATGTCACAATGCAAAGGGTTTATTATGAAGGGAAGGTGGAGTGTAGGAGGAAACAACCCTAATGTTTGTGAGGAACCAAATGGTATGACTACATGAGAACCATAGGAGAGATTAGGAACATAACCTAAAGGTCACAAGTTCAAAACTATGTGATGCTAGACCAAAGAAAAATTATAAATATCCTAATTTATCACCAATTTATTACACTTAGAAACAAAATTCAAACTAAAATATAAAACATTCTTACACAAAATATTTTAAACTAAAACCCTAGACTAAAATAAACCCTACCCTAAAGAAAAACCCTACTACTAAAAACTATAAACCAATTGCAACTATAATATAACCTAAACTCCCAAAAATATACTACTAAAACATAATTAAAAAAAATATTGAAAGGGGAAATAAATAACACAACTTAGAGAGGAAGGGGAGAAAAAATGACCTATCCCACTGCTGAGAGGCCAAGAGGGAGAAGTTGGTAAACTAAGAATACCAAATAAACACTCTCCACACATGATCAATCCATCAAAAACTAGTTTCCAAGATCAATAAATCATAGCATGAAATAATTTTGGTGAGGTGAGAGAGAATGAAGGATAAAAATGCATAGGTAAGGATGAAAATAGAAGAATAATAATAAATAGACCCTAGAAAGACGTGCACATGTGTAGACTTACATACATTGTATAGGGTGAGAATCAATCTTTAGAAGGAATTTGGAACTTGTAATGTAAGGTTCCAAGTTCCATCTAGGGTTTGGGGTTTGAAATGAAAAGCCTCAATATACTTGAGATGCAGAGGAAGCAAAGTTCTAGGGATCTAAAAATTCCCAAGGAACTTATAAGTTTTGGGGTTCTTTAGAACTCCAAGAAATTAATGGGTTTCATGGTTGTTTGAAGCTCTAAAACCTCTTATAAAAGAGATAAAAATCTCACTAATGGGATAAATAAAAGAGACATACACTAACAATTACCCAAAAAAGAACAAAAAAATTATGAAAGACAAAAAGCAAAAGTGGGTCCCTAAATTTTCCTAAGTAAAATGATGGGGGTGTATGCAAGGCATAAAAAATGGTGATTAAACTAGAAACACTACTTCAAGAATTTTAAAATACATAATCATTCAAATACCAAGAACTTTTAATTTGAATTCATTCAAAATAATTAATAGGAATATAAACATAATTAAGAAAGGGGATGCTACAAAGATCTAAGTGGAATTTGAAATCTATATTTGTGTGAAATCATTTATTAACTTTCATAAAAGGTCATTATTATCAAAATTAAGTGAAATTTATCCATGCTATGTGGGTGAGTTATTTTTAAGATGTAGTGATCTCCTCAACATAGTTTTGCTGCCAACTAGGAAACCATACTACCAACTAGACATTCGTAGCTCTTGTAGACATTACTTGAATCACCCAGAAAATTGAGTTTTAGATATCTCTTTTTTTTCATATTTTTTAATTTATTTTCTTCTAAAGCACTTTTTTTATACTTAATTCTCAAGCAATAAGCCTAAATATTAGGTCATTGTGAAAGAAATGTAACTTTATATTTCTTACTTGGATTAAAGCTACAACATCTAATGTAAACTAACCTATGTATTTATCAAGATATGAAAAGAGTGGTAGATTTTCAACATCTTTGAGACTCTAGAATGTGCCAAATCTCAATAAATGTTGGCATCCTCAAGTTTTAAGCAAATGAAAGTAAACCAAAATTTCTTAGGTGATTGAATGATCAAGTACTATAAATTTTGAATAAAAAAATCCAAAATGAAATCATCCTTTTGGTATGAATTGGTATACACATCTATCATTCCACTTACAAACTAGGAAAACAAAACAATGAATGAAACAAAAAAACTAACTTCATGAAACACATAACCCCATGAGATAAAAGAATGCATACAAGCTTACATAATAACTTATGCAAAGATCAAACACACATCCAAGATAACACATGATATACCTTGGGAAAACCCTCGTAGAGGGAAAAACCTAGCCTCTAGAAGCATCCATACTCAATGCATTATTTAGCATTGAAACATTACAATACACTTACAAAGTCTCCATGAACACTTTTGAAACATCAAGCTCCTCTAATGCATCCTCCATGTGTTCAAGCATATATCAAACTCACAAAATCACACCAATAGAGCATAAGAAAGTTACATAATAAAGAATACAACAAACATGCACACACAAAGTCCTACATAATAGCCTTAGCTTAGCTCCATTGTTCTCCTATTTTGCACCTTGAAGAGAAGGTGTAATGGTGGTTGATCTCATATTTTTAGCACAAGTACTTTGATGCAATATACATATAGATTTTTTACAATGAATGTGAGAGAAATAATAAGATGAATGAGTGTTGAATTTATAGATTTTTGGCAATACCCATCAACAATGAGGATTTTATGAAGGATTGAGTAGATTAATGGCCCATAATAGTTGAGAGGGATTAATGAGGAGTGAATTGACTTCCTAATTGGAGCTAACTTATCATATGAATCAATTAGGAGGATTGATTGAAGATATAAGTGTGATTGGTTGTTAGTGAAACAAAATTGTTTGATTAGAGGACTGAAATGATTAAGGAGTGAACTCAACGTGAGTGGGAGTTGATTGGTGAGGTGGAAATACATGAATAATTAAATAAATAAATTATTAATTTCATGTGCAAATAGGGAAATAAATTAAATAATTAATTTTATTTATTTTAAAAGATGATAATATTGAGAAGAATAATTGGGTAAATTAAATAATTAAAATAGATTATTTAATCTAAGAAGTGTGAAATGGGAAATGAATTAATTAATTAATAATGATTTATTTACTTAATCGAGAAATGAGGAATAATTAGTAAATTAATTAAATAATAAAAAATATTTAATTAACATAAGAGGAAAGTGATGAAATGAATAATTTAATTAAATAAATCAAAACTATTTAATTATCCAAGATGAAGGGGAAATAATGTTAATTTAATTAAATAGTAAAACTATTTAATTAAATGTAGAAGACATATTGATGAGACTCGATGACAAGATTTGATCATGTTTAAGAAGAAATGTGTTAGTCAGATTTAGGTGTCTACAATAATTACATACAATCTAAAAGTCTTCCTATTTTATTAGTTTGGTTGTTGATTATGAAGCTACATATTTTTATCAAATGTATACATTAAACAATGTTGATTGACAATCTATTAACTCTTTGATGTTCATGCCATTTCATTGTCAAAATATATGACTACAAATCTTTCAATGTGTGACCAACACAATTCCATAAATGTTTTTTATGGACACTCTAGTTAATTATGAGATGTTTCAAGGGATTATATTTATTATATCTAATTCTCACATATCAATTTAGATTTATTTTTCATTCTCATTTATCAATTTCCTTTTTCTATTTTAAAATTGCTTTCTCTTTTTTTATCTCTTTATTCCTAAGACAAAGGTACACCTATTTAATTTGCTATATCAATTTTTGATGCAAGAGTATCCAAGGTGTAAGAAAAATCTTTTATCACCAAAAAAATAAAATTATTTTGATTTATGTTAGGTTTGGTGAGGACATGAGATTTTGAGCGAAAAGAGTCGATGGTTCGGTGTGGTCTGCTCGCGTGCTAGGGCCTGCGTGCCCTAGCACGCCCTTTCTTCTGCTTTCTAGCTGCGTCATTGCTTGCTTTGCTGCGTTTGGGGGGTTTTCTGCTGGTCTCCGGGGGTGCGTGGGCTGAAGCGGGGGCTTTGGATCGCGTTTTGACTGATTGGTGGCCCTTTTCTGGGGTTTTCTGCCTCTCTTCTGCGCCAGTTGTTTTGTTGGCGGGTGGTGCTCGGGCATCTGGGGCGTGGGGTCTCCTGCCCTGTCTTCTTTCTTCTTGTTTGTGCTGGTGTTTTTGGTCCATGGAAAAATGAGATTTTGCTTTACCTTTGGTTTCTTCTGGTGATTTGGAAATGGCCGAGCCCTCTTCTTCGTTGCATGCCAGTGGTCTAGATCAGATGGGGAATCCTCATTCTGTGGATGGAGTCTCCTCTTCCAAAAGGAATTTTTGAATCAAAAAGGTAAACGGTTGTTTGGAGAGATCCGAGGATCGTCCGGTTCTAGTCATTCAACCTGAGCAAGTTTCGGAGGATGTTGAATATTGGGGCAATCATGCTCTTATCTGCAAATTTTTGGGCCTTCGTTTATCTCTGCCCGTTTTGGATTCTTGGGCACGTAGGGTTTGGAACCCTGAAGGGGATATGGAGATTATTCTGGCAGCTAATAACTATTTTTTGGTTGTCTTTTCAAGCATGTCCGACAGGAATAGGGCTTTCGAAGGAGGTCCTTATTTCTTTAACCAGGTAGGGCTTTTCATCAAACCTTGGCACATGGGATTCAACTCTGCTGAGGAGATTCCTTTGCAGGTTCCCGTGTGGGTGCGTTTGCTGAGGCTTCCATTGGAATTCTGGAGGGAGGATATTCTTCACTTAATCTCGTTGCTTCTTGGAAAACCTGTGGGATCGGCATCCCAAACTCAAGATCGTAAGGTAATCTCTTTTGCTCGCATTTGTGTCGAAGTTGATTTAAATAATCCATTACCAGACTCCATGGAAATTCGCTTGGGATCTTCTTCTTGGATCCAACAGCTGGATTATGAAACCCTACCCTTTAGATGCAGAATTTGCCATGAATATGGACATTTACATCGCAAATGCCCTAGGTTTAAACCCTCACCCTTAGCTGATTTTGGGCCTCCCAAGGGTGACAAGGGAAAGGCTCCAATGTCTAATTAACTTGTGGATAATGAGGGTTTTATTCCGGTCAAGTCCCATAACAAAGGCAAGGGCAGGAAGAGATCTTGGATGGATAGGCAGAATGAAGGCAACTTTAACAGGTTTGAGGTTCTTGATGATTTGACCCAGGAGGAGGGTATTCCAGTTGAGCTCTCTTCTGGGGCTAAGGATCTGCAAGATGCTCAGGATGATGATGCAAGGAAAGAGGATCAAAGTCTACCTCCAGAGGTTCATCAGAAGGATCAGAAGGCTATGGATTCTTCGACTCATGCTCAGGATTTTGGGGCTCTACAGGGGTCACAGACTCCGAAGGACTCTGTTGCGGTGGTTCCTAATCCCCCTGCTCCTAAGGGGGCCTCAGATCCTATGAAGGGTAACAAAGCTCCTCCTACATTAGGCTTACAGCAAAAATCCTTTAAAAAGGGGCCTCTTGATAAACCGTCAAAGAGTGGAAGGAAGACTGATCAAGAGAAGGTTAAGCTTATGGGTGATACTTTGGTTGAGTCTGGGTCTATGAAGCCCATTGATTCTCATTTCTCCCACCCCCATAAATGATTGTTTTATCATGGAATGTAAGGGGGTTGAATAGCATCCCTAGACAAAAGGTTGTTCGCAGATTAATTGAATCTCAGTCACCGGATGTAGTCTTTATCCAAGAAACCAAGCTTACTGTTGATGGGCTTGCTAATTATGCTTCGCGTATCTCTCCCCAAGGCAATTGGCAGGGGGTAGGTGCTTTGAACAGTGCAGGGGGTGTGGCTTGCTTCTGGAATCCGAGGAAAGTTTCCCCCTTATGCTAGATGTCTAGTCGGTCTTCCATTTCTCTGATTGCTTCTAGTTTTGTTACTGGCGAAAGGCTTCTCTTATCCAATATTTATGCTCCTACGGATCTTTCAGGTAAGTTAAATCTCTGGGCTCACATTTGTTTCATCCGAGCCTTAGACCCATTTCTCCCATGGATTATGGCTGGTGATTTTAATGCTGTTACTTGCCTAGATGAAAAACGTGGTGGGTTAGCCAGGTTAGACCCCTCTGCTAATCTTCTCAGGGATATGATTGGTTCCTTGAAACTCATTGATGTGAAGCCTTCCAATGGTGTCTTTACCTGGAATAATAGGAGATGTGGTGTGGAGGCTATCTCTAAAAGGCTTGATAGATTTCTTGTCTCCTGTTATTGGTTGAATAGTAGGCTGATGACCAGCTCAGAAATTCTTGATTGGAGGGGCTCTGATCACTGGCCCATAAAGCTTTCTGTCACCGCTTATGGTGTCACCAAAAATCCCTCCTTCAAATTCCAATTGATGTGGCTAAGAGATCCATCTCTCCAGGAGCTTATGATGGACTGGTGGCATGAGGGGATGCCTGCTCATGGGACTGCCATGTTCACTTTTAGCAAGCGGCTTCAGCATGTGAAGTTTAGACTTAAGAGATGGAATAAACAATATTTTGGGAACCTTCAAGCTCAGAAGATGGCTGCCCAGTCCAAGTTGGATATTATCACTCGTCAGATTCGGGACCAGGGGTTGACCTCTGCCCTTAGCATGGCTGAGTCCTTGGCTCTGAAGGGTTTAGAAGAGTGGGAACTTCAGGAAGAGATCTTCTGGAAGCAAAAATCTCGTATTGATTGGCTTCAGGAGGGGGACAGGAACACGACTTTCTTTCATAATTCAGTTAAGGCTCGAAGACAAGGAAATTCTATCTCCTCTCTTGTTTCACAGGATGGGGCTCAACTCTCGTCCTATGCTGATATTTCTAGGGAAGCAGTCAATTATTTTGCTAACCTCTTTTCTAGGGAGAATCTTGCTGCTCGGGCTGAGGAGCAGGCCATCATGGACTGTATTCCCCACTTGGTCTCTACTGAGATGAATGGGACTCTCTTATGTCCTATCTTGTTACCTGAGTTGGAGAAAGTGGTTTTTAATATGAAAAAAGGTAAGGCGCCTGGTCCAGATGGGTTTCCAATTGAGTTTTTTCAAGAGTTCTGGGAAATTATAAAGCTTGATCTCCTTGAGGTGGTTCAGGAATCTTTGAGGAACAAACAAATGCTCAAGTCTATGAATTCTACCTTCTTGGCCCTCATACCTAAGTTGGAAGGAGCTAACCAATTAGCTCAATTCAGGCCTATTGCGTTATGTAACGTTGTTTACAAGATCATCACCAAATTGATTGCTGAGAGACTCAAACCACTCCTTGGTTCTTTGATCTCGGCTGAGCAGGGTGGTTTTGTTGAAGGGAGACAAATTTTGGATGGTGTTGTGATAGCCATGGAAGCTGTTCATTCTATGGCTAATTCTAAGGAGAAGGCTATGTTTATTAAACTTGACATGTCTAAAGCTTATGATCGGGTGAGTTGGGAATTCTTACAGAAAACTCTCTTGGCTTTTGGCTTTGCTGAGGAATGGGTGAACTGGGTTCTTAGCTGTGTGACCTCTACCTCATTCTCTGTTCTCATTAATGGGGAACCTTCAGATTTGTTTAGTGCTTCTCGGGGACTCCGGCAAGGGGATCCTTTATCCCCTTACTTATTCATTATCATGGCTGAGGGTCTTGGAAGATTTATTAAATCTCAGGTGAGACAGGGTCTTATCCATGGTTGGAGCTGGAACAACCTTCTCCCTTCCTACTCTCATCTTCAGTTTGTGGATGATACTGGGCTAATGGGCTTGGCTAGAATTAACGAGGCGGTGAACTTCAGGCGGGCCTTAGACATCTATTTAAAGGCGTCTGGTCAGCGCATTAATGATGATAAATCTTCTATTTATTTCTTTAATACTCCTCAGCTTATTCAGAGTAGGATTGCTAGGATCCTTAGATTTCAGATCGGCTCTCTACCCCTGTTGTACCTTGGGATACCTTTGGCTTTGGGAGGACAGCGGAGAGATTATTGGCAGGGTATTCTGGATAAATTTCGAAGTAGGGTTAGCCATTGGACTCACAGATGGCTATCTTCTACTGGGAGAGTGATTCTTCTTAAGACGGTGGTGTAGTCTCTCCCCATTTATAGGTGTTGTGTGCAGATACCCCCATCCACCTTTGTTCGGGAATTTGATGCGTTGTCTCGACAATTTCTGTGGTCTGGCAACCTTCTTTCCTCAAAGTGGAGCTTGGTCAAGTGGGAGTCTGTTTGTAGGCCGAAGCATGTTGGGGGCCTTGGTCTTAGGTCTACGGCGTTTGTTGTCACTGCCTTGGCTGCCAAGTTGTATTGGAGGTGGTGTAACAATCTTGATCAGGATTGGGCTAAGATCCTGGCCCACAAGTATCTTCCTGGTGCTGATTGCCTCGATGTGCCGCGACTTCCTTTGTTGGGTAAAGGTTATTGTATTTGGGATACCCTTAAGAAGGGTGCACAGCTGATTAAGGAGGGCCTCTTTTGGATTTGTAATAGAGGCTCTGATGTTTTGTTTTGGCAGGACTCTTGGGATGGCCACCCTCCCATTCTTTCTAGTTTTCCTCAGCTTCAGCCTCTTTGTCATATTTTCTCTGAGGCCGGTTGGATTAAGGTGGAGCATTTTAAAACTGTCAAGCGTATTGGGCAGGCGGTGGTGGCCTGCTGGAAGGACCCACAGGAGTGGCCCGTGGGTGGATCTGATGAGGATCGTGGTGTTCTTTCTAGAGTTTTGGAGGCTTGGCTTTGCAGCTCCCTTAATGGGAGGGATGTTCTGGCTTGGAATCCTAGTCCTAAGGGTAAATTTACTGTTGCCCAGGGCTATGCTATGCTTGACAAGAACTTATATGGTCCTGCTGAGGTGCACTGGTGGAAGAAGGTTTGGGACAACTTCTCTTGGCCCAAATGCAATTTTTTTTTATGGTTGGTTGTTCAGAGGAAGTGCCTCACTTGGGAAAATCTTCGCAAACGTGGCTTTCAGGGACCCTCTATTTGCCTTCTTTGTTCTCACAGTGAGGAGTGTTCCTCCCACTTGTTTTTTCTTTGCCCTTACTCTAGGGAGTTATGGCATAGATGGTGGGAGGCTTGGCATCATGGGTGTATTCATGCTACCTCCTTGATTGAATTTTGGGAAAGTTTGGGCCGACCACCAGCGAAGACTCCTTTCCTTCAGGTGGCCTGGTCTATTGGGCCTATTTTCATTCTTTGGAACCTTTGGTTGGAGAGGAACCGTAGAGTTTTTTGTGGTTCCAATTTGGGAAATCTTCATTTGTGGAAGAGGATAATTAGCAGGCTTCAGGAGACTATTTTGGCTAAGTGTGACATGGCTGAAAGTCTTGATCCTAGTGATCTTGATATTGTGCGGAATTTGGGCTTGGGGGTTAGTAACCAGGGTTGTCTTGCTGGCAGAAGGCCCCGTCAAGTTCGGCAATGTGTTCGTCGTGATGGGAAGTGGATGCCTCCCCCGGTGGGGGTACTAAAGATTAATACTGATGGTTCTTCTCGTGGGAACCCTGGTCATGCTGGTGTGGGGGGTATTGGTAGAGGTAATGATGGTGGTGTGGTTTTTGTCTTCTCTAGTTACAAAGGGTAGCAGTCTAATAATCTGATGGAGGCCCTGGCTATTAAGATCGCTGTTGAGCGTGGATGCTCTTTGGGCTGGAGGAGGATCATCTGTGAGTCGGATTCTCAGATTGTTGTGGATTTGCTGAACAATCAAAGGTGGGATGATGTTAGCTGGCAATTGGCTTCTGTGGGCAGACAAATTTTGAGTCTTTGCAGCTCCTTGGATTCTGTCTCCTTTTTTCATATCCCTAGAGAGTGGAACAAAGTTGCCGATTGTCTAGCAAAGTGGGCCTCTGAGAATGTGGATGGCTGGGATATCAATGGAAAGGATGAGCTTTCGTCTGATTATCTTGAGACCCTTGAGAGGTTATTAGTGGAGGACATGATTAGGTAGTGTTTTTGCTGGTTGGTCTGGTGGTGTTCTGTTGTGGTGGGCCTTTGGCCTTTGCTTTGTACTTTGGTTCTGATTGAATAAATTTTTTTCCCATTTTTCAAAAAAAAAAAAAAGGTTTGGTGAATAAATTTTTAATAATGGCTAAAAATATTAGGGTTAATATTTTTTAGTAAGTTGGCATTTGGGCATGTATGGACATGAAATCTTACACAAAGCTCCAAAATTGTGAAATTAAGCCAATGGTGAAGAAATAACCTCAATACCTTTTATCATTTGTGATATATTAATTTTTGCATTTTCAAAACCCCTTGAAAATATTTTAGGTCAAATTTGAGGTGCTTAGAGGTTCCAAATGGCCTCAAAAATTCGACAAATGGTGTAAATGGTTTATCAATTTGATGCTCGGGTGAAAAGTTATGGCTTTAAGAAGTTGCACTAAAATTTGGAAATTTCTTTAGGTTGAGAAAAGGGACTGTACTAGATTTGTTTGGGGCCAAAATGGGAGTCACAATTCATTGGCAAGTGGAAAAATCATATAAAGTTGTCACGAATGAAAATAGGCTCATTTTGGATGAGAAGATAGACATTTTTTTTGTTTTTTCAACACATAGTGAAGGTTGTGGTTTTAGTGGCTATTATTTCCATTCACAAACCTGGATGTTTGATCTTCTACATGTATATGTAGCCTATATTTTTATAATAGCAGTCTTGTGAACTTGATAATTGTATTGCATTTGATTGCATTTTTGTAGATGATTTTATGAAAGTATAATAAAAGATATAGGTTTATTGTTCCTGAATTTTGTTGTTTGTGTAAGGTTGTATTCGAGGGGAAGTCTCCCTTCATCATTTTCATAAATAAATAGGTACGAATATCAATTTACATGGTTTTATAAGAAATCTACCAATTAACATTTTTTATATTAATTATATTATTCAATCAATAATTTAATTCTAATTGTTAAATAAAGTAATTCTTCAAAATAAGAAGGTTATCCTTATTTTAAAAATTATCTTAAAGAGATAATTAATTAAATGTATTTTTCAAATGGATTTATAACTAATAATTATAAAATTAACTAATTACAAATAATTATGAAGTTTTTTTATTAAAATAATAATTAATATCTAGATTTGTTAATTAATTAACTATTATCCACACTTAAGAACATGCCTAACACCACGGCCATGTTTAAAGACTCATTAAAATAGATGACATGTAAACTTCATGTATGTGTGTGATGGCTTTGAGTAGATTCAAACTTCCACATGTTGTCACAATCTACCTCCCTCTCCCATATGCCTCTAGTAATTTTAAAGATTTAAATAACCATCTTGCATTCACCTCAAGCTAATAGGTGGTAGCTAATCATACACTATTATAAACAAAAGTCTATGTTTACTTACAAAAACAAAACCATACCAACTAGAATGAAACCAAGCCTATGTTTTACCTTAAATCACATGAATAATGCATAACGTGATAAGTCTATCCTTGATAAAAATCTCAATTCAACAAGACTATTAATTTTTTAGATAAAAAAATAATTATGAAATGTGATAATAGAAATTACTTGATACAAGGGTGTAAGAACTAGGAATACAAGTATGGAAATCTAGGTCATCCTAGACATTATATGTATGTATGTGTTGTGATTTCTGTCACTTTCCCATAACACTGTTCCATCTTGGAATTTTATCTAAGTCAAAATTTGTTGGTATTTCCTATAGTTTTCGAAACCACGATAGGTTTTGATGAAATTGTCACAACCTCTCTTTGGCTCAATATTTTAAGGTAAAATTTCAAGTTTTCCATTTTGATCAAGTTATGAAAGTAGCATCAAAGCCTGAAAAGGTTCTCACGACCTCATTAAGCATTGATTAAACATAGAAAGTTAAGCAAAACTTAGAGCCAATCCTATTTTATAACTTTTACAAAGTTTTGAAACCTTTGTCGGTTCCCAACAAGGTTTCATAAACCTATTCTATCCTCGACGTTGAAGAGTTTATGGGTAGCACTTGAATATTTCAACATACATGTGAAAAAAGTTTATAAAGTGATATCTAAGAAGGTTTCCACAATGGTGTCAGATTTCGACGAGGTTTCCAAAACCTCATTGAGACCCGATATTGTTTTATTTACATTATCCATAGATTGGTATCTTTCAAAGTGTTATTGGGAAAGGAATAGCAGTGCTGAAGTAAAAACCATACATGAGCATTCAATAGAAACAAAAATTATCAAAGTTTGTTGTTTAATAGGACAAATATTAAAACAAGAGTAGAGGCTATTGCAATTCACTACAACTATAGAAATAGAAGAGATGCATTGCAGGAAAAATAAAACACATTAAACAAAAAAGAGAAGATCAATTTCACCACATTGCACAAAAAATTTAAACACAAAAGTTTCTATTTATTTATATATATATATTGTAACATCAAAAAGAGGAGTTTTGATACATTATTTCAGACACAAAGGGTAAACATCAGAATATGAATCCCTCCACTACCTCCTATAGCCTCTCTATTTGTGCTAGTGAAAACAAGTTTTCATTTGACTCAACAAAATGGGAAACATCCCCATGTCATTCTTTTCTAGTCCAATATGAAGGAGGACAACAACTTGCTTGGCATGCTCATGCAGGAGAGTCATGGTGATACAGATGGTGTCCCCCACCAAACCTATTCGTGGGTATTCGTTGAGGTTTCACATGTGATGAGGGTGCAATCTGAGACATAGAAATTTACGCACAAAACTAGAGAATAATTTTATTATTCAAAAAATTTACAAGTCTTACATGCAGAGGATCATAAATAATCAAGCTCTGCAATACATGCAAGCTACAAAAAATTACCATCACTATAGAATCCCCTTTCGCAGCATGCTAACTCTTTTTCCCCAAAAAGCTACAAAAATAAGAAAATTCCCCCCATAAATAGCTCATTTTTCCTTTTGGAGCCAAACGACATCTGAATTATCATATTTTGGCGGTTGGCACCACAAATTATAATTTGAAATTCAAAATTTAAAACATCATTCAAAAATTAGCACATTTTGAAAGTGTACCAACTTTCGGGAGCCATAACTTTTGATTTGGGACTTCGTTTTTTGAACCGTTTGAACTGTCAAAAAGGTCTCGAAGTCAAGAACGTGCTTCAAATCAGCTATGCTAATTTTGACAAGTTTTCGGGTCATTTAGTGCCTCAAACCTGATATGGAAGGTTTTCAAGTGCATTTATAGGAGACTAAAATTGCAATATCTTTCAACCCGGGAATGCTTTCATCTTGATTCTTTCACCAATCTTCTTATTTTTCTGTTTTGAATCCTCCCATATAATTTTTGTCCCCAAACACATTCAAATTCTAATACCTGCTAAAAATAGCAGTTGACCATAAAAAGCAGAAAAGCAAAACTCAAAGTGGGGATTTACATTATGAGGAAAAGGGTATCCAGAAATGTAAAGACATCTACAAAAGGATAACCAAAGGACACATAAATGGAATGCATATTTTTGGGTGATGCAAGATTGCCCTTACATCACTGGATGCTCCTGCATCAACATGGTTGCCTCCACCTTGGCTAGGTATACCAACCATATTAGATGCTTTGCAACTCTAATACCACATTCCAACTTTCTAGAGGTGTGGGTGATGTTGTACAAGAACCCTTCCAAAAGCGTGAAGTTGTGAACATACACTTGGGAGAGGAAGCTCTCCTCGAGGATTTTCTTGATGAATCCTTCTTCTACACCACTCTTGATGAGAAACATCTCTTTGAGTTAGTCTACTACCAGTTGCCTAACTAAACTGCATTCTAGACTCTCAATTGTTAGAAAATTGCTTTTTGAAATGGTGTTGCTCGAAGTGCTTGACATCTTGATATGTTGAAATTGATATGGGAAAATAAAGATAGTTCCTCTAAATTTATAGAAAATAAATGTCATGTTTGTAAGGTAAATTTTGGAGGATTTTCTCGAGAGCAACTAGAAACTGCAAGGACACTGGAAATTGCTTTGGAATTAAATAAATACAACAGTTGATGTGATGGGATTTTGCTAAATTCCTAGTTGGATGAGCTTTAGAGTTGGGTGGTATTCCTTAACTAAACCAATTCACATGAGTGTTATTGCAAGGGATATGTAATTAAATACAAAATTTGAAGGGTTGCAAGTCACCCACACGTATAGGAAGCCACAAGGCTTACATATAAGAAGCGACAGTGCACTCACCCACCAAAATTAAATTGGTATGAGTATTGTAATTATGATTCTCATAAAAAGGTCACAAATGATCCCAAGGCTCAGTTATGTAAGAATTAGGTAATAATTTGTGAAATTCCCACTTGAGAAGATGGTGGACACATTGATGAAAATGATCCAAGAATGAGGATCTATAAATGTATATTTTGAGGAAATTTGTAGGGTTTGAACTTTGATTTTTTAAATTGCATTGTGATGCAATAGAAAATAAAGGAGGACCATTTTGGACTTGTTTTAGTTCCAAAGTTATTCATTGTCTATGAGCATTGAGTTTGAATGTAATATTGATATTTAGATATTAGTCTTTGAGCTTGAATAGATATCTGAAGTTCTTCACTTTGTGAATTGGATACTTCTTGGTGTTATGCTCATCTTCTTTGGGATTAAAAGAAGTTTCGCTTAAGAGATTATTCTATCTGCTATCGAAATCTTGATCTTTGTGTTAGGAGATTGATAGTATTTGTTCTAAGTTTTATCGTATTGATGTCATAGATATGGATCAATGTTAGTATGCCTTTCTTGCTTTTTTGTTAAAAGCATACCCATAAAGGTTATTGAACCATTTGAGGGAGCTATTGTTCACCAAAATTCAAAGGAAGATCACCAATGAAATGGTGATCTCTCCAATTGTTAGGAACTTTTTGTCTTTATTTTGCGAGCTATAGAATTAATATTATATATTTTCATAAAGACAAATCTATTCACTGAGAGTATGTATGTATGTATATGCATATATATGTATACACATATGTATGTATATATATGTATATATATACATACATATGTGTGTATACATATATATGTATTTGTGTATGTAAATGAGTTGATAAATAATAAAGAAAGAAGACAAATTTTATATAAAATGTGCCACATGTTACTATAAAAAGTGAGTCTAAAAATTTCTCCAATGGCAATTATAAAGCTTCTTGTTTTTCAAACTTGTATAATTAATTTATAGGTGAGAATTGTTTTGTATTTAAGACAAAACATGGGTGATGTCCAAACGCTTTTAAAGTTTTGATTGCAAGAAAACAATGATGCGTGATAATGATGATGTGCGAGGAGAGAGAGGCATCAAACTAACTAACCATGTATTAAATAATATAAATTTAATAAACAAAAAGGATCCGAAATCATTAATTTGACAACATAAATCAATTCGGGTCCAAGGTTGGTAAGAATAAGAATGTAATAGGACAACTGCAGTCTTCTATGACGTCATTTGAAACGTTTGTTTGCTTTTATATTATATACTCCTCATTTCCAAAGGACAAATAAAAATTAGCCTTCTAACTTAATGTTAATTATGCTCATTATTCTCTTAAAAAAGGGCATTTTGATGTGATGTTTATAAGCATTTGTATTGTCACTTCCATGCTTTATATTCCCTTTATCTTCGCCTTGCAAATTGAAAGGTTTTCATGATTTTATTGATAGCAATCAAAACACAAGAAGAGCCCACCATTCGATAACTATGAACCCTTTGGGTATACATCTAATATTTAGAGTGCTTTGCACTCAATCCAATGTAGTTTTATTTAAATAAATAAATAAGGGATTTACACATTCTTCCATGATTTCATGTTGGATCATATGTTCTAATTAGGAGGTACTACTTTTGTGAAAGTTACCTATAACTTAATATCTAAAATAGCTTTAGAAGGCACTTTGTAATCATTTTTTTAGATTGTGAGAATCGAAAGTCTTTCCTATAAACTACAGTGTGCCTGATAAACTTTTTTTTACGTGACTGGTGATGCTAACGTGACATGCCCTTCGGTACCACGGGGATAGAGGGGAGACTAGACCTTGTGACCTCTTTCTTGCAATAGGATGCTTTAGCCAATCAATCTAGGCCCTTCGCCTCAAGCACTTTGTAAACGAATTGTCTAGTAATTATTTACTTTTTACTTTTATCTAAATGTTTTTATAGCTAAATTTTGGGGGATTAATATGGCCTCAATTCAAAAGATAAGAGAATGAAATTGTGTTTTTGTATGGCCTACTCAAAAAAGATATAGTAGAGAAAAAATAGTTGAATTAAATGTCAAATCTTATAAAATATTAATGTCAATTGTGAGGATTTTGTCTTTCTTTATAGATATTTCATAAAATTTTACTATTTAGGTGTCTTGATCAACCCAACTAGGCCATTATGAATTTGTTGACAATTACCTAACCTAAAAGAGGAAGATAAAATTGGAGGCCATGAAGATGAAAAGAGAAGGGGAGGAATTGCAAGAGATTATGTAGGAGGAGGTTCAAGAAGAGAGGTAGTTGATGCTACCAAAGCAAACTAGGTTGAAAAGTGATGTGTAAATAAATAAGACTAGGGGGAGGCTTATAGGCCAAATTAGGAATCTTTAAGCCCCCCTTAGGAGATCATTCCTTTTGAGTGTCCACTTTAGTAATCCCATGAGAAGAAAGGGTTGAATAAGTGAGGTCAAACCTAGGAGGATGGATGCCAATTGGATGCAAAGACTTTATGAGTTACTTATCCTCCATCCCACAAATTAATTAATTGCATCAATTTGCATTGTTCCACCACCTAACCTAATGATAAGAATTTTTATTTACCAAAAGGCATCCATCCACTACATGGTTTGAGCATTGAAACACCAACTTCTCATAATTAAATTGTTATTTCTAAATTTAATCCTCCACTTTTAGCTAAATCTCAAATAGTAAGCCCTTAGAGATATCCATTTCAACTTGAATGTAAGGAAAGGTAGGATGTGTTAAAACATTATTTTCTAGGAATATAGAAATAAAGAATCAAGAGTGTTGCCAATGCATTCTAAACTAGAATTGACCAAAAAATAATGGAAGATAAAATAATCTTACACACACAAGAAGCATAAAATATACATAATTTTAGGTTACCGTATACTAGTAACTTTGAAATGGCTACCATGTGGCCACTTCACAACCAAATGACATTCCTTTTCTCCCCACCACTAACAATTGACACCTTTAGCATCAACCAACCCACCACCAAGTAGGAGCATTGCTACCTCTAAAATATACCCTAAAACTTTAAAACAATTCCCTTACCATATATCTAGTTCTTGATAGTTTTTTATTACTCTAATTGTACTTTTTGCATACAAACATTAGTTTTGTAGTTATTGAGTGCAATTGTGGCATATATTGGTAGAGTGGGAATTTTCTAGCCCTTTTAAGTTTTTGGTAGGTGAGATCAACATGATGTCATATTATGAGATCAACATGGGAATTATGAGTCTGCTGTTGTTGCCTCTCCTCTGGTTAGTGCTAAGAAGAGGAAATATATTGCCCATGATGATGGGGGTGATGCTGCTAGTAAGCAGATGGGTGAAGCTATTGCTGCTGGGAAGAATGGTGAAAAAGGTATTGTTTTGATTTATGAGGTTAATACAGGTGGTTCTGGAGCACGGACTAGGAACAAAACTAAAGCTTAGGGAGGGGCTTTTGGTAAGGAAAGTTCTAATGTTTTTTATGATGCACAAAAAGTTATCGACTGCAACATGGAGGCGACATACATTCTGAAAAGTATGTAGTGCTGCTGGGTGCTTCTCCTTTTTGGCTACTTTTTTGCTACTGGGTTGCTACTATTGGGTTGTTTGCTGATGTTTTTCTTTTATCTTTAGTTCAACTGCTTTCTTTGTAAGGGTTCTGAGCCCCTTCAAAACCCATTATTTACCTCTAATAAAACACATGATGTCATATTGATGTCAATACTCTCTCCAATGGAGTTTGAATTTTTGGTGATGAGATTTAGAGGCCTCATTTAGGTTAATTGGATTAGGCTTTTTCATGTATTTTTTAATTTCAACTAATTTTTTTAGAGCTTCGTAATGGTGTAGATATATTTTTTTATATTATATTTTCTAGAAAATGTACATTCTCATAGGTGATGATAAGTAATTATTAGAAACTTTTAGGGTTCTATTTGAGCTCACAGACACTCCTTAGGTGTAGTTTTTTTGAAGTACATAATTTTGTGTGGACTTCTTGTTAGTAGTCCAATTTATCCCATTTTATGGCTTAATTAGGATATATAATGTACTAAAATCAAGATGACTTCACTAATTTAACAATTGATAACTATCATTGCACTAAGTATAAAGTATCATCATCATAATTTACTACAGGGTCTCATAATTGTGTAATATTAGGGTTTATCCTATAATTATGTATTTACTTTTGAAAGTTTCATGATTGAATAAACATGAGGGAACTAATCATGTCTCTCTCTATCTCCTTTCTATTTCAACATTCTATATAGTCCTTCTAAATCATGTTAAGTCAATTGTTCTTACTATGTCACAAATAAAAACATATTGAAAATTATTGCTTTTTGAAATTGATGAACAAAAGTCACTATTTTCAAAAAATCACATTAGTTTATCAAGTTCTTTTAATTCATCATTAATAGCTACATATAGTTTTTATACACAAACATCTTGTGTGGACACATCATCTAGGAATGAGCAATGTTGTTATACGATATGTACTAGGAGCTCATTTTCATCATCTCCAACTTCCCTTGACTCTAGTATTGCTTCATCCATGGATTTAATTAATTTAATAAATCATGGCATACATCATCTTTAAAATATCACTCCATAGGATGAGTACTTGATAGATGTATTGAATTTTTTTTGTGACTCCCAATTTGTTTATTTGAATGATGTCATTTAGGTCCTAGTCTTCCTCTTTGATGTTAGCTCATATTGAGCTACACCATATTCTTTGAATGTCATGATGGTAATTGAAACCCTCTTGTTCCCTCTCAACCTATTCATTTGCCAAAATTTAATATTGGATTGAAGATCCTTGAGTATCATTAAATTAATAGATGGTTCTATATTGTCACGTAATTTGATTAGGCTTGAAGTTCCTAATTTGATTGTGACATCTTGTTGCAATGATATGGTGATACTTGAAGAACTTTCAAAGACATATAATTTTAGTTTTATTCCCACACATTTCTTTGTAGAATTGAATCTCTTCTAAATACATATTTGAACTTGTTTCTTCCTAAGGTGAGAAACATTATTTGATGGTTTTGGATCATCTTCAACATTAATTACTGAGCATCTACCATTATTGTAGGAGATTACACATTGAGGAGGGATGCATCATCTCTTTTCTTCTCTCTTATGGGGGGATTTTTTTTGTCACTTTGGAATTTATCATTCTCATACTTTAGAGATAATATTTTTTACATTGGTGAAGGAACTTGCCATTAGGGTTTTATCTTGAGTCCCCTTCATTCTTTTTAGTTTTTATTATTATTTTATATCTATTAATGAGGATTATTTCCTATGGGTTGTCAAATCCATTTTTGCATATTTTTTATTCTCCCTAAGTTAAAATTAATGATGGGTTTTGTTGTGAAAGTAATTTACCACATAGATCTAGTTTCCATTATGGATCCTTTTCACACTTAATAAAGTTTACTTAGGAAATTTATGAAGTTATAAGATGAAGACACATGCCATAATTTTATGCTTCTATCTCACCCTTACCTATTTATACAAGGGTTTCTGATTGTAAAGTAATGTAATCAATCTTGTATGCATTATATCATTTTGGAAAATATAGCATAATCATTAATTCTCTCTTGTGTACAAGGCAAGTGGTGTTGTAGGTGATCCTTGGTCCTTGTGAAAGCTTTTTGTTTATCTTTAATTTAGTGTTGAAAAATCCAAGAATGGAGCTTTAGCAAACTTGGCTAGTGATGGTTAAAATTTTAGATCAAATCATTCCAAGAATAGTTCTTTTCCTAATCAAAGATCTTAGATTCTAAAAAAACCAAAAAAATTATAAAGGAGTATAGGATCACTTCATTACTATGTTTAAATCTACCTTAACAACATTAATTGATTCCATCATGAAATTTCCTACCATATCAATGAATAAGATCTATGGATGATGAAAATGTGAATCCAAAATAGTAATAATATAATGAAATTAAAAAATTCATACTTCAACAATCACTTAATGAAGCTCAAGATCTTGGATCATAAATGAATAATAAATAGTCATCATAACAAAGACCTTGATTTTCTCCATTGTGGATTTCTCATCAATGTAACAATAACCACGAGAGAATAGTGATGATATGATGCAATGATAATGATAAATTCTCAAAGATAAATGATACTTAGTGCTTGATAATAATAATGATAACTTGCTTTCTTGATTATAATGAAAGTGTTTGATAGTGCTCTTGATATCAATCATGATCTAGGGGATATGTGATGAGCCTGATTAATAGCTAGTTTTCTCTTGTTTAGTGTATATATTTTAAACACTTTAACTTGCTTATTTCATATACATTCCTGAACTTATATACATTTTATATCTTTTATGCCATCCAAACCAAACTTTGATTAGTGGAAATATGATTATGATATGATGATGTTTGCATGGATGAATGTGTGAATATGTATGAAATTTAGTATGAATTTTTGTTTAATTCATGATTGTTAATGATATGTATGCTTTACAACTAGAAGCATTGCAACCTGTAACAACTGGAGAATTCAACCTGCAACCAAAGTATTCCAGTCCACTTGTAGGGAGATTCCACGAACCCTAGAAATGTGACAATTGTAGAAATGATAGAATCGTTCATTGGAGTGGTAAGTTGCAAGTCATCAGAGCATTAAATAAGATGGAGGAAACAATTTTGTAGTAATCAGGAAATTGATGTGACTGTTTTCATAGATCACATCTCTGTCATGTCATTAAAGTAGAGTTATAAACCTATTTGTCTTCTATCTTTTTTAGTTATAGTTTTAGTTGCAAAGACTTTGTCTCTCTCTATTTTGAAGGAGAGTGGACATCTTCATTTAATTTTTGTTTTTAGTCCTTATGCAAATAAACCTCCTTCCAAACCTATATAGTTGGATCAATGGTTGAGGAGCAGATCTAGTTGGAAGATATGTTTTTATAGTTATAGTTTTGTTTCACAAACGATATCTTTTTTAGTTATGCATTCATGAATGAGAAATATGTGAATATTCTTGTCAAATTATAGAGTTTAATTATATGCAATAAAGATGTCCCAATTTACTATTATGATTAGTTGAATCAAGTAGCACATATTTTGTTTCTCCTGTGGGTACAACAACTTGAGCAAGGGCCACTCAAGGTACTATTCACCCACCTTAATTTTTGTTGTTAATTTAGATGTTTACATTATTGCATTCATTTTAATAAATTTTTATTACATGCACATGAATGATATTTAGTCTCATGATTTAAGTTTTTTATTTAATCATTGAGTCATCCTACGGAGTGAGTCAATTAGTTAGAAGTAAGAATTAGAGTGCTAGTGAATTGTAGAGTTTAGGTTTAGTAGTTAACAGTTACAATGTTAAGCCAAAGGTACGCACAACACTAGTAGTAGATTAGGTTATTTCACCTGTTTTGTAGTTTATGCTTTATCTTCCTTTTGTAGTCTTCAATGTTTTTCTGCACATGTGCAAACCACCTATACTTGATGATATAGGCCATGTAGAGTCTATGAATGCACATATAGTGCCAACATCATCAAAATATTATGAAGCCCTAGTTGATAATTTAATGGAGTCTTTGCAAGGGTTTAGTGGCTATTCAGTTAGGAACCCTTTGACTTTGAATTGTGTGTCTAGCACCAAGTTGACTAGAAATTAGTGAGGCCTTACATTCTTGGCACTGTTGTTGGGGATGGTGCTACATTCATGATTCTCCTATGTTAGTTCAAGCTTTCATAGTTAGAATTTTTTCTTCAACATTAAGATAATTAGGATTTAGTTATCAATACAAAAACGCTTTACTAACAATGTGTAGGAGGCATTGATCCAAAGAGTCACAACTATTGTATATGAAGGAGATGCTTTGGGAAGATTTGTCCCCTCAATACAAAAAGATTTAGAGGATATTGGTGATCCTAATGAACAAAGTGAGGGTATTCCTAAATAAGAATCATCCCTAAAACCAATATCCTTGTCAATTATAGAGAATTCCCATACACATGTCATCACTATGGGTGATGTTGTAGTGGAAGACCTGCCAAAGCATGTAACCTTTGAGTTCCCCATTGCCAACCAGGAGAGAGAACCTGCACTGAAGAACATACCTCCTTCAACATTACTTGCCTTCTTGGGTTGGTCATGAAGGACCTAGATACATTCCTATTTCAGTTTGATGTGCTATGCAAAAGTTATGATTGTACTATAGATGCACATAGGCTCAAACTATTTCCAACAACCTTGAGGGATGTTGTACTGAGATGGTTTATGGGTTTGGGAAGAGATTTTGTTCCAAATTGGAATACCATGAAGACAAAGTTCCTAGAGAAGTACCGGGACTATTGTAGAGGAATAGATAGAAAGAGAGATGACATATCTAGGATGTCACAAAGGGAGCTTGAATCCCTGGAAGACTATATGGAAAGGTTTCAATTTTGAATTAAGAAATATCACCAGAACAGACTCTTTGATGAGTCTTTAAAGTTGATATTCTTAAGGGGATTAATGAGGATTGCATGGATGCACTTAACCTCATTGGGGTAGGAGATATCTCTCAACCACCATTTGAGGAGACTTATAAGGCATTCAGGAACTATTCAAGATCTTTCACAAAGAAGGTTAGGGGAGATAGGGTATATTCCATCATCAAACCATCCAATGGATTCTTTAGAGTTGAATTGAGTAATCTTCTGTCAAACTTGAAGGAGGATATTATCAGCCATATGGCTACATAACTAGATACCCTCTATATCAAAAAGAAGCAAGAGGAGGCATAAGTAGCTCTTACAAAATACTACCCACATTGTAGAAAAAGAAGGACTAACTGCAAATACAAGGTGGAAAGTATCTTTGAAGAGACATCAAACTTTCATGCATTGGAAGGAGACTATGGAAAAGTATTCTACATATCTCAAAAGAAGCCATGGCAACCAAGAATAGGTATGCCCTAAGATCCTTTAAATTATAACACGTCATTTCTTGGTAACAATTCAAATCTTCCTAATTGGAATCCTTAGTCTTGGGCCAATGTACAAAACCAAAAATGGAAAATTCCTCAAACCAATTAGAACCAATAGCAAAAAATATGTGGCCATCACAAAATTACTAAGGATCTAACTATAATCCCCAATGGCCACCCCAACAAAACCAATGGAAACCCCAATGGAAAAGAGGACAATAATGGAAAAACCAAAATATGAATTATCAATTGCCACATCAACCCTTGCAACCACAACAACAAGCCATTATGCCAAACCCAACAAATTCAACACCATAGCCACCTAGAGCACCTAATCTTCCAACACAACCTACACCTAATTCTAATAATAATCTTGTTTAGAAAGCCTACACTAACAAAGTTATTTAATACCCTACTTATGGGGTAGAGGTGAGTGATGTCCACCTTAGATTAGGGAAAAATTTGGCTAGACCTTCATCTCCTCAAATCAATGAATTGGTTAATCTTGTAGGTTACCCACTTATTTTAGGAAGATCTTGGCTGGAAAAAATAGATGCCTTCATAGGTTGAAAATATGGGAATATGATTATCTCTAATGGAAATGTGACTAAGAAATTAGTCCTTTATCCACCAGCCCAACCACATGTAGACCTAGAACAAACTATTTGGCGTTCCCTAGATGAGGAGGATCAATGATCCTTGCAAGACTTGATGACTATTGAACTTAATCCATTGTTAGAGCACCAAGATGAAGATGAATTGATAGTAAACATCATGCAAAGTGACTATGGTAGGGACCTACATCATCAGGATTGCTTGACATGTTTGCAGGATCCCTTGTAAAATATTATCCCTACTGATTCATATGAGTCAATTTACCAAATATTTCACAATTTTTTACCTCACCAATGTATTCCAAACATAGCAAGACTTGACATCTCATCAATACAAACAATATTCAAGACTTTAGTGATGCATAAGCATCTAGTGGTGTAGAGGCAATCTTGCATCACCCAAAAAATGTGGTTTCCTTATTTTCTTTAGCTTTTTTGAGTCTCATGATGGCACTTAAGGGGTGTAAGATAGCTAGAAGTCAGAAAAGGTGAAAAATGGTCACTTACTATTTTTAGTAATTTAGCCTAAACAGGATCATATTGACTTGAAAATTTACCCCAAAGAGCATAATTGAAAAATATTTCCAGTGGTAGAAGAATCATCTCAATACCCTATACCGTTTGGAAGATATTAAAATTTTGGTCTCAAGAAATTTCTCCAATGCAACTTCAAATTCAAATTTGAAAATCTTAGAAGCCCCATAAAAGCTTGAAAAATGGACAAAATGATCTTTAGATAATTTCGGCATTGTAGATCTCTTTGAGAGATTTCCACTAATATATTATAATAGAAAATCAGACACCCGAGTCAAAAGTTATGGCTTTAGGAAGCTACCCCACTAAAAAGTGAATTTCATTAAAATATCTTCTTGGGAAAAAAATCAAATGGCTAGACTTTTGGCACCAAAACAAAAGGGAAAGTTACAGTTTCTAGAATATTCTAGGGTAGTTATTGGGGTAAAATAAAAAGGCTTGAGTGGAGGTTTTAGGGTGGATCCATTAATGTAGATTGTGGCTCTGAATAATAGATTTTGTTTCAGAGTTGATTTTATTGTGAAGAATCAAGCCCATGAGGCTGTAGCATTGTAATTTTTAAATCTGTAATTTCATTTTCTAAAAATAATTGAAAGTGAGTTATTTTATGTCTCACATCTTCTCTGTTGGTATCTATTGTTGTGTTTTGTGTGGGTTTTGAGTGGTGTATCCCTCATCAAGTGGTATTAGAGCAAGTTTTCTTGAGTGTGTAGACAAGTCACTGAATGTGAGGCAATTTACACCAAGTCTTGTGGTTGTGGGTCTATGACAGAAGATTCCTCCACAAAGAAACTGTGGTGGAAGAAATGTTGGGGTAATAGAAGAGGGTTTTAGAGCCCTCCAGAGAAAAGTTCAAGCACTGCAAGAGGATTTGTGTAGAGGAGTTGATGTTAGAAGAAGAGATGAAGGTGAAGATGAGGCTGAAAATGAAGAGCCTTTCAAATAAGAAGCACAAGATGTAATGGATCATGGAGAAGTGAGACTTATTAAGGCCATTTCCAAGATTGGAAAGAGACCAAAGATAGAAGTTTCAGATTTTTCTAGAAACCTAAATCTAGAGGAGTTGATCGATTGGGTCAATGACATGGAAGAGTATTGAGTATGAGAAAATAGAAGATCCGGAGAGGGTAAAATTTGCAAAGGTCGAGCTAAAAGGCCATGCTAGCATGTGGTGGAAAGAAGTCTAGTTGGAGATAAATAGAAGAGGAAAAGAGAAAATACTGAGATGGGATCAAATGGTCGAGAAATTGAAGAGACAGTTCATTCATGTGGACTATGAGCTAGATTTATTGAAGAAGATGCAAGGGTTGAAACAAGCAGAAAAACTGTTAAGGAGTATACAAACGAATTCTACTGAGTCCTGATAGGAACATGCCACTCTAAGGCCACCAAGGATAAAGTTTCCCATTACATAAATGGGTTGAAGCTGAGCATTCAAGAAGAGTTGAGTATGGTAAGAATGTTTACCATTGAAGATGCATATCATTTTTCTTTGAAGGTAGAAGAAAATTTGAGCAGAAGGTTTGAAAGCAATCAAAGAGGTGGAGGTCATAGTGGAAAGACTATTGGATAGTCATACAGAGGCCGAAGTGAAGATCAAAAGAAGGGTGAAGGATCCAGTACCAGCCAGAAGCAGAAAGGAGATAACTCATATCATCCTCATGATCAAAATAATGGAGACCAAAGAGGAAGAGGAAGATCTGGATGAGGACCGAGAAGAGGAGGCTTCCGTGGAACATGTTTTCAATGCAAAGAAGGACATAGAGCCTATGAGTGTCATCAATATCAAGGGAGGATAAATAGAAGACTTGAAGGTAATGCTCGAGTTGACCATGTGGATGAAGATGCTTAGTCTTCACAATCTGAAGATGTTGAAAGAGGAGAGGCCCTTGTTGTTAGAAGAGCCTTGCTGAATGAGGAGAAGGAACCAGATCAAAGAAAGAACTTGTTCCACACTCAATGTAAGTGTGAAGGTAAAGTTTGTAATGTTATCATTGATGGAGGTAGCACTGATAATATTGTTTAAGAAGAAATGGTCACTGAATTACAGTTGGATACGATAAAGCATCCAAAACCATACCATATAACATCATTGCAAAAGGACCATAGGGCATTGGTCAATGAGCAATGTTCGGTAAAGTCTAAGATTGGCAACTATAAGGTTGTGTGATATTATACCTATGGATGCTTGTCACATGTTTTTAGGAAGATTGTGGTGGTTTGATTGGCAAGTGGTGCATGATGGAGATGCTAACACCTATTCCTTGACAAAGGATGGCATTCATCCTAAGTGGAAACCCCTGAGGGAGGTAGAAGAAAAGGTATGCAGTAATGCAAGAATTTGTTTGGTTGATGGAAGAATGTTCCTAGAAGATATGAGGCATGAGCATATGTGTTTTGAATTGAACCCTAGAGTTGATAAAGAATATACTAATGAGGTACCTGTAGAGGTGTCAGATTTGTTGAATGAGTTTCAGGATATTATTTTTGATAATGTACCTAAAGTTTTGCCTCCAGTAAGGAAGATTAGCGCTAAGATGGATCTGATTCTTAGAGCCATTTTTCCAATTAAGGCAGCCCATTGAATGACTCTATTAGAGAATGAAGAATTGAACAAACAAGTGCAAGAGTTGTTGCAGAAGGGATTGATTCGAGAGAGTTTGATCCCATGTGCAATACCTACAGTACTAGCACCAAAGAAGGATGGAGAATGGAGGATATGTATAGACTCCCGAGACATCCACAAGATCACCATCAAGTACAAATTCCCCTTGCTAAGGATGTATGACATCATGGATTGTTTAAGTGGAGCTGAGTACTTCACGAAGATAAATGTGAAGAGTGGTTATCACTAGATACAGATTAGAGAAGGAGATGAATGGAAGAAAACCTTCAAGACCAAAGAGGGCTTGTACGAGTGGTTAGTCATGCCTTTTGGGCTAACCAATGCACCAAGCACATTCATGCAGCTCATGAACGAGGTATTGAAAGAGTTTTTGGGTAAATTTTTCATTGTTTGTTTGGATGAAATTTTAATTTTTAGCAAGACATTGGAGGATAATTTGATGCATATTAGAAAAGTTTCTGAGAAGCTGAGAGAGGAGAAATTGTTGATCAGATTGAAGAAGTGTAGTTTTGTGAAAAGAGAGGTGGTGTACTTGGTATTTTTTTTATCTTAGTAGAGGGTCTTAAGATGGATCCAAAGAAGGTGAAATCTATTTTTGAATGGGCTACACCAAGCAGTGCTACAAAGGTAAGATCCTTTCACGGTTTGGCAAGTTTTTATAAAAAGTTTATAAAAGGTTTAAGTAGGATTTGTGCACCTCTAACTGAAACAATGAGAGGGAATAGAAAAGAGTTTAAGTGGATTACAAGAGCAACAAAAAAAATTTATATGTTGAAGAAGAAAGTTACAGAGCAACCTGTTTTGGCACTTCCAGATTTCAACAAGGTATTTTAGGTAGATTGTGATGCTAGCAGTAATGCCATTGGAGTTGTCTTGAGTCAAGAAAGTAAACTCGTTGCCTACTTTAGTGAAAAGTTGAATGATGAAAAGAAGAAGTATTTTATTTATGATTAGGAGTTTTATGCTATAGTTCAAGCTTTGAAGAAATGGAGACACTATTTTTTTCCAAAAGAGTTTGTTTTATTTACTGATCATCAAGCTTTACAATATTTGAATAGTCAAGGGAAGTTGAATGAAAGACATTTGAAATGGGTTGAATATTTGCAAAGTTATACATTTGATTTGAAGAATAGGAGTGGAGGATCTAAATACAGTTGCAGATGCCTTAAGTAGGAGGCAAAATTTTTTAACAGAAATACAAATTGAATTTGTTGGGCTCAATGAACTCAAGAGCTTGTATCTTGAGGATCCTGATTTTGCAGAGGCTTGTAGAGCTTGCAAGGATCCTATCACTTTAGATAGGATGAGATGCTTATATTTTACCATCCAAGATGGTATGTTGTTTTGAGGGAATCAGTTGTGCATTCCAAGGAGTTCCATGATAGAGAACTTGATTAAGGAGAAACACAGTGGAGGATTAGCTAGACACTTTGGTCAAGATAAGACCATTACAGTTGTTTGTGAGTGTTATTGATAGGTCTTGATAATATTTTGTTTTTTGTTGGTTTTATACAGACTTTAAGATACTTTTGAACATACTTCCTAACAATATTCCATATTATATTATCCTTTTTGTATCCATTATACAGACCTAAGACCCAAAAACATGGTGATGGAATTATGGTTTAATATATTAGCATTAAATGATTTATATGAATATGTGCATGGAAATGTTGATGGAAAGTTATGTTTAATTATGATGGTTATCCTTGTGTACGCATTTTTTGAAACTAGCTTGTTTGCAGCAAAAAGAGGAACCGTGATACACAACCATTGCAGGATGAACCTGTAGCAAAAGGGGCATTGAATACCAAAACAAGGGGTGTTGTAGAAATAGGTAAATGTGGTGGTTATTGGTCGAAGGAATTTAATGAATATAGAACACACATTATCATAAATAGTTAATAAACATTAAAGAAGAGGTCTTTTCTGATATGGAAATTTGATAGATGGACATATGATTGAATGTAATCTGTTTTGACAGAGTTCTAGTTTGATAGGGTTCTTTTTAGTTATAGGTTGAATAATTCCAAATTTTGAATCCACACTCTAGATATCTAGGAGTGGAATTAATGATTTTAGTTTAAGTTGTTGCTTTCAATAAAGACTCCCTCAGTTTGTATATAAATGTGGGTTGATTTTGTAGTTTAGTTAGTTGGTTGTTCACAAGTTATACTATCTATTATTTCTGGTTGAAACATGAATCAATAGAATGGTTAAATCCAGTTTGTGTAAGAGTGTTTTGTGATAGGTCTAGATAATAGTTTATTTTTTGTTGGTTTTATAAATTTTTTAAGATACTTTTGAACATACTTCCTAACAGTATTCCATATTATATTATCCTTTTGTATCCATTATACAAACCTAAGACCCAAAAACATGGTGATGGAATTATGGTTTAATATATTAGCATTAAATAGTTTATATGAATATGTGCATGGAAATGTTGATGGAAAGTTATGTTTAATTATGATGGTTATCCTTGTGTACTTATTTTTTGAAACTAACTTGTTTGTAGCAAAAAGAGGAACCATGATACACAGCCATTGCAGGATGAACTCGTAGCAAAAGGGGCGTTGAATATCAAAATAGGGGATACTGCAGAAACAATTGAACCTAGTGGTTATTGGTCGAAGGCATTTAATGGAGATAGAACACGCATTGTCATAAATAGTTAATAAACACTGAAGAAGAGGTATTTTCTAATATGGAACTTTGAAAAATGGACACATGATTGAATGTAATCTGTTTTGACAAAGTTCTAGTTTGATAAGGTTCTCCTTCTTTTCAGTTATAGATTGAATAATTCCAAATCTTGAATCCATGCTCTAGATATCTGGGAGTTGAATTAATGATTTTGGTTTAAGTTGTTGCTTTCAGTAAAGACTCGCTTAGTTTGTATATAATTGTTGGTAGAGTTTGTAGTTTAGTTAGTTGGTTGTTCACAAGTTATACTATCTGTTATTTCTAGTTGAAACATGAATCTACAGAAGATGTAGTGCCTCTCATGATACTATTTATTATGATACTGTGTGGATACTAAATTATGTTTGATACATACTTGTGATTACGTTGGTGATTGTTTCACCTATTTGACTTATGTGTTTTGCTTGGGTGCACATGATACTGTTAGATGATGTTGATAATATAATGATGCATGTTACTGTCTTTTCCTGATTATGCTATATTGTGTGGTTATGTAAATTGTTTAATACTCATTTCATGATATGTATGTTGTGCTAATGTTTGAGGTTCAGGTGAGGGAGACGGTGTTGCATCGCTCATACGTGAGTGCCCTGTCACACCATAATTCTCTCTCACAATGTGTTTGACATTAGATGTATATGTTGTTTCAACACTTTTTTTTATGCAGGACTGCAGGTACCGGGCACTGACTTCACTCGCACCGTCGAGTCTGAGCATGCCCAATATACCCAATGGTTATGACGTGGTTTAAGGATTTGAAAAGGAAGTGTCCCTGTCCGTGTCTGTCGTCTATCAGTATTCCATCCCGTTATGGTATTGTACTGTTTCATGTTGATCGTTTCAAGTCGTAAATCTTGATGTGTTTATTGTGTTATTTGGATGCATATCATTTGTGATAATTGGTTCTTTAATGTGTTTCTTGTATCAGGCATAGTCGTTGTTTGTGTTCATTTAGGCCTTGTTTTGGAGCTTCGTAGCTCATTTTTATAATATGGATTTAATTATGGTAATAAATTAAATTATTAATTTTTTTTTTAGGGAATCTTAATAATTAAAAATATTAAATTAATGTACAAATTATAAATATATTGAAATGCAAATGAAACACAAAATTGCATTTATAAATGATGTTTATTTTAATTTAAAATAAAGTGGATTGAAAATCCACAAAGTTTAAAGTTTAAATTTAAATTAAAAAATTATTTGATAGAGGGATGTAATAAAATATTACCCCCCTAAAGTAAAGTTTTAAAAATAAATTACAATAATAAACAATGATTAGATGTATACGTATATATATATTTATATTAAAAGTTTTACCCCCCTGAGATTTGATTAAATTGAATAAACATGAATTATCATGGATTAAATTAGTTTTGATTAAAATCAACTAAGCATGATAAAATTATAAATGAATTAGCATTAAAATTTAATTTTTCTCGTAACGCAATCAAGATTAGTGGGGTAGATTTCTTAATCTTTTTAAACGGAGGATTTTCGTCCAGGTGGAAACAAGGCGAAAAGAAAAATTGTCGGGTGGTGAAAATGAATTTTGTAAATCAGCCACCTGTCTTGTTTGTCTTTCGATAAACTTTGAAGTTTCTCCTTAAGGGAAAGGCAGGTAAAAAAAAAAACATAACATACAGGAATTTAAAACAAAAAAAGTTTCACTGTAAATTGTGTAGAGGTAAAAGTAAAAGGAGGGTTGTAGAGGGAATTTGGGGGAAATTTTCCTATCGTCTCCATCTTTGGTTGCAAATTCCAGGTATGGGAGTGCCTTAATTTCTTGTTTTAGGTTGTTAATTTTTTTTTTTACTTGAGGTAAGTCACTTACCAAGGTCTCAGTAATTTTCTTTGGGAAAACCTGTATATAGATAGATAATTTTTGTTGCTGCAATTTATTTCACCATGAAACAATTCTATTTCTTTTCTTTTCTTTTGCATGTTGAAATTAAATTCACCCCCATAATTAGATTTGAAAGTCTTAATCTGTTTACCAAAGTTAAAATGCTTAAATTCTTCAAGAGCTTCTAATTTCTTTTTTTAGGTCATTACCATATTATAGACCGTCCTACTGTAAAGATGATCAAACAAAAAAAATACTTGGCACCATAAAATGGAATATATGTTAAAAGAGTTTGTAAATATTACCTTGCACCAACTACAAACATTAGATTTCTTTCCAAAATAGCTTTCTTAAAAAGGGCTTCCTGCATTGTTTGTTTGCCATCATCATTGAATAAAAAAAATCCTTTTTCTCCATGTGATTTTTGTGAACCATCTACCCTATGTTTCTTCTGCATGGCAGAAACATACAGAAAATTCAGATGTGTCTAGGAAAATTTGACCTGTGTTAACATATGTAGAGACAATGATCTCATCCATATATCCATGTCTAAGTGATTTGACTAATATGTAGAAGATTCTTAATTCTACAAATATGCATAACATTATGAAATATCATTATAATCACATTTGGATAGTTTACTATTTTACATCAACACCAACTTGGCTGTATAAGTGCATATATTTCTGTGGTATAAATGAATAGCCACGTTTTCTTCAAACATAGCCCCATCCCACTATTTCTTTTCTTCCATGTAAGGGGGGGACTTTATTTAGTTAAGACTATACAAGTATATATATTTATATATATAAAAGAAAACAAATAAAAGATCTTAGCACTAAAAGGGGTAGGGTTTTATTTTAATAAGTTTTCACGTTTCTCTAAGGAGGCCCATTTTAGATACAATTTTTTTTTTTATTAATGTTTATTAAGTGGGAGAATGTTTATTGATTTTAAATTAGCAAAAGTTTATTGATTCTAATTATACAATTTATTGATTTTAAGTTATGAAAAGTAATAAAAAGAAATATAATAAGTTTTAATAGTATTTTTTTTTAAATAAGAAAAAAGAGGGTTTTTTTAATTACTATTTTGGTATTCATTTAACATTAATAGAGGGAAATTTGACTACTGACAGCATGGCGGTGGCGGGTCTTGATATTGAAGGGCTTCGGTGTTGGTGAAAAGTTGATTTTTTGCCCCCCTCGGCTCTAGTGTGTTTAAGGGAAGATCTCAAACATCTAAATGTTGAGTCTTAGAAGGTGCTTACTTATTTTAGCTAGGCTCCTACTAACTTTGGTTAGTACTTTTGGTGGGAGCATGATTTTGAATAATTGGCAATTATGTGAGGTGATGGCTATCATGTGTTTGTCTGATGGTATGTACAGTCTCTTGTGGGCTGATGGTATGGCGAATCTTTCTACCCCTACTGGCCGATGGAGCCATCATTTTTTGAACCCTCTAAATTTTTGTGTTGAACTTTTTAAGTTAGCGGATTTTATGAGATTTTTTCAGATGGCTAAGTATTGCGCCGATATCATTCCCTTACATGCCGTGGGTGATCTGCATGAGGGAGCTGCTACCTTTGCATGGGTTGTGAGATGTGGCATTTATTGCCTTCATTTTCATCTTTTCTGGTCACTTTTCACTGGCCTTTTCCCTTTTGATGCTTATAGAATTGATTACCAACTCTTGTGCCCTGGTTTTCCTATTCTGGTGGTTGGCCACTTTGGTGTGGGCTCTATGGGTGGGGACAGAGTGCATGTGGAGCTGGATAGGTGTGAGGAGTGGAAGGCGGATGCCACTGTTTGGCACATTTTCAAAGAGGGCGGAATTGCCTAGTATATGGAGGCCATGACTGGTCACAATGAGGGCTTGTCTAATAAGTTTGTCACCTCTTGGAATGATGGTAGGGTTACCATTGGTGGCATTTCCTTTGAAGTCTCTAAGGAGGTTATTGCTAGAGTTACGGGTCTTTTGAATAGTGGTTGAAAATGGAAGAAAACTATGAAGGTGCTGAACCAAATTAGTCTGAACCAGTTCTTTCTCGGCGTGGAGAAACCTGTCAAGTTGCGGGGTGGCTTTGACCATGAGGCACTGCTGGAGCCGTGAGATAGAGTTTGTATGGTGATCATGAAGTACTTCACATTGGAAGGAAGGTATGGGGTCTACTACTATTACCACTTTAATTTCCTCAACCACACTAATACATTTGACTGCAAAATCCGACGAAACTGTCTGACGAAATATGTAAAATTCGATGTTCGTCGGGTGCTTATAAAATTTGATGTGTAATTTCCAATTTTTTGAAAGTTTATCCACGACGTTCATCGAAATTTTGATGAACCTAGGGTTCGTCGAAATGTCGGCTATCATTTTTGTCGAATTTTTGACAAACATGAAAAATAAAAAAAATCAAATTGTGGCTGATATAAAGAAAAGTGAGTTCACTCCTGATTTATTGCGACACTGTTTTGCTCTACTTGAGATAGTTTGTGGAGAACTAAGGACGATTTTCTTGGGAAAAATCAGAAAAAATTCAAGAAGATATCGCCAGTTGAGGGTAGTCATTTTCTTTTTGCAGAATTCAGTTGTGAAGTCAGATTTGTAGTTCCAGGTTTGAAAATCATATTTTAAAGCAACATCTCATCAGATTTCATTTTTAGAGGTTAAGGGTTTTGAGAATTTCATGTCCAAATTTTGTTGTGTGGAATCACCATAAGATCACAACCAAGGAACATTCTTGTGACTGTAATTATGTGATCTATAACTCTATTGGTCATGTGGCACATTGTGCTATAACAAATACATGATGCATTCATGTGTGACCCAAGTTTAATGTGGCTATGTTGTGATAGAAATGGAGGCACTCATATAATGTAGTTAATTCAGGTTGTATAATGTAGGTGTCAATCATCATTGGGTGCATTCAGGTTGTCTCAAGTTTAACAGGTTAGGATGTAATTATAGCATGATCGAAGAGTGATTACCTCTTGCTGCAATAAAGAGCCTATAACTCTGGTTGATATGCAGAGTGGTTGTGTTATATCAATTATGTAGTGCATTCAAGCACAACCCATGTTTAATGGGCTATTCTAGAGAGTGATCAAGATTTTCTAAACCTTATGAATATTACTTGACATATATTTGCATAATCTCAAATTCCTTCAGAGGCTTTTGAAGTATCAATGTATCCTATATAGGGTTTAGAATGATTTATTTTAATTAAAAAAATAAATAAATGATGTATTTTCCCTGTAATTAGATAATGCGGAGATCTCCTAAATTTGCCCCAACACACTATCCTCTTTGGCACTATATTCATTACTTCCAGCTACTAGGGTTTTGCATGTGACATCTTTAATATCTTCATGACTGTGGCTTTTAAATAGATCTCAGTCTTTTCTTTAATCCTTTTCATGGTAACCCTTGAGTTCCATAATCCACCTTCAATCTCTTCTAAGAATGTTGTCTTAATCTAGACTGCATAGTATGCATATAAAGCAAGTCCTTCATACCTGCCATTGTTCCAAACCACCACTCATTACCTAGCTTAAAATGTTTCCTCCATAAGCACAATAGCATGTTTTAAAATCATGGTTGCCAGTGATTGACCATCAAGGTCACCAATTTCATCATGAAGATACAATGAGATTTTTGTCTTCAAACTCAAGGCATTATGGAAGATAATATTGTGAATTGTTTGTTGTGTATGATTCAATTTTCTTGCACATTTACTGCTTTTCTAACTTCCTTTAAGACTGGGTATTGCACCCTCAACTGCAATCTCAAACAACTCACTCACTATCACTTGAATATTCCTTTCATGAGCATTCTTCTATAAAATCAAACTATGCCCTATAGACTGCCTACTTACAATAGGGGACTCATTGTTTCATGGTATTGTAGTTCTTAAGATCCTTCAACCTTATTGACACTACTTCACAGTCCACAAGGTATTATTCACTATTCTCCCATATTTGATGAGTCTCAAAACACTGCTCAAACATACAATCCACTACCTCCATTATACATTAATGGCTAAGAATAAATATTGAACTTATGATTACCACTATTACTTTATTTGGACAACCATTCCTTGATTGCATTTTCCTTGTCTAACACTACCAAAAGCATTTGAAAAACCCTTAAGGTCAACCAGGGGGTAAGGAAACTCACTGTTAAAATCTCTAGTTTACTATGCAAGGTTTGAGCTTTATTATCTTGTCACTGCTTAGCCTCTTTTTGACTGTCACATCTCAAGTGACTGCCATTCTTCTTACCGTAGATTGCATTTACAAATGTCACTAAGCTACATAGTGTGCTTGTTATTGGCTACAATCTTTAGATTGCAAGATTTTGTTATTACCTAAAATGTCTCAATCTTGCTGGTATTGCAACCTCACTAATCTGCTATAGTTATTGTTTATGTTTCTATGGAGGACTAGGGTTTGTACCCTAATCATGCTCTTACCAATGCTTCTATTGTTTTTTATTAGGGCTCTCTCAATGTTGAGGGACCTAGGGATAAGCTCGTCATAAGAAGTGACACATTGCATCTTTAACTAAAAGGATAAATCCGTATTGACATTAACAATGATGATTCCGACTTGTTGCTCCTTAGGAATGGGTCACTTGCTCTTACTAGCTCGCTACCTCCATTGTTGTAGGAAGTTTGTGATCAAGTTCAATATTCTGATTTTAGGAGTCTTAACAGTTAGAAATCATAGTAAAATCAGAATTTAATAAGTTTTAGAATTAACATTTTAAAGTGTTTTTTGGAGGCATTAACTTCAGACTATCTTCTCTTTTGCAGGGGTGGTTGCATGCCATATTTTTTTGGTGTAAAATATCAGAATTATTAGATTATGTTACCTGTCTATGAATAAAAATTATTGGAGTGTGATTTTGATATTTTTTGATGATGTAAATAGTCAAGTTTGGTAAAGAAAAATCATGTCAGATAATATTAGTCTAGAACAAAATGAAGAGACACTTGATAGATTGTGGGCTAGATTGAAAAGAAAGGGTGATGGGAAATGTTATTGTCCTTGCAATAATTGCAAGGGCTTAAAGACGAGATGACTTTTAATCACAACAACTGAGAAAAATTGTAGGCAACATGGTCACGTTGAAGGGGGACATGATTATTGTCCATTTGTAAGTTGTTCATTATATGTGTTTATATTGATTGAATTTGTAAATGTTTATATAGTTTTAACATTATATATATATATAATCACTTGATCATGATCATGGTTTATTTGTGTCTATCATTATTATAAAGGTGGGGCGCCATAGGGCAGATGATATGGATTATCACGGCCTAGACAATGAGGTTTTGCAAGCGGACAAACATGGAGCTATGAATATCAAAGATGAAGTTAATGATCCTATGGAAGAAGATGATCATGCATGACTTTGATGATGTTCATGATTTACTTGTACTTGAGAAGGCATACGAGCCCCTTTATGAAGGCTCTGAAACAACTCTTCTCTCTGTTGTATTGTTGCTATTGAACTTGAAGGTTATGAATGGTTTATCAAACATAGAAATGGTTTATCAAAGGCAGAAGAAATTCTAGATAGGTCTCCCAGTTTGATCGAAGACAGAGGCAAAATGTTGTAGGGGCTTTTTTGGTGTAAGTGTTTTGCTTTCGTTTGAAAACTCTGGATGGGTGCTCTGTTTTTAAATTTTGGTGTTTCAATGGACTCGGGATGTCGACTGTTGGTGGAGATGGTTTTTTGCAAGAGCAGTTTTGGTTCGGAAAGGCTCTTGGTTGGGTTTGTTGGCTTTCTGTATGACAGAGCGATGCACGTTTTTCAGTTGCTTATGGTATCAGCATAGTAGCTGGTTTTACCTTTAATGTTTTCTTCGGTGTGTAACTTCTATGGTTGTAATCTAGGTCTGGTGGGGTTTTTTTGTTTTATCTGGGTAGCGCTCACCGATAGAAAGGCTGGAGTTGTTAGTTTTCTTATATAGGTATATCCTGTTTTAGACGGTGTATTTTTTGTTATTGTTATTAATAAAATACTAAAATGTACCGACCAAAAAAAAAAATCTTTATATGAACAAATTATTTTTTTGTTGTAGATTGATTGGTGAATTTTTTTTACCACCATCAAATATTTTACGTTGCTCATACCGAGATTTATGTGCCATTATGAAAGATATTGGAATGGAGTATCAAGCAATAGATGCATGTCCCAATGATCATATTATATATCATAAACAATAGGAATTTGCAACAGAATTTCTGAAATGTCATATCAATAGATATCAAACATATCAACTAACAAAAAAGCTGCCTCACAAGGTTCTTCGTTATATTCCCATTATTCCACATATGCAATGATTATTTAGGTGCGAAATCTTAGCGTAATTGATGGATTACCATGCACGGAATAGAAGTGGAGATGACATTCTTTGAATGCCTGTGGATGGTTTTACATTTAGGGACATGGAGGAAAAATGACCACACTTTAAAGAAGAACCTCGTAATCTCAGGCTTTCATTGGGAGTGAACGGTGTCAATCCATTTGGAGAGCTGAGATCTATTTACTTAGTGTGGCCTGTTTTTGTTATCAACAATAACATTCCTCCATGGATGTCAATAAAGAGGGAGCACATAATGTTGTCAATGATTGTTCTAGGTATTTGTTTACATCAATTTTCTTTAACATAGTAGCATCTCATTTGTCTTATTTGTTGCATAATGACTTATATTTTTTCATTTAATAGTCATGTACATTAATTTATATATATTACAGTAAAATGGTTATAATAATTATGTAATGTTTATGTTCATTCAACTAGATAAGTACCAAGTTAAAGATATGAATGTATATATCGAGCCTCTTATCGACGAGTTACTAAAGTTATGGAATGGCGTCACTATGTATGACATCTCCAGACCAATAGGACAAAGACAATTTCAATTCCATGCAATGCTTGTATGGACAATTCATGATGCCCTAGGGCTAACACATTTTGTGGTATGTTATAACGTTCGACTGCACTTTAACAATATTTAATTTGATGAAGTAGATATCATGCATGTTTTTAAAATAATCTATTCATTATAGATAATTATAAAAATTGACATATTTAATCAATTATATATCATCTTGCAGGTCTTCAAACAAAGAAAATTTGCATGTCCAATTTGTAGTCCAAAGATGAAATCTTGTGTTCAACAAGTTTAGGAAAGTAGGTGTTTGATGAGTATAGGCACTTCCTCCATAGAAATCATAAGTATCGAACTACTAAAAACATCTTTTCAATGGGAAAGAAGGAGACTACATCAAAACCACGAAGAATGACACCTCGCCTATGGAAGTTGGAATATAATAGAATTAATCGTCAAGGTTATACATCGGATCAAATTGTTTATCTATCATATATGATATGTTTTGAATTTATATTTTTATATTGTGTTGTGTTTACTCATATTGTAATTGACAATGATTGTCATTGTTAATTTGTTTAACTTATATGCTTCATGAAGGTCTCAAGGCATTAATGGTCCGGCTTCCACAGGGACTAAAAGTTATTCCGAGGAAAATTTTAGTAGGTTGCCCTACACAGGCAACTTCTAAAATTGTGCATTTTTGATACAATGCATATCAGAAAGAATATAACATAAACGTTATGGAAAATATTGGATGGAAGGAATGACAAAGAAAAAATTGTCAAAATTTGTAGTGACATTCAAGAAACCAATCATGCAATGAAAAATTTCATTCAATTAAATAGCGATGGAGACCAAATTAATATAAGTGCCCTTCCTTGGTTATTAACAGAGTAGCTAAGCAATGCTATAAAAGAAGTCATACAAAAGATTTGATTTCCCACAGGATTTGTTGTGAACATAAACAATATAATAACAAAGAAAGGTGAATTTGGGTTAGGGATGAAAACACATGATTGGCATACCTTCATTAGGTAATTATTCTGGTATATACACTTGTATAATGCATGTACTTTAGGTGTATTGTGTTTACTACTTTTGGAAAAATAATGAAAATATCATTTTATAATTGTTGTAGTACGTTCTACCTCTATCTCTCCCGGACAACTTTGACAACAATGTCAAGCAAGTTATATATGATCTTGGAAAATACATGAGGTAAGTAGCGAGATTTGTTCAATTCACTGTATACATCTTATAATTGCTATTTGTTTTACTTGTTATGTAATATACTGTATATTTTTGTTAAATCTCGTTAATATATTTGCGCCTTGAATCACTTGTAGATGGTTATCATCTAAAGAAATCCATAAAGAAGATATAAATTATTGGAAGAGAAAAATTCCTCATCTAATGTGTGAAATACAAAAGTGTCTACCTTCAACATTTTTCAATGCACAAAAACACTACCTCATACACCAAGTTGAGGAGATTGAATTGTGTGGACCTGTACACATAAGGTCAATGTGGATGGTTGAGAGGCACTTGAAATTTTTGAAGGCTTTGGTTAGACAAAAAGCACATCCTGAGGGTTCTATGGTGGAGGGATATATGGTATACCAGACCATGGTGTACATTAGTGAATATCTTCCTAAGTTTGCAACAAAGATCCATGTAGATCACATTTGGGATCCCAACTCCATTAACAAATTCGAAGGGGAGTACCTGTTGGGGAAATGTAGAATGAGGAAAGTGAGAGGTAATTATAAGATGGTCATGGAGATTAATTGGAGTACATTTTACATATAGTTTTTATGTATATTGTTCTTATTTAATTTTTAATCTTCAATATACGTCAATTATAAATTAAGGTCGTATACTGTGGTATTTAACTAATTATATGTCGTTTGTGAATTTCAATTTCATTTGGTATAGTTGGTCGAGAGTGGGATGCACTACATTTGTATGTCACCAACAATCTTGATTGGATGACAGTATGGATTGAACGATGTCAACAATCTGGTCACGCATTAACATGGGAAGGTGTGGCTTCATTGGTTAAAGAAGCTCATCGTAATGGAGATTCCAATGTTACACAAAATTGATTTAGCATATGGTTTAAGACATAAAATATACGTATTAATATATTAATCACCCATATTATTTAATTATTTTCAATTATATATTGATGTATATATATCTTGAGATTTTTCTTTGCATACATTTGGCCAAGAATAAATTTGTTTATCAATACAGCGATATTGCAATAATCTTTACATGTTTGACATATTGCTGGTGAAACACCACAGGGCTATGTGGTGCAATGGTCATAAATTTTGAATCAAAATGTTGGATGACATAAGAAAACTTGTGATTCTGGTATAACTGCAGTCTTTCAGGTGACTAATGTTTCATCTAGAAGCGACATACATCCAGAAGTCTCAGAAAATTGATACTATAGGATTTTGGATGATATACTTGAGTGTGACTTTAAGTCCTTCAGATTAATTTTGTTTGTCATATATAGTGAGGCTCTGATTGAATGAAATGATCACGAGTATTGTGAACATGATAATGAATTTACCATGGTTAATACAAGTTCAACCGAGCGAGCTGGAAATGAGCCATATGTTTTTCCAAGCCAATGTGACCAATATTTTACTCAGAGGTTCTAGGTAAACCGGGTTGGTCACTTTTTGTTAGACATGACCCAAAAGGAAGGCTGGTAAAGTATAATGTTGTGGAAGAAGATACCGAAGAACTAGAAGATGATGTAGATGATGATCAAGATCAACGGTTAGTTGATGATGACCTTGACGAAGATGTCGAAGAGGAGGAACTAGATCATGATGATGTAGGAGTTAACATTCATGAAGATGATATCCGTGTGGATGATGACATTATCAAAACTGATATCGATGATGATGATGATGATGATGACCAATCTTACAATGTCTGGATCGATGATATAGACAAAGAGTTGGATGAAGAAGAAGATCAATGACATTGAAATGTATAAGTTATGTGATTATATTATCTATTTGATATTAATTTCTTGATAGAATTATATTTGACTTATGTGTTACATAATTAATTCATGATGTTTTTAATTTTTATGCCATTACATAATTAGTTTAATGATGTACTTTTTAATGTTTGAAAGGTCAAAAAATTAAAACATTTCAATAGTGATGTTAACAACCTTGAAATTAGTGTGTTTTATGTTTCATGTGATCATAAAAGATTAAAAAGTCAGTTGTAGAGGTGGTTGTTCAGTGGTTGACGTGTATGTTGGTTCTTTTTACAATGTAACCAGGTTTGTCTTCTAATCTACCTATGGAATTTCCAATTTCGATTGAAGGCGACTCAAAAGACTGGACCAACGTGAGGAATTTAAAAGCCTCCTACACTTTGAGCTCTGGAACAGGGTGATCCCTTAGGGTGATCCCTTAATGTGTTTACAACCTCTGCACCATTATTATAAACAACATTAACAATAGAAGATGATCTCACTTAATAGCTCAACACGATAAGATAATATCAACTAGAATTGGTTGTTCATAGACAATATCAACTATCTGGAGCGTGAGATAACTAAACACAATCCATTGTATAAGATAGTCAATGATTTGCAATTTTTAGAAAGCTCTATTAGAAAGCTCTAGGCAAAGAAAAAGAAATAATGAACTACACTAATAATTACAACTTAGATTAGTGCCATATATCCATTGCAGGAGTCAAATTCATAAGCATCTAGAGGTTTATAACAGATTTAATACATCACATATAAGATCCCTGACAATATTGCATTACAATTTCATCAATATGAATTCTAACCCAGGACTACTTATCAAATACTTATACAACACATATCTGCCTATAATCCCATTCAAGCATTTTGATTAATTCCTTGAATTAAAGCTAAAATAGAATCATACACACCACAACAGTGAGATGGATAAAGCAACCCTTATTTATTTCATTCAAAGTTCAAATATGCATGTATAATGGAGAGACATGAGCTCGAATTTTCATTTCAACTCAAATGCTAGTACTATTATACAACATTAAATCTTTATGAAATCAAAACCTGTTACATAATGACTCAAAACCTAAATTGCATTTCTCTAAAACCATCGGATATGCAAAACATATCTTCTTATAATCCCATTCAAACACTGTAATTAATTCCTTGAATTAAAGCTAAAATAGAATCATACACACTACAATAGTGAGCTGAAAGAAACAACCCTTAGTTATCTTATTCAAAGTTCAGATATGCACATATAATGGAGAGAGATGAGCTTGAAATTATCATTTCAATTCAAATGCTAATACTGTTATGCAACATTAAATCCTCATGAACTTAAAACCTATCACAGAGTGACTCAGAACCTAAATTGCATTTCTCTCTAAAACCATTGATCTTTACAATCAACTTTTCAACTTCACCTAGATTCGATCAAAATTATCTAACTTGCTAACTCGTACTTCTGGCCTTGAAATCCTTCTTATAGAAAAATGAAGGAGCAAACAAGCTTTGGGCCAGAAAGTACACACATCACCAGCCGATTAGAGCACCTAATGATATTCTAAAAATTGTTACAACTGTAATCATCTTGGAGCATATTCATGTTCATCATGTCGATTGAGGAAAGTTGATGCGATTCAAAAAACACAAGAAACCCATACCGAGAAAGTCATCAATACAAAACTGGGACCGTTGTAACCGCAACATCAAATTTTCCACCTATCCATAGTCCACTTTTTTTTACTCATCATCATTCAAATACTTAGCTACCCACTTATGGTATTCTTCATCAGTAGGACAGTTAAAATTAATCACCTCATTTACCTTTGTACTATAAGGCATATACTTTACTGCTACCTGATTCACATCTCTTTCAAAAGACTCCAAAAATGAGTTGGTAGCAATAATCTTATCCATACAACTCACCAACAAATCATAATCTGAGTCATCACAAATTAATTTAATTTGATTATTAATGACCTTATTTGCTTGATCTTGCCATTGTTGGAGTGTTCTGATTTTCCCCTGCTCATCAATTATATTAGGTAACAATGTGTTACCCCAATCATTGAAATTCTTTACCAACTCTTTAATCTTCCTACTCAAATCATCTGGTAGGGTTTGAAAACCTTGTGATTTTACTAACACATGAGTAGGCTTCAATGATTGGGGCCTATTATTTATATCAAACCTTGAAGCTTTATTCATGATATCCATATCATTGGCTCCAGGGATCCAATTTTTAATTATTTATACCACTACCTCCTAATCCCTATCAATATTATTTATTGCTTCCAACAACAAAGAATATAAAGAATGTACAGATTGCAATTTACTATCTACCCCTTCATTTAAGTGCTCCAAAATAGTAGTAACAATCTCCTTTTCCTTTGAAAGAAATCCCTCCTCTTTTATCCTTAATGATGTCTGTAATTCATCAATTTTTTGTATGAGATGCCTCTTCGTTGGATCAACATAGCACTCAATTTCTTCATCAATTTGTTCTAGAGGAGGGGTGAGAGTAGGATTCTAAATGGGAAACCCTAGTGTGGAAACATTTGGAGAAGCAGGAGGCATTGACCCTGCTATGGGAGGTAATGTACTAGTTCCTGGAGCATTTGATGTTTCCCCAATCTGTCTATCTCTGAACCTTTCCACTTCAGTTTGTGATTCAACATTCGTCTGTTGCATTTTACTATATTCTTCAATCAAAATGTTATACTTCTCCATTAGGCTCTTCCTTTTAGCCTCCTCCCTTTCAGTAGTCCTTTGGGCCAATTTGGCCACATTTACAGTTAAATTAGTGGCCTCGGTGGTTGAAGTCTCTGAAGCTCTCTTTATTATTAATCCTCCTCTGAAATTTGGATTAATATTAGCAATATCTGGTTTTCTCCCTTATGGAGCCAATGCCCAAATTTCCAAGGTCTCATATTATTCACTGAAGGCAGAGTTTTGCAATGCTGCCTTAACCTCTTCCTCATAATCTTGAAAAAGATTCTTGGACTTCATAATAGCATTAAAAGCTACTACATCTACAATATCCCACTCAGGAAAAATCAATACACTAGCCTGATTCACTAGTTATCTTTCTTCTTCAGGAGTGATGTTCTTGAATTCTTCCATCAATTCAAGTTTTACTTCTTCATCATTCCCCTGGTTTGACCTGTCAGGCCTTAGTTCCCTTCTCTCCCTGCATTTATCTTGATACTCTTCAAATTTTATTCTCCATGCCAATTGCAAGAATACAAGAGTTTTCAGAAATGTATTGTCATCTAAAAACTCCTGCATGCTTCCATTCTTGCATCTTGCACACTTTTACCTTTCATATCTAAATCAGAAAAAACCAATTCAACTGACGTAGGAGGGGAAAGCATACCAACCTGCATATCCTGATCAGTAACAATAATTTCATCTGTCAGATCCTCATGTGGGTGATCAATTCTCTTCCTCTTAGGGCTTGACTCAGATGGTGGTGATGGGGGACTATCTTTTTGTGATGACTTTAAATCAATGATCTTAATTGCCCTAGGTACTTTGAATTTTGGACTTGGTCATGGAGGCACCTTCATTATTTGCTTCCCCTTCCTATCTACTTCCTCCTCATCACTGCTACTATCCTTTTTCCTTCTATAGATGGGTCACTTTTCTGTAGGTTGGTATACTGACCTTGTTTCAATTGGCCCAACACTTTGTTCTTGCATACCCAGACTTAGCCTTAAATTTATCTTTTTAGTTCTCAAGGTGTCCATAATCTCCTTGAAGTTCTTCATTAGAAAATAAATTTTCTTATGATATGGACTAAACTCCAATAGTGGATCATACTTCGGATCCATTTCATCCACAACATCTAGTAGCTTACTATAAGCTATCCATTTCTCCTTGTTCAACTCCTGCTTATTTAGATCAAATTCATTACTAATTAGGTCCTTAGGGAAGTTGAACTCATGTGCAAATTTTTTAGTTTTTATTCTTTATCTGAAAAGAGCAAAGAAACCCTCAGGATCATGTTGTCGCATTAGACCACATCTCAAATAGTAATCAACAAAGAATTTATGAAAATGTGTCCAACCTCCCTTTGAAAATACAAAGTCAGACACCACTGTATAATCAGGGAAGAATGTTCCTTTCCCCCTTCCAGTGAGGTTATCTTCATGAATACAACCTATCTGCCACATAACTTCTGCAAACTCTACTCTTGGTGGCACATTATATGGCAGTATGTGAGGGGCTCCCTGAAATCCATATACTCTCAAGACGGTGCTGATTGGGTATGGGATAATGCCACCCCAATTATGGTAAACCCTCAACTCTAGCTTCCTCCCCTTTGGCCTGAGGAAATCATGCAATTCCTTAAGGATCCTAGGTACATTCACCATCAATCTAGCCCTTAATCTAGAAGCAAAACAATTATCAAATTGCACATAAATGGTGCTTTCCTTATTATAGGATAAATCTGCATTCCATATTTGTACTGGCAACCTTTCTCCATCAATTGATTGCCTTAATTTCATCTTCTTAGAAAATAAATTAGCGTTCCTAAACAGAAACATATGCATCAATATAGAATACCAAAAGAATTGAGTATCAGTATCATTTTTCTGCAGCTTCAATAGCCCTTCATGTATCCTCTCAGCCAAGAAAGAAGCAAAGTCATATGTCATAAAGAAGTTAGGGTGTTGTATTTGCACCCCCATGAATATGTACGCAATAGGCATTACTGCACCAGGACTAAAACCCAAAATTTGACATAATGAATAGAAAGTGGCTAGGAAAGGTTTTGTAAAAAAATTCAATTTGAAAGGTTCCTGGTGACTAAGGCTGATATGAAATTGTGAACCTCTTTCCCTGACCAGATGAGGTGGAAGCAACTTAGCCCTAAAAAGATATTTCAGCTTTGCATACTCCTGCTTCATTTCCTCAAGATTGATAAGAACCAAGTCTTCACTCAGCTCACTCAAATCAAAAATTTGTTGGATATCTTCTCTGTTAATTTCTAGTAGCATCCCTCCATCATTATCCTTAATTACCTGTGTAATAGGGTCATACCTTGTGGCCACTTCCCTAAGTAAGTCGACATCAGAGAATACATTTGGTACAACCAGCTTCCCCATGTCATACATCCATCCATTTGAAAAAGGGTGAGAAAAATTCCTCTATCCATACCACAATATAAATATTTCTAAGTCGGTGAGAGGAACCCTAGCATCGACAATGTTGGAATAATTACACACTAACCCCTCCCCTAGGATTTTCCCTCGCATCAACACTACACCTTTCCTTCTATCATTCGTTGATAATGAGAATTGATCGAGGAAATCATCGTACAAGTTTCTTTTCAAATATTCAATGTGGTGAGAGTGCTACTTGGTTGGTGCCATCTTGGACAAACTAGGGCTTCATTACAATGTTACACTTCAATTGGCTAGGACTAAGCAAAGATAGGAAACTATAGAGTAAAAAACTACAATTCCTCAAAATTTATGGTTAAACTATAGCCTTAACAAGAGATTTCAATAAGCTCAATGACAAGCATAGAAAACACCTTTCCAAAATTTAGGTGTAGAATGACTGGGAGGCACAAAAAATAAACTTACAACTCTTTTCGCATAAACTCCAAATTCTGGTTGCAGCAGCTCGCAATTTCACCTTCGGCTCTGAAACTGTTTTCACAAAATAATTTGATGCTTTGTGATACAAATGAGGCAAAAAAATTGATTTTATGTCAATCAAATCTCACCAGTAAATGTCTCATCTGCCATTAAAGCTCATTCGTGGGCTGCACGAACAGCTCCAACCACATTTGATACAAATTTAAATTTGAACCGTTGATCCTCTAGTTTGATCAAATTATCGACGACCACCTTCAAAACAGGTTGACATAATCACCAACACGGTAATAAGGGGCCCACCATGCCATACGCCGCAAATGAAAACCACGTGGTGGTTTTCCGCGATACCGCAATCCCCTGATTTACCATCGCGGGATGGCGGGCAACCGTTGATCTTTCTCATCAGAGATCCTGCTCCTTCAAAAATGATTTTTGTCCTTTCCGTTAACTGTCAAGTGGCTTTTCCCTCAAAATTATAACATTCGCGTTGAAATAAAGCATGTGCATCTCACAAGCACTTTAGTAATCCGCCCCTTAACACATTTAGAATTGGCTAATGCTTCCTTCACTCTTTAGACCTCATCGGATGAGACAAGTGGCAAGTGCCCGTGATATTACGATCCCATAATTCCTGATTGTGGGATGGCAAGCACCGTTGATCTGTAGGAAATAGATTAATGACAATGCTAATTCAACCCTCTATAAAATAAAATCATCGATGACCACCTTCAAAACAAGCTGACACAATTGCCAACACAACGATAAGGGGCCCACCTTACCATACACTACAAAGGAAGTCCATGTGGCAATTGCCTGCGATATTGCAATCCTGAAACTTCTGATCGCGCGATGGCGAACAACCATTGATCCTGAGCATCAATGATCTCGTTCCTTTAACATAGTCGCCAGCCATGTCATTAACCTTCGAACAGCTTTTCCAATGAGATTATAACATATCCGTCAATTTAGAACATGTGCATCTCGAGAACACTTTAGTAATCCACCCCTTAATACATTTAAAGTTGGCTAGTGTTTCCTTTACTCTTTAGGATTCATCGGATGAGACACGTGGTGCCCGCCCATGATTTCACAATCAACCCAAGCACCATCGTGGGATGGTGGGGAATGGCTCAGATCAAATGGAAGTTGGTCAGTGATAGCACAAATTTGATCCCCCGGATAGGACACGTGGCGCTCGCCCATGATTTCGCGATCCTTCAATTCCCGATTACAAGATGGCGGGCACCGTTGATATCTGCAGGAAATAGATCAACGACAACACTAAATCAACTCTTGCAAAATAAAACATTCATTAAAAGGAGAAGTGGTCATTACTAGGTGGATGACAAATAAACAAATTATATTTATAGAAGAAAAATAAAATAAATTTACAATTTGTTTTATAATTTCACTTTTAACTTTAAATGTATGTTCACTCATTAAGTCGTATTTTTTTACAATCACATTTTTATTTTAGATGTTTGTTTATAAAATATAAAGATGCATTAAAAATATATTAGAAATATTTTTCTTTATATTATAAAGCATTCATAACATTAAATTAACATAGAATAATTTCACAATATCACTTAACCAATCAAGAAAAATTTAATCATTACTATGCAACATTATTCTCACATCAAACTATCAAATAAACATTGAAAACAAATTAATTTTTTTATATTATAACATTCATAACTTAAACCTTTTATACACAATATCAAGTTAATTATAAAAACCACATAAAATTATTTATAAGCAACTTAAATTTTTTAACAATTTAATTAAATATAATTTAATATAATTAAGAAAAAATTAATAAGAATTATAGATAAATTTATGAAATATTAATTTACTTATCAAGAAAAAATCAATGATAAATTTACTTATTATAGATAAATTTACTTACCAATCTATTTTAACCATGAAAAAAAATTAATCATTAGTGATTGCAACATTATTGGCACATCTTTTAAATTGACAAATAAACATTGAAAACACATTTATTTTTTATATTATAACATTCATAACTTAAACCTTTTTATACACAATGTCAAGTTAATTATAAAAATACATAAAATTATTTATAAGCAACTTAAATTTTTTAACAACATATAATAGAGTTTAGATTTGTTATATCTCTCATATATCAACATAGGTAAATTTAAAAATATTTTAAATTATATAATTTCAAAACAAAATGAATGAATTTATAGAAGATTATTTTTATTAAAGTGATAGAATTTAATCCCAATACTAACACTAATTATAAGTCTAACCATAACCTCAACCCTAAAACTAACATTAATTAACTTCAAACTAAACTCTAATTTTATATCCAACCCTAAACATAACTATGATTCTAAAACTAACATTAATAAAATCATAATTGATCCATAACCCTAACCCTAATACTAAGCCTTGCCCCAATTGAACCATAACACTAACCCCAAGCTTTATTATAGAACCTTAATCTTTACCCCAACCCTAATCCTAATTCAACCCTATACCTAATTTTAATTAAATTCTAACCCTAATTGAACCTTTTAAACTAACAAATAAACATTGAAAACAAATTTATTTTGTATATTATAACATTCATAACTTAAACCTTTTATACACAATGTCAAGTTAATTATAAGAACACATAAAATTGTTTATAAGCAACTTAATTTTTTTAACAATTTAATAAAATAATTTAAATTTAACTATAAATGGTATAGAGTTTAGATTTGCTATATCTCTCATATATCAACATAGGTAAATTTGAAAATATTTTAAATTATATAATTTCAAAAAAAAATTGAATGAATTTATAGAAGATTATTTTTATTAAGGTGATAGAATCTAATCCCAATACTAACATTAAATATAAGTCTAACCATAACCCCAACCCTAAAACTAACACTAATTAACTTCAAACCTAACTCTAATTTTATATCCAACCCTAAACATAACTATGATTCTAAAACTAACATTAATGAAACCCTAATTGAACCATAACCCTAACCTAATACTAACCCTTGCTTTTGAACCCTAACACTAACCCCAAGCTCTATCATAGAACCTTAATCTTACCCCAACTCCCTAATCCTAATTGAATCCTATACCTAATTTTAATTAAAGTCTAACCCTATTTGAACCTTAAACTTAATTGAACTCATGTTTAGGGTTAGGGTTCAATTAAGGTTAGGGTTGAATTATGGTTATGATTAGGGTCAAAATTCAAATAGGATTATGATTGGAGTTTAATTAAGGTTGCTATTCACTTAGGGTTAAGGTTCAATTAGTATTCAATTTGGGTTAGGGATCAATTGGGGCTATAATTCAATAAGGGTTTAATTAAGGTAAGGGTTAAGGTTGTCTTAAATTAGGGCTATGATTGGAGTTAGGGTTCAATTAAGGTAAGGGTTATTGTCTATTTCAGGGTTAGGGTTCAATTAGAGTTCTCTAGGGTTTTGATACAATTAGGGTTAGGTTTCAACAAAACCTAGGGTTACGATTACAATTCAATTAGTGTTAGAGTTAGGGTTATAATATGAGTTCAATTAGGTTAGGGTCAAGGTTTAATTAGTGTTAGAGTTAGGGTTGCAATAATAAAATTTTCCATAATGATATGGAAAGACATTCAATTGGATTCATATACAAATGCACAAATAAGAATTGGTAATTAAGAATTCTCTAGAACTAAAGTTATAACAACAAATACAATCCTTAGCTTAATCATTTGTTCTTTGTTAGGGTTGGGATAAGAATTTAACGGGGCCAACCGAGACTTAGGAAATAAATCCCTACGGAGGAAATAAAGTATTAAAATCAAAGTTTGGTTTTAATTTTAATCTGGTGACGTAAGCCTAAGCCATTAACTCTAGTGGTCATGTTGTCAATGGCTTAGCCAAAGCCTTTCATTAAATAATAACCGTGCAATGTGTAGGTTTTCCAGATTTGAAGATATGGGAGAAGATCTCGATCGTATCCCACCAACTCGCAGACCTAAGGTGTCACCCTGTTATTTGGTACGAGGTCAACAAAAGGAAAATGTGTGTCCTGTATGGAATGTGGGGCCCAATCTCCATTATTGAGCTCATAACCCATGGTTTTAGATTGACAACCAAGATCAAAAGCTAATGTAAATCTTTGTTGTTCCCTGCTAGCTCGCAGGAGGAAGATGAAGGTTTGTTAAAAGCCTCGAGGTCAATGAGATTGCGATGCGTAGCTCCAACCATTTAGTTTGCAAAGTGCATAGGACCTGCCGACATGGTAGTTGGTTTCCAAGATGGATTAATGTTATTGGTCATGAGGAAGGTGAATGATGCTTCGTTGGATGTCAAACCGAGTTAGCCTGAGATAAACCATTTTATCTGCCAACTCTTCAGGGGATCAGCGGGCAGTATTCAAAGTTGGAAAACGACACATGGTGGTTGTTTTATTGTACAACTAGTGAAGCATTAATGAATTATTCCTTGCTTGTGTAGTCACGTCGATCTCAATTTGTGTGAAGATGTTGTTGTTGGCAATCATGAAGGGTGATCTTTGGATTCTCATGCAACTCTA